>JAQHUG010000001.1:3415990-3430326 GCA_028555095.1 Dicrostonyx torquatus
CACCATGGCGGGACATGGAGGCATGCAGGCAGATGCGGTGCTGGAGAAGGAGCTGAGAGTCCTACCTATACCCTGCATGCAACAGGAAGTTAACTGTGACACTGGGAGTAGCTTGAGCACAGGAGGCCTCAAAGCCCGCCCCCACAGACGCACTTTCTCCAACGAGGCCACACCTCCTAACAGTGCCACGCCCTTTGGGGGCCATTTTCACCACAGTAGGAGAAGTGAGGACACTAGCATGCACTCTGAAATGTGGCACAGGTATTTCTGATACTGAGGGGGCCTGGAGGCCAGCATGGGCTTTTTACCACAGGTAACCCTGTGTCCCTTCTGCCAGAGGTAAGGAAAATGACTTCTTTTGGTAACTGAAACCAGTTTCACAAGTTCCTGAGGAATGCTGGCTTTTGCGTAACTGCCACAAATCCTCCTATAATCCAGCTTGAGCTCATTTCTGGATATTGGGCTGACTTTGGGAGTTTGTGGAACTGGAGTTTCCTTTAAACCTGACAGCAGCTTTTGGAGAGTAGCAGTTTCTAGCATGTATGCTGAGTATGGAATCACCTAGCTAGTCCGCATTGGCTCCACCCTCTACCCACCCTCTGGGAAGACCCACAGCCCCTGGAGACATTGGCTCCACCCCCTACCACCCTCTGGGAAGACCCACAGCCCCTGGAGACATTGGCTCCACCCCCTACCACCCTCTCGGAAGACCCACAGCCCCTGGAGATCCTGAAGGAGACTTCTTTTTGCTCTGAGAGCCACAGAGCTTTAAGAATAACAAGTCCTCTCTCATCTGCCAGGCCCAGTAGGTGGTCACCTGACTGGGGTCTTTACAGAGTAACCAGAACAACACCAGAGGACCCAGAGGGAAAGAGCAACTGATACGGAACTTGCTTCCTGTGATACACGAAATTCCTGACTGGGAGGGCTCAAACTGGGTACTTGGTCTCCAAGTCACCTTCACATTAGCTGTTGATCGTGCTGTGTGTGCACTGCACACATAGTTTCCACCAAAGCTCTCTCTGGTGATGAGATGTGGCTCAGTGGTTGCGTGCTCCCCAGGCTCGCACAAAGCACTGGGCTCTGTTAGGTCTCAGGATGTGCACATGTTCAGAAATGGCTCAGCTTAAGCTGGACTATAGGATTTCCTGCATTAGATAAAAGCCAGAACTCCTCAGGAACTTGTGGACTGAGTTCTAGTCCCTAAAGGAGTCATTGCCCTTGCCTCTGACAGAGGGGCCTGGGGAAGACTTTGGCTTGTACCTGTGGTTGCCTATTAAAGCCCTGGCGAGCCTCCTGACTAGCCTCCAGGCTCCTTCAGCTCCCTTTCACAGTGCTTATTATACATCTCAAAGGCAGGCTAACCCCTGGACTCTCACCTCCTCCACTGTGTTATCTCCTAGGCTGCAGCAATTCACAGATGTTCCTCCTCCCCATTAGTGGTTACAACCCTTGCCCTTGCTGCCCACTATTCTCTCTCCTCCTTTCTCTGCTATTCCCACTTCCCTAGCCCTGGCTGTGTCCAGTCTGGTTTTTTTTCCCCCTCATCTCTGGATTCTTCCAGATGCCTTTGGATGTCCCCTCTCCCTTATCTACAACCCCCTATCATACAGCAATCATTCCCGTGGTCTCTTTCCTGAGACCTCAAATACAGGTTTCACCCCCAGCACCTCATAAAGTAATCATAGTAGCGTACACCTGTAATTCCAGCACGCGAGAAGTGGAGGCACAAGGATCAGAATGTTATCCTTGGCTATGTTTGCAAGTTTGAGGCCAACCTAGGCTACATGATCTGTCTCAAAATAAAATTAAAAAACAAGAAGAAAAGAAAGAACCCTTTCTTCCTCTTCGTGTCATCAGTTTCTTCAAATGTAGAGTCTCAAATGAGGTGAGAACTTAGACGCAAGCAATATATTGAGGAGACCCACGGAGCAGAAGAGCAGCAAAGGGAGAAACTGAGACAGAGACATCAGAATGAAGGTTAAAACCAAAACATCTATTTGGGGTGCTGGGAGCTAGCTCAGACATAAAGTGCTTACCTTGTAAGCACAAAGACTTGAGTTTGATCCCCAGGACCCACATAAAAAAGCCAGGAGTGGGGTTGACATGCTGGCTAGCACTGGCTGCTCTCGCAATGGGTCGGGATTTGGTTCTCAGCACCCACACAGCAGCCCATAGTCACCTGTAACTCCAGTTCCAGGGGATCCAATGCCTTCTCTGGCTGCTATAGGCACTGTAGGCATGTGATGTGCAGACACACAAGCGGGAAAAAAACTAAAACATAAATAAATCTTTTTAAAAAACAGTCAGGAGTGATGTGATAGTGTACCATCATAATCCCAGCACCTAGACAGAGACAAGAGGATCCCTGGGGCTTGGCGGACTGCTAGCCTAGCCCACTTGGTGAGCTCCAAGTTAGTAAGAACCCTTGTCTCAAAGGTGGACAGCATGGCATCCTGAGGACCAACATCTGACATACTCACACATGTGTACACATGGGCACCCACATGGGTAACCCCCACAAAATCACAAATATACAAAATACCTTTAGTTCTGGACACGTTAAGTTTGCAATGCTATTTACTCACTGATTTGAAATGTTTTTGAGGCTCAAAACAGAAGTCAAGCTGGCAGTTGCCAAGCAGAGTCCGATGAGTCATGGTCAATAAACGGCAGCTTATCACTGTTTGGTTTCTCTGGCAACAAGCTGATGATGTAATGTCTGTGTCTACCCTGCCAGCCATTCTGATTCCTCATGACTGATGTTAGCTGATGGGAAGAGTCTACTGGACTCCATCTCACGTCTAGAAGATTCTTTTCCAGATGGCAGAACCATCCCTGAGACCTTGTGCTGCATTAAAGAATGACCCAAGATGCCATTTTCCATAAACTTCGTACTTACAGCTTCATAGATTGTTTTTCAGTATCTTACTTGGCAAGAAGGAAACCATTACCATGCTCATTTATTTTTCATGACATGCTGCAACAGGAATTGTGGATTCAGCAAATGGAGCTGAAAGTTGTGTTAACAATGTATGTGAACTACAATTGACGGGCACGCTTGTCTTCACATCACTGACTGTTGGTGCAAAAAGGAACACTTGTGGGAACATGGTTACTGCATACCTTTTGCATGGGGATGAAAGAACTGAAGGCAAATCACTCTTTCAGCTGAAAAACATTCCTCTAGCATTAGTGAGGAGAAAAAGGTGAGGATGATTGCAACTTTAAAGATATCTCTCCTTCTTTTCCAACCATTCTCTCTCAAAGGCCCGCCTTGGATCAGGCAGGGCTTTATCTTTTGAAATCTATATATAAGTAATTCCTCTAACCGAGTTCCTAAGAATTTATTGTCGTGTGACACTATTCCTGGGAAGCCATGAACAAGTGTCTACTCACCCCAGATAGGGAACCGATGACAGAACAAAGTATGGGTGTTACAAGGAGGGGCCGCTTCATTGTCCTGGCCACCTGGCTAGCTTAGCCCCAAAATAACCAGACAAAAACTGTATTAATTAAAACACTGCTTGGCCATTAGCTCTAACTTCTTATTGGCTAACTCTTACATTTTAGTTTAACCCATCTCCATTAATCTGTGTATCGCCACATGGCAATGGCTTACCGTAGATTCTAACCGGCATCTGCCTCAGGCGTAGGATCCATGGCTTCTCTCCTGACTCTGCTTTTTTCCTCCCAGAATTCAGTTCTGTTTTCTCCACCTACCTAAGTTCTGCCCTATCAGGTCCAAAGCAGTTTCTTTATTCATTAACCAATGAAAGCAACACACAAACAGAAGGAACCCCTACACCATATGGGTACCCAAAGTCTAACTACTGAACCAATGAGTTTTGTTGGGGTTGCTGATAGGAATATGGATGAGGGGTCGCTTACAAGAGCAAAACTGACTCAAAGTCAGCTGTATCACCAAAGCCCACTCCAGCATGGGTGACAGCTCACCAAAACTGGAAACCTTGAGCACATAGCACAGCCTGCAGGAAGCTCAGCAGTTTGGAGAGTGTCTTTTCTGGGCAGCTTAGTTGATCTGGGCCTCTTCCAGGAAGCTGGGCTGGTCTCTGCCTTAGAACTCGGGTTTTCAGGATTGCATTGTCAGGTGGAAAGAGCTCTGACCTGCTCAGTCATCCTGCCATCCCAAAACAATATAATTTTCATCATAAAGAGAAGTGTTCTTGAATAGACTTTGCAGCTTTATTTTTTGTTTCTAATTACACCTAAGAACAATTTTGCTGCAAATGTCATAAAATTTCTCATTTTGCTTCTGATGATAAACCACATAAAACACACTTCTGGGGAAGCTTTTGTTATCCTGAATTCTTCAGGCATATGTATTAAAATACTTTCCACTTCTTAATTCAAATTGGACAGGTTCAATGCAATGTTTGAATTTGGTAGGTGGTGGTTGTGCTTTCTTTCTTCCAAGTGTCATATATTAGTGTGTGAACTATTTTATATATATATATATATATATTTGTATGTGCATGTGAAGATACATGTATCTTCCTCTATTTCATGTCATCTTATTTTTTAATATTTAAATACTTGTGTGAGTGAACACATGGAGATCAGAAGAAAACTTCTGGAGTTTGGCTCTCTCCTTTTTACCACATGGGTACTATGAATCAAATTTAGGTCATCAGGCTTGGGAGCATGTACCCTTACCTGCTGAGCCATCTAACTGGCCCCATTTTAATTTTTTGAAAGGTCAGCTTTTATTTTAAGTGTGTCTGTGTATGTGTAATTGGAGGTTTCTCTCCTGCCTGCCAATTCCCAAATAACCACACAGAGGCTTAATATTACTTATAAATGTTTGGCCAATGGCTCAGGATTATTACTAACTAGCTCTTACATCTTAAATTAACCCATTTCTATTAATCTATGTATTGTCATGTGGCCATGGCATTACCTCATTTTTCTATATGTCTTACTTTCTCAGTAGCTGGCTGGCATATCCCAGACTCCACTCTACTTCACCTGCATCTCTCCTTGGATTTCCTGCCTGACTGCCTGGTTCTATCCTGCCTTGTCATAGGCTAAAGCAGCTTTATTTATCAACCAATGAGGACAACACATGTGCACAGCTTTCAGGGTCCCACAGCTATGTGTGTATGTGCACCCATGGAGGCCAGAAAAAGGCGTTGGATCCCTGGAGCTGGAGATACAGGCAATTGTGAACTTATTGGATGTTGAGTGCTATGAATTGAACTTTGATCCTAAGGAAGAGCAGCAAGAACTCCAACTGAACCAACTCCCTAGTGCCTGCCGCTCCACCTTTAGTTTCTGAGACAGTGCTTTCCACTGAACTTGGATCTCACGGATTCGGTTAGACAAGCTGGCCAGCAAGCTCCCCAGGGCTGCAATGACTCCTACAGCCAACTTCTTACGTGGGTTCAGGGGCTCGTGTTTGGACAGTGAACACTTTCCTAACCGATCCATCTCCCTAGCCCCAGGGACTGTTGTTTTAGAGCAGAGCATGTGTAGAGCTCATGCCACTACTATATCATAAAACCTAGAGTCAAACACACAGCAAATGATGCAATCGCCTTTAATTTTTACCACCAGACAAGGAAACATAAAACAAGGGAGGTGGTGTATAGATGGTAAAAATGATCTGCTGGTCTCTGTTGACAAGCTGGAAACCTGCATACATCACACCAAGAACCTCTGACTTGATGGGCACAGAGGTGCACGTCTTCAATCCCAGCTCTTGGGAGAGGCAGAGACAGGCGGATCTCTGTGAGTTTGAGGCCAGCCTGGTCTGCAGAGCAAGTTCCAGGACAGCCAGAGCTGTTACACAGGGAAACCCTATCTCGGGGTGGAGAGGGGAAGGGACTCTGACTTTGCCTGAATTTTGAAGAAGAGGAGGATAAGGAGATACCTAAGGAAAAAGCTGCCATCTTCAGAAAGGCCCCCATAGGCTCATGTATTTGAATGTTTGGTTCCCAGTTGGTGAACTATTAGGAAGGATTAGGAGGTGTGGCCTTGTTGGAGGAAGTGTGTCACTGGAGTGAACTTTAAGGTTTCAAAAGCCAGGTCTAGCTCATGCTCTCTCTCTGTTTCCATCTTGCTAACAAGATATAAGCTCTACAGCTCCGGTGCCATGCCTGCCTGCCTGCTACCATGTCTACCATGATGATCATGGACTCACCCTCAGATCCTGTGAGCAAGCCCCCAGTTAAATTACTTTTATAACTTGCCTTAGTCTCCTTACAGCACTAGAACAGTAGATAAGACGATATCCTTTAGCAGACATGTAAGTAAATGGCCTTGGTGTTTATTTCTATCCTCCTGTGACCACAGCTGGTGACAGAAAACAAGGCCATCGTAACTGAGGAACTTACGGGGCTTGAGGAACAGTCTTTCTCTGCCTTTGGTGTCTGTGGCAAGGTCTCCGTGCTGTTCTAGGGTCCTGACTTTACTCATTATGCCAGAACTAGGGAAGGGGAAGTCCTGGGGTGCCTGTGTCAACCACTGCGAGTGACTCAAAAGGAAAGACGGGCGCATCTCTGAGCTGGCACCATCTCCTGAGCTGCCAGTGGCTCCGTGTACTCTGACCCTGAAAATACAGCAAAGTAATTTTCACCCCTCAGCTGAGGCTTGCTGTTCAGGCATGCAGAAGTGTCTAGAGCCCAGGCATGTCAGAAAGGGCTGAGGAGAGACAGGCACACTATGTCAGTTTGCCTAGAGGCCCCTCCCTTCTCTGAGGCAGGGCGGGGGATAAGAGATATCTTGGGAAGACAGGCCCAGTCCTCTATGGAGCGTCGCTGCCATGGCCTGGACTCATCCTCCCAACCTCCTTCCCCAGGACATGAGGAAAGCCTCAGGGAAGGGACAATGAGGACAGTGGCTGATCCTTTGTTTCCCAGTGCTCAGGTTCATCTGGGTCAACACTGACTCTCAGAGTGTGCGTCTCCCTGCTTGAGCTGCCTTGATGCCGCCTGCGTTTGTCTTTGTGTCTCGCAGACAGATGTTGGCTGTGTCCTGTGCCTCAGCCAGCAGTACTGGCCATCTCCTGGCACCAACAGCTCACAGACACATCATCAGTGCCCTTGGTTCATGATGCCAGTAGCCGGTCCTCAGAAGTCCCTAGTCGTATGCTTCACCATGCCTAACAACATGACCTCCTTGGGGTTCTCTGGTCCCCAGCATGGGGGCAGGGCTGGTGGCTACTGATGCTCATGCAGAACTGAAGCCACTTGGCATGGTAGTCCGCGAACACGGGGAAAGGAGAGCAAAGCCCTACTCTAAACTCTCAAGTTCCATCTGCTCTGAAGATGCCTCCTCAGTCCTGCATGGATTTTTTCCTGGTGTGGAAACATTCGACCCCCTTTCTTTGCCCTTATACTAGAGAGAAAGGGAGACATGGCCCTTTGGGTAGACAGCGGCAACTTGCTTCTTATCTGCACGATGCCTCCTAAACACATCACTTTTTCTGACTCTTCAAGAGCAGGGACCGGGCAATCACACCCACTCAGGTCGTTATGTTACATTTATTTACTGTCGTATGTGCCACAGTGCATGTGTGGAAGTCAAACTGACGGGAGCCAGTTCTCTCTTTCCACCATGTTGGTGCCAGGGATTAACTGAGGTCTTCAGTCTTCAAGGCAAGATACTTTACCCACTAAGCCATCTCACCAGCTGGTATAGGAGGGTTCTTCTGTATCTCTTTGCTTTCATTGGTTAATAAAGAAGATTACCTGGCCTGTAAGATAGGACACAGCCCTTAGGTGGGCGGAGTAGACAGAACGGAAGGCCTGCCAGAGACGCCATGATGCTCCGGCCCGAGATGGATGCAGATTAGAATCTTCCAGCAGCCCACATCCATGCAATCTGTCCTGCTTTTGCTAACTGGACAATTTTCATTTTCAGCCAGACAAATACCAGCCAGCCATGATTAGGGTGTCTGGCCTAAACTCACTAGGTCACCATCTCTTTGTTTTGAGAGGGCACATGGCTCTGAACTGAGGTCATCTCAATGTGCACAAATGACAGGATGGGCAATTCTTTATCTCATGTGCGGTGCCACACCCTGCTGAAAGGCCTCAGGCCTCCTCTTGATCCTCCTGTGTAGTGTATACCTTCACTGAGGGACTTTACCCCTAGCTTCGCATTGGTCTTCAGAATCTAGGAAGCTCCTCTATTTTGTGTCACACACTCACACACACAATTCTAAGCAGGCGGGCGGTGCATCTTCTCCTGGTGTTTCTGGACTCAGGAGGGCAAATATGACTCGCCTATTTCCAGGGTGACGATTTAACATCTGGACCAGAAAAAGTTTTATACTGGGGCCACATCTACATCCAAATGAGGAATATATATGCCCTGGGAATAAGCTGGTCCTGGATGTATCGAGCCCCCGATTTCCAGGACATCGTCTGTATAGCACAGCATTGTGTACCATACATGAAGACACCTTTTTCTTTGTCCCACACTAACTTCAGACTTCCCAGCCCAGCACACTCGATGTCCACAGCTCCTCTCTTTGCTCCTTACTCATCTCCCTTCCCTTGTAGCAAAATAAGTTGAGGAGAAGAGAAAAGGACCTGTGAAAGCCAAAGTTACATTTTAAGTTTTAATTACTATGCCTAAGGGATCCATGAAACAAAAATGCCTCTGACCTGCAAGCCCCTTGGCCTAGGCTGGACAGTTCCTCAAACGCTATTGCTTTGATATAGGAGATAACAAGCCATATGTTTTCACTCCCCTAAACAAGTTTGTTTGACCCATCCGCATGGGATGTGCTTGATCACATGTGGGCAGGAGGATCACAGCCAGGAGATACGTCAGGATGTATGCTTGCCCCTGATTGGACCTGATGGGAAGCAGTTAAGCAGCTGCGAATCGTGGCCTGGGGCATTTTCTGGAAACTCAGAGCTAGGACCTGGCCAGGGTCCACACACTTGGCCAGCATTTGATTGAAGCTTGCTTCAGATTTGGCTTTAAACTGTGGTTGTGGTCTTCTTCTCTGTCAGTGGGATGAACAGACCCCACTTTGAACACTTTCTCCCTACTCTCGGCTCATACGGAACTTCAAAGCAGAAGTCCCTGTTACAGGGGAATCCATCAGAATTTCAAACTCAGGCTTTTTGAAGTGTGAACACAGGTTTAAATATGCTCACTAAACAGTGAGGATAGATTAGAAAAATATTTCAGATTTCAAATTCTGACTAACCCTAAAGGAAATAATGACCTAAAATGTATGAAAGAAGAACACAAAATGCAGGGCCTCCATGAGTCTTTATGAACCAGAAAAATCTCGTCAAGGATGTGAAGAAAGCAAGGCTGGGCTGTAGCTCACTTGAATGGTTATGCAGCATGCAGAAAACCTTGGGATCTATCCTCAGCATCTCATAAGACAGTCATGATGGGTACACATGATGGGTACCTGTAATCCCAGCATCTGGGAGGTAGAGGCAGGAGGAACAAAAGTTCCAGGACTTCTTGGCTATATAGTGAATTCAAAGCCAGCCTGGACTACCTGAGACATCGCCTCCCCCGACACACACACACGAGAATCAGCATAAGGGCATTTGCTGTCAACCTGAGTTTTGTTCCTGTGACCTTCATGGTCTGTAGAAGGAGACGAGTAAAGAAACTGGATTGTGGAGGGCTGAATAAAACATGAGGGAACAGGTTGGGCAGAATTGAACAAGTCCATCTGAAGCTCGAAGCGGCACTCAGAAGATCAATGTGAACACGCCTATGCAGCAGAAGTTAAGCTGCGCTGTCTCACTGGACTCAGCATCTCAGTTGCTCTTAGATGTGAGCATCTCAGCTGAGTGACAGCTGGGATGGAAGGCAGGCTGTGCGAGACCACATGACCATGGCAGCTGGTTATCCTAGAACATTCAGAGGATGCCTAGGCTATGGGGGCAGTGTGACTGACGGAAAAGGTTTTGCATTTCCAAAGGCATCGTTTACAAGTGTATGCTTTATTTCAGGACCACATATTGTTATTCTCTATTTACAAAAACAGGTTAAATAGCGATGCCAGCTACTTTTCTATTGCTTTGGTAAAGAGACTTACAGAGGAAAGAGGTGATTTTGCCCAGGGGGTAAGAATCTAAGTGGCACAGAGGCATGGCTACAAGCAGCAGACTCTGTTGTGCTAATTCCAGCAGGCAAGAATAAGACCACTGTTAAGTTGGGGACATAGCCCCAGCCCCTGGCCTGGGAGCTGCTTTGCTCTGGACTCCAAATCCCAGCAAGCCAGGCCCTGACCCCTCCCAGCGTGGGGTGGGGGTTCAGGACCAGTCCCATAGGGTATTTAAGAGGCGTCCTAGAGGAAGAACAGGTGGTATTCAGGTCTGCATTGGCTCCTTGCTGTCCTGTCTCCCCACCATGTGCTCAGCCACCTGAGAGCATCATCCTTAATCAAGCAATGGGCATTTTGATTTGGTTTGATTTGACCTAATTGGATTTCTTGCTCCGGCAGAGCTGCTCTTATTCTTAACGACCACTACCACAGTTTTTGAGCCAAATTTGAAGCAAGCTTTATTAAACACTGGCCAGGATGATGGCCACTGGCCAGGTCCATACTGGGGATTCCCAGATATGACCATAAATTATGTTTAGTCAGGTGCTTATGAAGGCAAAACCCACAGGTGGCACACTTTCTGCCCTCATCCAATCAGGAGCACGCATACATCCCACCTGCATGGGATCCAGCACATCCTATGCAGCTGGGACTGTAATGATTCTTTTTCTGTCCCAGCAGCAAGCTCTGAAATAAGGACATGGAGACTTTATATTATGAAAGGTTGGCCACTAGCTTAGGCTTGTCCCGCTAGCTCTATTTATATTCATCTATGTTCTCTCACGTGGTATTTCCTCTTTCCCATCTTGTACCTCCTGTTCCTTTTCTGTGTCTCTGAGAGTCTCCTGTGCACCTGGTTTCTTCCTCTTCCTTTCTCTCCCCAGAAATCCCGCCTATACCTCCTGCTTAGCTATTGGCTGTTCAGCTTTTTATTACACCAATCACAGCAGTACACATCACACGGTGTACAAATATCCCACAACATGGGGCAACCAACCTTTGTTTACAGAAGTGAAAACACATGGCTTGTTATCTTACATGAGCAATGGCCCCCGCATTTCAGGAAGTGATCTGTCCTCAGGAAAGAGGGGCTGAAATGCATTTTGTTTTATAGATCTTGTAAGCATAGTAATTTAAACTGAAAACATAACTTAAGCCCTCATGTTAGCCGGAGTAGGAGGCTGGTGGATCATATCTTCAACAACAAACACAAAGCAAACTGGAAGTGGGGCCCGACTATGAACCCTCCGATTCCTACCCATGTACCTCCTCCAGCAAGGCTGCACCTCCCAATAATCTCCTCCAAACAGTGCCACCAACTAGGAACCAGTGTCAAAGTGTCTGACCTATAGAGAACACATTCTCATTCAAGCCGTTTTATGGCCTTATGAAGATCATAAAAACTTATGGTGTTGCCTGAGATTTAACCTAGATCATGGTAATTAGAGCTGACCATGCTATACTTGAAATTTGCTAAGAGGATAGATCTTTGTTTGGTTGGTTTTGTTTGTTTTTTCTGGACAGGGTCTCACTGTGTAGTTCTGGCTGTCCTGGAACTCACTCTGTAAACCAGACTGGCCTTTCATTGAGAGCCACCTGCCTCAGCCTCCTGAGTGCTGGGACTGAAGGTGTGGGCCACCACACCCAGCTGAAAGGATAGATCTTGAGCATTCTCACCATAAAGGAAAACAAAAGGTGATTTGCGAGATAATGGATTTCTCAACTATCTTAATTACAGTGGTGACTTCCCAGTGTGTATCCAAATGGTGAGTTGTACAACTCAAAGATATACTTGAGCAGGGAGGACAGCAGAGGTCCTTGTCGCAATGGGACGTTCTAAACCATTTATCATAAAACCTGAAGCCTGCTATACAGTTCCTTCAAGAGTCTCTCACCAGATTGAGAAATTTCCTTTATACCCCTTATATGACAGAAAGAGAATATATTTTTAAAAACACTGGCTTTATCCACTATTTTTCTTAATATTTTAATATAATACTATATTAATATATAATATTATAATATTTCTTAGCAGGGGTGGGGTGAGATAGGGAGGCTGTTAAACAACACTAACTGGTCTTCCAGAGAACTTAGGTTCAATTCCCAGCACCCACATCCATCCAACACGACCATTTGTAACTCCAGGTCCAAGGGATGTGATGGTCTCGGGGGGCAGAAGGCACATACACGGTATACAGACACACAGGGAAACACAACATCCGTACACATTAAATAAAACAAAAATGAAAATAAATTTCTTTTTTTACATTGCGGTTTGTGTACATTTTTCTACTGTTGAGCCAATCTTCTCTTTAGGAATGTACAAATCTTCCCCATCCATTATCTGTAACTCAGCACAAGAACTGAATTCATTGTCTTAATATCCAGAATGCTTGTCTCTGTGCTTCTGAGTGAGTTAGAGCTGTGATCATCCTTTCTTTCGTAGTCCCTTGTTGAGTTTTGCAGAGGCCATTGTGTAAGGGTCCATACAATGAAGCACCATGAGTCATCTAGAAGAATCTACTCTCTGGGGTTTCTGTGTAAATCTGGGGCTTCTTACCACTGAAGCGCTAGGAACCAGTTTTCTCTGGGAGAAGTTTTTTTTTTTCCTACTGATTTTATGTCTTTTGATAAATCAATAATTTTCCTCCCTGTTCCTCCCCCTCTCCCTGTTCCCTCCCCCTTTCTTCCTCCCCATCCTCCTCCTCTTTCTCACATTGACCCAGGGTTGGACCCCAGGTCCTTATATATGCTAGGCAAGTGATGGACCCCTGAGCTCCCAGACCTCTGCTTCTTCTTATTTCATTTGACTTTCCAAGACCGTTCCCTTTTCCTATCAAATTACTTGCATAACTCTGTTGAAACAGACACTCATGATCTACTTTTAGATATTGCATGTCTGCAAAAATGTCAGAAATATTTTTATTCCTGACATGAGTCATTTGTGTCTTTTTTGATTTCATTCTCGATGGGTTCAACAAATCATTTTCAGTTTTATTGTATCATAAAAAGCACCAACTCCTTTCTGTTTGTATTATCATCTACTTGCTATTTTAAAATATTTAATACCTAGTTCTTTAACATTTGCTTTTCTTTAACCTCTGCTTTCTCAATTACTCTACTGTTGTCTAACTTCTGAGACACATGCTTAGGTCATTCAATTTTAGCCTGTTTATCATCTGTAGAATCTCTCTGCCTCTCTCTATCTCTGTGTGCATTGCAGTAGTTATTTTAAAGATTTATTTCTATTTGCATGCGTGTGTGTGTGTGTGTGTGTGTGTGTGTGTGTGTGTGTGTGTGTGTACAGGTACCCATGGAGGCCAGAGGAGTCCCATATCCCTGGAGCTGAAGTTACAGAAAGCTGTGAGCTGCCTGATGTTGGTGTTGGGAACCAAGCTTAGATCCTCAGCAACAAAATACTTGCTCTTAACTGTTGAGCCATCTCTCCTGTCCTCAGAAGACTTTTATGCAATAGTTTCACTTTCTTTAGTTCTTTGTGCTGTCTAATTTCCAATATGAAATTTTAAATGGTTGAGGAAGAATACACACACACACACACACACACACGTTGGTTTGAATAAAAACTATCTCTCATAAGCTCAGGTGTTATTTGAACACTTGGTCCCCAGCTGGTGGCATTCTTTGGGGGAGATTATGGAACCTTCGGGAGGAGTAGCCTTGCTGGAGGAAGTACATCCTGGGGAAAACCTTGAGGTTTTATAGCTGTTCCACTTCCTGTTCTTGCTCTCTTTGCTTCCTGCAATGTGAACTTTTTTTTTTTAACTGAAGTTGCTTTGGTCATGGCATTTTATCACAGTGGTGGAACAGTGACCACTACAATATACTTATTTATTCCCAGGGATTTGGGGATGATCCAGTTAGGCCTTTCTTATTAATTTTTGTATTTCTCCTATCAAACATCTACTAAGTGATTTTGTTCATTTAAAACTTATTTATGGCCTGGCACATGATCCATATCTTAGTCCATTGGTCTACAGCAAAGCCCCTTGATCTGGTGGCTTGTGAGCAGCATGAATTTGTTTTTTGTTTTTGTTTTGTTTTTTTGGTTTTTCGAGACAGGGTTTCTCTGTGGCTTTGGACCCTGTCCTGGAACTAGCTCTTGTAAACCAAGCTGGTCTCAAACTCACAGAGATCCACCTGCCTCTGCCTCCCAAGGTGCTGCGGGAGATTAAGCCCTCTTGCTTTCAGCCAATGGCTTCTAAGATACCCGCCCAATGTGGGGTGTGGTTTTCATTTAAAAAAAAAAAAAGCCGCAGCCGCTCTC
>JAQHUG010000001.1:3461998-3476114 GCA_028555095.1 Dicrostonyx torquatus
AGAGAGAGAGAGAGAGAGAGAGAGAGAGAGAGAGAGAGAGAGAGAGAGAGAGAGAGAGAGAGAGATTAGATTAATATGTCCACATTGGGAAGAAGAACAAAGAGATCCCATGCCCTCCTTTGCTCTCTGGACCCTAATCCGAGGTTTTGGTCTGAGTAGAAGGCAAGAGGCCTGCAGCACGGCCCTAGCTCACCTCTGCTGCAAGCCTGAATGTGGCTTGCTTGGGGCTTGTCAGGGCCCACATTCTGAAGCCAGCAACTCCGGGTAGCAAGGACACCTCCAAAGACTTTGTACAGAGGGTCCCAGAGCCCTCTCACCTCTCTGAAATGGCACTGGTTGACACCCTGTGAGTTTTCCCAGTGCGGTGGCACTGCTCCTGCCTTGAGTGGGATGAGGTAGAGAAGCATAGGGAGCAGTGTAGTAACCCAGGACTCTACCTGATTTGGATTATGTGTGCCTACCTTCTAATAACACTCTGGGCAGCTAGCTCCTTTACCTACACATGCCTCTCTCTGAAAAATGCAACTAACGACCTCAGACCCCACCTTCATCAGGCTATACCTACACCCCTCCTTGAACAATAAGATATGTTTCTCTTCTCCATCAAGTTCTGAGAGTTTCTGTTCTAAAGTATTTCTAATACATCTTAGCTGAGGTAAGTTCGTCAAGCCTAAACTGGATTTGAGCACATGTGCATTAAAGGCAAAACTGTGTCCTCAAGTGAACTTTTAGGGACAATCTCCCATGCTCTAGTTGCTCTTCTGACCTAAAGGGGGAGGGGAAGACTTTAGTTGGTTTACAGGTTACAGTCTGTCAGTGAGGGAAGCCAAGGCCGGAATCCGGAACCGAAGCAGAGACAATGAAGGATCACTGCTTGCTGTCCCTTGATTGCTTTGATACCTTGATTGTACAGCCCAGGACCACCTGCCCAGGGATGGTGTGGTCCACAGGAGGCTGGACCCTCCAACATCAATTAGCAGTCAAGAACATGCCCCACTGATGGAGACAGTTCCTCAGTTGAGACTGCCTTTTTCTAGGTATGTCTCGGTTTGTGTCAAGTTGACGAAAACTAACCACCGCACCCTGTTTACCATCTTATGTCTGTGCATATGATTAAAATCAGACGCATTTTGGAAAGAGACATGCACCGTTGAAAAAATGACTATATGACTTACTCTAGCAGTCAAAACAGAGAACTGCCCTCTGTATTCCCCTAGTCACCAAACTCCTCCTCCTCATGAATCTAGTCAACGGAATTACAAAACCAACAACTGGGGCCCTTGAGTGTCTTCACTCATGAGGCCACTGCTCCTCTCAGTGTATTCTGATCTTTTCTATTGCTTTGCTTTAAATGAAGTGTCCTTGTGACTTTTGCAAATTTGTATGAACTTTCATTTCATCTCACTTCTTTGAACAACATGCCAAGAACTGGGAAACACTTGGCCCTTAGCCCTACTGTGGGTAATAGGGCATTCATTAGGCATGGGCTCCTCCTGTTCTTTCCATCTTAGGAAGATGTAGAAGGCATGACTTTTTCTCACAAGGTCTGGTTCACAGCGGAGGAGATGCCTGATGGGCCACTTTTGGCTTTCTTCAGATAGTTTTATGAACTAGAAGCAGAAGATGGGTAAGGAAGGGCGGGCTGGGAAAGGCAGGACCTCTCCTGGGTTCTTCTGGCTCAGAAAATGTGTTCTCACACTGTGACTTCGGCTCAGCTTCTGCCTTCTCTTCCTTCTCCCCTATTCCCTGGCCCAGAGAGAGTGAAAGGCATTGTATCTGGATGTTTGAACATTTTCCAGTGTTAGCATGCCACCAGGAAGCAACACCCTTAACTCAACAATGGAAGCTAAGGGGCCTTGTTTAGCTCTTCACTCGTTTGATTGTTTTTCTGCTGTGTAGTTAACTTAATTAAGCTTTTAAAAATTCAACATTTAAGACAAGGGGCCTGAGGTAGAATCACAAATCAAGAAAGCATTGCTTTGTTTTAGGTTTCTGAAGGCAAATATCTAACAGAATGCCGTTACCTTTCTGACATTCTTCCACAAGGGAGGCAAAGGACAAGCAAGGGACCTTCTCAGGGACGGCAAAGGCTTTGGGAGACTTCACTAGGACTTTGGTTCATTGTACCATGACACCATCCTGGAAAAGCCTTGAAGCCCTGTCACAGGTAGAAACAGAAACAATACTAAGATAGGCTTTGTTGAATCCAAAGTTCAGAGCTCTCCCTGAGGACACGGGTGTGAGAAAATGACAACATGGTACCGAGCAGAACCCACTCTGTGATAGTTAGACTTCAACAGCAGAGTGACTGGGTTTAGGAACACAATGTAGACACATTCCTGGGCCTGTCTGTAAGGGAGTTTCCAGAAAGGTTTCACTGAAGGGGGAAGATCCACTCTGAATGTGGGCAGCACCATCTCTTAGGCTGGGTTTTCTGGCTGAATAAAAAGGCGAAAGTGAGCTGAGCACCAGCATCCATTGCTCTCTGCTTCCTGGCTGGGACACAGTGTGACCAGCTGCCTTGCACTCCTACCTCTGTGCCCGCCTCACTATGGTTAGCTGCACCCTCAAACTGAGTGAGAAGGAACAGTGTCTTCCTTGAACTGATTGTCCAGGGTTTTGCCACGGTAACTAGAAAAGTAACAGAAGCACACACTCAGCTGAGTGTGAGGGTGGACGATGCATGAGGCATGAGCCTGTGAGACCAGCATTGTGTAGAAGTGGGGGACAGGTCTTGGACTTTACATGCACACATTTAGATGTTACATATGTGTTTGTCTAAAACTACTCACTAGAGATATTATCTAGGGATTTTCTCCCATAGGGCCATGAGAAGCACAGAGCCTCAGCAGCCTTCACAGATGAACGTTTCTCTCATCCACATCAGCGTTCACAATTCTGATGACCAGAAGGTTTTCACTATAGCTCTAACAAAGCGGAAGCCAAGGGGATGAATTTCCTCTTCTTTTTTCCCATCTATCCCTGCCTTAGCCAAGAGTCCCTACAGCCTCTAATATTCAGGGTATCATTCTTTCTTAAAAGCCAAGCAATATATCTTCAGAATGCCCAGGTCCTCCCTTAGGAGGACCACAGAGCCTGAGAGCCTTGATGCCCCCCTGGCTATTGCCTCCACAACCCCCCCCCCAGCTTTCTCCTCAGTTACCGCTCCTCTTGGGGCCCCTGTCATCTCTCCACGTGCTTTTCCCCTCAGCAGACAACTTTCCAGGATCTTTGTTACCAAGGCAAAGGACAGGAAAGTCCACAAAGGGTGGCCAATCCTGCATCCTGCGCATCACTGTTAGCACTCCAGGGGAATCAGCCCTGTGCTCTCACCCTTATTTCTCTTGAAACATGGCCTTGCAAGATGCTTCCCTAGCAGTCACCAGTTCTAACACTGACTCTCTGGCTCCACCCTGCCATTCAGACACTTGTGAGAATCTATTTTGGGGCATGGCTCTGGAAGCCAGCAGGACTATCACTTTCAGTGTAAGGAGCAGGGTAGTGCTCATGCCCACAGCTGCTGCAGAGTCCGGAGACTTGCTAATATCCTCTACATTCTAAGTTGTGGGTCTGAGGTACAAAAAGTGTGTGTAAGTGTGTGTGTGTGTGTAAGTGTGTGTGTGTGTACATGTGTGTGTGTACATGTGTGTGTGTGTGTGTGTGTGTATGCACAAAGGTGACTGCTGAGGTCAGGAGCATTGAATCCTCCTGGAGCTGGAATTACCTGGGGTTGTGGATTGTCCAACATACATACTGAGCCACCTCTCCAGCTTTAAAATATATACAATGTGTGTATACACACACACACTTTGTTTTTATGTGGATTGGCGAGACGGCTCAGTGGTTAAGAGCACTTGCTGCTCTTACAGAGGACTCAGGTTCAGTTTTCAAAATCCACATGATGGTTCAAAACTATCTGTAGTTCCAGTTCCAAGGAATCTGACACTCTTCTGGCCTCTGAGGGTGTCCTGTATGCACAGGGGACACAGACATAAATGCATGAGAAAATATTCATACATACAAAATTCTAAAAATAATTTAAAACATTTATTTTATTTTTCTTTACGTGTGTGTGTATGTGTGTGAGAGAGAGAGAGTAGACATGTGTGTAGGTGCCCATGGAAGCCAGAAGAAGGTGTCAAATCCCCTGGAACTAAAACTAAAGGTGCTAGGAGCCAAACTTGGGTCCTGTAGAAGAGCAGAAGACCATAACAGCTAAGCCATCTTTCCAGCCCCTTAGTTACTTTTCCTGTTGCTATGACCAAATCCCTGAAATCCCTGGAGGAAAAAAGCACCTTCAGGGAAGAAGGCTTTATTCTGGTTTAGAGTTTGAGTCCATTGTGGAGGAGTAGGAACGGTGCAGGTTACTCCATGGTGGCAACAGTGGGCAACTGGGACTCCACCTCAACTCTTGGAAGAACAGAAAGCAGAAAACAGACAGAAAGTGGGACTGGCTGTGTGGGACCAGACTATAAAACCCCAGGGACCCACTTTCTCCAGCAGGATTCCACTTCTGAAACGTTCTACAACCTTCCATAAGAGTGTGGTGGCTGGGAACCATGTGTTTAAATACATGAGCCTATGGCGGGCATCTCATATTCAAACCACACCTGGGACAGGGAAGAGCCTTGAAATAACTGGAAGTTCTGCCTCTGAAATGGAGGGGGTAGAGTGTCCTGCTAACCCATCTCATTTACATTGTGCCATGTGACCTTATTTGGCTTTGAAATAATAGGGATCAAACAGAAACTTTAAGAGTTATTGTCTTGCATGTCCATCTTTCTTCCATTTCCCATGTGCAAGGTCTAACAAGCCCCAAATGAGGATTTCTACTTCACCCTGGATTCAGACCAGGGGGATAAATGGCAGAGCCACTGCTTGCCCATGAGGGTCACAGAAGCAAGAGGGAGGCATCTTTTGTTGGTAAGCCACTAGGCTTTTATCTAGGGGTCCTTGGCTCCAGCAGTGTGGCTTCTCACAAGCAGGCGATACTAGATAGACTTCATTTCAATCAGGGAAAGGGATTAAATTGATGGGTGTTTTTCATTGTTGTTCTTTAGCGGTTTTGGGGGGTTATTTTGGTTTGGTTTTGATTTTGGATGTTGTTTGTTTATTTATTTGTTTGTTTTGAGATAGGTTCTCACTATGTATCCCTGGCTGCCCTGGAACTCACAATGTAGACAAGGCTGGACTCAGAGATCTGCCTGCCTCTGGCTCTTTAGTGCTGGGATTAAAGAAATAGGCAAGGTTCTTAGGGCAAACCACCCAGCCTTTGCAGCTTGACAAGTTCCATGCCAATGGAGAGACCCTGTGTGCTGGCTAGTTCTTTTGTCAGCTTGGCACAAGCTAACATCATTTAGGAAGAGGAAACCTTGATTGAGAAAATGCTTCCATAAGATTGCATGTAGGCAAGTCTTTGGGACATTTTCTTGATTAATGATTGATGTGGGGGGTCCAAGCCCACTGTGAGCAATGCTTCTCCTGGGTAGGTGGACCTGGGTGCTATAAGAAATCAGACTGAGCAATCTATGGGGAGTGAGAGAGTAAGCAACATTCCTTCATAGTTTCTGCTTTGGTTCCTGCATCCAGGTTCCTGCCTTGGATTCCTGGCCTTTCTTCCTTCCTTTCTCAATGGACTGTATGCTGTAAGATGAAACAAACCCTTTCCTCCTCAAGTCACTTTGGTGGATATTGTGTTTATCACAGCAATAGCCAACAGGGACACCCTCTTTCAGAAAAAGAGAAAGGTAGACAGTCCCTGAGCAGTGACCTTCAAGAATGTCCTCTGGCTTTCACATGCATGTGCACACACATGCATGAGCATTAGTGTGAGGAGCACGCACCATCATGTATACAAACATGTTGAGGCACACATCTGCATACACAGGCATACATAATCTGGGACACACATATGTATTTGTACTGTGATATCTATGTGAATAAACCAGAACTCCTTGGGAAAGAAATAGTCACTTAGCTTGTCCCCCGATTCCAGATCAATGGGCATCGTGCCCAGAACTTCAGAGCAAAGGAGGGCTGGGCCTGGAAAGCTCACAAGAAGAGTCCAAGTGTGCAGGAGCCTTTGGTCAGACACATGATTTCCATGTAAAATTTGAGACCTTTCATATGATAAGAAAGCCAACACAATTTCTCATTTTATTTCTACCTAAAGTGACAGCAAAGAGTTATAAGAAGAGATGATCAGCGAACCCCCCTTTCTGCAAGGTCTCAAGATGCCATGGATCTGGGCTGAGGCTCCCTGGGAAGGCTTGGCCATTGGCTCGGTGTTTTCACTGGGTAAGGAAAGCGCAGGCTTCCAGGAGTGCTGTGGGACACAGAAAGCAGGACTTTCAGGAACAGATTTTTTTTTTCTCTCAAATCTATAAATCAAAGAGGTCTTGAAAACACTATCCCAGCCCTTGCCCCACGATTGTAAGTCAGGGCTTGCCTCATCCACCCATGTTTTCTCTATGGTCTCTTCTAGCAACTGTGGCCTCCTGCTCTGACCTGAGGGCCACTTGACTCCACCTCTAAGTGAATCAGCTCACACCTCTCAGGTTCACACTCGTGACACTCGTGGTCCTCTGACTCCTAAAATGTGCACAGTGAAGAGCAATCTATTTGCTCATCCTTCATCTGCAAACACTGGTTGAGCATCTGCCTTGGGTGAGTCACTGTGCCATGAGCTAGGGACAGCATGGGAAGCAGCTCTGTCCTTGGGCACGTGGCCTCTACACCAGTGCTACCTGTTCATATGGTTTATCCAGTAGCCCTAGGTCAACCTGCGATACAATAGCCCAAGAAGACGATCAATACAGAACTTGGCTCCTCATCTCTGTGCAATCAGCACGGGGAACCTGATAAACCTTTTTGTAGGATGGGGTATCCTGTGCATTGCTTGCTGACTACCCAGCCTTTACTGCCAGGTACCAGCAGTACCTACAAAACTGCGGTCATCAAAAATGTGTCTAGGAAAGGCCTAATGTCTCCTTTGGGGACAAAATCATCCTAAGTTTAGAACAGCTAACAAAGAGATTCTGGGCCTGTTCCTACCCCTGGACCACAACATCTGCCAGACCTCTGCCTCTAAGTGGAGGACCAGATAGAGGGATTCACGAGGCCACTGTGCACAGGGAGTCAGTGCATGCTGAAGCTTGAGGATCATTTCTGAAAGTCCTCCAACAATCTATGTGTGTGTGTGTGTGTGTGTGTGTGTGTGTGTGTGTGTGTGTGTGTGAATATATATGTATTTGAAATCTTTTTTTGAGATAGGTTTCAGGTACCTCAGACTGGTTTCAATCTCCATATGTAGCCAAGGATGACTTTGAACATCTGATCCTCCTGCCTCTACCTCTCAAGTACTGGGATTGCAGGTGTACACTACTACACCGAGTTTACACCATGCTAGAGATTGAACTCAGGGCTTCAACCATGATAAGCAAATACTGTACTAGCTAGTACATCTCTAGGCACTCTTCTAAATAGTGTTCAAGAATTAAATTATACACCTTCCCACATTTTGAATTTATTTTATGTGTATGGGTGTTTTGCCTGCATCATGTATGTCTGAGCACCACATGCATGCCTCGTACCCACAAAGGCCAGAAGAGGGTAGTAAATCCCCTGGAACTGGAATTACACACATTGTGAGCTGCCACATGGACAGGTGCTTAGAACTGAACCCAGGTCACCTGGAAGAGCTGTGGGTACTCTTACTACTAAACCATCATTTTGGCTCTTCATTTTAAGTTTTTAAGGAATTTGTATTTCTACATGTATTTTGGCCTCTGAACTTTGACCTTTTCCTTTTGTGGAATATTACTTTAACTATGTAAAGATGTGCTAGCTACTACATTTGTTTATGCTGCAGAATATTCCTTTAACTATGTAAAGGTGTGTTACGCTTGTTTATACTGCATTCGTTTAACTAGGCAAAGATGTGTTGCTGTTTTACCTTGCCTGCCTAAGGCATCTGATTGGTCAAATAAAAAGCTAAACGGCCAAAAGCTAGGCAGTTGAGGGATAATTGGGGCTGATGGGCAGAGAGAGTAAGTAGGAGGAGGAATCTAGATGTGAGAGAGAGGAGAAGAGAAGGAGAAAGAAAATGGGAGATGCCTGGGGTCAGGCAGCCAGGCAGCCACCAGCCAGACACAGAAGAAGTAGGAAAAGGAGGACATACAGAATGAAAGAAAGGTAAAAAGCTCTGAGGCGAAGTATAGATGAAGAGAAACAGGTTAAAATAAGTTATAAGAGCTAGTGGGACAAGCATAAGATAAGGCTGAACATTCATATCTAATAAGAAGTCTCCATGTCATGATTTAGGGGCTGTTTGGGGGCCCAAAAGAAAGCCCGCTACATTCTGCCAGGTTGATTCCTCAGTAATTGTATCTAGAATCCACTCACGGGAGCTTGAGCACTGCTTCAGGTTAGCAGTGGCTACGACATACTCCTGTCCCAGGTACTTGTCATACGTTGTTTTGCCATGGAGCTTAGCCAAACACTCAGTGTTGTCATTGAAGAGAAGATTTTTGGTTTTAGACTGGAACAGGCAAAACTCCCCTGGGCACCTCGATCCAGTTCTTCCAAACTGATCCTGTGTCAAAAGAGCCAACAGTCCGTGAGTAGTGAAGAGAGGGGAGTGTGAGGATGGGAAAGTCAAGGGTTCTCGTCCCAGGTAAGGAGCAGAGCAGAAAGGCAGCAGTGTTCCTTTTCCTGCCTTGCACGACTCTTCCCAAACCTGCTCCTGGAAGCACGTCCACTCTAGCCAGGACCCAGGCTTTACCTCACTTCCGACCTTGCCTTCCACATCTCTCCTCCTACTAAATCTGTTCTTGCTTCCTGTAGAACATCTTGCTGGTGATCAGAGGTCAGATGACGATTTTTTGAGATCTGACCCAAAAGCTGATCATCTAGAACACTCTATCATTCCAGCTGTCCAGAGGGACAACAGGAGTGGGAAAACTCCCGTGCTTCTAGGAGCTGGGCCATTGCAGGCTACTCAGCCTCTCTCAGCAACAGTCCTTTCTCCATGCCCAGGACTGTTGGGCTCAAAAGGCATATCCAGGTCCAGCATGTTGTAATAGGAAAGCAGAGACTAGGACAGGGCACCCCAGAACACAATCAGCCCTAAATCCATGGATGTGGGGGTCCCTTCAATTACCACAGCCAACAGAGTATCAATCCATGGGAAAGCAATAAGGAAGTCTGGTTCAACATGACTCATTCAGCCAGTGTTGATTCAAACTTCGCAAATCTGACATGGAGTAGTTAACTTCAGAGGTACTTAAGCACAGTACAATTTGGAAAATGTTTCCTGGTGTTATCAACTCCGTCCCACGTATACAATACAACGAAGTTTAAGGCATGATTATATCAAAACTCTTGTAAAGTACAAATGACATCTTCCATAAAGATCGGCTTACAGATTAACTGAGGGAGCTGGCTCAAGGCACACAATGCTCCTGATAAGTGTCTCAGGGAGGATAGTGCAATAGATTGACTGAGATAAACCGAAAAGTCTGGGGGTCGTGTGGCCTGGCCATGCAGATAGCACAGAAGTCACCAGGCTGTTAACCACACCAGTTCCCAGCTTCCTTGGCAGAAAACAGCTTATACATCTCCTCCTTGAAGAGACAACAATGCATGATTAACATTCCTGGTTTCCCTGGTGCTTTCCTGTAAGTACGAGGACCTTGTGTCTCCGACATGTGGAGTGCACTCTGGGGTTGCTGCTCTATGGACTTTGTCATAAGCATTGCCTGCTTGGCCTGCTCACTAATATAAGTCATGAAAGGAAACAGCAGGGAGGAAAGGACAGACTTTCCTCTGGACCATGACACGAGTTCAAGTCCAGCTTAACTGATCCTCTAGAAAGACTCCCAGCGTGGAGCAAATGCTATCCCCATGAATCAATCAGAGGGGCTAGAAAGAAAGGCTTAAATGGATGAACACCTCCTATGGGAACCCAAGCAGTGAAGAACTTGCTGGGGGACCCTGGTGGCCTGTACCTGTTGGTCAAACAGCACCTGCTGAAGGACTTCCACCTTGTCTGTCCGAGATATCACAGCATGATTTGGGGCTATGGCTAGGTGGCAGTTCTTAGCCTCAGTCACAGGCTTCCGGGTGTCATCAAGGCACAGCAGCTCAAAGTCCTCCAGCCTTAAGTTCCTAGCCCACTCTTCAGTGCCCTTTCCTGGTGAGAGAAAGGTGTCGTTAGCCACAGCTAGCCTGCTTGGTCAAGGCATCCTTTCTGTATTGGTATGACTCTTTTGAAAGGCATACACAGGCTGTGATGAGCCACAGGAGACAAAATGAAGCTTGATCCTGCACAAGCTTTTAGCTACAGATATGGCAAGCATCACTGTTCAGCCATATAAAAGGTCTTATTCAATAACAAAGGGAGTGATGCTCATACGTGTGGTGACATGGCTGACACTCAAAATCATGACGCTATGTTGAAAGAAACCAGCTACAAAAGGCCACAAGTGATTGCATTTATGAGAACAGGCAAAGTCATGGTGACAGGAAGCAGACATTGAAAAAGCAAAGATGGTGGCCTGCCAACAAGTGCCAGGGGTTCTTCACATTGTTGAGATGAGTATTACGGAGTGGGACCGTAATGGTGGTTGTATCACTCTGAATGTGCCAGATCCTACTAAATTGTACACAGACATTGTAGGTAAATGCTACAATATTCAAGTTGTATCTCAATCAATCTTTTAAATCATCTTTTAAGTATTTGTGTCTGTGTGTGTGTGTGTATGTGTGTGTACACATATGTGCAGGTGTGCTTGCTTGCGAAGGTATGTGTGGAGGTGAGAGATTGATACCTGGCTATCTTCCTCAAGTACTTCTTCACTCATTTTGTGAGAAACAGTCTTGCATTGAACTCAGAGCTCATTGATTCAGCTAAACTGGCTGAGTAGAAAGCCCAGGAACCACTGATCTTCACCCCATCATCGCCAGAGCTGGGATTAGAGCATATGATGCCTTATCTGCCTTCTTACATGGGTACTAGGGATCTGAACTCAGGTCCTAATGCTTGCATGACTTACACTTTACCCAGTGACATAAATCTTCCCAGCCCCCTCCTTTTACAAAAGAATGCTATCTAGCTGTATATTTTCTAGTAGGTTTCAATAAAGAAAACATGATGAGTACCTTTTATTCCAAATGTTTAGGACTAGAAATACTTTTGCTTTGGAATTTGATCAAATTTTAGAACATTTACATATACATGATGAAATACCATGGAGGCGGCAATGCAAAAGTAGGCAAAATATTCCATTATGCTTCCATGCAAATTACAGAGGTCACCTGAAGGTGATATTGCGCAGGGTTTCCAGAGTGACTGCAATCAGGCTGTGACTCAGCACATGAGGTCAAGTGCAGGCTTTCCCACACATTAGATGTGTCAATCTTGAAACAGTTTCCAATTCGAAAGCATTTCCAAACTCGGGCTTTCAAATAAAGACAAACTTTCCCTCTCATTTCAGCACAACATGGAAAAAATGGGGAATTCCATGAGTTTATCGAGTGTGTTTAGTTAATTCCAGTAAATATAGGTATTAAGTACCTGAAAACCTTCACATCAGTCTGATCCCTGAATATCACACAGGTGTGAGTTCAGGCAGGCTGAGTGTGCACCCGCAGGCTCGCAGGCTCGTCACCCAAGCTTGCCCTTGACTCTCCTTCCTTGGGAAACACCTCGCCGTCCTCCTGGAGTACTCTCTGGAGTCCTCCAGGATTTCCTCTACTTAATACTGATAATTTTGGACTCCGGGATTTCCTAACACAAGCATGATCACCCAGAAACAACAGGCCGGGAGAAGGAAAAGGAAGAAGAGGTAGGATTGACAGCTTACTGAACAAAACAGCCAGTCGCCTGCGGAGGCAGAGGTGGGTGGCTGAGGAGAGGTACCAAATGGCTGGCAAGAGTTGAGCACCTAGCTTTGCTTTCCCAGAGACCAGAGACCAGAGGGAAGTCCTTGTTCAGATGATGGCCGGCACACCACCCTTCATAACCTACATGTTCCTGTGGATTTTAACTCACTGACTCTCAAGGAGTTTCTGACCAAGCTGAAGGAAGGCCTCTATTTTCTTTTCCTAAGGAAATTTGATTGACATACATTCAGTTACTATTTCTATCTGTGCTTGTTTCATCTAAGTCCAGACAGGACGTGAGTTTCTTCACAGGTGCTACCAACTATGGCTGGTGTGTGTGTGAATGTTTCTGTGTGAATGTGTGTATGCGTCTTATGTCTGTCAATGTGTACGTGTGTGAATTTGTATATGAAGATATACAAATGTATGTCTGTGTGAATGTGTGTATGTGTGTATGTCTGTCAATGTGTATGTATGTGAATTTGTATATGTAGATATGTGTATGTATGTCTGTGTGAATGTGTATATGTGTGTGTGTGAATGTATGTGCATATGTCTGTGAATATGTATATATCTGTATATGTGTGTGTGTGTGAATTGCTTCAAAATCACTGTAACACCACAGATGTTCCCATGCTGCCTACTATGCTAGAGACTTTAGAATTCACCAGTTCATGCCTATAATTCCCAGAACTCAATTTGCCAAGACAGAAAGACTTCCATGAGTTCAAGGCTCATGTGAGCTACATAGAAAGTTCCAGGTTGAGTTATAAAATGAGACCCTAGCTGGGCGGTGGCAGCGCACACCTTTAATCCCAGCACTTGGAAAGCAGAGGCAGGCAGATCTCTGTGAATTAAAGGCCAGCCTGGTTTACAGAGTGAGTTCCAGGACAGGCTCCAAAGCTACACAGGGAAACCTTGTCTCAAAAAACAAAACAAAACAAACAAACAAAAACCGCCAAAAGCAAAAACAAAAACCAGAGACCCTGTCTCAAATGAATGAATGAACAAATGAATGAATGAATGAATGAATGAATGGAATTTTTCAAGTCAAAAGTCTGAAAATAGTTGTGCTATCTGCTCAAATACAAAGCCAGAGATGAGGGTGTGCTATGGTGCTAAAGATTGCTTTGAAGGAGGAAGTGAAACGTCTTCACATACCATCAGTGTTCTGCAAGACAGTGGAGTCCTTCAAAAACGCAACATTTCCTGCTTTCTCAGCCAGGCACCTAAAATATTTCCAAAAATATACCACAAGAGAAAAACCATTAGAATTTTCATAAATATTTGTGGCCCACATTCCCATGGAAGTAAACATGCAAATGTTGGAACTATTTCCAGGAATTTAAAATTTAAGATGGCATCTGCAAGCATCTGCGCATCTTCTTTCCTTCTAAAACGCCAGGGAAACAACGCCGGTGAGATTTTTCTTTTTCAACCCATAAACTTATAAAAGAGAAATAATGACCACCTTTGGAATCTGGAAAGATGATGACCAAGCAGTACTGGCCTAACTGAAGGAACAAAGCTGTGCCATAAGGTGGGACAGAGGAAAGTTGACGCACCACAGAAAGACTCCGCAATTGGAAAGCCATGGTGTCGTTGAAAGTGGCTGAGAACAGGGTGACTGGGTAGAGTTTCATGCAGGTGCCCTCACATCTCATGCAACAGTCCCATTTGGAAGACTGAACCTTACAACGCTACAGAATATAGGGCAACAAACCCAGTGGAAGGCAGAAGCAGAAGGTGAGCTGGGTAAGCGGCTCATGCCTATTATCCCAGCACTCTGGAAGCTGAGGCAAGAGGACTGCTGTGAGCTTGAAGCAAGCCTGTGCTACAGAGTAAGACCTTTATCTCAACATCCCCCATCACCATGCATAAAAAAAATAAACTGAAAAATCTTCATCTGGAAGATGAAGTCAGTGCCGGTGCTCCCCCCAGGCTGTTATTCGGACTGTCCTTCCCAAGAAGCAGGAGATGAAGTCAAGAAAATATCCATAGACTCTGATACCCACGATGAATGGCTCAAACCAGGAGCCCTACCATGAGGCTCAGTACCACCAAGACAGGAAAACTGATAGAGAACTAAGAATCGCCCACCCCCCTTACTCTCAAATGTGGAGAAACAGGCTGAAGCCATCAGATATTTGAAGGGAGAACATAGAAGGTTATACCAAAAGAATTATACTCCCAAGATTCAGAGACAATATAAGGGACAGGATTTTTTTTTTTT
>JAQHUG010000001.1:3479694-3505857 GCA_028555095.1 Dicrostonyx torquatus
CCTTGGAGCTGTGAGCCACCTGATAGGGGTCCTTGAACTGAACTCAGTTCTTCTGCAAGAATGGCAAGCCATCTCTCCAGCCCCTTGAAGGCCAAAGTCAAGAAGAAAGTAAAAACATAAGATGTAATGGTGACCTGAGTCGGGGAGAGGGATAACTAAATGTCTCTTGAGAACACCGAGGCCCCATGTGGGCATCTAACCTCCACGCTCTGGGTTGCTGGAGTAACAGGAGGCTCTGGCTCCTGCTGCTAAGACAGGCCACACCCAGCCCCCAGAGCAACAGAGGAATGAGTTGAGGATGAGGGCTGAGGCCTCACGCTGGTGGCCTCTGTCCCAGACTCACTCACCTTAAAGCCCCGGTGTAGCCATGGTATCTCTCTTTGCTGTTGGGGGCACATTTATTCTCACCCTTCTCGTCACCAACACAGAGAGCACAGAGATTGGATGTGGGGTCAGCCCCAGGGGCGCAGCTTTGGCTGAAGAATTCATCTGGGCAGAAGGAAGGGGGTACATTAGTGCTTTTGACCAGCGTCAATGTAAGGTCTTTACCCAGCAAGTGGCATAGCTTGGTTTCAGCTCAGTATGTGGACAGGAGAGGAAGGACACTCGTCATCACAGAACAATATTCTGCCACCAACCACAGACCCACTGGCAACCAGAAAAGCTTCAGAGTGTAGGCAGGGCCAGGAGAGTCCCGGTGCTCAGGACAGTCACACAGAGGGCCCTGTCATCACAGCCTTGTAGTGGGAACTCTGCTGAGGAACATGATGGCCTGATGGCTCTCTGCAGCAGAGGCCACCTACTGTCCACCTGGTCTACAATCTGACTTCTCTCTCCCTGGATGTCTGGCTTCTCAATAGAAAGAGGTGGCTTGAGGCTCAGTATATTCCTGTAGTTGGTAGCCCCTGTGCCTGGTACATCCCTGTGCTGGTACACCCCTGTGGCTGGTACATCCTTGTGACTGGGTATACCCCTGTGGTTGGTACACCCCTGCGGCTGATACATCCCTGTGACTGGGTACACCCCTGTGGCTGGTACACCCCTGTGACTGGTACACCCCTATGACTGGTACACCCCTGTGGCTGGTACACCCCTGTGACTGGTACACCCCTGTGACTGGTACACCCCTATGACTGGTACACCCCTGTGGTTGGTACACCCCTGTGGCTGATACATCCCTGTGACTGGGTATACCCCTGTGGTTGGTACACCCCTGTGGCTGGTACACCCCTATGACTGGGTACACCCCTGTGACTGGGTACACCCCTGTGACTGGGTACACCCCTGTGACTGGGTACACCCCTGTGACTGGTACATCCTATGACTGGTACATCCTCTGAGGCTGAGTACACCCATGGTATAATGACATGCTAGGTGCCAACTCCCTGGAAACATCTTAAAAGGTATGGGTTTTTTTTTTATGCACACTATTACATTTGGAAATGACTGTTTTATTGCATTTTTGCCTGCATTAGAAAACTCAAGTTTATCTCACCAAACTTATGATTACAAAAAGATATATCAGATTATTAACAATTCAGCTAGCTGCTAACTCAGAAGGTTGAACATATTTTAATTTTTAAATCAAAAATGGTCATTGGTAATGATGTTCTTCATATATGGCATTGTTCTAATCGATAAATGTATTATAGAGGCTTCAATAATTATGCTGTTGGGGGGTTGTGTGGACTGGGGAAAAAGTTCAGTCCATAAAGTGCTTGCCATCCAAGCCTGAGGATCTGAATTCAATGCCAGAACCAAAAGAAGCTGGGTGTGGCAGTGTGCACTCGTGATTCCAAGCCTAAGGAGGTGACAGGAGGCTTCCTACGGCAGGCGAGCTAGCCAGTCTAGCCTAATTGGTGAGACCTTGTTCCTGAAAATGACACCCAAGGTTGTTGTTCCCTGGCATCCGTGTGCATGCACACACATGGCGGGCGTGGCACACACCATTGTCCCCTCTCCCTCTCTTTTCTTCACTCTGCTTGCACAAAGTAGAAACAGGTACTGAACCAGCCACATCCAACAAAGTAACGGAATATTTAAGGCCCAGGTCCCGACACCATGCTGTCACTGTACTAACTCTAGACAACACTCTCCTGAACTTCTCTTATGTGAGAGAGAAATAAGCACCCTTCTTGCTTAAGCCTCTGGCATTTGGAGGGTTTCTGTTCACTGTAGCTAGACCTAACCTAAATGTATCCATTGTGTGATCTACCCCAAGAAAAGAGGAACTAGAGGTGACACAAAAGCCCTGTCCCGTGAGCAAGGGTCCTGCTGTCAGACTCCTGAAGCCTACGCTGCTGGAAGAGCCACAGTATGTCAGGCTCATAGCAACAACAGTATGTCATACCTCATAGCAGCAACTGTCCCATGACTCAGGAGGCACCGTGGTGATTGGCAAGAACAGCAACCATGTGCCCCCAAAATATGCCCCAACCAGAACCTAAGACCTAATCATAATTAACGGGGCTCACAACTAAGAAATGTCATGTGTTCTGGCATCACCAAGCCTGCAGCAGGAAGGACATAGTTTATACTGACCAAAATGGGCACTGGATAGATAGGTTGGGCTCTGAGAGGAATTTAGGGGACACTAAGAAGTACTCCAAGCCGGTATCCAGGGGAAGCAAGCTGATATTGAGATCTAGATCTCCATAGGGGTGGGGTGAAGTTGGGGAAACTAGGAAGTGTTCTGTAGCAAACAGCCTGTGCCTCTAGGGCGCCAGGAAGTAACCACAGAAGAACCTAACTATTCTAAAATAGACCAACAAGCCACAGCCAAGCAGCAAACCTCCTACTCCCTCCCTTCCCTGAGGCTCCACAGCTTCCACTCTCCCACCAGGATGGCCCTCTCGAGAGACCCTCCCACATCCTCACCAAATTTGCAGGATCTGGTCTGGTTGACCAGCAGGCCAACAGGGATGTTCCAGCCCGCGGTCCTGTCCACAGCGGTGTGGCAGGACTTCTTGCCTCTCAAAGAGCTCCAGCTGAAGCCAGTATCTTCCTTTCTAACTGCTGCTACGGCAAAGTACCCTGTACAATGGTAACAGAGGCAATCTTAACCTCGAGGGTGCAAATGAGTAGAGAGTACCATTGATCTTTGACCATTGTTAGAGAAGGAGAGAGAGAGTGTATGTGTGTGTTCTATGACAAGGGGAGAGTGATCTGAGATGTGAAATAAAATAGTATAAAAATTGATCTTAAAAAGTGATTACAGGTGGTGGTGGTGGCGCACACCTTTACTCCCAGCACTCGGGAGGCAGAGGCAGGTGGATCTTTGTGAGTTCGAAGCCAGCCTGGTCTACAAGAGCTAGTTCCAGGAAGGCTCCAAAGCTACATAAAAACCCTGTCTCAGAAAAGAAGAAGAGGAAGAGGTTACAGAAAAAAAAAATGTGATTACAGGGCCTGTCCCCAACCAGCCACATAAGTTGCTGAGTTATAAGCCTCTACCTGTAGGCACAGACACTGACCAATGAGAGTGGCCTCAACAATGCACAAATTGCCATCTGCAGCTGCATCAGGCAAGAGCAGTGTAGACCACTAGATCAGCTGCTGCATGAATGCTGGGGGCTTATGCACAAGGACCACCCAGAGCTGAGTACAACCAACCCAGCATGGTGAGGAAGTTAACAGGATTGAGTTCTCCTGCTGTCAAAGGTATCTAACACCCCTTCTCAGCGTAAGAGCCAAGTCTTCCAAAATTTAGCAAGCTCTGACTCTACAAGCTGCTGGGTCTAGCGCATAGAGCCTGGGTTTGCTGATGCTCGGCATTCGGGTTCAAAACCAGGATCTGCACCAGCATTGTCTCTAGCTAAGAGTGAGATCCGAGGCATTGGGAAATTCTCCAGGCCACTGTCTCCTCAAACATACAGAATTGGGGAGTGACATTTCTCTTTCCACATCACCCTGCACTGAATGACCATATGGAAGTTCTCCACCAAGCGTGTAGGTCCATAGAAACATTAATTATAATTATCCCCCCATGAATTATCTGTATCTGCCAATGACGGTGTTAGACTCAGCTTCTTTTGGGGATTAGGTTAGGTTCCCCCTGCCTCTTCCTGACCCCAACTCACCTTCTGCTGGTCTGTCCACACAGTCAGAGCCAATGCTTTTGGGGGATTCTGAAGAACAAAGACAAGCAAAACACCACTGAATACCTAGAGTTACTGAGAGGCCATAAACGTTTAAATCCCCACAAAACAAGATAAAAGAGAATGACTTGGCATGTCAATGAAAGAGGGATAGGCATTTTCATCATAGACAAGGACATGGCTTACCACAGCAATGCAATAATGATAAAATGCCATCCCCAGACAACGGTGAAGAACTATGGCAGAGTCACACAGAGGAATATTATGCAACCATGAGACTGAATAATTTACAGCCGCACATTTATGTGAGTGAATATCACAAAAACAATCCTGAGCGAGACACAGCAGACATTAAACGTGCACTTCTTCTCCCTTAATTAAAAGAGAGGTGAGGTGATTTTTGTCTTTGGAAATCAGGAGTTACTGCTCTTAGGAACTGTGGTGACAGCAGGGCATCAGGTGACTCCTGAGACTTGCCGACTCCTTGTCTGGGTGCCACTATGTGGATGCAATTTGTAAAATGTCACTGAGCTGCTTACTTGTATATTTTTCTGTGTTGTTTTTATGAAAAAAAGGTTACATTATCTTTATTTCTTGTGTGTGTGTGTGTGTGTGCGCGCGCGCGCGCATGTTTGGGTGCACGTGGCATGTGTGGTGCATGCATGGAGGTCAGAGTGCAGTTGATGGGAGTCATTCCCTTCCAGTACGTGGGTTCAGTGCGTTGAGCTTAGGTCTTCAGGCTTCGAAGGAAGTGTCTTTATCTGCTGAGTCCTCTCACCATCCCCCAAAAATGTTTGTTTTGATCAAGAAGTAAACTACCCATGATCTGCCAATTCGGGGGGGACAGCGTGGCCCCTTTCATTTATTCTTTCTCCTGCTTCTCTCACTCATCTTCTCTGAGATCTAGTGAGTGGGGTCACACCTCCCGACTCCCATGTCAGCCTTATTTGCAATGACCCAGAAAGGACATCAACTCCACTTACTCTGATTCTCTGCCAGCACAGGAACTAAACCACACTTGCCCGCAATGTAGATGTAACCTCCATCCAAGCTCATGGCATCAGCATCTCCTTTCTGTAGAGACAGAGCCGGTCACCCACAATACAGAATCTTTCGTCCTGCTGTCTTCCCAGCTCTGAGGGATGGCCTCGAGCCACACATTGTTTGAACCAAACACAGGCACTCTCAATCCTCCACCAGGCCAGTTGTCTTGGTGCTGTCACCCACACACCTGAGACCCTCACTCTCTGTCTTCGGGACAGAACTGTTCCTGTACCCGACTCCTGCGACTCCTTTCTGAAGCAGCCTCATCACTGAAGACACAATGAGAACAACTGCTCACAGCTAACATCTGCTTATTAGCACAGCAGAGCGGTACCCAGAAGCTGGCTAGCCAACTCGACTTATGGCTAGAATGAATAAACCACATCCCCAAACAGAAACACAGATCATCAAGGTTACAAAGCTACTTTCTCCAGTCATCATCTTTTTACAATTATTTTTAAAAATAATTAGAGGGGGCTGGAGATTGGCTCAGCAGTTAAAGGTCCCATTGTTCTTCCAGAGGGCCTGAGTACAGTCTGAGCAGCAACATGGCAGCTCTCAGCTGTCTCTAAGTCTAGTTCCAGAGGACTTGATGCCCTCTTCTGGCCTCTGAGGCCACTGCATGCATGTGACTCCTATACATACACTCTTTCACTCACACGTACACATCAAATAAAATAAATATTAAAAACTGTTTCCTGCTGGGTGATGGCGGTGCACACCTTTAATCCCAACACTCAGGAGGCAGAGACAGGTGGCTTTCTGTGAGTTTGAGGACAGTCTGGTCTACAAAGTGAGTTCCAGGACAGCCAGGACTGTTACACAGAGAAACCCTGTCTTGAAAACACACACACAGTATGTATATATATATATATATACTTAATATACTGTTTATTTATAAAATGGATCAAAGTATATACCCCATACAATCCAGAGAAAACTGGAATGAGGAATTTCAAAACTCTTGTTGTAGATATCTCTGAAACTACATTTAAGTGGTGTGTGTGTGTGTGTATGTGTGTGTGTGTGTGTGTGTGTGTAAGAGAGAGAGAGAGACAGAGAGAGAGAAAGAAGCAAATCTTCCATATTTTCTAAATTACCCCAATAACCCTAAATTGTTCTTTTAATGAAAAGGGTAGAAAGTAGAAGGTGCTCGCTCCTTCATGCAGCAACGTGTTAGCTGGCCCCACGCCCACCCCCTCTGGGCTTTCCTCCTTTACAGTGGCATCTTGGGTGACCATTCACAGTGTAAGCAGACACCCATGGCCTGAGCCCAAGAAGCCCACTGCCCACACCACACGTGACCCCAGCTCCCTACCATGATTGAGGTAATGCAGTCTTCTGTGGTGGGGAACGAGGTGCAGGTCACCCTGCCATTGCTCGCTCTGTTCCACTCATCACACTTGTGCTTCTCCTCGCTGCCCACCGCACACCATGTGACCCGGGCACGTGTGGCGGCCACGTCCTTCTCCTCTGTGGGGAGCGACGATGGTGAGAAACACTTAGGCACTGCCTCATTCCCACTCTGTCTTCCCTGGGGATCAGGTTCCTGCCTGGATCTTCTGAGACAGAAGAATCTGTATGGGACCCACTAATCATTCCCTTCTCCCCATCACAGCTCCCAAACCACTTCAGGCAGGCCTTAACCAAGGTTTTCTGTATTTCTCACCTCTGTTCGTTGGTGGACTTCCCTGACTTGTAATCCATCCATCAGGCCTTAGTGTAACCATGTGCCTAATGTTCTGGTTCCTTGGAATAAAAGCTCCATGACATGGAAACTAGTGTATACCCCAACAGCTGGCTTAGAGGACTCAGCCCTGACCGCCCATAAGGCCATAGTCACCATCATGTACCACAGCATAGCCTCCTGGCTCACTCAGACCACCTCTCTAAGTCCCCAAGAGTAGGAAAAACATAGACAAGTTCACTCAGCCCATTGTAATCTCTCCAGGCAAGTTCAAATTCCGGCACACAAGGGGTGCTCCACCTAGCCTCTGGAGTAACCCCCCAGGTCCCAGTTTTCTTGGCTTGTGTCTCTGTTTCTCACTTAATAAGAGGCGTTGGGATCCTGGCACACATACAGAGGAATATGGAAACACTATTCTGGTGTCCAGGACATTTTGGAGACACTTCTCACAATGACCTTGACTTGATTGATAGAAGACACATGGATGTGTGATGCTCCCACCAGAGGTGCAGAGACCACCCCAGAGCAGAGCTCACTCAGTTTCCTGCCTTCCCCGTGCAACCGTAGGTCCCTGCCTGGGGTTTACTTACTTTTATGCAAGTTCTGGATGGATGTGATATAATTGTAGGTCAGGTAGAGGCCAACATCTACCTTTGAGGGAACCCTTGAAAACCCAATGGCAGAGTCTTTGAAGAGCAGGTCCTTCTCCTTCTGTCCCTCTAGGGAGGCAAAGAGCTTGAACTCCGATGCTTTGTCCTTTCCAAACTTTTCCTGTTTGTGGAAAAGTAGAATTATGGCCAGAAATGAACTAGGGAATGGCTATCCGGGACTTGGGGATAATTCTAATGGAGCAGGAAGTGACATCCTCTCTCGCTGGGCCTCTTCCCATTGCAGAGACACAAGCTAAACTATAGCTTGCTCCCTGGAAAACTGTTTTGTGTCGAGGTCCTTGGGGACCAAACAATATCTCCTTGTCCCCCTGCTTCTGCTGGAGCCAAAGAGAGCCTGCCAGAAACTGATACCGGAAAAGGTTCCAATGTTTCTGCTATCCAGAGGAGGGTCAGCGCTCACAGTCCTTAAGCTCTCTCTGCTGCAGAAGTTAGGCAAGGGGAGCCCCCCGCCGCACCCCAAACTTAAGCAGGCCTCGGGGACTGTAGGTGGGTGTACCTGTGCCTGGCTGAGAAGTTTCCAGATGGTGTCTTCCTTGCCCCTCACACTTCGGGCCACAACAGCGTGAGAAGGGACTTGGGCCAGGTGACACTCCTTATACGCCTCCACCGACTTCCAGGTGTTGTCAGGGCAGAGCAGCTTATACTGGTCCCTTTCGGCTTTATCTGGTAGTTCCTCTGGCAGGAAGGGAGAGGGGGAAAGATGAGCCAACCTTTGGCCGTGAGCATGAGCTGTGGCTCCACTTCTCCCCAACAGAATTCTGACCACAGAGTTGACAAAACTGAATCAAAAAAACTGACTTGGTGGGGCTGGAGAGATGGCTCAGTGGTTAAGAGCACTGACTGCTCTTCCAGAGGACCCGGGTTCAATTCCCAGCACCCACATGGCAGCTCACAACTGTCTGAAGATCCAGTTGCAGGGGATCTGATACCTTCACACCAATGTACATAAAATAAAGTTAAATAAACCATAAAAATATAAAAAAAAAAACTGACTTGGTCCTGGATACTGAGAAAAGTAGAGAGAGTCTCCAGAAAGTACTCGAGCGTGCTAAACTCAACCCTAAGGCAGCTGCTTCCATAATTCAAGGAGGCAGATCAAGTTCTGTCAAGGTCCCCACAGCCTCTGACAAAAGGTCATTACAAGGAGACAGGCCTGATAGGTCAGTTATCTTGGTATCTGCACACACACAATTCTAGTACTGGAGAGGTAGATCAGGAGTTCAAGGCCAGCCTTATCTACACAGCAAGTTTGAGGCCAGCCTGAGCTGCGCCTCAAAAAACAGAAGAGAAGGTGATAGGGGGTGGATGCCAAGCGAAGTTACCTCACCCACGTCTCCAGAAGAGTAACAGTGGCAAAGATGTGGGCCTGAGGAGACGGCTCGGTCACTAAAGTGCCTGCTACACGAGTAGCCTGAGTTTAATCCCTCAAAACTTGTTTTTATAAAGGAGGTGATGGTGCATACTTACAAACTCAAAGACAAATGATCCCTGAAGCTCGCTGGCCACCCAGACCAGTCAGAAAGGCAAGCTTAAGGTTCAGTGCATGAACCTGTCTCAAAACCCTGCTCAAAAGGGAGCAGGTTTATGAAGTCCTCCTCTGGACTCGGCCTGCACACACGTGTGCATGTATATTACACACACGTATACACACACACACACACACACAAATAAATACTTTTTTGGTTTAAGTAAAAGGAGGAAAACGATAGGTGCTGGGGATATAGCTCAATGGGAGGGAGGGGAAGAGAGAGGGGAAGAGAGAGAGAGGTTTACAAAATCAACAGGACAGTGATAAAGCTAAAAGAAAGTTCAGAGGGCAAAATGTTACAGGGTCAACCTCTAACACTCAATAATTATTAGTAATAAGAAAACAAAAAAACTAATATAGAATTGGGTACTTTAGCAACTAATTTATATCGAATGAAGGCAATTTGACTTGAAAACTGTACAAGCTCCATGGTAAGGAAAACCACAACCTGTCGCTTTTAAAGGGCGTATAGGCCTGGCGTTGTGACGCATGCCTGTAATACCAGCACTTGGCGCAGGAATTCAAGATTATCTTCAGCTATGTTTGGAATTCAAGGCCAGCAAGCTGTGCTATGCTTGGCCTTATTTTTTTAAAAAAAAAAAAAAGGGGGGGGGAATCAAGAAGGGAGAAACCACATTATTGTTATAGATTATTCAACTTAACATTATAGGTAAGTTAATTTTTTCATGGGTCAATTTAAATTCCATGCAATCCCAGTCCAAATGGAAGTATTATTTTTATAAAGAAGTTTGACAAAATAATTCCCTGCACTGTGCCTTCTGAGTGCTGGGGGTAAAGCATGCACCACTGTGCTAGGCTTCTCTGGAGATCCTGGGATTGTGGGGGGCCTATCCCTTAGGGTCCTAGGACTGTGATGACCTGTCTTAGGTCATCCTGGGCACAACACTGCTTTCTGCCTGTCAATACCTAGCAATCATGTTTATAATGGATACCCTTTGACAGCACAATGGCGGCGTGTGGCAGGAGGGAGGACAGCGCCACTGGCTGTCCATCATTAGAGTGGTAGAGAGGTGGATATAATGGCAGTGCTGCACAGATCATCCCCTACTATCAGAGCCACTGAGCTGCCCAAATAGTAAAACCATGGATCGATCTCTGACCCTCAATGCTGAGTGGAAGACTTTGGGGCAGCGTATCTTCCAGCATTCAGTAAAACTTTATGGACTTAGAATCCACAGACACAAGCCAGTGAAGGTCACTTTGTAAAGCCACACCCATCTTGGAGGAGACAGGACAAGCTCTTTGGTAGGAGTGTCTACAAGAAGAAAGAGAATGGAAGTGAGCAGGAGAAATTTCAAGAGTGTGAGGTGGGTGCTGGAGAGGTGACTCAGCAGTTAGGAGCACTGGCTGCTCTTCTAGAGGATCTGGGTTCGATTCCCAGCACCCACACAGTGACACACAACCATCTGCAACTCCAGTTCCAAGGGATCTGACACCGTCTTCTGGCCTCATAAGGCACCAAGCATTCATGTGATGAACAGACATACATGCAGGCAAAACACCTTCGCACATAAAATAAAATTAATTTTTGGAGGTTTTTTTTTTTAAAGAAAAACTTAAAATAAGAGCTGGACCCTGTAGGCAACTTGATAACAGTGTGACGGGAAACTGAGGACTCTGGTGACCTGCACATCAGAATGACAATGAACTGACATGATAGCACCCACAGCTTCTCCCTTGCCCTTACCTAATACAGTGCTTCCCCTGGTAAAAGCCACATCCCCAGCGTTGTCTCTCAGACACCTGTCAAGCGAGACAAAAGCAGTTAGAGACTTGGTGTCCCCAGCGTGTCACTGGCCATGTGGCTCTTTCTCTCCAGACCAAGTGTGCAAATGTGCTTAGGCCAGCAAGGAAGTAGGGAAGTCACTGGACCAAAGTGTCTGAGTGCCGTGCCGGTAGCAGCCTGGAGAGGAGGCACTGAGTCTTGGCAAAGGTGGAGAGGGTGGAAGAGTAAGTCAGACAGCGGTCACACTCTCCTACTCTAGAGAGAGACCTGAGTTGAACAAACATAGTCATTGTAGCTGCCCCAGTCAGATGGGAGGGAGCAGAAGTTAGCTAACCTAGGACAATAGGAGGCAGTCAAAAGCAGCCATCGCCAGGTTGGCTTCCATCAAAGTGGTATAGAATTTGGGGCTTTGTTGGGCCTCTAAGGGATGGAGAAGAACATACGGTAGAGAGGCCAGATACTTCTTAGGACTCAGGTTCTCAGTCTGCACAGCTGTAGAAGTAGGCTGTGCACTAATGAGGACCGAGGGAAATGGCACCCTGCCCTGAAGTTGCATGGCCATGGACCACTGGGGAAAAGAGATGGTATCACTCACTTGAAGGCACCTGCATAGCCAGAGTATGGTTCTTCTGGGGAAGAGGCACATCTGGCTGCTCCTGTCCCGGTACACAAGCTACACAGGTTGGGAAAGCGATCCTTGTTGGCACCAGGAATACAGCTCTCTGAGAAGAACTTGGACACCGCTGTCAAGCACAGAGAAGTAGACCACAGAGTGTGAGCCAGTCCCAGCCACTGCAGCCCTGCCTACCAGCAGTGACGCAGGACAGGACAGGACTGTGGTCTTGGGAACCCAGACGTGTATCTTTGCCCAGAGAATACTCATTGGCATCTCCTAGAGCTATTGGTGTGGTGGCCCCTGTTTCTAGTTGATCAGCCAATCTCTGTCCAACCTTGGACTCATCCCAGATGCCCACCTATGCCAAAGTGGTCTGGGTCTACAATGAGAATAGAAACTCCCACCTGAGACCACCCAGGATCCCCCAGACCACTTTACCTTCCTCAAGGGATGCAGGTGGCCCTTCCCAATTCAGGAATGGACGAAGGGTCCCGATGGGGATATTCCACCCAGCGCTCCTGCCAAGGCCTGTGTGGCAGGACCTCAGGCCTCGCAGTTGGTTCAGGCGAAAGTTACTGCTTTTCCTCACAACTGCTACAGCATAATAGTGAGTCCGGGGTTCTGCAAAGGAACAGAGAAAACAGACAGGGCTTAGTCCGGATGGGAGATCCCACTCTACCCAAGCCCCTTAGGAAGGAGACCCATGCATCAGGAGGATCTATCTTCATCCAGAGTCCAGAGACTCAGCTCCCCAATGTATGGTGCTGACTGGGTCGGCCTCTTTGTCCTCATTCATTATGACTCCACAGACCCTCGTCCACAGCCACAGCACACCCACCAGGTTTAAGAGTCCCTAGGAAGAACTCACGAGTTTTGTTCCCATAGATTTCTGCTGCGATAGGGCGCAGTCTGTAGGGGGGCGTTCCTGCTGCATCAAACATTGAACCACCATCGAGAGTCATAGCATCAGCTTTGTTTGTCTGAAAGAAAATGGACCAGACACCAGGCAGTGAAGGCACACGTCTGTAATCCCAGCCCTCAGGAGGTAGAGGGAGGTGGACCTCTGAGTTTGAGGTCAGCCTGGTCTACAAAGCAAGTTACAGGACAGCCAAGGCTACACAGAGAAACCCTGTCTCAAAAAAACCAAAGAAGAAGAAGGAGGAAGAAGAAGAATAAAAAGAAGGAGGAGGAGGAGGAGAGGAACCAGAACAAGAGGAACAAGAACAAGAAGAGAGAAAGACAATGACCAGACATGCTTCAGGAGAAAAGCAGTCAAACTCTGCAAATGGTATTTCAGGGCTCCAGAATGAGTTAGCTTTTCTTATGTCCACATGCCCTACATAGAAGAGGATGACACAGGTCAGAGGTCATTTGCTGTGTGGAGTAAGCATCCCCAGGGCTCTGACTCCTGAAGTTGTGTGTGCCCTCAACATGTGCCTATCTGCTTCCACTCCAGTCATCCTTGGTCACACTGTCACAGCCATATGTATTTCAGGTTGCTTGGTCTACATACTCTATCACCTGTTTTGACTCCATGTGTATTTTCAATCTTGGGCATGTATGCAGTGCATGAGCTCACACATGAGAGAGAGTAAACATGTAGAGGCCAGAGCTTGACTTCAGTTGCCTTCCATCTCTGTAGTAAGAGGAGGAGCGGGCTGTGTCCCGCCGCCACCCAGCTCCCAGCCGCCAGCTAGCTTATACCCGAAATAACCACATAAAAATTATATTAATTTAATTACTGCCTGGTCCGTTAGTTTTAACCTCTTATACATATTAGTTTAACCCATATCTTTTAATCTGTGTATCACCACATGGTCGTGGCTTACCGAGAAGATTCTAACCAAAGTCCATCTTGGATTGGAGAAATATGGCATCTGCCACACTTCCCTTCTCTCCAGCTTTCTGTTCTGTCTACTCTGCCCACCTAAGGGCTGCCCTATCAAAAAGCCAAGGCAGTCTCTTTATTCAACCAATGAAAGCAACAGAAATACAGAAGGACCCTCCTATACCACATCTCTCTCCACCTCACTCTTTGAGACAAACCTGTAGCTCACCAGTTTGTCTAGACTCCAGAGGCCCTCCTGTCTCTACTTCCTGGATACTGGGACCACGTGTGAAAGCCACTACATCCAGCTTTTACACGGGTACTGGAAAGTGGAAGTGTGTCTTGATACTGTCTAGAATCCCGGCCATCCCTGCCCAACAGTTGGGATATGGCACCTCTGCCCATGTCTGGTTTATTTCTCAAGGCTTTAGAGACATGACACGTCCATCAGATACAATTGCCTCTGCTTTGTTCTTGTGAACAGTGTGAAATAAGACCCCAGCTACCCCATAGGAGGTCTCTTGGTGTTAGTTTGTCTTTCACTAGCAAGAGACACCAGTTCCTATGAATGAAGAGGACTGCTCCCAAATGATAGATGCCCCAGAAATAAAGCAGAGGGAAGAGATGAGACTTTCCGGTTGGACTCTGCTGCTCTCCCTTGCTTTCCTTTATTCGAGTTGAGGTATGAACTTACCACAATGGCCTGGATGCACTGCCGGGTGGAGGATCTCTTGACACAGTTGAGTGGCTGGCCATCTATTTTTTTCATGGCCTTCTGCCACCTGGAACACTTTTGTGCCTCGGGTTTTGACACGGCACACCATCTAACTGTCGCCTTCCTAGCCAGACAGAGTCCTGGGGAAAAGAGAAGAAGGAGTTAGGAGTCCAGCAACGGCCATGGAGGAGACTTCCTCGCCATCCGGTAGAGTTCTGTAGACTGGCCATGGCCACTGCCCTCCTTCCCTCCGTGTTACATGATCACGTTCAGCCGCTCTACTCTAGTTGAGCAAAGCTGCGGATCCACAGGGAACTCTGTCCCAGCCAGAGGGCTGAGATTCAATAAGTTACAGGTGACGGAGCCCCAGATTATTTTCCTTCTTATGGCTAACATGTTCCCTACCCGCCAAAAGATGGTCCAGTCCAAAAGCTGTTTTTATTGACTTCTACCTGCTTTGTCCTAGATGAACCTGGCAGGGAAGCAGGGAAGGGATTATAGCTCATGTTTTACTTATGTGCAAACTAGATCTTAACGTTGCAAACATGGAAAACTTCATGCATTGCTGAGACTGTAAAATGATGTAGCCACTTTTGGAAACAGGTTGGCAATTGCACATAGAAATAAGAACATAGATTTCCACCATGCCGGGGTGATGTATACCTTTAATCCCAGCACTCAGGTGGCAGAGGCTGCCAGATCTCTGTGATTTTTGAGGTAGACCTGGTCTACAAGGAGAGTTCCAGGACAGCCAGAACTGCTACACAGAGAAACCCCGTCTCAAAAAAACCAAAACAAACAAAAACAAACCACATGTTTACATACATATCTAGCATTGATATTCACAGTAGCATTATTTATTTGGAGTATCAAAAAATTTTTTAAAATGTGTGACTACTTAAATTTCAACACTAGCTGAACAAAATGTTGCACATCCATTCAATGGAATATTATCCAGCTATAAAATGGAAAGAAGTACATATATGTTATAACATGAGTAAGCCTCATCTATTCTAGGTGAGGGACGCCACATACAAGACAAAAAATTGGATGACTCCATTAATGGGAAAGGTCAGAAAGGCCTTTTGTTGAGACAGGGTTTCTCTATGTAGCCTTGGCTGTCCTGGAACTCACTCTGTAGAGCAGGCTGGCCTTGAACTCACAGAGATCTGCCTCTGCCTCCCCAGTGCTGGAATCAAAGGCGTGCACCACCACACTTGATCAGAAAAAATAAATTTATAGATAGAAAGTAAATTAGTAGTTTCACTGTGTGAGTTCTGGGATTAGAACCCAGGTCTGCAGTCTTGGTGGCAGGTACCTTTACCCAGTGAATCACTTCATCCACCCTTCAGGGTGCTTTCTGTCAACACTCTCACACTCTCAGGAATTCTGTAGCTTTATCAAGTGATATGGCTTTCCAGCTAAGTAGAATTTGAACCCAGGCAGTTGGGCACCAGCACCACTGACCACTGGGCTAGCCTGCCTGTCTAGGATCCCTGGGTTAGACACAGGGTGCCACTGCAGCAGGGCTAAGAAAGGGTGGAGGGGCAGACCATGGGGGAGGGAGGTCCCCAGTGCTGGTACAAAGAAGCCTTCTCTGGAAGCAGTGACGCTGAGACTCACAAGGGAGGATGGAGAAGGGAGTGCTGCCTGCAGAGGGACAGGGCAGGCTGATGCCTAAGTGACTAAGCCGGGAAGGTGTGGCCGGAGGACCTGTGAGGGAAAGGATGGTCTGTATGCAATAAGGGGACAGCGCTGAGGACAGAGAGGGGCAGAAACGGGGAATCGGTCTAGCTAGGTAGTGGATGAACTCTGGACATGAAAAGAGCCAAAAAAAAGAAGGGAACCCAGGGAGCCAAGGAGTGGCACAAGGAAGGCAAGAAGCCAATGTGGGGAGCTCCTTCCTGCTCCTGGGCGGTGGAACCAGGGTGCTATGTCAAGCTCCCCACCCCATAAATACTGGTGCTGAATACGGAACCCTCTCCCTCCCAGCCCTCTGGAGCCCCGTGCTGCAGCTGAACATGCTCTCAGCAGGCAGCGTCCCCCCCGAAGGAGGCTTCATTTCCTCAGTAGCCAGGGATATCCTGGTGGGATTGGATACTGCTGCAGCACACAAGTTCTCCCTGAAACAGGTCTGAGTCTGCCCCTCTCGGCCACATCATTTTTAAAGTGAAGAAATCGAGGGTCAGAATGGCAATGTCTTGCCACAGTCACAAAATCCTTGCAGAAGCTAGAATCTAAACTCAGGTCCCCTGTGTGTCTTAAGAAAACAGTTCACCCTCTCTGAGTCTTATATTCCTCCCTAAACAGAGCAGTACATTTGGTGCTGAAAGTTCTGGAAGGACACAAAGGGACAGCATCCCTAGGGATTCTCTCAGGAGCTCTGAGCAGCCCCAAGCATAACCCTGCCCTGAACCAGTGGAGTAGGTTCCTGTCTCCAATCTAGACAAGGACAAGCAGGACTGTACCCATAGACTGACCACCTTCTTGACTACAGGCGCAAGGACTCGTGTGTTCAAACCATTAGGTATGAGTTCATGGTGCCTACAGGCAGAGGCAGGGATGGGATGCCCACCTTCCCAGCAGGTGACATCCCCAGGTACCTGTACTCACCAAGGGCCTCAAGAAACAGCAAGGCAGGGATGAACAGCCTCATGTCTGTGGTCTCGGGGGACCTAGAGGACAAGCCTGGCTTCGGCCCTTCCTGGGGCCCTTTATCCATGCTGGGTGACCTCCCAGAACTAGCCCCACCCTGTTGCCCAATAGGTCTGCCTTCCATCCTGCTTCCCTCAGCCAGGTATGCTTGCTCTTAGAGGTCAGGTTCCTGGAGCCAGGAAGGAGGAAGCAGGGACTCCAGTCCCTCCTACATGAGCTCTGATAGTACAGGAAACCTAGTGATTTCTTCAGTCCCCACCCAGCTTCTACAGGATCATTGCCACAGTCGCAATACCTAATTATTATTATCCTTTCTCTATGTCCAGCGCCCTCTAGAGGTGGAGCACAGAGCAGGGGTCTTTATTTGTGGATTGCCTTGATCCCTGACACTTAAGCATGGGGCAGGCAAAGCCCCTCCCTCCTTGGCTGGACAAGGAGTGGTGGCTTCTAAAAAGGAGCCAGCTGCTCAGTCCTGGACAGCAGCAGCAGCCTGGAGATGGCTGCAGGGACAGTGGGATCAGCCTAGACTTGCACACATACTTCCTGCAGGATCCATGCTGCCTTGCTGAAACCTACAACACAGTCTCCCAAACAGCCTAGGACCTCAGAAAGGTATGCCACCCAGTGATGGCCCGTGTCTCCTCATTTGCTAGTGAGAAAGAAGGCCTGGCATTAGATTTCTTCCCTTCTTTTCTTCCTCCCTCCCTCCCTTTGGGTGTGTGTGTGTGTGTGTGTCTGTCTGTCTGTCTGTCTGTATCTGTGTGTCTGTGAAGGGTATTATGGTATAGGGATAAAAACTTCAACTTCATTTTAATGAATGTCTTAAGCGTTATATTAAGGAGAAGCACTTTAAAAGATATATTTATTTTAATATGTGTGTGTGTGTGTGTGTGTATGTGTGTTGAGGGGTGGTGGTGTGTTGAGGGGTGGTATGAATGCACATACCATGGAGGCCAGAAGTTCAGATACCCCTGGAGTTGGAACTGGAGTTACAGGCAGTTGTGAGCCTCACAACACAGTGCTGGGAACTGAAGTCTGGTCCTCTGCAGCACAAGTGTGCACCCTTAACCACTGAGCCGTTTCTCCAGCTCCCATAAAGATGCCATTTGTAAATTCAAAAGCTAGGCTACTGTTCCTGAGAACACATCTTGTAAATATGCTCCCATGATGCACAGGGGCTCAGGATGAAGGGTCTTCAGGCACAACTGCATGCCATGCACCCACTGAAGCAATACATGTATCATTTGTGGGGTGTCACCTCAAATGTGGTGCCCATACGAACAAAGAAGCAGTCTGGGCCTTCAGAGAGAACATGGTAACCTTATCTGTACAGATACGAACTTAGCTTAAAAGTTCATCTATGAAGAAGTAAAGCCCCAGGAAAGCCCCAGGGAAACCCCAGGGAAGCCCCAGGTCACTGGAACACCTCTCCTCTGACTGCAATTTGTTTTCCTACAGAGGCTAGCAAGAACAATGCTTAGATTGCTGGTAATAAAGAACATTTTTTTTTGGAGCAGAAGATACCCCAATGAGCCAGTACTGGTAAGCCTGCAGGAATATTCAGCCCTAAGGGGCCTCCTCCCATGTCTGGGTGTGAGTCTTCATGAGGCACAAACTTGGGGTCCAATCACAGTTCTTCCTTGCAGGACTCAAAAGTGGAGTCTTGGTTAGTGCTAGAATCCCCAGCTGGGGTTTGGAGTGACAGATTCAGGGTCTCTTGTTTGGAAACAGTATAATGCAATATCAAAGTTGCTTTCATCAATAATTGCAATGAACCATTTCAAAAATGGTGAAGAAATACACAGTTGACTAACTCTAGGTGCAAGGGAGCATCTTTCTACCTGAATTGGCCTTCCCTTTTCATGATTATAAAAGAATTAAGAAATATCACAACCCACATCTCAACTAGAAGAGGGCGGGTTGGGAGGGGTCCTGGTTGGTTTTTGCCATCTTGATTGGCCAGCAAGCAGGTCTGTGGGGGCATTTCATCGGTTAATGTTTAATGTGAATGAATTTGTATTTAACACATCACTTCTCAGGAGACATTACTCAGGGAACATAAAGATGTCTCTTTTAACGTTAAATTTCTCCTATATTTTTATGTATTCGGTAAATGGAGTACGTTTTTATGAAACTTCTGTTCCTCAGGACATAAAAGGTTCAGTTTGGGACTATTTGATATCTCAGTGCAAAATTAACTTGGGAGATCAAACAGAAACCTAATAAAAATATGGAGAAGACCCTGTGGGATTCCTGCGGCATTAGTGATGGCCTGTGATCTGCTAGGTTGAGCACCTTCTTTCTTCCTGTCAGAACGCGTGAAATTATACATATGTAAATGTAAGCCTCTTAATGTAACTCTTTTTCTAAAAGCAAATACAAATTATGGGCTGCATTTTTGATTCTCTATTTGTGGTAAAGAAAACATCTGTGGGCCAGGCGGTGGGTGGTATACACCTTTAATCCCAGCAAAGGGAGGCAGAGACAGGTGTATTTCTGTGAGTTCGAGGCCAGCATGATCTACAGAGCTAGTTCCAGGACAGCCAAGGCTACACAAAGAAACCCTATCTCAAAAAATAAGAAAGAAAGAAAGAAAGAAAGAAAGAAAGAAAGAAAGAAAGAAAGAAAGAAAGAAAGAAAGAAAGAAAGAAGAAAAAAGGAAAAAAGGAAAGAAAGAAAAGGAAAGAAAGCATTTGTTCTCTCTTCTAAACATTACCTCTTCCACTTTATGAGAAATAACTAGGACTGTGAACGCATCCTCTTTACTGTGTCCTAGGAAGTGTATATAGGACAATGGTTTCAGTGTATCAGGTAAGGTCCAATGCAGAAGGGTCCTTCAGATCACTTCTGTCTGCTTTATGCACACGTCCCAGGCAAGTAAGGTCTAATTCAGAGGGGTCCTTCAGATCACATCTGTCTGTTTCATGCACACACCCCAAGCAAGCTCAAATGCCTGTGATGCTGCTGAGAATGTGTCTAAGGAGAACAGCTGCACCTGCAGTTTCTGCTGAGTCAAAAGACACAACCAGAAACAATGAAGTAAGGACTGAGGTTGTGCTGAAACCAAAGCCATGTCGAGATGCTTTTTTTTTTTTAAAGATCTCTTTATTTTTATTTTATGTGTCTGTTTTATTCACATGTATCTTTGTGCACCGTGTGCAGGTAATGCCCACAGAGACCAGAAGAAGGCGTCAGATCTCCTGAAACTGGAGTTACACCCACTGTGACCCCCATGTGGGTGCTGGGAACAGAACCTGGGTCCTCTGGGCATCTCTCCAGTCCTAGTGTTGGAATCTTGAGGACTGAACTTTCCAAAACAGCAGTGAATACTAAAGTCTGTCCCTTTCTGGAGCTCCAGATGCTAAGGCGAGTGGTTACATAAGGCACTGCCTGATGGAGAGAGCTATTACAGTTCGTAACATTACAGTTGTTCATCTCATCCTTCTCCCTGCCGCCCTCCCTCATTCCACACTGCATCCCTCATCAGTCCCTTCCCTTCCTCCAAATAATTCTTCTTCCTTCTCTCCTGCCATGTCTGTCTCCCTTTTTCTCCATCCCCCTCTCTAGTTTTATCACACACACACCATTTACATAAACACACAAACACCCTCCACACACACAGACATACGCCACACATACACACACAGATAGACAAACACACACAAACGACACACAGACACACAAACACCCACCCACACAGACATTCCACATGCACACAGACATACACCACACACACAGACATACACACCACACATAAAGAGATAGAAAAACAGACACATAAACATCCACATATACCACACACACACAACATACACACACACACAACATACACACACACACAACATACACACACACACAACATACACACACACATATATGTGTATATATATATATATATATATATATATATATATATATATATAAATTTACACTTGGATTCTGCACCAGAGAACACATGGCTTTTGTCTTTCTAAGGCTGATTTATTTTGGTTCCATCCACTTCCTGCAAATGTCACGATTTTATTTTTCCTTACAGCTGAATAAAATTCCATTGTGTGTATATACTGCATTTTCTCTTTTTTTTATTCATCTGTTAATGGGATCTAAGCCAATTTCATTTCCTGGTTATTATGAATCGTGCACCTATAACATGGTATGTGAGTGTCTCTGGTGTTGACACAGAGTCCTTTGAAGGAGTGCTGTGGCTTCATCATACAGCTCGTATTTCTTGCCACTCCTCGGCAGGCTCGCTCAACAAAAGCCACGGTGGTTTTTCCAGGTTATCTGGCCAGCTGGCTCTGTACATACCATAGGCTTCAGGTGAAGGAATGAATGAGTGAGGAGCTTGGTTCGATGCCCTCGTCTTCAGGTGAAGAAATGAATGAGTGAGGCAGGTGAAGGAATGAATGAATGAGGAGAGTAGCTCAGAAGCTCCCGGCTACAACCTGGAGGTTTTTGGAGCTCAGTGGAAGGAAGAGCTGGCTAACCCTTGCTCCCCTGGAGTCTGCACAGGGATTCATTTGCTGACCCACCAACCTAGCCCTGATATATGGGACATCTTCAGTATGCTGGAAGCTGGCCAGATACAAGGAACCTGAGGAAAAGACAGGTAGGTTCCCAAGTACCGAGGCACTGGGTGACACTATGAGCACAGAGAAAGTGTTCATTCTGCAGACCGACACACAGAAGCAAGCTCTGGTGTTTACAATTTTTTCCCCATTTTGTTTGGCTTTTGTTTTTTGAGACAGGGTCTCATGTAGCTCAGGCTAGCCTAGTAGTACTTGCTATGTAAACCAGGCTGGTCTTGAACTCACAGAGGTCTACCTGCCTCTGCCTCCTAAGTGCTAATATTAAAAGTGAGTGCCACCATGCCCAGCTATGAACAGGAAGACGGAGCGGGGTGGGGGAGGAAATGTGATATTCGGGCAGAACTCACACCGGATAGGGAATAGATACTATAGTATCTATTCAAGATATCCATACAACCACTGAGCAGACAGAAAATGCCAGCCTTGGTTTATGTCCCTGCCAGAGGTGTGAGCTTGCTCATTTTGGTAGGAATCCTGTTTAAGTATGTATGGACACGGTGATGAGTTAACCAACCACAGGTGGAAATCAGACCCAATGGATGTCCGAACTCTATGGACACTCACAAAGGTCATTAGCAGGGTTGTGCTCACAAGTCAGTGTGCCAGTCTATCATTCCCTTGTTCACCACTTCTGGGTGCTATATACTAGTGCAGGTGTGTGTGCCTGTTCCTGGCTATGCCATTTTTATCAGAGAGATAATATTCTCCTGAAGCATTTGGGGTGCTTTAACCCCAAGTGACTCTAACAGAGGTTCATCTGTCCTGACAGCCACTGTTACCATTTTTAAAAATAAATGAACTAAGAGTTACCCCTGGCCACACAGAGGGTGAGGAATGGAGGCAGAACTGACAGCCCCAGGATCTCATCAGAACCTCAGCAGCACCCTGTCCCTTTGATGGGGCTCATTACAGATAGCTCAGAATGCAGAGCCAGGGGCCCCAGGGACTCCAGCCTTTCTGCAGTCCAGGCCCTACGCAGAGCCTTCCCATGCTGGCGGTTGCTCTGGATCTCATGGAAACACCATGAGGAGCCTCACTAGCCCTGCTGTCCAGATGAAGACTCGAGTCACACAGTTCACGGACCACATCGCCAATGCAATGGCAGATCTAGACCACAGCACCCCTACGGCACCTGGTGCCTTGATACAGAAGGGGCTTTTGCTGATCCTCTGAAGAGAAGGCCAAGGATGGACAAGGAGGGGCAAAAGATGATGGATGGATGATCTTTGGTTCTCTGCCAACCTCAAGACCTGTGAGATCCCATCACAGAATGACTTCCAGAGAACACCCTTAGCTTTTGTCCCCATGCTGACCCCCTGGAGTAAAGCCAACAGCCTGGGGGAGCTGGGACATGGCTCTGGCTAGATGAAGTGCTACCGTTATCAGCAGGAAGCTTAGCTGAAGGGCACGGGCAGGAAAACAGTGACTTTATTAATCAACATGTCTTGTTGCCAAATATTGCCCAATTCTCAAAGGCCCACAGAGACAAAGAGCTTCTGTCTGCTTGACTGAGCACTTTTCTTCCTCTTCCTCCTCCTCCTTGTTCACCACACCTCATAATCAGGACCCTCTGCCTCTGGGGGCTCTGTCCTCACGGGACCAACCTCCCTGGAGCCGTTCCAAAAACATGATGCACAATCCCCAGCGATCCAAGGGACAGCAGGAAAGTCTCAGGTTCCCCATCTTATCCCCCTACCCCACCCTATTCTGAATTCTCAGTTCTTCCTTCCAGGGGAGTGCCCTGTGTCTCTGAAGAAAACTGAATTCAACCACCATGCCTATGCAAATGAATGTGCAGTGGACCGGGCCAAGGGGAGAGTCTTCGGGGAAGGAAGGTGCCAACTAGGTAGCCTGGAGAGGGACCACAGCTGGCCCAGAGTAATTTACTTGGAGCAGGGAAAGCCCCAGACAGGAAGTACTAGAGCCCAAGGCTCATACTTCTGCCTATCTCTTAGAACTGCCTGTGACCAGGAGTGGAGTGGAAGCTTTGTCTTTAGAGGCTGAGGGCCTCTGGGCCTCTTTCTGCCCTCTACAAAGACACAGACAGGTAGGCTGAGAAACCCAAGGTGGGCACAGAAAAGCAAGGGGCCCACATTTTCTTCCATGTGAAGGTAAAGCCACCCTGGTTCCTCACCCCAGCTTCTCTGGGATGAGGATGGTTAGCCCCCCTCACTAGTACCCAGGCTGCTGCTCTTTCAAACTTCCTCATCCCTTCATTTACTTTGTCACTGAAGAGTCAGAAAGGCAGGAAGGCCCGGGGAGAAATGACTAGAAAACCAGAGGTGAGGTTACATGTCTGGGTCTGAACCAAATCTGCCCTAATTGACACCCTAGACCTAGACCAGTCCCTCTACTTACCAAAGCCTCTGGTACCCTGTGGTGGCTTTAACTGTCAACTTGACACAATCTCCAATCACCTAAGAAAGGAATGTCCCTGACAGGTTACTTAGATCAGGTTAACTCATGGACAGGCCTATGATGCATTGCTGTGAGATAATGCTTTGGAACACTGTAAAGATTTGTTACTCATATTAGTTTAATAAAATTCTGATTGGCCAGTAGCTAGATAGGAAGTGTAAGCAGGGTGACCAGACTAAGAGAATTCTGGGAAGAGGAACGAAACAGAGTCGGTCACCATCCAGACTCAGAGGAAACAAGATGAGAATGCCTTACTGAGAAAAGATATCAAGCCACATGGCTAAACATAGATAAGATTTATGGTTAATTTAAGTTGTAAGAGCTAGTTAATAATAAGCCTGAGCTGATAGGCCAAACAGTTTATAATTAATATAAGCCTCTGTGAGCTTATTTGGGACTGAATGACTGAAGGATTGTGGGACAACGCAGGACAGAAACTTCTGTCTACAATGGGTTACTTAGATCAGGTTGGCCTGTGGACAGGCCTATGATGGGTTTTACTTAGATCAGGCTGACCCATGGACAGGCCTAAAAAGTGTTTTTCTTGACATGGGAGAACCCAGCTCATCATGGGAGGCACCACGCACTAAGCGGGAACCCTGGACGTACAAGAATAGAACAAGCAAAAATCCATGCATTTATTCTCTCAGCTCTTGACTGCAAATGTCATACTTTAAGTTTCTGCCTTGAATTTCCCACAATGATGGGCTATAACCCAGGATTGTGAGCCAACTAAACCCTTTCTCCAACTTTTCAGGATATTTTATCCCAACAGGAATGGAACAAGGACATACCCCAAAAGTAAAAATTTAACACCAATGGTACCCATGCCACGAAGTAAGTGGAGTTGAAACCTGAGGCTGACGTCTACACATGGTGACAGCGCCTACTTCCTGTTGTCATACCTGGTCATGCATCCATCTCCTTCTGTGTGTCTCTGCCTCTAATGTCTGCTCCTTCTCTTCTCTTTCTCTAGCCCTAGCTCTCGTCCTTCCAGTGTCCTCATGCATCAGCAAGTATGATCACTCCACTTGCAGCTGCCAGCCCACATCCTCTAGCTCCTAGTTCCAGGAGAGAAAGTCTGTGATGGATCCATCTTTGCATCCCCAGGGCCTCACCATGGGCTGTTGACCTGATGAGAGCAGAGAGCTGTGAGGCTGAGGAGTCTCCGAAATCCTTAAGTTATAACCCTAATTCGTGGCAAGAACGAGAAAGAGCTGAGTAGAGAGCTCACTGCTTCTCTCTCAAGCTCAGTATCTCATGAGATCCTGCTATGGAACAACTATCAGAAAGCCCACGTCTTCACAGGGTTGAAGAGAAGCTGATCTGTGGAGGAGCCTGAAGCATCAGGCTTTCCTCCAGTCTTAACCTTAGCTTTAACCTCATCTATCAACACAAAAGACACCTCTTTTCTTTCCTCTTTTTTTTATATATATAAGACAGAGTCTTATATAGCCCAGGCTGGCCTCAAACCCACTATAAAGATGACCCTAAAAATCTAAACTTCCTGCATTTGCCTTCTCGAGTGCTAAGATTCATGGGCCACCATGCCCAGCAGGATATCTCCTTTTTTTTTTTTTTTTGGTCCACTGAGTAAACCTGATTCCTCACCAAAGTCTTTGTCCACAGAATACTAACTTCCAAACAATCTTGGAAAAGACTCGGAGGTTAGCCACCTGGCTGACCCTCTTCTAAAGAGAGCTGGCTTCTCCAGCAAGCGTATATCTTGGAGATATTGGAGAAGCTGAAGGTGGAAGTTGTTGGGGTGGGAGAGATCAGAAAAGCAGTGGTTCTGACCCAATAACAGTGTTGTCAAATGTTTTCCTGTTTGTAAAGGAAACCCAGCAATCAAGGAACTCTCTGCTTGTCCTGTCCTTCTTGTCCCTTCTTCCCCTCTCCAGCCTCTTCCTCTCCCCAAGACCTTTTCTTCACTCTAATTAGGCCAGGCTGTGCCATGGCCTCAGGCTTTCCACTTGTCCAGTCTTTCCTGCTCCTTCTCCATATCTTCCTTCTCCCTCTCTCCAGCCCCTTCCTTTCCCCCACTCTACTTAGACAGGGCTGGTACCATGACCTCAGACTCTAGGCTAAACTTGTGTGTTTTCACTAACCCCTTCTCTCTGTCTATCATGGGTGTGCATGGGGCTCAAGGGCACCCAGTCCTCCCTTTATCCCACCCAGTCCTCACTCGCCAGTTTGTTCCTTCCCACTCAATGGTCATGAGACCAGGGCTCCTACCTCAGCTTCTTGCTAGACTCCCTGTCCCTTCTCTCCTCCAGAGTGGTCTACCCCTGAAGACAAGGAACCTTCCCTACTCCCTTCTCCTGGTGTACCCTTGAGGAATAGCCTCCTGTCCCTCTCTGGGCTGAAAATGATTGTGCCCCACTGCACCCATCAGAAGTATACCCCACGGGAATGGAGGCCTTGGCCCCTTGTCACTGTACTTCCCCGTGCAGGTGGACTCCCTGACGACTAGGTATTGATGGCTTTCCTTGTGGCTATGACAAAGTACCTGACTAAGGCGATTTAAGAACTGATGTTAATCCCAGCACCCGGGAGGCAGAGGCAGGCAGG
>JAQHUG010000001.1:3586651-3601527 GCA_028555095.1 Dicrostonyx torquatus
CTCTCCCTCCCGAGTGCTGGGATTAAAGGTGTGCATTACCACCAACTGGCTAATTTGGTTTAATTATTTGTGCATGGGGAGGGGGTGCACGTGTGAGTGCAGGAGCCCCTGGGATTCAGAAGAAGGCATCAGGTCCGCTGGTCTGGAATCACAGGCAGTTTATGAACCGTGTGGCGGGAGAGCTCTTGACAGCTGGGCCATCTCTGCAGGCCCTGTCGTCTCCTGTTTTAGGCCACTAGGTGGGAGAACGAAGCTGCAAGCAGAGCCAGCTTCTCAGTGTGTTCGACAGTCACAGGCCCACTCCGAAGGACACATCTGAGAACCAGCAGAGGGCCCCAGGAACTCTGTATAGACAGTGAACACAGACCGGGCCCCAAAGTTAGAGAAAAAGCTGAGTTGAGGTTACATAAGCTCAGGAGCCCCTAACCTTCCTGCTTGTGAGAACTGGATGGGCTTTGAGGACATAGTTTCTGTTTAAGAATGTCCACGCCTTTAATCCTAGCACTTGGGAGGCAGAGGCAGACGGGTCTCTGAGTTCAAGGCCAGCCTGGTCTACAGAGTGAGTTCCAGGACAGCCAGAGCTACACACAGAGAAACCCTGTCTCTGGGGGCGGGGGTGTGAAGGGAGGGGGAATGTCTATTCCAATTAATTTAGTTTTACAAGCTCAAGCATCAGGCTTAAGCGCAGGTATAAAAAGGACCCAGCTAAGGTGAGGTTTGCAACCTCTTTTTGTATCTCCCTTCCTAGTTCTAGAAGCTGCTTCTCCGCCGCAGTAGAGCTGTGACTGTTCGTCTACTGTCCTCTGTTGTCGTTCTTCAAGGCCACAAGGCAACAAACCTGGGAGCCACTGGCAAAGAGTGACTTGAACGGCCGCAGAGTTTCTATGGCCTCAATTCTCTGACCCAAGTCCTCCTGAGCCGAGAAATAAATTCTAACACACTCAGGGAGCCCTGCAACGCTTTGACGCCCTGTAGAGGGAGCTCCTGAAGAAGGGCAAATGAACTTGATTCCTAAGATTACAATCTTGGGACTGGAGAGATGACTCAGCGGTTACTAGCACATGCTGCTCTTCCTGAGGACCAGGGTTCGATTCCCAGCACCTACAGGAAGATTTACAACCATCTGTAACTCCAGTTCCAGGGGATCTTGGTGACATCTGGCCTCTGGATACTGACTTACACATACATATACATGCAAAGAAAGCATCAATACACATAAAATGAAAATAAGTAAATTTTAAAAGAAATGCTTTTCTTTGGTGTCTCTAACCCTGCATAGTTTTTTAAGGCCTACTATTTTATCATAACATCAAGACTGACAACCAGTTTAAAGTCAGCAGGATGGAAGTTGACCCCAAACAGAGGCCAGGATTACTGGGAAGCCAGAATGTCGTGCCCTTTGCCCCTGGAAATGTCAATTCTGCACCGGTTCAGTCTCCTTTCACCGACTGAAGTCCTGTGAAAGTGGGGAAGCGAAGTGTACTTCTAGCGAAGTACTCTCTGGCGCCACCTGGAGACTGATCAGAACCCTTTCCCAACAGTCCAGCTGGGAGTCATACAGGGGAATCTCGCAGCCTCTGTGATTTCCGGGCATCTTCTTCGTCCCACAAGGTTGAACTTAGCTAAGCCTGAGAGCCTCTGATGATCCCGGCAAGAGCGAAAAGAGCCTTTTAAAGGCCCCAAGCAGAAGAGCTGCCACTCATGTGAAGACGGGAGGAAGGCTTGAGTGAGTGAGGTCCGAATGAATGTGCTATTGGCAAGAGCACCGCCATGTTTCAGCCCCATGGTAGTGGAAAGCCTTACCTAGATGACGCTCAGAGGGATGACAAAGCCTTCCTCAGGAGTCTGAGTGTGAGTTAGTGACTAGTGTGTGCAGACTAACAACTGCAGCTCCTCCTGGATGTTTGCAGGTTACCTCCAGAGCCCCCTACCCAGGCTCGCTGGCCCTCCTACTGTGCTATAATAAACACAATGAGGTTGCAGGTTGGACAGAGGTAGGTTTGGCTCCATCGGAGCATGGGCCCCACATGTCCCCAGCTTTTCTGGATGTGTACCTTCATTCCCTTGCCCCACGCCTAGTCAGGGTTTCAGAACACAGCAACTCCTGTAGTGTGTAAAGACTCTCTGATCCAAACTCCATCTCCCAGAAGGACAATCAGGGTCTCAGGGTCCTTGATCTATGGCCCATCAGCTGGGACCTTCTTCCCTGGGCCACAGTAATGGCCACTGCCTGATTCTTTTTTTTTAATATTTATTTATTTAATATGTATACAGTATTCTCAGTATTCTGTTTGCATATATGCCTGCAGGCCAGAAGAGGGCATCAGATCTTATTACAGATGGTTGTGAGCCACCATGTGGTTGCTGGGAATTGAACTCAGGACCTTTGTAAGAGCAGGCAATGCTCTTAACCGCTGAGCTATCTCTCCAGCCCTGCCTGATTCTTTTGATCCTCAGTCATGTCCTTACAACAACCAAATTAGTGCTCTCTCTAGGCCTTTCTCAACCCCCAAACTGTTGCTCCTTACACCAAAAGGTCTCTTCTTTTGACCTATCCCTTACAATTGACCTTCTCTTTATAGCTTCCCTCTGTCAACATGTTATGGGTCTTAGAAGTCACAGCCTGTGCCTCAGTAAGCCAGGTTTGGTCACCTGTGTTCAATAATCCAATTAAAGGAGCCATGTTGTTTGTTTTGTTTTGGTTTGGTTTGGGTTTGGTTTTTCGAGACAGGGTTTCTCTGTAGTTTTGGAGCCTGTCCTGGAACTAGCTCTTGTAGACCAGGCTGGCCTCAAACTCACAGAGATCCGCCTGTCTCTGCCTCCCGAGTGCTGGAATTAAAGGCATGCACCACCAATGCCCGACGTAAAGGAGCCATAATAGGAAAAAGAAGAAAAGGGGGGATTTGTTTAATGTGGCCACATCAGGAAGGAAAAAAAAAATCTAGGGACTGTTCCAAGTATGTCTCCTGGGGGTCCTAACATGAGGGGATATAGAAAGGCATACATACACACACACACACACATGCACACATACATATAAACACACACACATATATAAATACATACATACCTATAGATATATTCGCTTAGGCATGGTGTGGTCCCCTGCTCTCCATTGTCTTGTCTCAGTTCTAAGTCTGTCCTGCAAGATCATCTCATGAGAAAAAAAATCTTTCTCCAAGAGATGAGTGCTTTCTTTTTTTTAAAAAAAAATGTATTTATTATGTATGCAACGTGCTGCCTGCATGTGTCCCTACAGACAGAAGTTGGCACTAGATCTTATTACAGGTTGTTGTGAGCCACCATATGGTTGCTGGAATTGAACTCAGGACCTCTGGAAGAGGTGCAGTCAATGCTCTTAACCACTGAGCCATCTCTCCAGCCCCAAGAGATGAGTGCTTTCTATGGATGTTTCCAGGGCTTCAGCCATTTCTTCCATCTGGAGCTCCATGTGGGTCCCAGAGATTGAACTCAGGTTGTCAGGTTTGGAAGCAGACCCTTTTATCCACTCACTTCTTCCTTGGGCTCTGTCAGGAATTTGGTGCCATACAAGCATGAGGAGCTCAGTTTGTGCCTCAAACTCATGTAAAATAGCTGGGTGTGGTGGCGCATGCTTAAAACCCCAGTGCTAGAGTCAGAGACAGTGGGTCACTGGAGTGTGCTGGCCAGGAAGCCCACCTTTATGGGCAAGCAGCAGGCAAGTGAGAAACCAAGTTTTGTTGTTGTTGTTGTTGTTTTTAAAATGTGGCCAGCACATGAAGAATGACAAAGGAGGTTGACCTCTGGCCTCTACATATACATGTGTACAACCTGTATACACATGTACTACACACGCGTGCAAGAATGTTCTTCATCAGCCGGGCAGTGGTGGTGCATGCCTTTAATCCCCGTATTCAGGAGGCAGATCTTTGAGTTTGAGGCCAGCCTGGTCTACAGAGCAAGTTCCAGGACAGATTCCAAAGATACACAGAGACCCTGTACAGAAAAAAGGAAAGGGAAGGAAGGAAGGAAGGAAGGAAGGAAGGAAGGAAGGAAGGAAGGAAGGAAAGAAGAACGTTCTTCATCTACAACACATGCTTATATATGTTGTTAGTACTCAGCCTTTTGAGGATTTAAGGACGCTGTGCACTTCTGTACAGCACGTTTGTACAGCACACATGGCTATACAAAGACAAGTGTGTGCAGAAGGTTCTGCGAATTACATGGCATCCATTTGTGCTCCTCCATGGCCCCCTGGAGAAGAGTGCTGAAACTGGGTGTGACCTTGCTTCACAGACCACTGGATTTCCAAGGCCACGCTCCAACAGATCCCAACCTCAGCCTCTGGACTCTCCCAGCCCCTTGTTGGGGCCCTGTGAGTCCTTGTTTATCAGCCACACCACAGACCTAGAGCGTGTTGGGCCTCTGGGATTACACAGTGGGGAGAAGGCAGACACCAGAGGGCCTAGAGAGATGGCGACAGTAAGAGGCTCTCAGAGCCCAGCATCAGTGGCAGTCAAGTACATGTCATACACAAATGCAGACTATGTTACCCATGCTGTGACCTGCACAAGCTTCGCTCACTCCCTGAGTGACAGTAGATAAAGGCTCTAACCTCACGATCTCTCTGCTCCACCCCTTCTCTATACAGTCAGCATCAAGTTGGCCAGGGGCTGCCTTACAGGCAGGCTGTGTGTGTCCCTTGGATCCCATTGACATGCTTGGGTTGACATGCCTGGCTTCAGAGGATTCATTTGGAGTATCTGGAAAGACCTCAAAAGTCTCTCACCCAAAATAATCCTCCCAAAAGTACTGCCAAAGAATTTCCCTGCTCTCACTTTTCTTCAGGGGATGACCTGGAAGACTCCAGAAGATGGGCTAGTGTAATCCAGACAGCTTATGGGCTGTGCCAATCTTGGTAGCCAGGCAGGGACTGCTGATCCAAAGGTAACTGAACATGGATCCAATTTATAGAAGACTTGGGAAAGGTCAGGCCAAGAGTCACACAAATCCAACCCCATCAATTGCAACTCTTGTCCTTCGCCAGTTTTCAATGGGGTCTTTCAAGAGAAGTCACCGGGAGCCTGAACTTCCAATTCCTTACAGACTCAGACACCGTGCTCTGACCGGCATCTTCTCAGGCCACTCAGAGGCACTGACAGTCTCAGAGGAAGGCTTTTTATCATGTCACCTTCTCACAGGATCTCCAGGCCCCGCAGCTGTGTTGTGATGTCTTGAGTAGGCAGGGGACAGGGAATGTACAGTCAGTCCTGCTGTCTCAGCCCTGTGTCAAGCTCTGACCAGCCTCTACTCCAGAGGCCCAGCTCCCCTGGGCCTGGTCCCTCTACAGGCCTCTATTCTCATCGCACTCTTCACAGCTGCAGTGTGGGAGTTACATCCCTAGTGCTACAACCAAATCACCTGACACACACCCAGGAAGAGTAATATGGGCTTATAGCTTTTGACATTCATTTATTTATTCAATTATTCATTTATTTTAGGTGTGAAGAGCATACATGCCTCATATCTGAGGACAACTCTTGTAAGGTGAACCTCTCCTTCCACTATGTGTGTCCCAGGGATTGAACTAGGTCATCAAGTTAGGCTATCAATGCCTTTATCCACGGAGCCGTCTCGCTGGCCCCGGCTTATGGTTTGAAAGGGTTTTAGTCCACCATGGCAGGGAAGGCATAAAAAAGTTTATGGCAGGCTAGAGAGATAGCTCAGAGGTTAAGAGCACGGCCTGTTCTTCCAGAGGTCCTGAGTTCAATTCCCAGCACCCACATGGTGGCTCACAACCATCTATAATGAGATCAGATGCCTTCTTCTGATGTGCAGGCATGTATTGCAGATAGAATACTGTATATATAATAAAACTGTATACATAATAAAAAAAGTTTATGGCAGTGGTCCCAGGTGCCTGATTTCTGGCAGCTAGACCTCACCTCTTGAAGGTGCCACAGACTTCCTCAAATCTCACGGTAGCAGGAGAACAAGTGTGCAGAACATGAGGGAGATATTTAGATTCAAACCATCCTGCTTCCACAGTTTACATTTAAATGTGCCATCTTTCTGCTATACTTCCACGTATTTCACACGTACATCACATGTAACATATTTTACGTCCTCTCTGACTGTGAAGAAATGAATGGCTGACGAGTCCTATGTACCATGCCATGAGGTCCTGGAGGAAATGGAGCTGCGATGGAACAGCAGGAAGGACGGTTGTCAATCAATGGGAAGGCCTGTGTTCCCAGCCCTGGGAAGGCCTTTCCTGTCAAGCTCAGCCTCTCCCAAAACAGCAGAAAGTGAAGGCTGGGGACGTGACCCGTGTAAATACGAACATCCTCAGGACTGGGGATGTAGCTCAGTTGATAGAGTACTTGCTCAGCACACATAAAACAGAAATTGCTCATAGCGATGATTGCCTATAATCCCAGCCCTTAAGAGGCAGAAACAGGAGGATCAGAAGTCCAAGGGCATTCTTGGCTACAATACCAGGTTCAAAGTTAGCCTAGGCTACAAGAGACCCTGTCTCAATTGAACAACTAACCCATGACCTTACTAAGCAGCCGAGCCCCTGGAAAGGTTTGTTGTCCCCTACCTGCCTGGTTTCTGCCTTTGACAGATCTAAGCATGACGGAGAGTCAGTTCTGGCATCTTAGCAGAGAGTGAAAACATCTTCCTCAGATGGGAGGGCTATTCCGAGCCCCACCACAAAAGCCAGAGCTAGCCCTTCCTGGGTCCTGCTGCATCCACAGACTGGGCTGCAACTGTGTTTCTGTCTGGAACTCTGCGGCTTATACTCAGTCCCCTTCCTTACAAATGGCCACCTCACAGTCTTATCTGTGAATCGCTGGCTGAACCAGGTTGTCACTTTCCTGGACCGGAATCTACTCTTGATGGTTAGCATTCCGGGTACAGGCCTGTCTCATTGGCTGTGCTTTGCTTGGCCCATTTGGTGGAGGGTTCTTTTGAGCCTGGCTGGTATCTCCCACGGGGGCAGTCCTCTGTCCCACTATTTATTTCTTTTCCCCTGACACCATCACATCTAAAAACTGTTCTTGTCGCCGAGAGCGGCTACTATGCTGAATGCAAATGTTTTCAAATTCGACCGGCCCTTGGCAGCCTCTTGAATTTTCCTTCATCATTTTGCAACAACCCAGGGTAACAAATTGAAGCTGAATAAACCCTTTCTTTCTAAGGGGGAAGAGCAACTGCAGGGATGAAGCCAGCAGTAACAGGCGGGTCGCCATCTGCTAGGGTCCCCTCTGAGACAGGAGCTCTGCTGGCAGCCAAAGCAGCTTTATTTCCAAATGGCCCGCCTGCTGGGCATCTCAAGGGACAGCGGCATCTGCTGCCACTCTGCCTCCCAGAACCATGTCAGCCATCCAGCCTCTTGCAGCCACTGTACTTGCTGAGACAGCATCTGAATGGAGAGTCCCTGGAACTTGGGACTCAAAACACGCCCCACATCCACAGATGTGGCACTGTTCTAGTCAACTGTACATGTGACTAGAAACTAAACTAGCTAACTCTACATTGCCCCTTGGCTCTCATTGAAACCAGAGGAGACAGACGGACACAGGAACTGGAAGCTGTGACACACACCTCCACTGCACCGACAGGTCAAGCACCCAGGATGGATTTAACAATACCTTTGCCCCTTGGAGAAATGGCTGATGGCAGGGCCGGTCAGGGCACATGCGGGGAAACTGGGGCATCTCCTGTTGAGAGAAGGAAGAACTCAAAGGACAGTAGAAATACATCCCAGGACCAGGGCAGGCAGTGTGGGTGACCCTTACAGGCCACATCTGGGACAAGCTGACCATCGGAACTAAGGGTGATAGTAATAATAGTAACTTGTTAAAAAAAAAAAAAAGGAGTAGTTTTTGGTGCCGTGCTCATAATAAATAGATTGCTGTTCAGGTAGTGACACAAGATGGACAGAAGAAACTCTCCTGCACTGGACAATACCATCTGTCAGGAGCCAGGGAGATGGCACAGTCCCATGCAAGCATAAGTACATGAGTGTGGGTGCCCGTGTACAAAATCTGTGCTCGCTGACGCACACATGTAATCCCAGTGCTGCAGAGGCAAGGACAGAAAGATCCCTGAAGCTGGCTGGCCAGCTAGTCTTCACAAAGCAATGAGCACCAGGTTCAGTAAGAGACCCTGCCTCAAAAATAAGGTAGAGAGCAGAGTGTAGCGTGCACGTCTTTAATCCCAGCACTCTGTGAGTTCAAGGCCAGCCTGGTCTACAAAACAAGCTCCAGGGCAGCTAGGCTGTTCCAAGAAACCCTGTCTTAGAAAACAAAACAAAACAAACAAAAACCCCACAAAGAAACAAACAAGATGAAATAAGTCCTTTCTTCTCCAAGTTGCTTTTGGTCATGATATTTATTACATCATCAGAAAACAAACCAGAACATTCATTCAAAGATACTGGAGCCGGAAACAATGTCATCTCCATGGTACTGATAGCCAAAGTCTTTCCTAAGCAGCTTTCGACCATGAGAATGCATCAAGCATAAGCAATTTGAGATGCAGTCTAAGACCCTTTAAAAATGTCAGTGTCAGGGCTGGAGAGATGGCTCAGAGGTTAAGAGCATTGACTGTTCTTCTGGAGGTCCTGAGTTCAAATCCCAGCCACCACATGGTGGCTCACAACCATCTGTAATGAGACCTGGTGCCCTCTTCTGGCCTGCAGGCATACATGGAGGCTAAACACTGTGTACATAATAAATAAATCTTTAAAAAAAAATGTCAGTGTCATGATGAAGAAAAAAAGGAGAAGGAATGGGAGGGGAGAGAGAAAGGAGGAAGGGAGAAGACTTCTCTTGTGTGAAATTATTTCAAAGCAAAAAAGATTTCTGAATACCTGCCTGCAAGGCAAGATGGGTCCTTTGATGCTACCATGGCACAAGGATTATGGGGTAACCAGTAGCTTTTAGCTTGGATTTGAGGCCTGCTCCACAGGAGGAAATTCATGCCTGCTACTGCAAACCTGGTCAAGACTGTGGTTCCAGAGACCATTGGCCCTGGGGCTGTACTGGTGGAGAGACACCTACTACTGTTGGCTTACTAAATGGACTTGTTGTCAAACTGTCTTCTAGATATTTCTGTTTATACTCACAGGTCAGTGCTACCCTCAACTTTGGCCAAAGAAACATCTCTCTGTTGTGGTCAGCAGTTCATACAGAGATTTGCATCTAGTTAAAGTGAGACCCTAGCTCCAAAAATCTTCTTCTTTAGAAAAAACAAAAGCCTGAAAAGCAAAAAAGAATATTAAATAGATTCAATGTAGAATGGGAATATAAAACAAGTCTGGGCACTCTTGAGTTCATGGCTCAGGTGCTGACCATGTGACCCAGCATCCTAGAGGAACGAACATTCACCCGCACAGAGATCTGAACATGAATATTCCTAGCGGCTCTGTTGGTAATGACTCCAAACCAGAAGGATCCAGAACACCTTCTGTGAGAGGGTGGTTAAGCTGTGGTAGTGTTCACCACACAGGACAATCAGGATTTGAACTCAGGACCTCCAGAAGAGGATGGCTGCCCCAGAAATGATGCTGAGTGGGAAAAGCCAACCTCTGAAGACCACATGCTGAGTGGTTGCATTTACGCAGCACTCAGGAAACGGCAAAATTACAGACAAGGAAGAAATGTGGTTGCCAGACATTGTGGAAAGAGGGAGAGAAAGTGATGGCTGTGACTATAAACACAACACAAAAGATTCTTGGGATGACACAGGACTAATCTTCCCTGGAGGGAGAGGCACACACCTACACATGTGGCAAAATAGCATAGACACACATGTGCACAACACATGGAGCCAGGAACACCACGATCACCGTCCTGGTCTCAATAGAGTGCTGTAGATACGGATGGTACTGAAGCTGGCGACCCCGAGGAGAACGTGCATGGGGCCTCCCTGTATGTTTCTTTGCCACTTCCTGTGAATCTACTCCAAAAACTTCAAAGAGAAAGCAAGTTCGAGACCCCAGAAATTCTCCATCCCATTCTTTGGGCACTTTATCACCAGGGAACAGGTGGCATAAAGAGCTATAGGTGGGCTGGAGAGATGAGATGGCTCAGCAGTTAAGAACACTGGCTGCTCTTCCAGAGGTCCTGAGTTCAATTCCCAGCAACCACGTGGTGGCTCACAACCATCCATAATGAGATCTGGTGCCCTCTTCTGGTGAGCAGGCATACGTGCAGGCAGAACACTGCATACATAATAAATAAATAAATCCTAAAACAAACAAACAAACAAAAGAGGTATAGGAGTAGAGACACAGAAATCCCAGTGTGTCCTCTAAGGTGGTGGGGAAGCAGTTCTAAGTGCTGGACACTCCACTGATTTAAAGTACCTAGTCTGTCACTTACTGTTAATGAAGTCTCAGGTAGGATCTGTATGTGTCTCTGTTTTCTTGTCTGTAGGATGGGTTTGTAGTAGTACTCAGGTCAAAGGATCTCTGTGTGGTTTAGTCTAGTTCCTAGAGTTAATAGAGGTTGGTTATTATCTACAATAATAGTAAAAATCAATGACTACTGCCGTAGCTCTCTGGTCTTTCCACAGATGTGACCACGCCTTCTTTCTTCCTCCTCCTCCTCCTCTTCCTCCTCCTCCTCCTCCTCCTTCTTCTTCTTCTTCTTCTTCTTCTTCTTCTTCTTGTTTTTTTGAGACAGGGTTTCTCTGTGTAGCCCTGGATGTCCTGGAACTCACTCTGTAGACCAGGCTGGCCCCAAACTCACAGAGATCCACCTGCTTCTGCCTCCCAAGTGCTAGGATTAAAGGCGTGTGCCACTATCTCCTGGCAAAATTTCATTACTTTTAAAGTAACATTCTTTTTAAAATAATTATTTTCTCACATGTATGAGTGTTTTGCATGTATGTCTATGTACTATCTGTGTCCAGTGCCTCACGGAAGCCAGAAGAGGTCACTGAGTCCCCTGGAACTGGAGTCAGAGCTGTGGGTGCTGGGAATTGAACCCAGGTCTTCTGGAGGAGTAGTCAATGCTCTTTACTGCCGAGCTATCTCTCTAGTCCCAAAGTTTATTATTGAAATTTATATAAATTTAAAGAAATAGGTTTATTTCTTTATATGCATGTGTAGCTGTGTGGGTGCACATACCACAGCACACGTATGGAGGTCAAAAGATGACATGTAGGAACTGGCTCTTGCCTTCCATCATGTGGGCCCCAGGGATTGAGTCCAGGTTATCAGTCCTCACGACAAGCACCTGTACTCACGGGCTGTCTCACTAGCCTTACCATTCCTATTTTACAGCGAAGCTGACAGTTAGTAGAACCAATTAGTGTGGTTTACCTAATGACGGGAAAATAATGCAGAATTACAGCTAGGCTCCTTCCAAATGGGTCTATTTCAGAGTGGAAATCAGCAAAGTGATAGTGTGAGGAAAATTTCAGAGAGCAGGTGCTGTGGGAGCACATTCTGCTCCTTCAGCCACTAGCAATGATGTGGGAGGTCCTTCTGTATAAGTGCTGTTTTTATTGGTTAATGAATAAAGAACTGCTTTGATCCTATGGCAAGGGCAGAATAGAACTAGGTGGGAAAAGCTAGGCTGTATGCTGGGAGAAAGAAGGGCAGAGTCAGAGAGACACCATGGAGCCGCCAGAGTCAAACATGCCGAAACTTTAGCCAGTAAGCCACTGTCAAGTGGTGATACACAGATTAATGGAGATGGGTTAAATTAATATGTAAGAGTTAGCCAATAAGAAGCTAGAGCTAATGGGGCAAGCAGTGATTTAAATAATATGGTTTCTGTGTGATTATTTTGGGTCAAGCAGCCGGGAACTAACTAGTGTCTTCCCCCAACAGAGCAGAAATAAAGAATAGACTGTATTCCCAGAAGACAGTGTGTAAAGAACACCTTAACTGCATTAAACCATGAAGGAAACCGATTTTCACACTACACATGAATTCTCAAGGCTGGAGCCTCTGGGTCTGTCATTCTGAGACTCAGCAAAGGATTTAACCACAGAGATCTGTCTTCCTTTCAAATCTGCCAGCTTTTGTAACATGTTAGCTCTCATTGTTGACTTTATAAGACTCCTTCATTCCAGAAGCCATATGGAGATGCAGCAAAATACCAGAAAAGAAGACAGCTCCAAACATGTGTTTGTAGTTCTTTTGTTTTGAATTTTTTATTTTTTTTTATGGCATGCTCTCAAACATGCTGCCTTGCTGAAGATTACCTTGAACTTCTGATCCTCCTACCTTCCACCTCCCAAGACCTGAGATTACAGACCTTGTTTGTTTGTTTGTGTCCTTGTCCCACTCCGTAGACCAGGCTAGCCTCAAAATCTCAGCAATCCTCCTGTCTCAGTCACTGGAGAGCTAGGATTACAGACATAAGCCCCTTGCTCTATTTCTTGGTAAAGGAAATCTTAAGCCTTCCTTATCCCTAAAATCTCCACATTGGCCAGAGACTTTTGAACTCAATGCAGTGGGAGGGGAATTGCCACAGGAAATCCACCCAAGCCCCTAAGTGCTCTGGGCTGGACATCTGTGTCACCTCCTAGCTAGGTCTTTGTTAGAACAAATCCCACAACCAGGAAAGTTGACTACATTTTCTGTCTAAGGCACTTGTCAAGGAAGGGTTCCTGCTCCACAGGGCCCAGGCATAGAGGGGACCTGGCTACAGCAAAGAATCTGGCCACTCTCTCATCATGGCTCCCTCTCATGTAGGTCCCTTGTCACTGAGGAAAAACCAGCAAAGAGCTCGAGCCAACTGGAGCAATCTGAAAAGAAAGTGAAAAAAAATGACAGATACAAAATTTTGCTAAACAAAATCCACAAACATGGGTGGAGGCAGGCTAAATTTGGAAAACAGTCTGCCCTGTCATTACCCAGGCCCCTCCAACCATGCTTTCATGTATCCCAGCCAGCAATGTGAGCAGCAATGTACGAGAGCAGAAAATGCCTTGCCCTAAAGATGTTGCATGCTTCCCCATGCAACTGGAAGCCCTGAAACATGGAGAATACACAGGTCCAGGCAAGTGACTCTGGGTGGACACACACACACGCATGCGTGAACACACACACACACACACACATACACACTTTTTTAATGTAAACTATACTGAGCTTCATTCTGACTGTGAAGACTCTTGTAGAAGTTTCTATCTATGAAAGAAACTTTGAATATAAAATGAAGATTGGGAAGTTAAGAAAGCATTGATCTAAAACTCAGTGGACCTGGGACAATCATAAATGTGTGCTCCTTCAAGTAAACACAGAATGAAGGCTATATGTGGCAGTTTGAATGTAACTGGCCCCCATAACCTCACAAGGAGTAACATTAGGAGGTGTGACTTTGTTGGAGTGGGTATGGTCTTGGTGGAGGAAGTGTGTCATTGTGACGGTGGACCTTGAGGTTTCCTATGTTCAGGATACCACCCAGTGTCTCAGTTGGCTTCCACTTGCCTGCAAGATGCAAGACTCTCAGCTACTCCTCCAGCACCGTGCCTGCCTGCATGCCGCCATGCTCCCCACCGTGATGATAATGGACTGAACCTCTGAAACTGTAAGCAAGTCACCCCATTTAATGTTTTCGTTTATAAGAGTTGCCATGGTCACTTTACAGCAATAGAAACCCTAGCTAAGACACTTTAAAATCCCACATCGGTAGGTCAAGTGTGTCTCTTCCAATGTCTATGATCCCTAGGGAGGAGTCAGAGTTACATTTAGCTTTACAGGCATGTTTCTAGACAGCTTGCTAAAGGTTAAGTGGATTAATTGGAAGAACCTGGTGTTCACCCAACAGCCAACAAGCTTTCCCAGCAGTCTCCCAACTTACAAACATTTCTAGATTTGTTTATATATATTTTGTATATCTGAATGTTTTGCCTTTATGTATTATGTTCATCATATGGTGCTTGGTATCTGCAGAAGTCATAAGAGGGCTTTGGTCCTTTGGAACTTAAGTTATTGTTGGTTATGAGCCGCCATGTGGTGTGGCCTAGGCTCTCCTGCAAAAGCAGCTAGTGCCCTTAACCCCCAAGCCATCTCTCCAGTCCCAGTTTTCCAACATTTTAAATGTTCAGTTTTATGGTGGATTTTCAGAAGAGGGAATAGGTCTTTTAAATCTTAGCTGGGCGCAGAGGCTCCTGCAGGAGGCTGAGCCGGAGATCACTCATACCTGGGAGAACAACTCAGTCTCAAGAAAGGAAACAAACAGGAAAGCCGGGACTAGCAGTTTAATCCCAGTACTTGCGGAAGCTGAGGCAGGAAGATTGGCCAGTTTAGTCTCTGGAATGAGTTCTGGGTGAGCCCAGGCTGCAGAGTGAGACCTCCCTCTTTCAAAACAAGAGCCAGGAATGGTGTTGAATGTCTTTAATATCAGCACTTAAGAGGCATAGGGAGGCAGGCTAGCCTGCTTTATAAAAAGAATTCCAGAATAGCCAGGTGTGGTGACTTGAGTAACACGGCCACCATAGGCTCGTATATATGAATGCTCAGTCACCTCACCAAGAAGTGGGACTGTTTGGGAAGGATAAGGAGGTGTGGCTGTGTTGAAGTAGGTGTGGCCGTGTTGGAGGACATATGTCATTGGAGATGGACTTTAAGGTTTCAAAAATCCACACCAGTTTCAGTCAGTCAGTCAGTCTTGTCTGTCTCTCTCTTTCTCTTTCTCTCTCGGCCTGCAAATCAGGATATAAAAGTCTCAACTGCTGCTCCAGCACCATGCCTGTCTGCCTCCTGCCATGATGATGATGAACTAAACCTTCTTAGCTGTAAGTAAGTCCCCAATTAGATGCTTTCTTTACAAGCATTGCCTTGGTCACCATGTCTCTTCACAGCAATAGAATAGTGACTAAGACAGCAGGGGTACATAGTGAAATCCTGTCTCAAAACAATGAAA
>JAQHUG010000001.1:3643273-3664675 GCA_028555095.1 Dicrostonyx torquatus
TGAGTTCTAGGACAGCCAGAGTTGTTACACACAGAAATCCTGTCTCGAAAAATCACACTCACAAAGAAGATCCCTGATACCAATAAACAGCAGCTCCCAATGGCCTAGGCATCTCTTTCATACCTCAAGGGCCCTCTTCTCTTCCTCTCTCCAACCCTGTCTTTAGAAGACCTTGATAAGCCTGAATTATGCAATTCTGTAGTTAGGAAGATTTTGCTCTGGAGGGCAGACCTGGGAGCAACAAGGCAAGGGTCTGGGTAAGAGGTAGCAGTGCAGGACCGCAGGTCTACCCCTCCTCCTGGGGTTCATCTTGAGGACATTTTCTGGCCAGCTGCAATTTCCGGCTAAATATCCTGTTTGTTCCTGTGCTCCTTCTGCCCCCCTGGTGGTTAGCTATAGAGCATTGTTTACTCCATTTGGGGCTTGGTAATTTCCCACCTGCCTGGGGAAAATTCCATTGTGTAGCAGCTAGGGATATAAGGTTTTTCCTAAGCTTGAATAAATAGCATTAGGCATTCTCTTCTCACGAATGACCCGTGTCTCTTGTGGGTTCCTTTAATCCCCAGGACCTAGCCGGGCTCATGAATGGTACAGTAGTGCAAACCGTACCATAGAGAGTAACAGGTGTTACATAGCAGGACTGATGTCTTCCCACTGGGGGTCCTTGCTCCCCCACAGACCTGAAGTTAGGGCTACACATACCCAGTGTTTTCTCTGCACCAGGTACCCTCGCCCCAGACTACTGCCCTGTGCCCTCAGGGCATACAGGTGCAGAGAGCATCCAACTCCTAGAGAGGAAGAAAATGCCTCTTGCTTCTTGGAAGATGAACCACAAGATCCTTTTGTGGCAGAAGAGCAAAGGAAAATGCCAACCATTCCAGCCACTGGCAACCTCCCCCAGGGCACTACAGCCTTGTCTATGTTATGCCCAAATCCGTGGGTCCCCACAAAAGCCAACAAAAGAGACCGAGTCCCATATGTAAAAAACAAAGAGCCTTTATTTTAATCAAGTTTGCAAACTCGGTCTCTCTGCATGTCCAACGTATTGGAATATCCGGAGAGCCCTGAGCTCAATTAGAATTGGGTAGAGGTGATATATATAGTAGTGGGGGTGGAGGGTCTCTGAGGTTCAGGAGCCCTGATTGGCTGACATTTGTCTAGGGGTGTCCTGGTGAAGTGCTGGCAGGTGTTTCTATCTACAGTGCTTGGAATGCCAGGAATTTCCTTTTAATGGTCTGCTATTGGGTGGGAATTAGGTAGTCTCGGCCTGCCAGGCATTGTCTCAGGGTAAACTATTGAGACTTGAGACTCCATTTAAATTTATCGATGGCCAGAGTCCCAGGTGATAATGGTAGGAAGTAAAGAACTTCCTTTGGATGACCTGCCCAGACTTGGCTTTCATGGCTGGCCCCCACAGTCTATACCACCTGTAGTCCTACGTTTTCGTCAGGACTGCAGCCTATAAATAATGACAGGGAGACTTATTGTTAACTATGGAAGTTTGGCCTTTAGCTTAGGCTTGTCTTACCTAGCTCTTATAACTTAAACTAACTCATTTAAAAGATTAATCTATGTTCTGCCATGTGGCATTACCTTATCTCATACTGCCCATCTTGATTCCTCTGAGTCTGACTGGCAACTCTGTCTTTCTTCTTCCCAGCATATCTCTCTGACTGCAAGTCCCACCTATACCTCCTGCCTAGCTATTGGGTATTCAACTTTTTATTGCACCAATCACAGCAGTACATCTTCACACAGTGGGCAAATATCCCACAACATTCCCCCTTGTTTTCTAAATAAAAGGGAAAGGTTTTAACTCTAATATATTGTATATTATAAGAATAATTATAAAGTAAGAATTACATTCACAATGTCCAGTTCATTTGTATTTGGCAAATTTGGAGAAATTACTCTATTATCTTATCTTTAAGAGTCCAAAGTTTTATACCTAAACCATTTTCTATCATCCTTTTTTGAAGTAGAATGGTGCTGTCAGGAGCAGATGTGTCTCATTGTCATGAAAAGCCTTATGTTATTCAAATATCTTAAATACCATATTCTGTAGGTCTCTGAAGTGTTTGAAGATCACTACCTATCTAAAATATATCTCTTTGACCTTGAAAACATACCTAACCTGGTCACAAATTTTATTGTCATAGATGGCTAACTACTAAACTGCTTTTTTTGTTATCCTCTCAAGGACTAGATCTTTACATAACATTTTTAAAGGAGCTGCATAGGTACAATACCTTAAACAAGAGTAGAAGCATATATACAGTATAACAAAAATAGCCTTAAATTTGTATCAATATATAAAAATTCTTACAATGTAAAACATTTGAGACTAGCAGTTGCTTTTTAGTCTAAAAGTAGATTCAGTAATCTATCCTTTTATTCTGTCATTCCATATTCCTTTTTTTTTCAGAGTGAGATCCCTGAATCCAATTTCCTTTGCTTAGTTTCCTCCCTGACCATGACCAATAACAAACTCGTAACTAACCCCCTTAAATAATGACAAACATCCACCCCACCTCTTGGGAAGGTGGGCATCATATTCTCTAACCTGTTTTCTATTGTCTGCAGTTGATAGCATCTTTATGGGACCCTGAGAAAATTGGGATGGTCAAGTCTGTAGCTATATCATTTGTTGTCTAGTCTCTGTGTAATGGGAAAGTGCAGTTAAGACATTTTTAAAATATATAAGTTGATTAATTTAGCAGTTCCCATAACCAATGTCTCAGCAGCTATTTTTTTTGTTCATTAGCATTTAAAAAATTCAAAGTTAACAAAGCAACCTGTGGGATTCCTGTGTGTTTTCCTTTTTTGGTTTTTGCAGACAGGGTTTCTCTGTGTAACCCCTCTGGCTATCTTGGAACCCACTCTGTAGACCAAGCTGGCCTCAAACTCACAGAGATCCACCTGCTTCCCAAGTGCTGGAATTAAAGGCATGTGCCACCGCCCAGTTTTATTTCCCATCTTTATGTAGCTTATTCTTTTTACATTACTTACTCCCTCTTTAAAGATTTTACTTTATTATTTTTAAACTATTATTTTTCTATGACTCTATACCCATTCTTTCTTTAGCATCTAAGTATGTTTTAAAATGCACTGTAACCTGTTCAGAGGCTTTTTTTGGACTGACCCTGTATGCGTGTGTTTGTGCGCATGTGCACACATGCACGCGCACACTCTCATCTGCTGCCGCCTCTGACCATGTGAGCCAAATCTTAAACTGCTAGACTACCTCATGTAGCTCCACTTAGCATACGTGGTGCGCTGGCAGCTGGCTCTGTGAGAACCAAACCTCCTGTTGGCAGATACCAGCCCTGGAGCCATATTTACCTGCCCAGCTCTGGGGTTTGTTGTGTCCTCTTGTAGCAGGTGTTTGTACCCAGTGCTGGCTGCTCAAGTACCTGGCTGTACAGCAGGGCCTCTTCCAAGAGCCACACGTCTGGTTGCTGAGCCTACCTGAGAGCCCACTTTCTCAGGCCCTATGTGGATATTTGAGCCTCCACCTTGTACATCATAGGTAGTCGGACTGTTCTTTGGGCTGCCAGTTCATAAATAATAACGTAGAGGCTTATTATTAATTAGGAAAGCTTGTCCTTAGCTTAGGCTTTTAAAAACTAAGTTCTTATAACTTAATTAACCTGTTTCTATTAGTCTATTTTCTATCACACGGCTTAGTTTTCTTTCCGCTGTCCCATATGTCCACGTGTTCTGTGTCCCATGGCATCTCCTCTTTTACTTTGGCTATCTGCCCAGAAATCCCACCTATTCCCTCCTGCCTAGATACCAGCTGTTCAGCTCTTTATTACATCAATCACAGACAAATAGCTTCACACAGTGTACAAATATCCTACAACACCACCCAACACAACCACAGCGTTGTTCTGAAACTAGGGGCTGAGGGAGGCAGCCAGCCTCACACAGCCTTGTTGCTGAGTCCCCCTTTGCCCCGACTGTGACTTCTCTCCCCTCTAGGAAAAACTACACACCCCTGGCCCACTTCTGCCTGGCTTCCCCCATCCAGTTGTGGGTTGAGGGATCTCCCTCTCAGCAAATTCGGCCATGGATGTGAGGAAAAAAATGGCATTCCAGACTCCTCTTGTCTTCCTCTCACACGGGCACCAGAGCAAAGAATCTGAAAATCATTTCCAGCATCCACTGCCCCGCCCACCTCCTCACCTAGTCTCAATTCCACGGAAACCAGATCTGATTTCCAGTGAAATTCTACAGGGAGATGGTTAGGAAGCCTTCTTGTTCCCTTTTCCTGCCCTCTCTCATTGACTGTACACCACTCCAAGGTGGGATGAAGGTTCTTGAAGAGTCAGAGACAGTGATTCCAAACTCGGGTCTCCAGTAGCCCTCTTGGAGCACACAGATCCCTTCCTGTAGCCCCAGATAAGCACCCCATTGTGCAGTCCTGGCCGCTTTGAGCACTTTTGTTGTTATTCATCTGCATGAAAGGGGAAGGAGGTCGATGGAGGAACACAGAAGAGGCTGGGAGCTGCAGTTTCACTAGCATCAGGGTTTCATGGGATAGATTTGCAAATCTCTGGGATGAGGTACTGAGAGAGGGAAGAGCCTCCCCTGTCCTCTCCAGCAAAGGGCAGGAAATTGAGATGCACGAAACTCACACATGACAGGATGCAGGCAGGGGCAGGGGCAGTAGACCCTGGGGGAGCGGGCTTTTGCAGGAAGTGCTATGGAATCAGGAAACCTGCAGGACATGACTGAGACTGTTCAGGAAGAGCAGGGGTCAGGGAGTGGAGGAAGGGCACCAGGGACTGTAGAGCTACTGAAACAGATGGTAAATGTAGCCAGAAGAAAATAAGGCAGAAGTCGTGAAGACTGGACAGAGATTCAGGGCAGCCACGTGGCCTGAGATAAAGGGACTGAATTTGATTCCAGGTGCTCTGGGAAAGCTGTTGGAGGGCTTCCCAAAGCTCCCTCCTGCTGCTGTGTGGACAGCAGAGGCACAGGAGGGGCTAAGTCTAGGGCCCATTTGAGAGTGACCATAACCTGGATAAGGATGCTTTTTGGCACGGAGAGAAGCAGATGTACTCAAGACTAGGTAGGTGGCTGAGGTCAGAACAGAGTAGGGAAGGACAGAAGGAAGCACAGAGCACTCAGGACTTCTGGGAGCACTTTCTGGGCCTGTCAGGGATGAAGGGATGCTCAATTCTCAAGTAGAATGGGGAGTGATACGCAACCTCTCTTTGTAAACTAGGAGTGGAGAATGGGCTCTGACTCTTTGTGACACCCTGGGAACCTTGCATATCTCCACACAGACCACTTAGGCAAGGCTCCCTTGCAGTCTGTCATGTCTTGGTGCAGTGTTCTACAATGGCCCCTGGAATGAGAAGAGAGATGCTGGGAAGGAGCCACTATGAGACCTTAGTGTCCTCCTTCATAGTTTCAGCTGATGGCGGACCATTCTAATATATACACCACCATCATCACCACCGTCACCACAACCACCACCATGGCCACTGTTACCACTACCACCCCATAATCTATATAACCATTGTCGTCATCACCACTATTCCCACCACAATCACCACCATTACCATGTCAAGTTTTGCTACAGGCTACAAAATTCCCTGGCTATAATCTGAAAATAACCCTACAGTGGTTAGATAGTCCACTGCCTGTGCTATGGTCCTGGTGGCTTGGACTGGGGCCTTGGGAGCTGACACTGTGCTTGCCACTCTTCTGCTAACCTTGTGAAAGACAAACTGAATCCATGTGGGTCTTGTGTCTCTTTGCTGGAGGGGTACATGGAGGTGTGCCAAGTCCACCAGAAGCTACAGCAGTGTTAGCCACCATCCTGCCACTCAGGCACTGTCTTAGGCAATGTCTTCTTGCTGCGGAAAGACACCATGACCCTGATAACTCTTAGAAAGAAAAGCATTTCATCGGGGCTGGTTTACAGTTTCAGAGGGTTAGTTCGTTCTCATCATGGCAGCAGGCAGACATAGTGCTGGAGAAGGAGCTGAGAGTTCTACATCCAGATCTCAGGCGGCAGGAAGAGAGAGGGTTACTGGGCCTGGCTTGGGCTTTTGAAAACCTCAAAGCCACCTCCAGTGACACACTTCCTCCAACAAGGTCATCCCTTCTAATCTTTTCAAATAATGTCACTCCCTGGTGAGCAAGCATTCAAACCTATGAGCCTATAGGGACCACCTCATGCACTGCACTTGACACAATGACACCAGTGAAATTACGCCTTTTGGAGAAAAGACAGAAGATGTACTTCCTGCCTGGCTACTGGCCAATCAGTGTTTTATTAAAATGCAATTGACGGGGTACAGACCACTGTCCCACGGCAAGAAGTCACAGCATCAGCAGAAATGGCAGCCAGTAGAGGAGGGAAGCAGGGCTCTCTCCAATTCCACCTACGGAGTGTTTACAGGCTCACCACAGAGCCTAACTGGAACTGCTCATCTGAGCGCTGCCCCTCCCAAGTGCCAGGGCATCCCTGGGATCATCTCTAAAAGCTGCTGAGGCTCAGCAGAGGGAGCATCCAGGGTTGGAGGAGACAGTCACTCCTCCCAGTGGCACTCTGATTAGTGTGGTTCCAAGCAGCAGCGAGCTCTTCACTATAGGGAGTGCTCCCAATGGGGAGCACCGTCACAAGGTGAGACTATGACTATGAGACCAGTTGGTGACTGGGAGGGTACTGTGCTCCCCTGGCCCAGCCACATGACAACAGGCATCACCTGTTGGTCTTCATAGACTATCTCTTTTCTCATTGCAGGGGAACTGTAGACAGTACAAGGTGGAATTAGGAGTCACTCCACCTAAAGGGCTGGTAGGGGCAGACATGCTGAAGGAAAATGGTCAAGAAGCTGCAGACATCACTCCCTCTCAGGCCTCAAGTGTCTTCTGGAGCCTTCAAAATCACGAGGGTTAGTGGTAATTCTGCAAATTGCGATCCCATGCAGGCAGCTGGCGGCACTCAGCAAAGGGGCTCCCTTGTGTTTGGAGTGTGACAACTAACTGACCCATGCTGTTCAGTATCCCTAACTTGGGCACCTGACACAGGAGGACACTTGGTGTAGGAATTCCTACCTCCAGTAGCCTTTAAGTTACCCGCCTACTTGGGCATGGCCTCTTATACTATATATGCCAATGTAAAGTGCCCATCCGGCCTCTTTTCCGGCTGCAAGATTTGGTTTATGTTTCCCATTCCAGCAGAGAATTATGATCTGTGAGTCTACCCCTAAATAAATAACCCTCTATTATACTTTCTGAGCTAGTGTGGGATTTCTTTTAAGTGTCCTTCTTCAGACACTGAGAGATCAGTCTTCTGAATATTGTTACCCTCAGCATCCTTGATCAGAGGTGAGTCTGCAGGGGGAATCCCAATAAGGTGGGCTGTGCCAGGCAAAAATGTCTTCAAATGAAAATAGAGCTAATTTGATCATCATTGGGATATCCCACTTGTAAGAAAAGGCCACACACACACACACACACACACACACACACACACAACCTTCCACATACAGCCATTCCGCGGTAGGTCTGTACAGCACCTTAGGCTCTTTGCAAACCCCAAGGTCCCCCGAGAAAGCCTGGGCCTGACATAGATGAGCTTAATTAAAAGGCCTATTAGGACTGTAGTTATAAACCAAAACTATACCAAGAAAGAACTACCTTATGAGTAGAGGTCCAGTTGGCAATGTTTGCCCTGGAAAGGATCCTTCCAGACAACACGCCATGTTCATTTTCACCAAGGGACAGCCAATAGCCAATGGGCTGCCAGTGTCAGCTGGTACCTGTGATCTGGGCCCAAACCATGCAAAGACAAACATTATGGCACTGGCTAGTACAGGCCCACACTCTCTGTTCGTACCACACACAGAGCCTATGGAGAAGGAGCCCCTGGCAATGAGTATCAGTGGAAGCATCAAGATGCCTGATTAGCTGGGCGGTGGTGACACATGCCTTTAATCCCAGCACTTGGGAGGCAGAGGCAAGCAAATCTCTGCAAGTTTGAGGCCAGCCTGGTCTACAAAGTGAGTTCCAGGACAGCCAAAAGATGAACAGAGAAACCTTGTCTCAAAAAAACAAACAAACAAGATACCTGATTATGTAAGCCCAGGCAAGGACCACAGCCACCCAAACACAATGTGTTTGGCACAGGCATGGTTCAAGACTGGACCAAACCCAGCACATAAAGTTCAGGGACCCTAGCAATTGTGCCCAAACACCAGATTCACAGCTGAGTGATAAAGGAACACTAGATGCATAGTTCAACTCTACCAAGCTCTGGCAAACACTCTGTGGACCCTCTGACCTCCCGGGAATACTCCTGAACATAGCACACAGTATATACCCTTTGTGGGAATGACACAATCCCCATTTACAGAACGAAAGCAAACTGTTCCCAACATTACTGCCTCTGAACATGGCCCTTGCCCCTCTTATGTCTAAAATTTCCACCAGGGGGCAGCTATTTGGACATTTGTGAGCATTACATGTTCCTTGTCCCCCATAGGCACGAGGGTGCCATGAAAGAGGAAATGGAGTGTGGGGGACCCAAGGTGGCTCAGTCAGTAAAGCACTTGTGCAAGCATGGTGACCTGACTTGTTCCCAGCACCCAGTGTGCACAGAGGTGTGCACCTGCAGCCACAGACCTGTGGTGGGTGGCAAAGAAATGAGAGCCCCTTTGGCTCGCTGGTGAGCCAATCTAGGTCAATCAGAGTGAGCCCTGGGCTCAAGGTGAGACCCTACCTCAAAAAAAATAAGGTAGAGAATAATCAAGGAAGATGCCTTATATTAGCTCTTGCCTTTATACATGCACACGCATACCCACACGTGCACACATACATAAACACACACACAAAGATGAAATGGATTTATTAAAAACCCCAAATAAGTAGACTGTAGCTATGGCCATCCCCCAGAGGAGCAGCTAGCAAAAAACCAAACCATTATGATGCAAAAGGGGAAATGAAGATGGCCCAGCTTAGATGTAAGAGATGCTAACCCATCTTTCAGTCTTCCCTCCGGACTCCAGGCCTACTTTCTAGGAAGCCATGAAGTGAGGTGGAATGACATCTGGCCTGTGGATTGGATTCTCTTATGGCAGTAAGGGTACTGATGACAGCAAGTAACGGTGAACTCCCAAGACTGTCCTCTTGCATGGTTCACATGTCAAAAACCAGGAGGTGTTCTAGGCTGGACAGTTAAAGGCTATAAAAGAATCCATCTGGGAGAGCCATCACAGAGATGGCCCTGTCAGCCTCCAGATGCACCAGATGTGGGTGACTGACTGGTACCCACTTGCACTGTCGGTCAGTTTTCCTCCTGCATCCTCCTCCATGTTGATTTTGTCCTAAGGGTCTGCTATAGCCCTGGCTGCTCCTGGAACCTCCCAGGACACTGTGGAAACCCTGTGGACCTACAAGGACCAGAGGCCCAAGTTCAGTTAGTGTTGGAAGAGAAGAGTGGGTGGCAGGGTTTTGTCAACAGCTGGACTGAGTCACAGGCACTCGGGGCTGCCTTTAAGGGTCCATCAATGTGACCCTTTCCAAGGACCTTCCTGGGGACACAAGTTCCTGGTAGAACTCAAACCCAGGCCCTATGTTCAAGCTGGAACATTTGGTGGATCCAGTCAGAGAGAGTCTCTTTGCTTACTCCGGAGATGACAGTCAAGGAGAACAACAGCCTCTCTTCACACAGTGCTCACACTTTCTGAGAGGCTCTGAGGTGATCCTCCCTGAGTAGTGCTCACACTTCCTGAGAGGCCCTGAAGGTGCTCCTCCCTGATGCTCCCAGGGGCCTCAGCCATGACCTTAGGTGTGTACCTTCCTTTCTCAATGGCCCTTCCCACACAGGCTGAATTCCCAGAGCCAGACACAATGACCCAGAGCCCAGCACTGTGCCCAGCCTTGCGTATGGTCCTGAGCCAGAGATGTTCATAAGTCAGGGCACTAGCAAGTCTCTAATATCCCTGCTGTCCCTCCCACAGAGAGGCCACAGTGTCTCAGGTATGTCATTTATGGGCCACCTGCAGACTGCTAGCAAGCCAGGCCAGGTGAGTGACTGCTGACGTCTACGTCCCATGCCTTTGCCAAGAGCAGTGCCTGCCAGAGGCAACTAGGCAGCTTGGCACAGAGCTGAGGTGTTCCTGCCACAGGGTCCTCCTGAGAGGCCAGCTGAAGCCTGAAGCCCAGCTGAGGAGGAGGCAGGTCCCCAGGCCCTGGGGACTCATGGGAAAAGGAACGGAACAGACAGCCTTCTGCAGCTTGGGACCTTCTAGCCAGGAGCAGAGAAACAGAAATAAGATGAACAGTAACATGAGAATTTCCATTTCCGTCCGAAGAATGGGATGAAGCCAGACCTTGGGGAACGGCTGCAGAGCTCAGTGAACTGGCCTGGCAGAATGCTGGACGTCATCTCCACCATCATAGGCATGCAGTCCGGAGACTGATGGCTACTGAGCAAGGGCTGAGGCAGGGTGAAGCTGGGGCTCCTCACCCAAGATGATGCTACATCCGGGGAAAAGATGATCAAAGCCCAGACCAGAGGCCAACAAAGAGCTATCAGCTATGGGGTCATACTGCAGCAGCTGAGTGTGTCTCTACAGCCTGCCTTGACCCAGGCAATGGGGGGCAGGTGGGTAGTGCTTGCTCCACAAAAGTCCACGGCAGCCACGTGGCCCCTAGCTTTACACTTGGCCCATGTCACCAGAGTTCCCTAGAGTTCCAGTGACCAGGCAGGCGGTGCAGCCGCACGTCTTCCTTCTGGATGTGCTCGTAACAGGACTGGGAAGAGAGATGAGCGAGGTTGGAACTTGCTGGCAGACCTGCTCCCCACTATAAACATGGTCTTAGGCCCCGAGAGTCATCACCCCCACCTCCCTGTGCACATACTGCTCCAGTTAGGCCCAGCTGTCAGCCGGATTCTGCAGAGGCTTTCCCTCTGCACGCTGCTCGGACATGTAGCCTGAATGGCTGTGAGGCCCATCTGTCCTGTGAACAGCACCAGAGACCCTTCCCATGGAGACACATATGGTGGAGTTTTGAGCCCTTTCTACCATGGTGTTGGGGCAGGGAGACATTTCCTTGGGCTCCCAGACCTGGTCCCTCACCTCCAAGGCTGTGAGCAAGAAGTCATGGAGGCCTCCTGTGTGGATGGGGTCCATCATGTCACGGATCAGGTGGATCTCAGCTCCCAGATGCTGAATTCTAGAGAAAGTACCATGATAACAAAGGAGAGAAAGGGGAGTTACAGACAGATACCCCACAGCTGGGGGAGCAGCCCTGGCCTAGAGGGCTAGACACCTCTGGAATGGCCCCAGCTCTGTCCTGTGTTTGGTGTAGACAGGGTGGGAACGAGTCTTACTTCCATCCACCCCGCCTCCCACTCACCGAGCCCGTGACACCACGTAGATAAGCAAGGGCAGTAGGTCATCCATGGGGAGTTTGTATTCCCGGCCCAGCACCCGCGACACCGTGGTCTCAATTTCCCCATAGGTCTTCTCCAGCACCTCCAGCTTCTCGCGAGGGTCCACTGTGGTGCTGTAAGGAGGGTGTAGCTCCTGGTCAAGGAGGAGAAGGGACAGCACTCCTGTGCCCTTACATACCGCCACCCTCCACCTCCAAACCTGGGCAGACACTCACATGATCTTCTGCAGACACTCCGTGGCTGACAGGAAACACTTGTCCCGGACAAGAGAATATCTCTGTAAAGGTGAATAGGAGGGTAAAACAGGATCCAGCTTGGCACGCTCTCATCCCCAGGGTCCCTTGCCACCCACACCTGCCCCGCTGCTGACTTAAGTACAGCCCTGCACTGATGGCTAAGTGATCCAGGGCAGTCCCACGGCTCCACTGCGAGCTTCACTGTATGCAGCTATAAAATGGGGGGGGGGGGGGAGACGAGGCTCCAAGAGGTTGAGAGGACCAAGATGGACAGAAAAAACAATCATTCGAACAGCCAAGGTCACTTGGTGACACACAGCTCCAACGCTGATATCAATGGTCCCCAGACCCAAGGACTTGCTGAAACTCAGGTTTCTGAGTTGACCCCTGCTTTTTTGCCTCTATGGACATAAGGTAAGACTGTGAATATGAGTAGCTGGTAGATTTTGCCTAACATTGCAAAAACTGTGGAGTGGGGCCCAATAACCTGCTTCCCTAGGAGGCTCCAGAGAGTTCTGAGACAGTCAGGGGCCTCACGTTCCCTTGACCACGGCTGTCTTATAAGGTGGGTCTGGTGTAGCTCTATTTACACAGGAAAAAACTGGCACTCAGAGCTCAGGTAAGCTATCCACAGTCACAGCCAAAGGGAAGAGCCTGCTGTATGGGACAGGAAGGAAGCCCAGTGTCTCCTCCCTCACCTGCCTCTCCCCAGGCAACCTTGACTCAGAAGCCCCAGGACCCTCCTCCCAGGCAAGCAGAGTGCAGCCCTCTCACCTGATTGCTTGTCAGCCAGAGGTCCTTGAGAGGCCACAGGTGCCTGAAATTGGGATTTGATGAGAGGCTTTGCAAGTCACGGATAGGTCAAGCTCTATTTCTGTGTCCCTCCCAGGAAGGCTAAACAGGCAATAGGAAGGTCCTCAGGTAGATATACACACAGCCTGCGGCCAGGGGAAGCCATATGGTCCTGAAGGAAGTGACTTTCCACTGCTGTGTGACAAAGGGGCCCTGGGCTTTGGAAGAGAGTGGGAGATCCCACCTGGGACATGCACGTGTTAGGGAAGAAGGATGTATTAGAGGCAATAGGAGTGAGGGAGAGCAAGGGAGGTACCATACTCTAGCAACTAGAGGTGTGGTGAGCACCTGTCTGACCTGCTCCCAGAACATCCTGTTTCCCCTTGAAGACCTCTCCTCCCCAGCTCTCAGTCCAAGTGTATGGACCTCAGTGGTGGATCGGGAGGCAGGCCCAGTCAGTGCTGGCCAGCACCCAGGGTAGGACACCAAGCCAGGAGGAGCTCCAAGAGCACACTACCGGAGTTAAAGGAGCAGGAAATGCCAGCACTCTCTGGGGACAGTGACAGTAACCCTGCAGTGGCTGGGGCAGTGCTCCGGCAAAGTCAGAGGGAAGAGCAGAGGTGATTTCCTCTGTGGGGTGGTTGCACACTTAGGTCTGGCCACATCTGACTGTGTTTCCCAGAGATCTGTGGTGTATGTATAAATGAGCATGCCTTGGGGCTGGAGAGATGGCTCAGCAGTTAAGAGTTCTGGCTGCTCTTCCAAAGGCCTCAGGTTCAGTTCCCAGCACCCACATGGCAGCTCACAATTGAATGTAAACTCCAGTTCCAGGGGATGTGACATCCTCACACAGCATACATACAGACAAAACACCAATGTACATTAGAAAGAGAGAGAGAGAGAGAGAGAGAGAGAGAGAGAGAGAGAGAGAGAGAACACGCCTCCTCACTGTTGTGGAATATTACTTTAACCAGGCAAAGATGTGGTACATTTGTTTATGCTGCATTTGTTTAGTTATGTAAAAAAATGTGTTGCATTTGTTTCACCTTGCCTGCTTAAGGTATCTGATTGGTAAAAAGCTAAATAGCCAATAGCTAGGAAGAAGAGGGATAGGCGGGTCTGGCAGGCAGAGAGAATAAATAGAAGAAATCTACGCTCTGAGGGAAGAAGAGAATGAGGGAGGAAGTGAGGGAGACACCTCAGGGCCAGAAGCCAGGCAGCCACCAGCTAGACGTGAGAAGCATTGAAAGTAAGATATACAGAAGGAAAGAGAGGTAAAAATGCCACAAGGCAAAATACAGATGAACAGAAATAGATTAAGTTATAAGAGCTAGCAAGAGACAAGTCCGAGCTAAGGCTGAGTGTTTATAACTAATAATAAGTCTCCGTGTCATGAATTGGGAGCTGGTTGGTGGCCCAAAAGAAAGCCTGGTCCACCTCACAGTTGAGGTTGGGTAGAACTGCCTGCTCCCCTAGAGCGCTGGCTGAGCGAGCGAGCGAGGCGCTTACTTCTGCACATCCAGGAACTCCAGCAGCTTTGTGTCGGGAAACAGGCTGAGATTGGTGATGCCCTGGCTGTACAAGCCGTCCTCTCTCTCATGAAGAAGCAGGTAGAGTGTGAAGAGTTCCGAGTAGAAGCTGGGCAAGATGAGGGGCAGCAGCAGCCCATGCACCTGCAAGTCCCTGAGGGGCCAGAATGGGTGGGAGACACTGCTGCCAGGGCCACCTCTGCATCTGCAGAATCAGCTGGGGTCTGTCCCGGGGACGCTAACTCCTCTATGTGGCTTTAGGTTCATCTCCTCCACGCCTCAGTCTTGCAGTGCACAGGAAGGAGGAAGCCACTGGCAACTGTTTCCCCCTCTGCACAACTCAAACATGAGGCTGGAAGGGCACATTGAAGACAAAGATCCCAGGACCAAGGTCATGGGTCACTGTGATGTATAATAGCCAATGCACCATGCCTGGTGAATAACATACACGCCCAGTGCTTTCCAAAGAAGCACTGCCACCCAGAGGGAGGCCCCAGATGCAAAGGCCTGCCTGGCCAGGTACCTTGTCTCCACGTCCTCCTCCTGCAGGGTCTGGCCCTGGCGCTGTAAGGCAACCTTCAGCAGACCTCTGCAAGCCATTTAGGAGAGCATAATGTGCTGTTGCTCACAGAAACAGAATTCCACCCTCCCAGTCATCAAAAACGGAAAGCAGGTGGTTCCCATCTCCCAGAACTGGCTGCCTAGATCTGGATGGGATGCCTTCAGAGTCTAGCCTTTCCTGCCACTGGGAGTCCAAGGCTGTAGCTTTAGTGTAAGCGCTGGAGGGTGCTGGCACTCTAGTGGCAGCTGAAGCTCTATTGCTAATGCTAAAGGATCTAGGTTCGACCTAGGATGGATAGATCTTGAAACCACGGTCACACTCAGCCTACAGCAAGGGTAGAGTTCTTATGGGGTTAGGGGTGTGCCCAGGGACTAGACAGGGATTGGCCCCTGGCCAAGAGTTGTTGGAAGCCCTTGCTGACATCTCTGACACCTCTGGTCACCATTGACACACTGACCAATCCCTGGTCCTGTCCTGAGAGCCAACCCTTGGAAAGGGCAATCCCTGGCCAGTGCTGAGGCAGTGTGTGTCACCCTATGCACAGGCTTACCTGTAGGCAGCCCAAAGCTCCTGGGCATGCTGCTTCACCTCCTCCTGGGCCATCGCCTGTAAGTGTTTGTTGGCTCCTATGCCTGAATATGTAGCCTGGAAGGTCAGCATCAGGGTACGGAGTAACTTCCCCAGGGGGTGTCGGGAATTGCTCAGAGCCTAGGCCCAGGGAAGACAACAGGGATGCTCAGAGCCGGGATGTGGAGCCCAGGGAGCCCAGACCAGCCTCCCAGACCAGGAACACTGAGGCCCTCTGAGGACCAGGAACACCACAGGCCTGTCCCCTCCAGTTAGCACCATGCCCCAGCCTGGACCCTCACCTTCCTGAGGTACTGCTGCAGGGCCTGGGGCTCGCGGTGCTGCAGCAGCTCCTTCAGGATATCTTCCATGCTCCCCGCACAGTCCTTGGGGTGGCTCCTGGGGCACCATGCACAGTGTCCCTCACCCAGCCCTGAGCCAGCAGCTTCCCTAACCCCTCTCTGACCTGCAGGGACATCCAGAGGGCCAAGCTCACCTGTCACAGCACAGGTACTCCTGGGATTCGCGGAGCTCCCTGGAGCTCTGCACATGGAAGCCCAGCAGGGCTTCCTGCAGTTCCCCAGGACAGCCTGAACGCACGAAGTCCTGGAAGGGTCTGTAGACTCCTTGCCAGCGGCTCTCCACAGGGAAGGCACCCAGCCCCAGCTGTCTGTGATTGGGGAACAGCAAGAGATGTGGAAGACAGGGGGAAGTCAGCAAGCTCCTGGGGCAGGCAGGGATGGTGGGACCAGCCTGGCCTGGAGTCAGGTGGGGCAGGTTGGAGAATGCAGACAGTTGACCTCCAAGGCAAGTGGAAGAGAAAAACGAGGCAGAGGGGCAAGAGCGTGTGTTCTGAGATGGAGGAGAGACAGGGTACATAGTCTGCAAAAGGCCTCGGGAGCTGAGGTCAAATCCAGACAGTAGGTCTTGGATCAAGACAGACCAGTGCCTGGAAGTCCAGGATTTCCCTGTTTTTTCGCTCTGTCCTGTCCTCTCCCATAGCTTCCTGTGGTGGGTCCTGCCTGGGCCACAGGCTGAGTGAGACCCAACTCTAAGTCTAATAGGCGGCGTCTCACAAAGGGAACCCTATCAATCGTGCTGTCACCTCACAGGTACCCCACACCTGCACCCAGCCAGGCATGTACAGACTCCCCAGGACCACTGCCTCTCCCAGCTCCTGCTATGAGAAGCTGCATGCAGAGAAATAGGTAAATGAGTTCACTGGACCCCTTCCCGACCTCTGAAACTCTATCAGGGACCATTTTCCATTATTCTTCCTTTAACACACCCAGATTCTCAACAAATATGGCAAGAGTGACTTTGAAAGCTATGAGTTTCCAATAGGGGGTTCTGCTTTCGTGGGAAAATAGTCTGTCTCACAAACTACTGCTTGTGAAGGACAGAGTCTACAAACCAAGTTTCTTTCCTTCTTCATTTTGGCTGCCCGGGAAGTCAGAGCCAAGAAGGGATACTATCTGCAACTGCGTGTCTATCTCTTTCTTTTAAGATCCACTCACAATTTTATTTTCTATTTTTTTCCTTATGTGTTTGATTTAGAAACTGTCTTGGAGAGAGATGTAATAGCTCAATGAAAACAAAAAAAAAAGAAAGAAAGAAAAGAAAAAGAAAAGAAAAGCTAAAACCAGGACCAAAGTGAGACTTACAAATCCTATTTCTCTTCCAGTTTATGTATGGCAGTTCCTCCACCTAGCCCTAGATTTCAAGTCTCTGGCTAGAAGACCTGGGGCTCTGGACTCTGGCAAAAGGCCTCCACTGAGCCCTGGAGCCTTGGGTGGGAAGAGACGCACACCGCCGAATAGGCTGGGCTCTCACCTCTTGCGTGTACTGCTTGGGTTGGGCGGGAGAGCGGCTGTGTCCAGCACTCCCTGTGTGTACAGTCCTTTATCTGTCCCACCGCTGAAAGAGCCATCCAAGGTGAAACCATTGGGGAAGGTAACCTTGCCCTGGGAGCAAAAAGGGAGGACAGGCATAACTGTGTGCCCAGCAAGCTGTGCCAGCCAAGTGTGTCAATGTTAACCTACTTGGGTCAGGTGGAAATGTCTGACCATGTGTTCCACCTGTCCATTCAAGGCACTGGAATATTCTAGAAGTCTCACCCCCTCCACTGGGAGGCTAGGGATCTAGAGGGGCAATTTCTTGCTGTGCGGAGTTGCTTCATCCTTCTACAACCAAAACTATCCCCCAGGTTCCCAAAGGACCCAGCATGGACACAACTGCCTTTTGCTACATCAACTTGGGCAGGAAGAAAGAAAGAACAGGTAACCAAGGGACAGTCGCCAAAAGTTCGGGTGGTGACGGCTGTGGAAGGGCACAGCATAGATGCAGCCAGCCTGTGCCCTCTGGGCATGAGGCAAATCCTCCAGTCCCTTGTCACCTTGCTCTGTTAAATCAGTACCGCATGCAGCATGGCAAGGGCTTGGACACCACAGAGGCGGGAGGGGTGTCCTCCAGCTGCTCATTCTTTACCTTCATCCTCAGCTCTGAGCCCTGGCTTTACGGGCTGGGATGGATAAGATGTGGACGGCTCTCACCTTCCCTATGAGCGTCAGGTCTCTGGTGAAAGTACCCTCGTACAGAGAGTCATCCTCACACAGCAGGATGCCTGGGCCCTTGAAAGGAAGTGAGAAAAGAGAAAGGGATGTGAGTTTGGACAGAAAACCAGGATGGGTGGGCGCTGACCCACAAGGCCAAGAGCATCCAAGCTCTGGCACCACCCTCCCCAGACGTGTTGAGTCCCATGAACCCCACCCCTTGTTTCCCCTAGTTAGCCCTCAGATGCTATTCCTCCTCAGGAAGTGCTGGCTGCCACTGCTTCTCTGTCACTGCCCTGGAACCTCAGGGCCAATCAAGTCCCCTTTCTACTGCACCTGCCAGGAAACTCACAGACAAGTTTATGTTCAACTTGTTTCTGACTCTAGTTTGTGGGCCTATGCTTGCCTTTCCTTCCCCTTCCCCTTGAGGTCTCCTTCGGTTCTTTCCAGAACAAGGTGGGGTCTAAACAAACAATCCGCAAAACCGTGCATAGTGGTTGGCCAGAGCCCACCATTCGTCAAGCCCCTGGCCAGTAGGGAGACGGAAGTTAAGAGCTGGGGCATTAGAGTTTGATCTTGGTCTTGACAGGATGTGAAGTTGGGCATGTTCTCTGGTGTCATCAATAAACATGCCATTCATATGCTAAGAACAATGGCAGGATTCACACAAGGACCCCAGGGGATACCGGAGGTTCCGCGAGGGCCAGTGAGGGGGGCTACGGATGCCACTAGCTCGCCAATGACACACTTGGTTCTTCCTAGCGCATGTGTACAATAAGCACGGTTGACCTGAGATGAAGATAAGGGAAGCGGGGCTAAAAGGCCTGGATCCTGCCAAGTCAGAGTAGACGGGTCGGGGGGGGGGGGCTCAGCGTCCCTTGCCATCCACTCCACTTGACTTTAATTCAGCTACAGAGTGCCCAGGTAAGGGGCTACCACTCACAGCCATCTTGTCCCCTTGGAATGTGCCTTGATAGCAGACGCCTGCCTGGGTAACCACGACCCCAGGGCCATGACGCTGGTCAGCCTGCCACATGCCAATGTAGCGCTCACCCCTAAGGGAAGAGGGACTCAGATTGGTTCCCTTGTGCCTGCTGGATGCTCTGCTGGCAGGGGCTTTGGGGAGACAGGAGGGTGACAGGAGAAGATGAAGTAAGAAACCCAAGGAGAACAGAATGGCAGAGAAGGGAATCCTCCTTAGGAGAAGGCATGCTGGGTGGAGCCCCCTAGAGGTAGCAGGAAGCATAAGTGGAGGCAGACACCTAGGACAGAACAAGATGAAGGGCTGAGGGGTCCGCAGAGGACTAGAGCCAGCTGGACTCTTGGCCTCTCTCTGCCAGCACTCACCTCTCATTGTTGTCCTCAACGCCATAGCCACTCCTCTGGCCTCTTTCCCAGTGGCCCGTGTACCTGAAGGGCTGGGAGGCCTGTGGGGCACTGTCAAGGACACCAAATCCATGCCGAAGGCCAGCCTGAAAATAGCCCTTGTACACCTCGTCAGTGCCATACCTGGAGAGATTCACCAACAGTTGGCTCCACCTCAAGGAGCGCAGTCTAGAGGACGCCGCTCCCTGCTCCTCTTCCCCACAGGTCAAAGGTCACTTACTCACAGATGCCATAGTCACACATGCTGCCTTCCCTCCAGTGGCACTTGTAACAGTCAAATTTGTCCTCAGAGGTCTGGGGCACCAGGCAGATGCCAAAGCTGACCGTGTAGTTGGGTGGGGTCAGAGGTGAGTACCCAAGCCACTTGCCCAATCAGATGCCCCCGCCACATCCCTCCATGTTACCCAGTTGTCCTTGTCTCCAAGGAGTCCCTCAGAAAGCACAGAAGATCTCAGAGTTCCCTTGCAGAAACCCTCAGGACAGTCCTCCCCTCTCTCATGGGAAGCCAGTCTCAGGCCAAGACCCACATTCCTATTCCAGCCAGGTCTCCCTTTTGTGGGGAGAGGAGCTGAGCTACCTGCCCACTCCCGTTTGAGGTCTGGGGATTTGGGGCAACCCAATGTATGACAGCTCCTCTGATTGCCCCATATGCCAGCATCTGCCCAGTCAGCCTTACCCATGCTCCAGGCCCTGGCAGAAATCCCCTACGTGGTTCCGCCCATCTGGCCACTTCAGGGTTCCTCTGGAACACAGGTGAGGTCTACATCAGGCCATCAGACCCATCCCCCGACAGCTGCACCCCCAGACTCTCGGCGTTCCTCCCTCCCTCTACCCTAGGGTCTTCCAACTAGATTTTCTGCTCACCTAGTCCTCACTTGAGCACTGAAACTCCTTGGGGGGCACTGGGGTACTCTCGGCACCTCCCATGGGGAGAACCCTGGAAACATCTACATTCCTCTTTCCCCATGAGCTACAGGAGGTAAGCATCAAGCTTGAGAAAACTCCTAGTCAATGGAATGTCTGGTATACTCCTTTCTGATAACCGGCTGGAAGTGCACACAGGAACGGTGACTCACTTGCCGTGGGGCTTGGCCCGACACCAATCACCCTCATAGGTAGCCTGGTAGAGCCGGCCCTCGTGGCGGAAAGTATAGGCCACACAGCGGCAGTCAGGGGGTACAGATGACTCCGGGCCTGACCCCAGCACAGGGAAGTCCTTCTTGCCACGCAGGGCCTGGCACACAGCGTGGGTCACTTTCCACCGCCAGACAACCTGGTGGGGACAGGAAGGCAGTGAACATGTCATTGTTGCCACAGGTAACTCTGACCCCAAGTACCCTGCCCCTCTCTGGTGTGGCATTAGACCTGTGTCCTGTGCATAGCCCAGGGACTAGACAACCCAGAGGGCTGCACAAGAGGGTGGGAACAGGCATCGACTTAGGCGGCTACTTCCGTTAGGGAAATTCCTTTTCCTCTAACATCCTGACACCAAACCCTAGGCATACCCCTGATGCCCTCCTGAGTCCTGTAGGACTGGCACTCGGCCCTCCCCTGGCTTCTGACTTGATCCCCACCATTCATGCTTCAGCCTCATTCACCTGGCCCTGGGGGTCTCTGGTGCAAAAGGAGAACTCTTCTTCGGGTGTGAGGATGCGAAGCACACACCTAGGCAGATGGAGATGACCAGTGAGCCCCAGTCCTGTCTAGGGTTGGAAGTGGGGCTCATGTGAGAGTTTGGAGGTGTGAGCAGGTATCATGGGGCACAGGAAGGGAAGTCCGGGACACCGGCAGAGGAAGTCACTCACTTGTCTTGGCCAGGATCTACCCACACCAACTTCAGGTCAAAAGTGTGGCTATTGTGGCCCTGGAAGGAGATGAGTGTTATCCAGAGCCATGCCTCCAGAGACACCTGCCAAGGATGAGCATCATCACTGGGTCCTCCCATCAGCCCGTTCCCCTTCAGCTGCAGCTTCTTTCTCACCCTGGGACCTGGCGAGGCACCTGGACAGGCCTCCCTTACCCTGTGTGGTTGCCAGGGTTTTCTTAGAAACACAGTCGGCCCCTGGTCGTCCAGGTGTGAACTTCTAAGGCTCCTTGCACCTGGGGGCCGAGGCTGCCTGTGGAGCCTGACCCGTGTCCAGGTTCACGCACCTGTCATCACACTCTCCATGCTGGAGTTGTCAGCTGTCCCTCCATCACTGCTTCCTGAACTTGTCCACTCCACCTTTCCTCATGCTCCTCCTCCTACCCTGAGCTGAGCCTGATGGGACGTCCACTTTCTGGAGTGTCACCATCTCCTATTTGGCCCAACAGGTCCTCACTTGACCAGAAAGTGGAAAGGGCACAAGGCCAAGCA
>JAQHUG010000001.1:3665813-3677641 GCA_028555095.1 Dicrostonyx torquatus
CAGCCCACCATGCTGAGGCAGGGGAGACGGTGCTATGAGCACAAGTGCCAGGTGAGTTTGGTCAAAGTTACTGGCTGTGGAACAAACCCTGAAGGCAACGTCAGTCTTCCACTTGACTTACAAGCCTTGGCCTTTCAGCCAGCACTTCTCCCACCCAGTCCCCATCTCTAAGCCTGAGGCCTGTTCAGTTTCTAACCTGATCCCAGAGCCCCACCTCACAATAACCCTCCTAACCTGTAGCAGAACAAGGGCATCATCAAAGAGCAGCACACGCTCAGCCCGTAGTGGGGTGACCACCACAGGGATGTCCTGGCTGTCCTGTAGGAGTCGGTGTGTAGGGGTGCACAGCACGTCCTGGTGGGATGAAGAGAGAGGCAAGAGTTAGGTGTCTGTACTGGAGGCTGATGGCAGTCCTGCAGGTCCCTCCTGTGCCCCAGACACCTCCCAGCAGACCTGGGGTAGCCCCCAGGTGTCTCTCTCTCTCTCTCTCTCTCTCTCTCTCTCTCTCTCTCTCTCTCTCTCTCTCTTTCTCTCTATCACACACACACACACAGAGATGCTCCAAGATGAAGGGAGGTCATCCCTGGGCTAGCCCAGAAGGACAGCACAGTTCTCTCTCTGGGGCTTTCCTGGGTATCTCCATATTGCATCCTTGTCACAGCCAGGGGCTTCCAGTTACCCTCACAACCAGTATGCTATCCCCTCTGTCTCCCATGGTTATTCTGGTCTCTCTACTCCTGGTCCAAGCCTGCTATGTCTTCTGGGGACACGAGGACTCTCTTTCCTGCAGGAGCATATGTTGTGCTACACAGTGAAAGGAATATGTAATTTATGGCACCACCAGAAAGAAAGTCAGTTCTGCAACCCAGCAGATGGCTAAGGGTGACAGACACCAGGTGATGTCTTCTGTTGTTGAATGGGTGTAGCTTCAAGGTGGAAGAAGACTCGGAGGTACCTTAAGAAGGAAACAGCCTTTCCAGCCTCAGGAGGACTCAGGCTCTGGGGTCTGAGATGGCCTCGCCTCGCCCTTTCCCTTAGCCAAGGGCTTCTTTATTGTTTTCCAATTTACACCTTAGCCAGTTGATTTCCATATCCCCAAAACATCTTAATTAAGCTTCCAAAGGGAAAATGACAAATGCAAATTCTTGATAAGGCATACTGGGTTTTTCCCACTTTGCACCTTTAGGGAATTTTCAGCTTTACACTTGTTAAACAGAAGGTGCTGAAGACAAAGGGCAGATCAAGGCTGCATGCCAACCTCACGGAGCCAGCTGCAGCTGTGTAGGAGTTCCCCCCAACAGTCTTCCTTCCAGATGGGGAAACTGAGGCGAGAGTCACCCAGCACATCCTCACATCCAATGTGGAAACCCCCTTCCTTGGCTGTCCCAAAGCCACAGACTCACCCTCACCCGGCTGCTGAGACTGTGCCACAGGGCCTGTGTGGTCACAGCTTGGTCCAAGGCCTGCCTCATGAAGGACTGCAGGTTCCCAAACAGAGTGACTGCATGCATCACCCGCTCCTGGGCTGGGTGGTGCTGTGGGAGGACAAGACAGGTGTGGAGGGTCTGAGGGTCGTGGAACCAGCTTCCATCCCCGTGGTGGCCATGAGGGCCCCAGCCTGTCCAAATTTAAACCACAGCTCACTTTTTTTCCCTGACTATTCTTTTGGGGACAGGGACATTTCAGTGACATCAATAGCATGGCCCTGGGTCATATGTCCTCACACCCAGTAGAAAGTCTATGTCTGCCGTTTGAGTGTCAACAGCACCCATCAAGGAAGAGGCCTGTGCCTGAGATTCCATAGGGCAGATGCATGCCCCCAGAACCCTCTGCAGGGCAAGGCTGTGTTCTCTTGGGGCCCCTCCCTACTGTTTAACCTGGTCCCCTGAGCCATGATTCTTCTCTCCTCCAGCTCCTCCTCCACACACCCATCCTACCAACCTCATCAAGGCTGTCCCTGAGGCTCAGTAGGAGGAGCACATATTTCTGCACATGTTGGGTGAGTGGCTGGCTGAGGGCCTGGCACAGCATGGTGCCCACCGAGCCCTCGGAGCTGGCCCAGGACAGCAGCTGCCTCAGGGTCTTCCGCTGGCTCCTCCAGTAGTCACTGCATTTAGGAAGGGTCAGGTACTACCTTCACCCCTTCCAACCCCGCACCCACCTGTACCACCCCGTTCTAACCACGCTCCCAGCTCCCAGACCCAGGACTCCAGCTCTGTACCCCATTAGTCCAGCAAAACTTTGAGCTCTCTTTCTGGAGGCTTTGTAGACACACCTCAGAGGAGAAAGGGACACTGACTGCAGACACCCGAGTGGCGGGTGGACATGACAGCTGCTCCTTTGGGGTGAGCTTCCTCAAATCCCCCTCATCTAGACACCCACACAAACATAGGGAGCTACCACGACAGCCCCAGGCTCACCTCCTCCTCTTTGAAACCTTCTGAAAGGCCTGCACCACCACACAGTCAGTATAGGATTTGATGTACCTATGGGCAACCCAGGATCACCTTGAAAGTCCAGCTCCCAATACACTCAGCCCCTGCCCTTTTCAGGTCCCAAATCCTACCCACAGAACCCTGTGGCCTAGGCAATTCCTTGACACCCTCAAGCCCTGACACAACAGTTGTATCTTATAGGTATGATCCAGCTCTGATCCTGCTGCCAAGCCAGCACCCGACACAGGAACCCCACTCCAGGTGACGGTGACCCTTAGGACCAAGTAGCAGAGGTGACACTTTGGCACTGTGGCCAAGCAACAGACTGCCCCAGGGGGTCTTACTCCATGTGGGCCTGTTGGACATGGTCAGCGTTGTTCAGTAACAGCAGGGCCTCCAGACCCACGGAGGACGGGTGGTACAGCCTCTGCCGCAGCGAATGCAGGCTTTGTTCCGTCACCTCCCATAACCGCTGGGTACTTTCATGCAGCTGCTGCAGAAGTCGAAGGCACTCTCTGCCGCAGGGGTCTGAGGGTTCTGGGTCTGTGGAAAGAACAGCCTCCTTGAGCTGACATTGAGGAAAGGTCCTGTAGCCCTGGGGTGCTCAAGACAGTACCAGCACCCCCTATACTCTAGGGCCTAGTGCTCCTCAGGGGCAGGACATGCTGGGATAAAGGGCTGAACTCTGGGGGAAGTCTGGTTGTGCATATGCCTCCTACTTAACAGGACAACTCTAATTATCTTGTGGGAACCAAGTCTCCTAGCTCCCCGATTCTCTGCCTCTTCTCTCTAGACCCAGAAGCAAATTGTAGAGTCTTCAGGGTTGGTCCCCAGCCACCTTACAGATGCACAGTGAGAGAGGAAGGCGTCTGCCCAAGGTCACATGACAAGAGAGACGCCCCAGTGAAAGCCTTGTGTTCTGCCTTCTAGTCAGGTCTTCCCAAAGCACCACCAGGAGCCCTGAGCGGAAGCAAGAATTGAGGCAAACAGTATAGCTTGGCCTGTGGTCTTCGGAGGCCATTTGGGAAGGGAACCACCAGTTCCCTGTGACCAAGGCCTCAACTCCATCAAGAGATGGCACTATCAAGTGCCACCACTCCCACGTGAGAAAGCTGCCTCAGAATGTCTAACAAAGCATAACTCTAACCCCTGGGGGCCACTCCTGTGTCCCCTCCCTTCCCCACCGAGGGCCTGACTCACCAGCTAAGAGCAGCGGCTGGAGAATGAGACTATTGATGCGGGCAAGGGTAGTTGAGAAGACCTCCTCCAGCCGAAGCAGGTCTGCCTCCTCAGAGCTACACATAGCCAGGGTGTGAGGCACGGGGCCTATTGGAGAGGAAGGACACAGGTCACAGCCAGCACACAAGACAGGGTCACAAGTATCCTCCCTAGTTCCCAGAGGCAAGTCCTATAACCATCAGACTCTCTTAGTCCAGCTTCTCTCAAAGAGGAGATCTCTTCTGGCCACTGACCTCTGTCCTGCTCCCTGATGGGGCCCTGGAATAGGAGAGCTGAAAACTACCAAGGAAGCCTCCCTTTCCACCCAAGAGCACATCTCCTTCAGCTCAGTTTTGACCTGCTCAAACACTGCCATGGGTCCATGCACCCAGGGAGATGACTACCTAGTCATTCTTTGCCCTGGCCACCTTTCCACTGAAAGTTACCACGTGGGGACTGCGCAGTCATCGGGAACGCATGCTATCAGAAGAGTTCAACAATATCATGATGGCCAGGCCCAGGCTCCTTGTCACTAGACAGAGCTGAGTGAGCCAGGAAGGACTTGAGGCAAGAGCCTCTGGAGGCTTCCTGCTGAAGCCACAATGGGGCGACAAAGATGAGCAACACAGCATGGTGGGAACTGCCTGAGGACCCAGCACTGGGGAGGCTGAGGCAGCAGGATCTTGCTGTAAACTTGAGGGCAGCCTGGGACCTCCTTTCTAATGAAAGGAGGAGAGAGAAGGAGGGAAAGAGAGGAGGAAAGAGAAGGAATAAAAGGACAGCATAGTAGTGGGGCGAAATAAAAGCAAAGGCTCATTGGAGTGTCCGTCCAGCCGTGAGGATGGCCCACCTTCATTGGCCAGAAGACAAGCTTGAATTGGCCTCAGTCAACCTTGAGGACACGGAGGGCTTCAGGAAAAGATAACAGCAGATCAAACATCAGATTCAGCAGGTGAAACCTGATGATAGGTAACAAGCAATGAACAAGGCAATGAACAAGCTCAGGCAGGAGCCCAGACCCTAAATGTCTACCTCCCCCAACCAGACTGAGCCTGCTGGATGGGTACCACCCAGGAACAGCGTCACTGGGGCAGGCGGGCGGGCAGGTCAGCTGGAGCCTTGAACAGTTCTGCCCTAAGTGAGGGATCTTCTAAGAAAGCAGCGATGCAGCATCCTGACATGAGGCAAGGAAGTGAGGAAGCATGCTTGACCCCCCCTCCATAGTGGGGCTCTCTGTGGCCCTGGGCCCAGGCAAAGCCTCTCCCGGCAACCCCTGCTGACCTCACTTGGCAAGGATGATCATCTGTCCAAATGGCCTGATCTGTTAGATGCCTCAGGGTGGAGTTAAAGTGTCTTTACTCTGCCTAGTCCTTACACTCTGAAACACTGAGATTAGCAGACCTGGGTAAGGCAAGAGATGTCGTCAAGACGGTTGAGGATGGGCAGGGGACATCAGGCAGATCCCAGTAAATGGGAGGGGGAATCAGTCTTCCTGAATCCACTCCAAAGATGCTACAGGGGCATCACAGATCTCTGGCAGAACCTAGGACTCCCAGAGAATTGGCTCCAGAAGAGAGGAGGGCGGGAACCTCAGGACTCTGGCCCTGATCCTGGGCCAAGGCATTCCTGCCCCACCTTTCCTGCTGCCGTTCTGTTGTTGCATGGGGAGGGTGAGGCTGTGGGAAGGAGAGTCGGGAAAAGGAAACCATGGGACACCCAGTTGCACCCATCTTTGTTGACCGTTATCAGAGTCCCCTGCACACAAGTGGAAGACGAGGAGGACAGATACAGGAGCCTCTGGCTCAGTTCCCACTGACCAGGAGAGCCCAGCTGAGGAGTTACAGTGTGTCACAAGGCCCGGATCTCCCTGGCTCTCAACCATGCTTCCAGAAATTGACAGTCTAGAAAGTCTATCACTGCAACCTTGAACTACCCTGGTACCCAGCTCACAACCTCGCCTGCTCACCACAGGTGAGCATCTCAGTCTGTTACGTTACAGCGCATCCTCGTCCCCGGTCCTTTCTGAAATGGAGATCTAGCTAGATCGGAACACTTCAGACTACTATGGTTGCCCCTCAGAAGAGCAAACTGCTTGAGAGAGAAGCGTCTTTTGGCATAGAACCTGGGCGTTAAGCTCCACATTCCCAAAGCACAGACAACACCTGAGTGGATCCTGCGGACCCAGGTTAATAGTGACTAACTCCACAGTGCTTTCCAGGTCTGGGGTCCCGGAAGGATTCCCCCCCCCCAGGAAATCTCATCACCCGGAAGAAAAGGTAAAAGTTAAGCAGAGATGGTGAGGAGGGTCTCGGAAGACTGCACTTGGGCCTGGGAGTCTGATGCAGAAGTGTCTGGGCTGGGAGTGTGCAGGGAAGTGGCAGTGTGGAATAACAGAGAATTCTCCCCCTAATTCCGGGCCCACCACCCATCCCATTCCCCTCTAGTCAAGGACATGGCCTCCTTAGAGTCCTCCTCTTGCCAACTCTGGGTTCATTAGTGGCAGGCTGTGTGAAGGGAGAAACTGAGGCACAGACAGTCCAGGAGAGCCTAGGGACACCATCTGTAGATCAAGTGCAGAACTGGGACCCCAGCCTCTGACTCCCAGCCCTAACAGGCTCGCCAGAATGAAGTGGTTCAGAGATGCTGGGTGACTCACTGAGGTAGGCACACAGTGCATTCCTGAGGGCCCAGCCTCCTGTCTCAGGTAGACTGGATGCTCACAGATAGGGTGAGGCCAGACAAGTAAGTTGGGTCATGCACAGGTGAGTCAGCTATTGTCCTTGTGGCCATCTGAACAGTAGTCTGACCTGCTCCCTTTCCTCTGCATTCCTGGCCTCTGTCCACACCAGACTTCCCCTGAGCAGGGTCACTGGGGCTTTCTCCACCCTCATCCAGCCCTGACCCCTCAGACCCCTCAGCCGCACCCTAGTATGGCACTCACTCTGGTATTTCCTGGTCTGGACTGGCATGGACCTTATTTTTGCTGGGAGGCCTTTTCCTAGACCGCGCTGGAGGCCCATTAATCAACCTACATACCCAGTGGGCTGTGGAGAGTGTCTGCCCCAGGGAAGCAAGTGCGTAGGACAGTCGTACCTGCCCCTCCAGGTTCCTGCCCCAGCCTCTGCCTCTCTAAGGGTCCAAGATTCTGGCCCTAGACACCTCCCAGTCTCTGCAGTAGTGTCTGTCCCAGCTTCCCCTTCCTCTGCCTGCCCTGGCGCAGTCCCGGGAGTTTACTCTGCTCCAACCTTTGGGCATTTGTCTACGCTCCTCCCAGACAAATAACAACACCTTCTTGGCTTCTCTGTCAGTCCTTCCGCCCTGACCAGCCAGGTCACCTCCTCCTGGCAGCCCCTCCCTCTGGGTGATACACTGGCACTCGGGTCCTGGCTAGCGCTCCTCACTGCAGCAGAGGTTTGGATCCCGCGCTGCGTTCAAACCGGAGCCGGGTGGTCGGGGAACAGGGAGCAGGAAGCTAAGATCTCCGCCGAGACCGAAGATGGAGGGATCGTGACCATGGCAGCGGGAGCAGGCGAGAGCCCCCACCCACTGCCGAGCTCGTGGGGCAGCGGACCCCGCCCACCGAAGCGCGCCCTTACCTGCGCCATGCGCCGCAGTGTCCCGAGTGGCCGCGCAGCTCCGTGCCCCGCCGCCCTCCCTCTCTGCGCCCCGCCCCGGGGTGTTGCTCGCACGGGGGCGCCTCCGAGGAGGCGGGGCGCGGCCTCGGATATTCCCGCGCCAGTAACACCCTTCAGGCGCCTCTTCTGCCACCGCCGGACTGGAAAAGTTCTGCTCCGGCCGGCGTGCACCCCAGGATCGCACCCTGGCTGTCAGCCGCCTCTTACCTTCCCCTCCCAGATCAGATCCGAGGACGGCGGGCGGTGCCTGAGGCCACCCGATTTTCTTGCCCACCGACTCTGACCGGGCTGCAGCCTTGGGACCTTGCCGACCCCTTTTGGGTCACCGAGCTCTCATCCTCACCCCCACAACCCCGCGAAGGAGTCCTTGGTATATTCGGGAAACTTGTTGCTTAGGCCAATCGGCCATGATGACCCGCAGCCCCTAAGCTGGGCGTCCTTCGGTAGCAGCTACTGCTGTGTGTGACCTTGAAGGAGGCCCCCTGCATCCATTCCGGGTACAGCCTGAAGCTGGCCAGTTTCCTGTGCCAAAGCCTTCGACCTTGGAAAAAGCGGCGCAGTTCCAGACAAAACTCTTGGAAGAAGGGATCATGGTCCAAACCTGTAACAAAGAGGGCTGCTGTCTGGCTGCCGGGCTCCCTTTTTGGTTGGCAAGTGAGTCACCCCGGCACCTGCAGGGGCACCTGGCCTCTAGGGGCTGATTAGCCTGGCTGAGTTGGTCCTAATCCTTCCAAGTTTGAGCACAGAGGGAAGAAGCCTGGGAAAGAAACAGCTGTGAAAGAGAGTAAGGATGGCCCACCTGCCCCCGACCCAAGTCTTGGACGGCCTCCATCCATCTTGCCGGGAAGTAGAGAGACGTCCAAGAAGAGACAACTCCAGGAAGGGGCCTGCCAACTTTAGCAGCCCTGACTCCCTTTGGTTGCTTTTTGGTGAGAGCTTAAGTTCTGCCAAGCTGCCCTACAGTGCCAGGCTCAGAGTTTGTTGCCCTGGGCCCCTACCACAGGTGACACTCTCATTCACCCCCCTTTCCCACACTGCTCTGCTCTTGGGTCTCCACCTCAGAAACCCTCCCCAACCTCTTCTTCCCTCCCCCATTTGGCCAAGACCTCTTTCCCTCTTTCCAGCCTTTGCTTTATTTTTTTTGGGCTGGAAAGATATTTCTCTTTTAAAAGGTTTCTCTCTTGTGTGTGTGTAAGATGTATATGTATGTATGCAGATGCACATGTGTGGATGTGATGTGTGTGCATAGATGGCTGTATTTGCTCCGGTGCTGTCCCTTTTTTTTTTTTTTTAAAAGAAAAGATTTATTTATTTATTGTGTGTACAGCATTCCTTCCATGTGTACCTGCATGCCAGAAGGGGACACCAGATCTCATTATAGATGGCTGTGAGCCACCATGTGGTTGCTGGGAATTGAATTCAGGACCTTTGGAAGAGCAGCCAGTGCTCTTAACCATTGAGCCATCTCTCCAGCCCCTGTCCCTTTTATTTTTTGAGACAATCTCATTGGCCTTGACCTATCGCATTGGCTAGATTGACTTGCCAGTGAGTACCCGGGCTCTGCCTGTCTCTGCTTCCTGGGTGACAAATGTTCACCACACATGGATTTTTCACATGGGTTTTGGGGATGAAACTCAGGTCCTCCTTCCTGCAAGCAAGTACTTACTGTGCTTTCTGTCCTTCATTTTTTAAATAATTTATTATTTATTTGTTTTATGTATGAGTGCTCTATCTACAGGCACGACTTTATGCCAGATGAGGGCATCAGATCCCACTCTAGATGGTTGTGAGCCACGTGTGGGTGCTGGGAATTGAATTGAGGACTCTGGGACAGCAGTCATCTCTCTTGACCGCTGAGCCATCTCTGCAGCCCCTCACCCCGAGTTTTGCCTTCTGTACCTTCTCCTGTGCCCCCTAGGGAGCTTCGTTCCCCCAGAGCTCTGCTTCTTTACCTCTGCCCTCGGCCTGCCTCTTTTTTTAGCAGGCAGGCCAGCAGGCCATGAGCTAGAAAGAACTAGTCTGTGCCAGGTGAGTCAGCCCTGTCCTTCTCTGCCTCAGTTTCCTCATCTACGCAAGTGTTTGAAGAGGGGCAATATTGCCTGGGCTCCTGGCAGAAAGAAAGGAAGGACTGTCCCAGTCTTCTTCACCAGATATGACTTCCTGGTCACAAATTTGTCCCTGCATTTGGAAGGCAACTGAGCTCTGGTATCATCCCTCCCTGTTTTCTGCCAAATGTGGCACAACCTGGCCAGCATCTCTTCCAGTTAGTCCTTGACTGGGGATCAGGTTCCACCCCCTTGGACTTTCTACCAAATCCACTGCCTCCTGGCATCACAGGGATCTTGCTTCAGCTCCCTACAGATATAAACACGTCCTGTACATACATGCAGTTCCACAGGTGAGAAATGAGCCAGTGTGTATACTCAACTGGGCCATATGGGTCCTCCAGTTACGGAAAGATGGGGCCCCTATGCCACACAGCTCCTCGGTAGCAGCCCCATTCATAAACGCTTGTCCATCCATCTACAAGGACACAGACTGACACACAGACACACAGAGAGCTGCAGGCAGAGTGCAATGCACTCCCCTGCATACCAGTGTCTTGGTACACAAGCTCCAGTTCATGTACTCACAAGTCTGTCCCAGGCTGGGCTCAGCCCTGAGCTATTCTGGGCAAGGCCCAGGGCCAACAAGTTCAGGGACAGCCAGCTCCCAGCACACCCCAGCTGCTGTGTCACTGGCCCAGGCCTGCTGACTCCCACCCCCACCCCAGGCTAAGTCCATGGTGGCCTGGATCTTAGCCTGGCTCTGTGATTGGGCGGGTGGAGGGCTTTCTGTTTACTCCCCCTCAGCTTCTCCAAAGCTAAGCCTTGAGTTCCATTGTCTCAAACTCCAGGAGAGAAATGGCCACAGGGTCTCCTGGCCACTGCTCTGCTCCCTGCCCATAAGCTTCAAACCCAGAGACCCTGGAGGCTGGATTTGGTCCCCACAGGAAACCCATAAGATATAAAAATAGTTCAGGAAGGACAAGGAATTGTCTGCCTGCCAGCACTTATGCCACCACAAAGGAAGGAGATACTGTTTTCCAGGGAGCCAGAACTCCCCCACCCCAGCCTTGATGGGCCCAGCTGAGGGGCAGCTACCTGGGCATGTTGGAGGAGGGCTATAAGAAGCTGCATAGTGGAGAGAATCCTGGATTAGAGGCAGAGGACCGAGTCGGGTGTTGCAATTTTGGAGGCCTAACGCCGCAGGACACAGCTTCTCCCTAGGACACCTCCCTCATTACAGAACAGGGTAGATCTGGCAAGATGACTTCACCAGAAAAGGGCAAGTGCTGCACAGCCTGGCAACCTGAGTTCAGTCTCAGGAACCCACATAAAACTGCAAAGAGACAAATCACGGCACAGAATTGACCTCTGACCTCCACAGGCACGCCGTGGCACTCGGCATTCTCGCCACCCACCCACACATGCACACACTAATAAACCCAGGGCTGGAGGGCATGGTGGCACATCCTTTAACCTAGTACTCTGGAGACAGAGGACAGTGAATCTCTTTGAGTTTGAGGCCAACCTGGTCTGCACAGCAAGGATCACGTCAGTCAGTGTCACATGGCAAGACTGTCTCAAAAAAAATAAAAGAGAAAGGAAGGAAAGAAGGAAGGAAGGAAGCAGGAGACACAGTCAAAGCAAAGGCTAGCATTCTGGTAAAAATATAAGCTTCATTTTCATTGGAAAACTGGAAACACACTAAATGCTAATGATAGGACACTGGTCCAGTGAGATGTATGGTTTTGCTCTTACTCAATACACTATATTATATAGCCTTCAACAATGACAATACAAATAAAGACTAGCATTTAGAGGTGGTTTTTCAGGTCCCTATTTTACATAGAAGGACTAAAGGTTAGGTAACCAGCAGGAGGGCTCCCAGCGACAGTATCCTAAGCATTTTGTGGTTTTTTTGAGACAGGTCTCATGGATCTCAGGCTGGACTTGAATTTCTGATCCTCTCTCCACTTCCCAAGGGCTGTGTTTAAGCTTTTAGATATGTTAGATATTATATAAAAATAAAGTAATAATTAAATATAAATTTATTCATATATAAAATATATTTTATATATAAATATATACAAATTAAACATATATTTTATATAAAACACAAACATTTATATAAAATAAAGCAAGAAATATAATTTGAAAGACTAATTATTTAAATTCTCTTATATTAACTATGTTTTGTGAATTTGGGCTAACATCCCTTTTTGCCAACTTTAGGGGGGAAAAATAAGAAGAAAGACATAAATAAGCTTTCAAATGCTATCTCTTTTGTCTTTCTGTGTGGACCTGGTTGGCCCAGAGCTCACTGTGTAGACCAGCTTGGCCGCAAACTTGCATGCTCCTCCTGCCTCTGCCTCCCGAGTGCTGGATTATAGGTTTGTGGGCACGTCAGTCACCAGGTGGTATTTTTTTTATCAGTTCATAGCTTTATAATTCTTTGGTTATTAAAATTTAAAACTACTACACTAAGACTTTTGAGA
>JAQHUG010000001.1:3678056-3707116 GCA_028555095.1 Dicrostonyx torquatus
TTTATGTATATGAATGTTTTGCCTGTATGTCCACCACATGCTTGGCGAGTTCAAGAGGGCATATCAAATCTCCCAGAACTGGAGTTACTGATGGTTGTGAGCCACCGTGTGGGTGCTAGGAATTGAACATGGGTCCTCTGCAAGAGCAGCAAATGCCCATAACCGCTGAGCCATCTCTCCACCTCTCAGACAATGAACTTGGAGCAGCAGGTGGCAGTCCTAAGTGTGCTGCTAGGGTGGACCAGCTTTCTAAGCCAACCGCCACAGTATCCTCCCCTTCCCCCACCATTAGCTGTGATAGCTGCTGGCTACTGGTTCCCTAGGTCACAGTCCAGTTCACCTGATCGAAACCCAGTCCTGCCTCTCTAAGCACAGGCCTTGAGGGTGATTATCTCCACCTCCCCAAACCCCTGACCCCATTCCTGCTGCCAATGCAGCTTTCTGTGGTCCTTCCGTGGCTTGGCCTGCAGCTGAGGCCTGAAAAAGTTGGAGGCAGAGACCTGTTGCCAAAGCTTTGGTTTTAGAAGCATTCCTGAGGAAGAGGGGCTATCCTGTTGTGTTGGTTTTGGATTTTGTTTTGCTTCTTGCTTGCTTTGGAAGAAATGACCCCTAGATTTTGTCATCTACTTACTGTTGAGACTCTCTTTAATAGACCTCGCCTAAGCCTGTAGTCTTTTCCAAACAGCAGCCATTTTCCTGCCTGCCCTGTCACTGGCAGTCCCTGAAGGACAGCTGGCCTTCTGCTCCACTTTGAGGCCTACCTAGTTCAGTCCTTATCTGTCTGTGGTACAGCCAGGATAGAACCCTGTGAGACTCAGTTGTGAGGGCCTTGCTGAGGTGTCCCCCCACTCCCACCCCTTGCACAGCCTGGACCGGCCTCCCCTGCTGTTCTTGGTGAGAGGAAGATGCTGGGTCCTGCTTCCTCTAGCACTCAGGAGGCAGAGGGCAGGAAGATGCTGGGTCCTGCTTCCTCTAGCACTCAGGAGGCAGAGGGCAGCCGGAAGAAGGAAGGAAAAGGGAGGAGTGAAGTGGACCATAGGCTTCTCCAACCTCCAACTGCCCCACTCCCCCTCGGACTCCCACCCCTCGCTCAGGTCTTCACAGCTACTCAGAAACTCCATCCCTGAGTAATCAATGTTCCCACAGTGTAGGGAACCAACTTCAAAGACTTGCTAGAGTCAAGACCCAGGCTATAAGACAGTCAGCAGGGTAGCTGACCTTGTCCTGTGGAGCAGAAGCTATTGAATCCTTCCACAATGCCAACATCTGGCCAGCTCTCATTATACTGTCCCTGGTTATCCATACCCCTCCCTCTCCCGCTCTGGTGTCCAGGGTGACCAGAGCTGCCTCTGGGCAGGAAGCCAGTCCAGAAAGGCCAGGACATCCCTCAGTGCCTGTCACCATGGCAACATGCCCGCTCTGCCCCCTCCCAAGCCCGGTACCATTTCCCCCCTAAACTCAGGACGTCAGAATGGGCAGGGCCTTCAAGATCAGTCGATTCCAGTCCCGCCCCTTGTCCCAAGTGGAGAAACTGAGGCCCAAGAGGGAAGGGACTGGGGTGGGGGTGGAGCCTTGTTGATCAAGGGCCAACCCCCAAACAGTCCCTTTCTCCCTCCCGGCTTTCCCTACCTCAGTGTCCTTGGAATGGAGTGGGAGGTCCAAAAGTCCGATAGACTGGAGGGGGGCGGTGCCACCCACACCTACCCTCACCCCAGCAGTAATGGCGCAGGTGGCGTCCCAGGAACCTGACACCCATGATGAATAAATGATGCGGGCTCAACCGCCCTCGGCCAGAACTCTCTGCCGCCGCCACCACTACCGCCAGCGCCTGCCGGTGGCCAGGGGCAGTCATCTGGCAGCCCTGTGCATCAGCCCCTCTGCTCCCAGGACCTGCATCGGAGCGCGCGCGGCGGGAGAACATGGCCCGGCGGCAGAGAGAGAGAGGCGCGGGGCGTCTCTGGGCTCTGGGCGGCGCCGCCCTGGGGGCTTGCCTGGCGGGGGTTGCCACGCAGCTGGTGGAGGTGAGGTACCGCATCACGGATGCCGGCACAGTCCAGGCAGGGGGCTGAGGGTGCGGGGAGCCGGCTCCATCCCCTCATCTTGCCTAGTGGAGTGGCCTCAGCTGCCCTGAGGCCCCTGTGTAGAAACCCCTTGCTTAGAGTCCCTGGTCTGATAGCAGAGCACAGCCTCTGACATCAGGGACATAAGGAATGTTTCCCTCCCTGTGTGGAGGGAAATAGCCTTGCCATATGGTCTTTGTTTTCCTAGGGGATGGGGAGAAGGACTTTGAGCCCTTAGTTTTTCTTGACTCCTAGTCTAGTGGGGGATATTCTAACCCTTGACTTAGGGTATGCTGGGGGAACTGCTCTTCCTCTACACAAATCCTCCAGGGCCCCTACCAACGCAGGACCCAGGGACTGGAAGATGCAAATAGGTCCTGGTGATTACGGGAGCTGTAGATGGTTTCTGGGTAGACACATCGTGAACAGTTCCTGTTTGGAAGGAAGAGGATGAATGAGGAGGGGGCACAGAGTGGGAGAGCTGGGAGGAGACAGCCCAGAGAGGAGGTGAAGAAGATGGGTGGGGCAAGCTGGCCAGGTAGATAAGGAAGGTAGAGCCAATAATTACGTGGAGGCCATGGAAGCCTGTTGCTATAAAAAATGTTGATCCGTAGATTCCGTCTGAGATAAAGAAGTCCGGCAGGGGCCACCTGCAACCTCTTCAGTAGAAGGTAGCAAAACAGGCTTAGAAGTCAGCAGTTGGAGGCAATAGAGTGAAGGCCCAAGAGCCAGGGCCAAAGAGAAGCTGAGGGTGGATCCTGGGTGACAAGACAGCATGGAGGCCTGAGAGGCAGTTGCTAAGGAACAGGGAGGGATGGGGACACAGCACCAGTCACACTCAGAGGGTCTAAGGGAAAATAGCTTTGAACTGAAGGGGCCGAGGGTGACATCTCATGGTATAGAGACCTGTACCCCTGTGTAGCATGTTCCTTCTGCAACTGACCAGGGGTGTGGAAGAGGCCATTAGAGTCAGGTGTCCGCTTCAGTCCCTGTAAGGGAAGCCACCCTGGCTGGAGCCCCATGGAGCACACCAAGGCCTCTCACCAGCTGCCCTGAGGCCCCTGTGTAGAAACCGAGCTGACCTCAGAGCAAAGGCTGGGGCAACAGGCAAGTCGGTTCTGAGGCAGGGAGTCTCCCCACTCCCAGGAGCTCATCTTCCAGCTCGGCAGAGGAAATCACATTTGGAGTCCATCTGCCTACATCTCAAGCAAGGCCTAGCCTTTCTCTCCGAGAAAGCAGGAGCGATACCGGCAGGGCTGGGAAAAACGTCACTTCTCGGTCCAGCCCTGCAACGTTCCCTCTCCACCAGGCTGTGCCTCTGAAGGAGGCAGGACCTCCAAGTTTCAGAATTTCTACCTTTATCAGGGCTCACCATAAGATGCCTGGCTGTTGCCCATTATCTCCACCCAAGAGCCTGGTCAGGGTTTACCAGTTAGACAGCCAGTCAACACACCAGGCCTGGAAGACAGGAAATGGTAACTGCCAAGCCCGTGCTCCAATGCTGTAGTCATCAGCCTAAGCATATACACACTGCTCCAACCACACATATGCCCTCTGCCCATTTATGTGTCCAATCCAGCACATGCCATGTATCCATATACTTGCCTGCCTGCACATGGGTTCTCCAATCCACCAAGGGGTGTTACTGATTTAGTGGGGTGTTGTTATTGCCAGTCTTGCCATCAGATAGGAGAGTTCTCAGAGGCAGTTGACATTACTACTCTAATTACATGGAGAGAAACTGAGGTCCAGAATAAAGGAAGGAGTCCCCATCCTTGTCCCTCTTAGTGAGGAGCAAAGAACTGGGAATTGTGTACTAGTCTATGGCTCAGAGATTCTGGGGTGCCTAGCATAGGTCAATGATCCCCTCTGAGTTCCACCTGCCCTGTGGGTGGCAGTTGTTAGAGGAGAAAGCACCTGGCTCCTGGCAAGTATCTACACATGTTTATGGACCACAGTGGGGGTGTGGAAACTGCAGACAGGTTGAGTAACAGGTGTTTTTCTTTCTCAGAGAGCCACAAGGGACTCTTAAAGCCTGTCCTTAAAGATCATTTAGGAGACAATGTATTACGCAAATGCTTAGTCCCACCTCTTTCCCTGTCCCTTAGCCAAACTTGCTGACAGAGACAGGATCATATCTCTGGTCAAAATTAGCCTCTCATATTCCACAAGGCACAGCCATATCCCGTAGACAATCAGGACAAAGCCATGTACCCTCGAAACACCCGGGACAGGCTGAGAATGAAATTAAGTAGAGTGTTGGCCTAGCACACACAAAAACCTGGCTTCAACACCCAGCACAGCATCTATAAAAATGAACACACTCAGGGCGAAGCCACAATTCCAAAACAGATCAGAGATGTATCCACTCATTCTCCCAGAGAAGACTATTTTCTAGAAACTCAAGGCAAGATACTATATTTTAATGCCCTGGGGCAAGTCACTATGTCTTCCAGAAAACACAGACATGATAGTGTCCCTAAGCCAGGAGCCTGCAGATCCTCAAAGCAGTGTGCTGTCCTCCTTAGCCACACTTACATTTTCAGCCACTTGGTGGCGCTACATTACTATTTTTCTATGCCTAGTCTGGCTGGTCGAGCCTGCTGGTGGTTCTGGCTTTTAGTGGGACAGAAGTCAGTGTGTGAACACCTGTAGGAGGAGCCTCTTACCCATGTAGCCCAGCAGTAGAGTTCTACTGGGAGGTGAGAACAAAGCCAATCTACCTGTCCCCGAAACAGGCTTGCCCTGTCTCTTGGCCTTGATCCTAAGACCCCATCAGAGTTGGCTGGGCCGGGCTGTCCACGTTGGCTCCTTTGATTCTTGCTTCACCAAGCACCAACCACTCTTCTAGTCCAAGTGCCTGGTGCCACGGTCTGGGACTCTGATCGCTGCTTTTAGTCTAAATCTGGAACTTTCTGAGGTCTAGGGTGTTGGTTGTGAATGTCTGAAACATTTTGGGGATTCTAAAATGTGTGGGCTGAGTCCTTGTTGACCCCATCCCCGCCTGCTGGCCTGTGCCTGGCTCACTGCTTTCTCTCTTGACCCACAGCCCAGCACGGCCCCGCCCAAGCCCAAGCCGCCTCCACTGACCAAGGAGACCGTGGTGTTCTGGGACATGCGTCTGTGGCACGTGGTGGGCATCTTTTCGCTCTTCGTGCTGTCCATCAGTGAGTAGCCACGTCCTGGTCTCTCCACCCCACCACAGGAGGATCACAGCCCCTCTAGCACCCCTGACCCCTTCAGTACCCCTTGAGTCCATAACAGCAGTTCCGGGCAGTTCAAGTAGGCCGGGCACTCACAGGAGGCCCACCATGGTCTCTGGCACCTCTTCAGTCACACAAAGTCCCTGCGGAGGGCTGACGGACCAGTGGTGACCCAAAGATTTCTGCTGGACCCAGGGAAGCAGCCACATGGCAATTATGTTAATTATAGGGGACTCCACCGAATCCAGGACATGTCATCTTTCCCTTATGGCTGGCCTCCTGATGCTTTTCTTGCAGTTGGGCCAATTCAGAGAGCCCACACCCAGGGGCCCCAGCAAAGCCAACCTCCACCAGAGGCTCCCCAGACGCCCAGCAGATGTGGCTTCCAGGCCCTGAATCCTACCTCCTCCAGTGCCATTTTCCAGAAATGATTCATACCTACTTCCTTCCAAAGCAGGGGGTCCATTCCTTTCCTCCATTCTGGGCTCTTACAGATGCAAAGATGTAGCTGAGGGGGCCTTGGTATGCACCCGTCTGCCCCTTTCTCCATGTGAATTGAGGAAGGGGGACAGAAAGTTACATGAAAGGCAGGCCAGGTGGGAGAGAATATTGGGCACGAGGCAAGTACAAGACAGAAGTTGGGAGAAGACCCACTCTGCCTACAAAGGCCCCCAGAGGACGGGTCTTCTGAGCTGTGGACCAGAGGGAGGCTGCCTGGGAAGGGACTCTGGAGGGGTGGTATAGGCAGGGGCTAGGAGGAAGCTGGCCTTTATGCCAGGTCTCAGATGATACCTGTGGGATATCACCAAAATGCACCCAACATGGAGGCTAAAGTGACGTTTGAGGTCTAGTGGCAGCTTTCCCATGAGGTTCCTCAGAGTGCGGGTGGCCACAGAGAAGCCATCCGGTTGTGAGGGGCTCTCAAAACATGACATCTGATTTGCACATGCTTCTCCTGGCACCCAAAGTGTCTTCCAGAGAGAATACCCCCTCCCGCCAAATCTGGGGGACTGTGTTCCGGCTAAGGCCTAGAAAGAGTCAGGCAACTCAGTGAAGATCCCAGAGAAAGGTGTGGCAGAGCCACTGCATCCTGAGGGAGACCAGCCTTGTTATCAAAAGGCAGGGCTGTGAGGAACTGCCCTGAGGAACCCAAGAACAGTGAGGGGAATTCCTCTGGGACACCCCTGAGGGTAACAGCTGGGAACCTGAGGCCTCCCCCAGGCTCTACTCTGGGTGAACGGTGGAGGGACCTGGAGCCACACCAGAAATTTGCAGTCAGACTGAAGAGGCCCATGGACATCAGTCACACAGAACTCCCCACCACCACCACCCGCCCAACTTCATCTAGAATGGGAACAGGCAGGAACAGAAGGTCCCTGGACAGCAGGTCAACAGTGGCTACCTTCCATAGTTGCTGGGAGTGGTGTTGGGAAAACGGCTTCTCTGCTGGGACCTAGGCAGCTATCTGTGGAGAACCGCCCCCCACACACAAAATCCCTCAGGGAGAGGGACTGGGGCTGAAGAAAGTGCCCCAGGGGGTCTCTTGCATCCCCAGATCTTTCCCGAGCCTCAGAAACAAATTATTTTATTTGAAGAAAAATAATCAGGTCAGGCAAGGTAGGGCAGGCTTGGAGGGGCAGGCATATGTCAGCCTGTAACCCCTACTTTGCCTGCTCAGCATCCGAAGTCCTGAGCTGCGGGGACCCAGCACCAACCACATGGAGCCTGAACAGGCAGGGTCCTGAGGGTGTCAGTGGGATGACTAGGGAAAGATGACCCAAGCAAGTCCAAGGCACCCACACAGGGGTCTGAGAAAGACCAAAGCACAGCACTTTGAGTAATAAAAGTCCATTGTCACTTCAGGTCTAACCCCAAGAACCATATGCTGGGCCCTAGTGCAGGCAGCCCCTGCCCACTCTCAGTGCATTCCTGAGTGCCATTTAGGAACCCAATCCTGCTCCCAGCTGTGGAGGCTTTTGGCCCATCCCTCCTATTCATCTGTCTGCCAGTCCATCCATCCATCCATTCATCCATCCATTCCATTCCATTCCATTGCTTCTCCCATCTTGAAAGTCTGGATGAGACACGTGGAACCAAAATATTTGGCTCAAGAGATACTTTTTTAAATAAGATGATCCCAGACTACCTAGCTATGATCCATTTCCTCAAAATAGACCTGGCTTGTCGTGCCTGGGCCTTCTGCACCTCAGGAGCCTGCCAGGAAGCTCTGTCTGGCCATATTATTTATAATAGGAACCAGCCCCACCTCCTCCCCAGGGGCCGGGGCCACAGTGGTCAGATTGTGGGAGCCTTAGAAAAATAAACTCGGCCGAGCCAGCCAGGTCCTGGCAGCCCTGCCATGCGCATCACTAGACAGGCCAGCTCTATGCTCTGCCCCAGCTGATGTGGGCACAGCTGCCTTTAACCAGAAAAACAGTCCTGGGATCACATCCTCAGAAGTAAATATCCAGGACAGAGTTTTGGGCCTCCTCATCAGCCAGGGTCCAGGCTTGTCCTCCAGGATGCTGGGGAGGATAAGGATGCTGGGGATTCTGGGGAAGCGGGAGAGGATAGGGAGGATGGGGAGAATGGGAATGCTGGGGAGGCTAGGGATGATGGGGATGCTGGGGAGGATGAGGATGCTGGGGAGGATGGAGAGGACGGGGAGAATGGGGATACTGGGGAGGATGGGGAGGATGCAGCCACATGCTTGGGTGTTTGAGGTACCTCTGCCTCTGCAGTATGGAGGCTGGAGAAGGAAACCCAGAGTATCTTAAGAGCACCCAGAGGGGCCTAGTCCTAGGTCAGAAATGCAGGGTGACTCTGGGTAGGTTGAGCCAGACCTAAGACCTTCACTTTACCTTCCTCCAATACCAGTATGACCAGAAAGACTATCAAACCGAGATTGGCTTTAGAATTTGTGGGGCTAGTACAGTTGAAAATACCAGGCTTCATGTCCGAGTTTCTAAGAAGTTTACAGTGAAGCATTGCACTGAGCATGCATGGGCCATATGTAACCGCAGAAAGTCAGCTTCACGCAGGAGGTCACCTCAGGCTTTTGCAGGAGTCTCTTATGAGAGACACGTCTAAGCCAACAGAGTCAGGCCTATTAGTTGGGTACCACTCAAGCTGGCTGAGACCCTACCCTAGCTAAACCTGCTCTGACATCCATGCAGTCATCACGCTGTGCTGTGTCTTCAACTGCCGTGTACCACGGACACGGAAGGAGATTGAGGCCCGGTATCTACAGCGAAAGGCGGCCAAGATGTACACAGACAAGCTGGAGACCGTGCCTCCACTCAACGAACTCACAGAAATCCCTGGAGGTAAGTAGATTCCAGACCCACAGTAGCCAGCAATGAGTTCTGCAGCGAGTCAGTTCCTCAGACCCACTGTCCTAAATCACCCTGTCTGTCCCTGCAGCTGGTTCGGAGAAGGGACTGGGCACAATCCCAAGAGACCAGAGTGCAGAAACTAGTCAGAGCTAGGCAACTAAAATAAGGAGCCCATTTTGTAGCAGGAAAATTGGGGGGAGGGAGAGGGTGCTGGGGAGGCCGCAGGGGAGGGGTATGTGCGGGGGCTGGGGTGGCTGCTCTGTCAGTAAGATCTTTGCCATTCAAGCACCAGGACCTGACTTTGCATCTCCAACATCCACAACAAAACAAAACAAAAACCGGGCATGATCATGCACCTGTAAATCTCAGTGCTAGGGAAATGGTGACAGAGGGTTCCTTACGCTCACTGGCTGGCTAGTCTTGCCAAATCAGTGAGCTCTAGACTTCTCAAATTAATAAATAATAAGGTAGAGAGTAAAAGAAGGCACTCAACATCAACCTCTGCTCTCTATGTACATGCCCACAGTGCACACTCATCGGCACAAACAGGCATGCAGACACACGCACCTCAGATAAACTACATACCTGAGAGGGAGGGGTGGGAAGGGTGAGTGAGGAGAGCTTCAGGGCCTCTTCCCATCTCACCACGGTGGCTTTGCCCCTATCCACAGAGGATAAGAAGAAGAAGAAGAAGGACAGTGTGGACACAGTGGCTATCAAGGTAGAGGAAGAGGAGAAGAATGAGGCAAAGAAGAAGAAAGGAGAGAAATGAGCAGAGTCTCCTGGAGGTGGCAGCTAGGCCTGGCTGGCCTTGAAGTCCAAGTTCAGACCAGGATCCAGGCACCAGGACTCCATGTTCAGACATGGACCACCGAGGCTATGGTCTGAGAAGCCAAGGCCATGGCCATGACCTCGTACCCCAAAAGATGTAGGGATAAGACTTCACGAGTGTCCATCCAGGACTCTGTTCCTTTCACATCATTAGCCTAGCCACTTCTCTTGGGTCACTGTCCTTCTGCAGATACAGAGTGGCCTCAAACTACCCCCCGCATCCAGACAGGCTTCTGTCCCACCCCTTTTGCCAGGGGCAGAGGTACCTATGGAGGAGTCAGGGATTGGTGGTTTCAGATGGCAGGATCGAACAAGTTCTATGTGAACCCATAAGCACGGAGGGAGGGCTGATGGGGGCATCTGTGACATGAGAGATTCTCTGACACTGCTAGGTAGCAGCCCTGATAGCAAGGAAGTCCCCCAAGCTTGGCAGGAATCTGACCCTGGCTGCCAAAGTGGCCCCATATCAGGAGAGTTCCTGACCTGGCAAATGCCAAGTTCTAAGAACAAAGTGACAGTGTGTGGAGCTGGGGCCGCTGAGGGGCTGGCATGAGGCCCAGAGCCTAAGTTCTGGCTCAAGGGTGGGGTCTGAAAAATGAAGAGGGCTGAGGCCAGGGACTGAGTGAGCAAGCCTGGGTCTCCCCATCCACCTGCTGAACACAGCCGTGTGCTGCTCCTCTTCTGCCATGTCACCTACTAACAGAAGTGTCTGCCAAAAAGACTATTCGAACAGCATTGAGGGGCTGACTCTGGACTCTGGACAAGAGGTGTGTGAGGCTCTTTCAACGTCAAAATGAGGAGCTCTGACCAGAGCTGGGGACAGGGACTGTGGAAAGACCAGGGGGAAAACCCTGCTAGAAAGGTGTTCTGAAGAGATCTGTCAATCAAACTGGGTGCCTGCTCAGCCTCAGAATACAAAACTTCCACCCGAAATGAACTCCGCCCCTGACCTGTGCTTTGCCAAGCCCTGGAGGATTCCTGTAGAAGGTGACACAATAATCCATAATAATAGGTGCCTCCGACAAGCCTCAAGTTCTCTCCCTGACCCAGATTGAGACCAAAAATGGGGGGATGGGGGAAGCTAGAGAGATTGCTCAGGAGTTAAGAGCACTGCTTTTCCAGAGGACCAGGGTTCAATTCCTAGTACCCACATGGCGGCTCACAACTGTCGGCAACTCCAATTCCAGGAGATCTAACACCCTCACACATACATGCAGGCAAAACACCAATGCACATAAAATAAAAATAAATCTTTTTTTTAAAGGCCCAGAGGCTGGGGAGCAGTTGCAGCCACTCCACCCCACCAGGTGAACTCGGGATGGGGAGGGAAACTGGTGAGGCTCACCTGAGCTCTCCTCCACTCTCCCCCCTGCTCTCAATGGGTCTCTAATGTTTTGAGCCTGGTGCTGCACTCAGGGGAATCATCCCATTCCTGACATGGTCCCACATCAGCATCCTACAAGGAAAAAGCCGGCCAGGATGACGTGAGGAATGAGTATTGAGGGGCAGAGAGGTCACAGAAGGCTCCCATCATGGAAGTAGAGTACCCTGAGTAGTCAGGTAAGCTGACTGACCTCCACCTTCAGGCTCCACTGTATGGGCTTCTCATTCATAGTTTTGGCTCTATGTGTCCCTCTCCTCAGACAGACAGGAAGCCCTATGTGTGGCAAGGCAGTGGACATCCAGGGGGCAGAGGTCACTCAAGGTTACTCAAGAGCAGCAGCTGGTACAGTCTGGGAGAAGTGGGTCTGTTCTACCAAGTACTTTTTATACCTGCGCCCTCAGGCTGCAAGCGGGGCTAGAGGGTCAAAGTAGTCTATGGAACTTCGGGGACCATATTCTGAAGAGTTTCTGCCCCTGGCCAGAAGGAGGGAGCAGGGCGGGGTGCTGGGGAGGCAGAGGCAGGAGGATCTCTGAGTTCGAGGCCAGCCTGGTCTACCTAGTGAGTTCCAGGACAACAAAGGCTCCACAGAGAAACCCTGTCTCCGAAAGATCAAATGGAATCTGTCACTCTCCATTTAGGGCCTTGGGAGGGCTTGCCAGCAGCCCCAGCTTCAGCCTGGGTAGTACATCCCAATCTTCCTGCTGCCCCTTCACACACCCCTCTACTTTCTGCAGGAGTCACCCCAAATCTCTGAGAGGCCTACACTTTTCAGTATAAGCAGCCAGAGTCCCTCACCCACACCTTTGTGTACGCCTGCTTCCCACTAGAGCGGGCTCAGAAAGAGGAGACATGGGGAAAAAAAGTATTTAATTTCTGCTAGTCCTTACTGATTGCCACACCCACAGCAGCACTCAGCAGGAAGGGAAGGAGACCCAGCAGTGTCACAGAGTGCCAAGAAGGCTGAGGAGCAGAAGAAAAGCCAGGAGCAAGGTTCTGGAAGCTGGAAGGGCCAGGGCCTTCCCGCTAAGGCATTTCAAGATCCAGGACTGGTAGGAGGAGACTTGCAGAAAGATGGGTGGGGCCTCGTTCTTCCTGCAACCTGGGCCCCAGCTCATCATCCCCACCAGGTACCATGTGCCATCTGAAGAGCAGACCAAAGGCTCACCAGTTAGCTCCTGTAAGGAGGGAGGATGTTAAAAGGGTCAGGGAGGGGAAGCTATGCCTGAGAGGGACATAACTCGAGGAGCCAGCCCAGGGTATCTCCCACCAGATTCTTTCCGTATCCTCCCAGTCTGAACATAGGCGATGAGCATTCCTGACCTGTTATTTCCTTCTCAAAGGACACTCACTCCTCAACTTTAGCTCCTCAGTCCTGCCCCCTCTCATTTCCATCTGATCCAGTTCACCCCCTTCCAGCCTAACACCCCTGCCCTCACCTGCCCTCTCCATCCTCTCCTCACTCCCTCTCCATCCCTGCTTGTCCTCCCATCCTCCCTCCTTCCCCTCTCTACAGCCTTCAGCTCTGCATCCTGCACTCCTCATCCCTTGGTCCTCAGGATAAGTGAACAGGGGCAGAGGTCCTCACATAGCAGAACTTTTCCCTGTCGTTGTCCGAGGCACAGATCATCTGAGAGTTGATGATCCGAACCAGAGAGGAGATTCTGGAGAACTTGTGGTAAAACTGCTCACACTTCCTGCTGTTCAAGATGGAGACTTCCTTCTCCTGAAGGGATTGGAACTGGGGCCACCTGCCTGTGGGACAGGTCCCCATTCAGGTTTAGCCACTGGCTGAGGCCCACAGCCACCAGCTCTGTCTCTTTTGCATAGTGGCCATAGAGATGTCTCCATGGCAGGGGTATTTTCCCCTCCAGCCAGCAGGTCCCAAGGATGCCCCCACACAGAGTCCACACTGATTGGCTCTGCGAGTCCTCTTCCAAGTGCCTGCCAACACTCTCAGGACCAAAGCCTTTCTTTTCAAACCAGCCTCTAAAGCCGCCTCCTCACTAAGCTTTCCCAACCCTCTCTATGGATACCCCACTCCACCCTCAGCCCTCAGCACCATCTTCCATCCCACCCAAAATGTGTCTGAGCTTCTGGGAGACAGGAAAACTTCTGATCATTCCCAGAGAGGTCACAGAATGGATCAGAGGGCAAAATGGATCAGATTCAGAGATAGGCATCTCTCTTATGCATTGGTGGCTCCATGAAGGGTGCAGGCATTCCTAGAACCCACCAGAAAAATGATCCCTTGACACAACTGCATCTATTCTGGGAAGCCTTTTGCAGTAGCAAAAACCCATTCTCATGTATTCTGCTTGCCAGTGCCCTAGGGTTGTGTGGGGGTGCCAAGCTCTTGTTCTAAGACCTCCTTGCTTTCAAGAAAGTTCTGTTTACATATCCCGGCTCTGTCCTGAGATATCAAGGGCAATAATGACTATGATAAGTTCACTGACAAGACCCTCAAAGGGGGAGGTGACTTCAGAGATGAGAAACCAACAAAAGGTTCCTGGCTCAGCGAGCTCCTTAAAGAAGGTACTCCAGAGATGTTCATCCATGGGGTACCCCAGCCACACCCAAGTCCTTCCCCCCACCATGCACCCTGGGCTGGAGGGTGGGGCTATGACTCACCGTTAACCTTGGGATATCCCCAGCCTGTCACAGTGCAGAGAGAATCGTCCTCCACTACAAATTCCAGGCCAGGCAGGCAGATGGGCCACACATATTTGCTGTACTTGAGCCCCCACTGGAGTTTGAGGAGGCCGATGTCATTGGCCCGGCCGACCCAGGACCAGTACCGCCTGGCTTGGTAGTCGCTGTTTACGATGATCTGATGTACTGGCACATCGGCGCCGGTTCTTGTCGTCTGGTTAATCCATGGGCTCCCCACCCTCACCGTATACTTAACATTCTGCCTATGGGAACAGGGAGGGGGTGGGAACAGAGAGAGGGTGCCTTCCATTAGCTCTAGGCTTCTGCCTCAGTCCCCAGTCCTGCCCTCTACACCACTGTGGTCCTCTAAGCCAATCCAGGCAGGCCACCCTGGGCTTCACGGCCCCCTGAGCCTATTCCTCAGAACAGAGCCCTGCACACACTGTGCGGTCCTCTTCACTTTGTGGAGGAGAGAAATGGAGATTCAAAGTAGTGCCGCAGCCTGCTCAGGGACGCACACTTAGGAAGTGGTACAGCTGGAGTGTGGACTCCATTTCCGCTAGTCGAACTCTGGGGTTTTTCCCTGTGCTGTACCTTGGAAGGTAGCAGAGTCCCTGTGTAATGACCATGACCTAGACCTCAAGCCACCTTCTGTGGGATACCTCTTGAAGTCACTATGTTGATCCTTACATCAACCTGGAACCTGTCTTCACTGGTCAGTTCCAAGGGAAACATCAGACGCTACTCTCGGGAGTTCCCAGGCCCTGGAACATGGGCACACCCACCCTCTTATCTCCACACAATTTATGTCTATCTTCTTGTCCCTAACCACTCTGAGAGGTTCTAAGTCAGGGCCTCTCTCAGAGAAAAACCAGAAACTATTGATTGACAGGAGGGAAATGAGAGGGACTGGGAGCAAAGAGGGTAGGATGAAAGGCCTGCCCTCTGAGCCTCCTTACCTATGGATGACCGCAGGACTGAAGGGTAGGTAAGGGGGCAAAGGGTGGGTACATGCCAAAAGCCGAGTCCCAGGAAGAAATCTGTGAGGCTCAACCTTCCCTTGCTCAGTGAGGATGAGACCAGGGCTGGCGTTGTGGGCTCCACACAGAACCCAAGTCCTACTTGATGGGTCACCTGGAAGAGCGTCTGGGTCTCCAGCATTTCAGGGGCCTTTCCACCCACCCACCTGGGCCACAACTCACTGGGTCAAGCAGTGGGCCACGATCAGCACCCACTGGGAAGCAATAAGGGTGCCGGCACAGACGTGGGTGCCGTTAGCCTGCACGCTGACCATCCATGGCCACCTCCGAGTCATGGCTTCTGGGTCCCTGAGGGTCGGGTCTGGCTCATGGGAGGAGCCACAGACTGGAGGAAAAAAGCACTTGATGAAGCAAGAAGCTCACCTGGCCACATCTTGTGTCTGTCCCCGTCCTCCCCTCCTTCTAGCCTCTCCAGCCACTCAGCTGAAGCTACCCATCCTTCCCTGCTTGTCAATGGAACCGTAGCCCTAAGCTATATCACACGCCCATCTAACAAAAGCTAAGTGTCTGAATATCTAATGCTGGTGAGGATTCTAGGCCATGAAGATGGGAGTGTCAATGCTAAGGGTACTTTGGAAAGAATTTTGAAATTGAAGATGGGGTTTAGAGAGATGGCTCAGCTGTTAAGGGCACTGGCTGCACCAGGGGGTGGTGGCACACATCTTGAATCCCAGCACTCGGGAGGCAGAGGATCATCTGTGTGAGTCTGAGGCCAGACTGGTCTACAAGAGTGAGTTCCAAGATAGCCAAAGCTACAGAGACCCTGTTTCTAAAAATCTGAAAGAAAAAAAGAAAGCACAGAAGATAGGAATTAGGTTCCCAGCATGCGCATGTGACCCACAACCATCTGTAGCTCCAGTGTGTGTGGGGGGGGCAGGGGGTGGGAGGATCTGGCGTTCTCTTCTGGCCTCCAGGGGCATCAGGCACATAAATAGTGCACATACATACATGCAGGCAAAACACTACATGCATAAAAATAAAACAAAGGAAATTGAAAGATGCCCAAATCTGGCTTCCACTCAAGTGTTTTCTAAACAAATTGGTGGATTGTGAAACCAAGTAAACGGGTTACAGCTAGCTCATTAACATATTTGTTTATATGTTTATTTATTCATTTGTAGTGCTGGGAATGTAATTCAGGGCCTGGTAAATGGTATTCCGGTGTTGTCCGTTATCTACATTGTTGTGTGGATGGGTGGAGACACACACTCGTGTGAACACGTGGAGGCCAGAGGAGGAGCTCGAGTGCCCTCCTCACTCTCTACGTTATTCTCTTGCTGAACCTGAAACTAGCTTGGCAGCCTCCTCAGGCAGGGACTGGGGTCCCAGCAATCTCCTGTTTCTGTTTCCCACCCCTGACCACCAAAGTGCTGGGGTTACAGGAGCAGGGGACCATACCCACTCAACTGTTTATGTGGGTTCCATGGTTTTAATTCAGCTCATGCAGTAAGAACTCTCACCCACTGAGTTATCAGACGATACTCAGCCAACAGACTGTAGCTTGATGTCCCCTGCTAGATTTTTTGAGGCAAAGTGGCTGCATTGAATCTCAGGTTAGTAACCACTTCTTACATGGGGCTTAGCTACAGTTCCCTGCTTATGTGAAAGCATGCTGGAGCACTGGTTAGGTTTAGTGGTCAAGTTGACACTGCATAAGAGCCGCCCGAAGGAAAAGCCTGCACTGATGAACTGTCTAAACCAGTGTGGGGCTGTCGGTTCCTGATGATAGATGGTACAGCCCTCGTGTGTGTGTGTGTGTGTGTGTGTGTGTGTGTGTGTGTGTGTGTGTGTGTGTGTGTAGCGGCACCATCCCCAGGCAGGGGCTCCTGGGCTACATAAGAAATCTAGCTAAGCATGATCCTATGCGAGAAGGAGCCAGCAAGCAGCCTTCCTTCATAGTTTCTGCTTCAGGTTCTGGCCCTGGCTTTCCTCAGTGATGGACTATGACCTGGAAGTTTAAACAAAATAAAGTTCCTGCCTGCCCCTCCAAGTTGCTTTATCACTCCAACGGCAAGAAAATCAAAATACCAGGTGGGCCTTGCAGACGCCACAAGAAGTCTCACGCGGCCTTCTTGGAGTTGTGTTGTGGCCTCTGGGCTGGGAACCGAGAGAGGGGCAGACCAGGTCAAAGGAAGGCCTGTGGCTGCCAGAAAGGCAACTGGCTAGCGGCTAACTCTGGGGCACCTCAACACCACCTCAACTCACCAGTCTTTTCATCTACTTTAACTTTCCTTGTCCCCTATTTACCTCACCATGATGGAAGGCCTGTAAGCACAGGGACCCGAAGGCAGGACCAGGCCTGGCCCAACCTTCAGTGCTCAGGGACTTTCCCTTCCTTCTACTCTCCTCTGGGCCCTTGATACTTTTCCCCTTCAACCTCCAAGATCCCAAATCCGAACTCACAGAGGTTGCTGGGTTTTGTCTCCTGAACGGACCGGGCAATCCCTGTGGTCGCCGACGCCGCAGCCGACTGTGTCGTTAGAGTAGTGGTCTCTGAAGCGCCGACTTGGCGGGGAAGACGAAGCCTGCCTGAGGGACAGGTGGCTCCGGGGCCACAGGAGACTCCAGGGTCGCTCGGGACTGTGGTGGACAGCGCCCCGGGGGATGCACCTGCTGCCAAGTAGCCTGCGGAAGGTCACAGCGGGTCAGAGGCGGCCCGGGGTGTGGGCGCGCTGGGGAGGGCGCGGGGGAACGGAGGGGGCTCACCTGCGGAGCGCCGAGGCAGGAGCAGCAGCAGCAACAACAGCAGCAGAAGAAGGGCGCGGGCACGGGTGCGGGTGCGAGAGGTCCCGGGCCCAAGGGAACCCTGAGGACCCTGCCCACGGGCCCCAGCCCAGCACCAGGGCTCCATTGCGCCGCTAGGTTCCTCCACAATGGCGCCCCCCATCGGGCGCTTCGGTGCCCAGCTTGTGTGGCGCCCCCTGGGCGCCATTCGTTGGAGCGCTCCTGCCGAACGGCGCGCAAGCAGAGCGTGACTCCTGGCTGGTGCCTTGCCTCAAACTTGTGGGCCCCTTTCTCTGGGTCACTTTGCTTCACCTCAGTTAGTTCCTAAGCTTCCATGCTATCTCCATCACCGTCTACAGTTAAGAATGTAGCCAGGCGGTGGTGGTGCATGGTTTTAATCCCAGCACTCGGGAGGCAGAGGCGGGCAGATCTCTGTGAGTTTGAGGCCAGCCTGGTCTACAGAGTGAGATCTAGGACAGCTAGAGCTGTTATACAGAGAAACCCTGTTTCAAAAACCCAAACCAAACAAACCAAAACAACAACAATACAGTTAAGAACATGTACTGCTCTTGTAAAGGACTTGAGTTTGAGTCACTATAGCCATATGGGGAGGCCCACAACCACTTGTAACTCCAACCAACTTGTATCGATAGGGGAAATTTGACAGTCTCACCTCCACAGGCACCTCACTCACGTGCACATACATATACATGATAGTTTTTGTTTTTGTTTTTGTTTTGTTTTGCCTTTTTTTTTAAAAAAAAAAAAAAAGAGGAACCTACATGGGAAACAAGGGAAAAATCTCCCAAGATGATACAACACGCCTATGACAGACACGGAGTAAGGCACGGAGTAAGAGAACACTCAGCTTGAGAAACAGTCAGGTTTTATGAGGAGAGCGTTCTAAAGGGCTTTGGTCAAAGTCAGGAATGTGATAATTTCAGATTGCTCCAAAGGTTCAAGAGCATCTTCATCGAACAACTGGGGAACAAACCCACGGTGGGTCTAGGACCCTTCCCCAAAGTCCCTCTGTCCCGAAGTCCTGTTCAGCCTCTGGTGTCCACTTTTGCGGGCCGAGTAGAGAGGAGGGAAAGGTACCCTCTGGGAATGACTGTTGCAGCAACACGGCTCACAAGAGCCACAGGGAGCCCAAGGAAACCAGCAAAATGTAGCCAGTGAGGATGAATGGGCTCAGGAAGGAAGGGACAGCCATACTGGCAAACCTCATGTCGCCGATCTGTCTCTTGATCCATTGGGTGAAGTGGGAGGTGCTGGTGTAGACGCTTGGGAATTGGCGACGACCACAGCCAAAGCTCCAGCTCACCACCCCCATCTGGATCCAGGTCTTGTTCATCTGGCAAACCAGGGAGCTGCCAGATGTGTCCTGCAGGGGGAGAGGGAGGGAGGCTGGAAGTAGCAGCAATATTTGCTAGCTTAGGCCTTTGTTGTCCCCAAGAATGAGAACTGCCTATGAACCTGTTCTGTAACATATAAATTCTGTGCTAAGGTCCAAGCTTGCAACCACAGTGGCCTCTTCATTGTTGTACTAGCTCTCTGACTGTTAAGCCCTCCTGAAGACCCGCTGGACCTCCAAGGTACAATTGTTGATCTTTCCTACAGTCTTGCTTACAGGTGACAATCTTAGAAGCACTAACCAGTTCCCCTGCTTGTGTGCAAAGACAGGTGAATGCAGAAAAATAACATTTACAGTGTCGTACATCAAAAGGTGACATCAGGTTTCTTACGATTTTTTAAAAAATTCTTTTTATGAAATTACATTGCTGCCCAGTGATAGAACATTCACTTAGGATGCATGGGACCTTGGACTATATCTTCAGCATAAGAAAAAAAAAGCCTCTCTATATTCCTCAGTAACATTTGAAACTTTATGAACCAGGAAGAAAAAGGTTCAGTATATTTATTTTTTAACATAACGCAAAAGATTCCCAGGACATGATGTTCTGAAGAGCACATATTAAGGAAAATAACGACAAAGTTCTGCCTAAAGACAAGAACGGAGACCTCCACTAGTGCACAGAAATGCTGTTGCTGGCCAGGTGTGGTGACACACGCCTTTAATCCCAGCACTCGGGAGGCAGAGGCAGATGGATCTCTGTGAGTTCGAGGCCAGCCTGGTCTACAGAGTGAGTTCCAGGACAGTCAGGGCTAAACAGAGAAAGCATTTAAAAATTTTATTGCTTAGAGAGGAACAACCTTAAACAATATACAAAGTCAGTTCTCATATGAAAAACAAGATACCCAACCAGACCTTCTGCTGGAAAAAACTAGAAATGTGGGGTTTTTTGTTGTTGTTGTTGTTATTGTTTTTTTGTTTTTTATTTTTTTATTTTTTTTTTTTTGCTTTTCGAAACAAGGTTTCTCTGTAGCTTTGGAGCCTGTCCTGGAACTAGCTCTTGTAGACCAGGCTGGCCTCAAACTCACAGAGATCTGCCTGCCTCTGCCTCCCGAGTGCTGGGATTAAAGGCATGTACCACCACCACCCGGCGGAATGTAGGTTTTTTAAAGCATTTTCAAACTTTTTCATTTCCATGCTTGTGTGTATGTATGCTGTACATGTTTACATGTGTGGGGGTACACGTGCACATGTTTACATGTTTGGGGGTACACATGTACATGTTTGCATGTGTGGGGGTACACGTGCACATGTGCACAAGCTTTCATGTAGAAGCCCAAGGCTTGAGCCTGGAAGCATCTGCCATCACTTCCCCCTTATTCATTAAAGCAGTCTCTCAGTCAAATCCAGTGCTCCTCACACCCCATATTGCCAGTCTTATGAGTCAGCTTGCTCTACAGATCCCATGCCCACACTATCTGAACCTGGAATTATATGCAGGCTGCCACACCAACTCAGTATTTACAGGTTCCAGGATTCGAACCCTGGTCCTCACAATTATGCAGCAAGTACTTTAACCTCTGAGCCATTGCCCTATTTTTTTAAAAAAAAAACAAACAAACAGCATTTTAATTGCATGCATAAAAGTACAGGAAAGTAAAGACTCCTTGAAGCCCCAAACTTGAATGGGGAGTGGGATCCAGAAAGTCAGGAGAGCCCAGGGGCTAGCTTTTGGTTCAAAGCCTGTATCAAGTTCTGTGACAGCAAACTTCAAGCTCACAGCCTTGTTCACAGATTCAGGAGACCAAAGTACAACTTAGAGCCTTGCTTGCCATCGTCCAGGGAAGAACTCCAAAGGAGCTACATGAACTTTTTGGAGAAAGAAGAAAAAATTGGAAGCATCAATGTGGGTGCAGCTTTGACCAAGCAGACAGATTCCAAAGCTTACCATGATAGAAACACGACATGCACTGCCGTATAGGAAAGGCAGTCAATGGGACAGTGGAGCCCGTAGCCTGATGAATGCATGTGAGGGGACTTGGTACATGCCACTGCAGGTAAAGAAACTGGCTCTGGAGATAGAGGAGAATGAAGCTGGGTCCCAGCACAAACTCCAGAGCAAAACTCTAAACATAAAAAGCAAAAAAGATAAAGCTGAGTAAAGACATACAGAGCCATATATTTAAGTCTTGATATGAAACACATTTTAAAAAGAGGTTTTAATAGGCTGGAGAAATGACTTCAAGGTTATAAGCATGCACTGCTCTTCCAGAGGATCCAAGTTTTCCCAGAACCCATACTGGGGGCTCACAGCTGCCTGTAACTATAGTTCCCAGGGATTGAAACCTCTGGCCTCCATGGGAACCTACAGTCATATGGACAAACCCACACACAGACAACACACACACATAATTGAAGATAAAAATGAAATCTTTTTCAAAAAGAATCTATAAATTCCACAATCCTGAAGCAGAATATGTTCACACTAATGACATCTAAATAGAGACTATTCGGGAAGTAAAGGACAGCAAATATTGTTGAAAATAGATTATAGATTAAGATGGGACATTTGGGGATAGGAATGTAGCTCAATTGGGGAATACACAAGGACCTGGGTCTGATCTCCATTATCACATGAACATGGTAGTGTTCTTAGAATCCCAGCCCTCAGATAGAATCATGAAGAGTAGAAGTTCAATGTCATCCTCAAATGCATAGAGTTCAAGGCTAGTCTGGGCCACATGGATCCCTTCTCCAACAGACATAAACCACCATGTCCTGAGAAGAATATAGGATGCTCTGGTTGTGTGGGACAATATTGTTTGTATAAATTAAACTATATAAGAGCACTAAATATTCTCCAAAGACACAGACATCTTTAAAGACATGCGTTAAACAGAAGGGAGCAGACAAATGCCTGTAGCAGGAAAACAAAGAAGAAAATCAAGCCTTAGTGAGGCCAGCAATTATAGTACAGGAGTCCTTGCTAGAGGTCTAGAGGAAAAAAGAGCATGTGGAGAGAGACACTAGAAGACAGGCAGACAGACATCTATTGTATGTGGATAATTCCTATTCATATCAAAATATTTTTGGTATATATATTTAAATTAGTGTATATACTTATATAATACATATGATTTAAATATATATATTTCAATGGAAAAACAGAAGTTAACCTTAAAATATGTTACAATGGAAACAGAATTTAAATCTATAATTAGACATAGAAGCATAGAATGTCACATATTGCAAAACCCATAAGATGCCTAAATGTTGCAAATTTTACTTAGGGACTGCAAGAATTTTTAACATCAAACAGAAGAAGGAAAATAAATTATTCATTAACATCGACAATTATTTGTTCATGAATGTTAGGCTCAAAACACTTGAAAAGGATAGTAAGGATAATTGATGTATTAGAAAGCAAAGAATTCATTAGATTGAGAAATGAAGCTGGTGGTGGGGATGATACACACAATTGCCCTGAGGTTTGAGTAAGAATAGAGAAGAGAAGAGAATCTATACCTAGAAAATGTTTTCACCCAGAACCTTAAGACTCTTTAAGACTTCTATTTTGTGGATTTAAATCGGGTTGAGGTGAAAGACTTCTAAGAAAATGCAAATAATTTAGATTCATTAAAAAAGGGACAGAGGGCCAGTGAGGTAAAAGCACTCACAGCCAAGCCTGAGGACCTGAGTTCAATCCCTGGGGAGGAAACCAACTCGCACAGTTGCTCTCCGTGCACCATAGCATCCACTGCACCCCACCACACACAAATAAATAAATAAACATAATTAAAATGTTAAGATTGCAGAGTGATAGAAAATTGACTAACCCATAACTATGTGTGAAACAACTTAAAACAGTGTCTAAGAACAATCCCTCAACAGAAAGCATGTCTGTCTGTCCTCCTGGAAACGCCAATCCAACCTTCAAGGAGGAGGTAATTTCTGATACTTCAAATGTTCCAAACATGAACACATTATTTCCCAGTGACATACATGTAGTTCTCATGCTAGAACTTAGCAAAGAGAGTGGCTTATTCTAAACACCTTTAAAAAAGAGGAAGGGGGCTGGAGAGATGGCTCAGCAGTTAAGAGCATTGGCTGTTCTTCCAAAGGTCCTGAGTTCAATTCCCAGCAACCACATGGTGGCTCACAACCATCTGTAATGAGGTCTGGTGCCCTCTTCTGGCCTTCAGGAATATACATAGACAGAATATTGTATACAAAATAAATAAATATTTAAAGAGAGAGAGAGAGAGAGAGAGAGAGAGAGAGAGAGAGAAATATTTGCTTGCTAGGCGGTGGTGGCACACATCTTAAATCCCAGCACTTGGAGGCAGAGGCAGGTAGATCTTTGTGAGTTTGAGGCCAGCCTGGTCTACAAGAGCTAGTTCCAGGACAGCTAGGATTGTTACACAGAGAAACCCTGTCTCAAACCCCTCCCCCACAAAAAAAGATTTATTTTATGTATATGTGTATTTTGCTTGCATGTTTGTCTGTGCATTGTATATGTGCCTGGTGTCCTCAGAGATCAGAAGTGGTTGCCAGACTCCCTAGAACTGGAGTTATGGACAGTTGTCAGCCACCATGTGGGTGCTGGGAACGAACTGGGTTCTCTGCTAGCACCAGTGTTCTTACCCATTGAACCATTCTCGAAACTTCTTAAACTGAAGCCTGGCCTCACTTAAGAAGATTCATGGTTTATTCTATGTGACAGTTGCTTGTTCCCCGAGGCCAGAACCCTTCCTGGACCTGACTGCAACCTAGAACCCAGCAATGTTTGTTGGATGTAAGTAAATTAAACCCAACTAGCTGTTTTTCTAGAATGTCGAGAAATCTAGATAATGCTTTCAGGTACAAAAGCAGCTTTTAAAGGCAGAGCCTACATTGTCACTTTGCTTAGACTTGTGGGCAAACTTCCCAGTGTCCTTTGATGCAGCAGTAATGCATTCATTTCTTTTCACAGACGTCCTGTCAAGCATTACAACTATTTTTTAACTTATATAATTTTTGGCATATGAACCTTTGGGTCAGGAGATACCCTTTTTCTTGTTAACAAATATGTTTTCATATAAAGAACCCTGTTGTCTCCCAGAGGAGTTCTGTCTTTTAAATTCAGCAGAGTTAGGACTTCAAGAGGAAAATTAAAACAAATCAGGGGGTGGGGAGATGGCTCAGCAGTTGAGAGCATTTGTTGCTATTTCAGAGGACCCAGGTTCAGTTCCCAGTGCCCATCTAGAGAATCATCTCTCACAGCACTTCCAGGGGATCTAATGGCTTTTCTGGCCTTTAGAAGCACCAGGCTTGCATACAGTACACAGACATATATGTGGGTGAAACACACACACACATATACAAATAAAATATTTTAAATAAAAAATAAAGTATGCATTTCATAAACAATATTGACTAGAAGAAGGAACTGGCTGAAACTTACAGAATGCTAGCATTTCTGCAAAGCTGTCTGCCCGTGCCTGACTGATCTGCAGGCATGTGGCTGATACTCAGGAGCATTAAAATGGCTTAGAGAATTGGGCATGGTGGCTTCAATCCCTCCACTCCAGCATGCAGAGGCGGGTAGATTTCTGTGATCTTAAATCAAGTCTGGTCTAAATGGTGAGTTCCAGGCCAGCTAGGGACACTTAGTGAGATACTCGCTAAAAAATAAAAATAGAAAATAAACACAAAGAACTGTGTATAGCAGGGACAAAAGCCATCTCACCCCTGCGCTGTTTTGAATGAGAATGGCCCCCAAGGGCTCACATTTGAATATTTCCCTTGGAAGGATTAGGAGGTGTGGCCTCGGAGGAAGAGTGTTACAGGGGTGGGCACAGAGGCTTCAAAAGCCTCCCACCATCCTCAGTGTGTGCTCTGTTTCCTCTTTGTGATTCTGGATGGGAACCCTCAGCTGTGGCTGCAGAGACTGACCTGCCTGCTTACTGCCATGCTCCCTGCAGTGATAGTGATGGACTACAATCCCACTAGAACCATAAACCCCAAATAAACTCCTTTTTCTATAAATTGCCCCATCATAGTGCTTTATCACAGTCATAGCTAACTAACTAATACGTCTTTTTTTTTTTTTTCCATACCGGAAAAATGGAAACTCAGACTTTTGTACTGGGTCTCTGATGGTCACATGTAAAGGGAAGCATGACCCCATACTGCCTGCCCCCCACTCCATCTGCACACTATTCCACACCTGACAAGTGTCCAGGCCCCATTCTGAACTTGTACACAGCATGTCGTTGTCAATGAACTTTTTCTGGTTCTTCAGCAGGAGAAACTGGTACCGGTGATTGCAGATTTCATTGTTCACGATCCTGGCAGCCAAACCCTGGACATGGTAAGGGGTGATCGGGGCCCCTGCAGAGAGAAAGATCTGGGCATGACCTCAACTTCGGAACCTATTTCCAACTCAGGGTCATTCACATTTGTGCGTGCGAGAGGCAGGGTCATGTCCAGAGGTGTTTGTTGTTCATAAAAGCTACAGTTCGTTGCTTGGCTTTCAAAAATGTACCCACTCGTGAAGAAAATTAAGCCAAGAAGTGGGGGTGGCACGCATCTTTAATCCTAGCACTTGGAAGGCAGAGGCAGGTGGATCTCTGAGTTTGAGGCCAGCTTGGTCTATAGAGTGAGTTCCAGGACAGCCAGGGCTATGTAAAGGGACCCTGCTTCAAACAAACAAACAAACAACAACAACAAAAAAAACATAAAAAAAAAACAAAAGCTAAATGAAAGTCTCCCAGGGGTGTGGAATGAAAGTCAGGTATGAGTGATAACAAGGAGATATTTCCCCAGCACTCAAGTCAAGAATACGTTCCTTCTTATTCTGTGAGAATAAGCCTTGGAACGCTGCTCCTAGGAAAGGGGGCAAGGCCCTAGAGCCTAGATGTAGCAGCTGCTGAAAGGTTGGCGGGGCTCCAGACAGCACCAACAGGGCTGCCTCTCTGAGCATTAGGGGTGCATATTGACTAGAAAGGCCACATATCGAGGTCCAAGTCCTCAGCGTATCTGCAGACACGGATCCCCATGAATAGCCAAAGATTTAATTTCCTCCTAAGCTGGAGACTAAGGACTTGGTGTGAGACCTAACTTAACTTTGGGGGTTGGTGAGATGGCTTAGCAAGTACATCAAGCCTGATGACCTTGGCTTGATTCCCCAGAACCCACGGGATAGATAAAAGTTGTCCTCTGACCTTCAGGTATGCACTGTGGCACATGTACTCTCACACACATACATATAAATAAGTAAACAAACAAAAAAATTAAATGACTTTAACTTTGGAAAGCAAGGTTCTCCCAGGCCTCTTGTCTCTCTGCTCAAGCACTGTGTATCTCTTGGGGCATATGAATGTGCTCAGGAAATGACTGCACAGAGTAGAGGAAGAAGTGAGTGGGTGATCCCGGGACAGTGTCCTGCAGGGTCAGGTGTCTCAAGACCCCTGCTCTATTGCACTCACCTTTAGTCTTTTCTTTTCCCCACCCGATGACCCAACACATGGTGCCTATGGTTGGCTTGAAATTGACGGTGGGGAGGCAGACTGGCTGGACGAGGGGTGACCAGGCGACAGGGTACTTGAGCTTCAGGATGGCGATGTCGTAAGACATGTGATTGTTGAACTTCTCATGAATCACAATGTTAGTGAGCAGGAGCTCCGAGCTGTTGTCCGGGAGGTTCTGGACGCCCACCTTCACAGTGTAGTTAGCCGGGTCCTTGGATCTGCAGGCCCAGAGAAGAAGCAGCTCACCAGCAGTAGGGCCATGAATGGCTAGAGAGATAGGGTTCTGAATCCGAGGATACCCAGACTCATGTCCTCTAGTCCCAGATCCCCGGGTTCACCACTCCCCAGGCCTGAAAGCAAAGACCCCAGACCAAGACGCCCCACAGGCTGACCTTTGCAAGCAGTGTGCGGCTGTGAGGATCCAGCTGTGGTGGATGAGGGAACCACTGCAGACATACAGTCCCAGGAACAGAATGCTCACTTGCCATGGCCATCTGCCCACCTCCACCACCTTTCCGTTTACCACCTTGCAGGATATGTTGGTCTGACCACAGGACCAGAACCAGGGCCCTGAAGAAAGGGGTGGAGAGAGGGATGCAAAGGGTAGCCCTCGCCCTGCGGGCCAAGGCAGACTGTCAAAGTGTCTCTCAGCGACCCCTGCCATCTGCACAAGTCAGGGCCTGAAGCTACCGCCTCAAAAACGGGCAACCACAAACCCAGAGGCAGTAGGTGGCCCCCATTATAGAGAAAGCCCCCCAAATAATGGAGACCAGGAAATGGAGATTGGTCTGACCAATGCTGTGAGCCATCACCCTATGACTCATCCCTACCCATATGGCTTGGGGAGGAAGAGAGAACCTAGAGGGGCGAGATAGTCAGCCAAGGGCAAGGACGGGGCCTGGTGTTCAAGATTCCCGTTGGTTGTCTCTAAAAATAATGAACATGTGATGTTTTATTGTTTAACTACAGCCACGGCTCATACCCTGGAAACAGAGAGCCGCAACTGTCTCTCGCTGACCTCAAGAACAGGGATAAGAGAACAGGAGCATGCATGAACTGGAGCTAAGACTGAGGTTTTTGTTTGTTTTGCTTCTTTATTATTTTATTTGTATGTGTCTGGGTGTTGTATTTACGTCTGCATATCATTATGTGTGCAGTACCCACAGAGGTCATAAGAGGGCATCAGATTGCCTGGAACTGGAGTTACAGCTGTGAGCCTCCTGGCCTGGGTGCTGCCAATCAAACCTGTGTCCTCTGTGTCCTCTGGAAGGGTAGTCAGCACTTTGAACCGCTAAACCATTCCAGTCCCCTGCCTTTTTTTTTTTTAGACAGCGAGAGTCTTGTGCAGCCAGGGGTCACCAGCCAAAGTGACCAAAATCCTTTCTCTTCCTCCCACGTGCTGGAGTTACAGATGTGTGTCATCATGCCCAGTGAGAGTGAGGCTTTTGGTTTTGTTTTCAAATGGATCATCCTGGCTTGGTACTTAATAATAATTCTTCATGGGTATTTCAAAACTAACAACCAAGTACGACAAAAGACTACAAAAGAGAATTGTTCTATAGGAAAGGGTTATGGAACAAGAGTAAAGAAGCATGAGCTGGGCATGGTAACATGCGACTTTAATCCCAGCACTTGGGAGGCAAAGGCTGGTGGGTCTCTGTGAGTCCGAGGCCAGCTGGGGCTACTTAGTGAAACCCTGTCAAGACTGGAAGGAAGGGTTTCTGGTGGGGAGTCTGCTGCCAGTCTGGGTTGTTGAACAAGCAATCACTTGTGGCCCCTGAGCTCCTCAAACAGGTGGAACTGGACCTGTCATCACAAGCCGTGCCACGAGCCTATTTCCCTCGGTAGCAGACCACGCAGTGTAGAGCAGAGTCTGAACTCAATAGCTGCAGCCGAGACAGTTCTGGAGAGCATGGGGCGAGTGGTTTGGGGACAACAGCTAACGGTGATATCTATGACGAGCTTCATGTGTTAGCAGAAACAATGGAGGAGTAGGTCCTCCGTTGTTGGGATCACTGTGGCGTGCATGTAATCTGAGTACCCCTCCACATGTGAAGACTTGGTCCTCCAGGCGTGATATGTGGAGGTGCCATAGACCTTTAAGAGGTGGGGTTTAGGGGTGGGGAGATGGCTCCGTGAGTGAGGTCTTGTTGGGCAAGGGTGAGGACCCAGTTTGGATTCTCAGCCAGTTGTGGCAGTGGAAGCCTGTAACCCCAGAGTTGGAGAGCAGGGCCAGGAAGACCCTAGGAGCTCTCCTAGTGGCCAGTCTGACTAAGGCGGGGAGTTCTAAGTTCTGAGACCTTGTCGGGAAATGATTAAGAAAACATCTGATGTGCCGGCAGAGGTGAACATGCACAAACAGAAGTGGAGTCTGGTGGAGGTCTTTAGGTCATGTCCTCAAAGGACTGCAAAAACCCACCAGCCTTTCTCTGCCTCGTAACTTTACGTAAGTACACATTCCCAGGATGGACAGTTGCTACCTTCATTAGAGGGTACCCCTCCCATCCTCCACCCCATGTGACAGATCTTTAGACTTTGAATTTTGAAAACTGTCAACTAAATATACCTTTTTACTTCATTTGAAGATTGTCTCAGGTATTTTCTTATTGATTTTGTGTGTCTGTGTGTGTGTGTGTTTTGTTTGTTTGTTTTGGGGGCCTTGGTTTTTTTGAAACAGGTTTTCACTGTGTTGCCTTCCTTGGCTGTCCTGGAACACAATCTGTAGGCCAGGCTGGCCTCATACTCACAGATCCACATGTCTCTGCCTCCCCAGTGCTGGGATTAAAGGTGTGTGTTGCCACACCTGGCTCTCGGGTATTTTCTTATAACACACAGCTAATGCACAGACCATGCGTGATGTTTGAGTTAATTCACACCATGTGTCCCTGGCTCCTGCTACTGTCCAGTGTAAATGGCCTGTTCCCTTGCTTAGATTCCTGTGGGGGGAATGTTCTTCCTCTCAGCCACCC
>JAQHUG010000001.1:3709986-3734722 GCA_028555095.1 Dicrostonyx torquatus
AAGTGTGCCACTGGGGGTGAGCTTTGAGGTTTCAAAAGCCCACACCAGGCCCAGTCTCTGCCTGCAACCCAAGGGTCAGATGTGAGCTCTCAGCTACTACTCCAGCACCATGCCAGTCTGTGGCCATGCTTCCCACCATGTTGATCATAGACTAACCCCCGGAAACTAAGCAAGCCCCCAGTTACATGCTCCCTTTAATAAGTTGCCTTGGTCATGGTGTTTCATCATAGCAACAGAACACTAACTAAGACCTCTTCACTTCTATCCCTGTCTGTCCCAATCAAGACTGTTCAACGTTGGTAGTCAGGAGAGGGCTTAAGAAGTGTGCCCTTTCATTTCCCATAAAGCTGCAACCATAGAGAGAGCCAAGGCTTCGCAAAAGAGCTCCACCATGCCCACAGTGACAACTCTGGGGGAAAGGTTGGCCCTCTCTCCAGGGTTCCCCACCCTCTGTAAGATTCTTGGGTCTCAAAGAACAGCTCTTTCCAAATCTTGTGCCCTGGACAGCACTGATCCTACCCTTCTTCTTAACCTTGTACAGGACTGACTCATGGGATTCAGCCTGAAGATGCCAACACAGGTCCCAGCACCAAGGAGGGAGCATGAGGGGTTGTTTTTCACATTTTCATTATTAGATTTATTTCTGTGTGTATATCTGTGTATGAATATGTGCATATGAATCCTCTGAAGCTAGAGTTGCAGGCAGCTGTGAGCTGCCTCAGATGTGGGCTCTGGGAATCAGACTTGAGTCCTCTGGAAGAACAGTACACTCTCTTAACCACTGAGTCACCTCTCCAGCTATGATGGGTTATTAATAGGTGCAGTGTGCTGCAGATCAGCCTTGCCCCAGGCACGATGATGCCCTTCCTGTAGCAGACACTTGGGGATTCAGATAGAGTCCACTGCAGACCTTGGTACCCTCTCTGAAGTTCTAGAAGCTAGGCACCATCACTTACAAGCAGGATCCTGCTACTCTTTTCCATGTTCATAGATGGCCACCAGTTATATTGACTTTGAGGACTCCATTCCTGTAAGGTCATAGCCGACTCCCATCTCCTCACCAGAGGCACAGCAGTTAGCACCCATGCTTGTGTCAAAGGCTGCACATACCCTAAGCAACCCCAAAACATCACTAATACTTGACAGGAGTACAGTGAAGCTCATGCCAGAAGACTGCCCACTTCCTCATCCAATCGCTCACTCAACGATGCACTACTAGTCCAGGAAAAAGGGTGTCACACAGTGATGGAAGAAGGCAGGACCCAAGTTGGGGGATATAGACCCCATTTCCAGTTATCATCCCAGCTAGCTCACAGTCAGGTTCAAAACGTACAGCCAGCAGGTGACTTGAGGTAGGACTCCCATCACAAAACCCACCTTTCTCAGGAAAAGCCTGGACATCCTCTACCACCTGAATATTCCCAGTCCCAAAGCATCTATTGAGAATTGTTTTTGAGTTCTGGTTCTAATGCTCACAAACCGTTAAAGCTGGACCCAGGCTTCCTGTGTGAAACAGAGACCCCAGTGTACAGTGTTGAGGTGTAGACTATCTCACCAGGGGACACTCAGACAGCAGTCACTGTCACAAGTCCTGAGACTTCCAGACAAGCTCGTCCCTCCACGGATGTCAGTTTGTTCCCCATTTTTGTTTCTTCATCTGTTGTGGTCATCCAGAAAACAAGCTGGCTCCATATTGAATGGGTCCTATGGGTCCCAAAAGGTCACAGCCCATGGCCAGTCCAACAGTCCACTAAGGATGTCCCCTTCCCAGTTCTGACAGGTGGAGGCCCTGCAGCCGTGAGGACAGCCAGTGTAGACACCTGACTGTCAGATCCCTCCATCCCTCCGTCCAGGCCTTACCTTCCACATAGGGCAGATTCACAAATCTGACAGAAGAAAGAGGATGTGGGAGAAGACCCTGAGGATCCACTGATCCACACGCCATGGCAAGGAAAAGCCCAGTTCTTAACGTTCCTTAGAACGAAACAGAGTGTCTCCATGGTGCAAGAATTCTAGAATTCAGTTGTTTATTCAGGTTTCTGCCTCGAGTTTGGGGCTCACCCTGCTGAAGCAGCCTCAAGAGCTTGCCACAGCCATGATAGGAGATGATCAGAAACCTCCCTGGTGATTCTGGGGCTCTGTGCTGAGCCTGCAATCACGCCTGGCCCGTCTGCAGAGCCCAGCTCTCAGCAATGGCCTAGATGGTGCCCTCACACCTGGCTCTGAGCTGGTGTGTCTTGTCCCTTGGTTGGCTCCTGACAGCACCTTGTGGTTAGCCTTTGAAGCTCCCCTACTGTTCATCTCAGCCGCCTCTGGGGAGCCCCTAGAGGTGTGGAAACCAAGACTCCTTCCCATAGTATACGACTGCTGTGAGGGTTGTTTTTGCCCTCAGGCACTGCACTTTCAAAACAGAGCAGGTCCTGGGGAGTGTGTAGTGTGGTGGGCTGGCATGAGGCTTCTAGAGAAGCAGCAGTTGCAGACTGGAGTCTTCACCTTTCAGCAGAATACATGGTGTCCAGGAACACCTCCACCCGAGGTACCCAGTGTCCACGACTGCAACCCCCTTCTGCTGCACCTTGCCAGTGTTGCTGAAGGCACAGAGTGGCACATTTTCACCCACTGCTGAGGGAGATGAACTGGCATGATTGTTGTAGAGAACTATTTAGTAACTCAGACGTATGGAAGCCACAACTGAACCTTCGCCCCTGGAAACAGTCTAGAGGTGCCAGGAAGACGAGACTTCACAGGGGGCTTCGGGAAGCCTTCATGGACACTGTCCACCTGCTGCCTCAGAGAATGGATACCCAGCGGCTCCGAGCACTGAACAGTCTATGGCTTCACGCTGACAAAAGGGGATCAGAAATGAAGTGCACCTGCTGTGTGATGTCAGAAACAAGCAAATCAAACTTTTTTTTTAATGATCTAGTTAACTTTATTTTATGTGCATTGGTGTGAAGGTGTCAGATCTCGTGGAACTGCATTTTCAGACAGTTATGAGCTGCCATGTGGGTGCTGAGAAATGAACCCAGGTCCTCTGGAAGAGCAGTCAGTGCTCTTGACCGCTGAGCCATCTCTCCAGCCCTCAAACTTTTTTCTTGTGGTAGAAAACGCAGGAAATGGTGATTCCTACAGTCGGATGTCCTCAACATAGCAGAAAGATATTCAGAGTGGAGAGAGAACTCCAAAACAGAGGAACTCTTTGCCTCTGTAAAAAACATTTTATTTTTAAAGAGATTTATTTTATTTTAGCATGTTTGCCTGAATATGTGTGTGTGTGTGTGTGTGTGTGTGTTCTGTTCCCACAGAGACCAGAAGAGGGAGGTGGAGTGCCCACAACCTAAGTTTACAGACTGTTATGAGTCACCATGTGGGTGCCAGGGACTGAGCCTGGGTCCTCTGTAGCATCAGCCAGTGATCTTAACTGCTGAGCCATCTCTTCAGCCCCAACTTTTAAAACATTTTCTTCTGAGAAGGAAGAGGGCATTTGACCAATAAAACAAAGGTAGCAAGACAAAAAACAAGCACATTTGTAATCAATTAATGAATCTATTTTATGAAAAATGATTAGGTGTGTATGGGTTGTTTTGCCTGCACATATGGAGGCAGTGATCATGCCAGGAGGCCAGAGAGGGCATCAGAGGCCCTGGAACAGGAGTTACAGATGGTTGTTAGCTGCTGCGTGGGTGCCAGGTTTGATAATGATGTCTCTATCTGTTGCTATTTGTTCCCCTACTTGGAAGCCTCACCTGAGGGGACTCAGCTGCCTGGGACTCTATAGATGTCCAGGACTGCCTCAACAGTCGGTTCCTTTTGGGTGCTTTAAACACCTGATTCAATGTTGCTTATCTTTATCTATCTATCTATCTATCTATCTATCTATCTATCTATCTATCTATCTATCATCTATATCATCTATATATATCATCTATTTATATCTATTTATCTATCTATCCATCTATCATCCAACCATCTACCTATCTCTTACTATTTATTCTTTTCCTTTGGCTTGCTATATACTTAATAAATTCACTCATTCAAAACCTAAAGTATTGCTGTCACACATCATTCTCCAAACTATATAAAACAAAACCTTAAAAAGAAACAGACTAACCCTTATTTTGGGTTAAGGCTCTCAGAAATCCACAGACTGTGCAGATGTAAAGTACATGAGGTATTGACAAAATTTGAAGAACACAACTGACAAGCTCAAACTGCTGGTGACCCTGTCGGAGGAGCAGCAGAGAGCAACTGGCTTCAGGAGACTGGCCCACCAGAATGCAAGGCACTGATGGGTGAATCTCAGATACGCAAGGCCCCAAGGGCTTCAGCTCCAGAATGTCTCTTGTTAGCTGCCACCATTTTTCTCTGGTATATGCCACAGTATGAATGGGTGTCGGGGATCCCTGGTGCCTTTAGTGGATCATGGTTATCTCATGGAAATACCCGTTCTACTGGCATTTTTACCTGTGAATTATCATGAAGATGATTTCCTCCTAAGCTGAACTGTTTAAAGTGCTGCTCCCCCCTCCCCGATAAAGCAGGGGCTGCAGAGGACAGAAAACAGGACTAAGGAAGTGTCACCCAGCTAGGACTTAGGAGTATCTCTCGAGGAGCCATATAGACAATGGTTTAGGCTAATGATGAAGGAGAACAATAGAGACCCAGGAGTTAGCACAAGTTCTTTCTGATTTGGGGAAATGTGTTCACGGGTTTCAGTGTGCATCATAGCTAAACAAAGCTTTAAACAAATGACTTCATGTAACTGGAAAACAAAGAATTGGATGGTTAGTTAAAATAATTGGACAGGACTCCAGTATAAAAAGTGAAGCTAGTAACCTGTTTTCCTGGCAATTATAAAAACTACTGCCTATGTAAATGATTATGGCTGAAAGATTTCTGATCTGTGAAGTCTTATTTTTCACCTGTAATATGTAAAATATTTAATCATGTAAGGGATATGAAAAATATAATTTTTTTACTTATATTCATTGCAATGATTCACTTAAAAAATAAAATGTATCCATAGTATAACTTTTATATTGTTTGAAAGATTCTGCTGGGGTATATAAACTGTAAAGGAAAAAAATTAAAGACATGAGAGAAGGAAGACACCAAGAAAGATGTAGAAGGAAGACATCAAGGAAGATGTAGAAGAAGATATCAGGGAAGATGTAGAAGGAAGACATCAGGGAAGATGTAGAAGGAAGACATCAGGGAAGATGTAGAAGGAAGATATCAGGGAAGATGTAGAAGGAAGACATTGGGGTAGAAAAACAGAACAAAAAAGAACAGTAGAACAAGGACAAAAAGAAAAATAAAATAAAGAAGAAGCTTTTATCCCTCAGAAAAGAAGTCTGTGTGTTTCTCTTGCTGGCTGTGCATCTCGGTCCCAGTCTTTTCAACCTGCAGAAGGCTGGTCCCTCTGCACCAAACTTTGTTCAAAAAAGTGTTTTCAAGCTGGGCGGTGATGGTGCACACCTTTAATACCAGCACTCGGGAGGCAGAGGCAGGCGGATCTCTGTGAGTTCGAGACCAGCCTGGTCTACAAGAGCTAGTTCCAGGACAGGCTCCAAAGCTGCAGAGAAACCCTGTCTTGAAAAAAAAGGTGTTTTCAATTCAAATGCAGACGGAACACTCAGATTGGGCAATTAGGCTTTGGTGTGTTTTCTAACTCTCTACAGTGATCATATCACACTTTTCACAAGCAGTTTAAAGTGAAAAGAGAGAGAGGGAAGAGAGGGAGGGAGGGAGGAAGAAAATTATCCAACTAGACTCTGAGTCTGGAATTCTGGCTGTGGAGTAGTCCCGCTGGTGGCCCATAGGGTATGTTTCAAATGCCCTAACACTCTGACCATTACGCAGGTGACAAGACTGAAACCACAAGCCCGGGCCCTTATTTCTGTGCCCCAGTACTAGAAACACAGCAGAAACCATGAGTCCCCAAACTAGATGGCCTACCTACTCATCTACACCAATCCCCAGAGTCACCCCCAAAGAACAAGGGGGAGAAGGGGGCCAGCTGATGCTAACACAAATTTAATCTCTGCTCTTGGTCTTAAAGTCCAGAACGTTGCCTCCAAGCCACACTCCCCTTCTCCTGGCCACTCAAGGCCTCCCTTGAGGGAGGACTCAAGCTTTCCAGGGACCACTCCATTCCCACCCGGACTCCTGTGAAGTATGGACCTGCAACCTCACTCCATCTTCTCCCTAAGGCCATTCAGCAGAGGCAGAGCAGGAAGAGGAGGGGTGGAGTAGTCACAGGCCCGCTGGGAGCTGCAGCAGCCAGAACAGGGATAGGAGGCAAGAGGCCTGGCACGGCCCTGGCAGTGCCGCGTGATTCACTTGTTCCTTGATCCATCTGGTATATTTGGTGAGGCGAGTGTATACACCTGGATTCTGAGGTTTGATGCAGGCCTTCTCCCACGATAACACTCCGGCCAGAATCCATCTTCCATCAACTTCACAAGCCAGTGGCCCTCCAGAGTCCCCCTAGGCAAAGACAAATGGGTGGTGGAGGTTCTGCTGGCACCACAGGACCTACAATGTCCACCCCCTCAGCTCTACTTGAGAGAATCGCTCCTTCAGGAGCTTGCTAGCTGGGGCCCCCTCGGCTTCTCAGTTGGAGACCACACCAAAGAATTGCAGCCATTAGCAGTCAGAGAGAAGATGAGAGGAGAGTTTAGTGATGGTAACTGGAAAGAGATCACGCCCCAGGACACATTCAGAAAGAGAGCTGCCAGAAGCCCCCAGAAACTTACATAACACACATTCTCTCTGTAATTGGTGGCACAGAGCATGTTCCTCCGGATAAGTGGGATAACTCGGGGATAGAAGGACATCTTGTGGAAAATATGGTCACACTTCTTGTTGTCCAAAATGAAGACCTCGGCCTCCCGAAGCTCTGGAGTCAGTGTCAAGTTGTCTGTAGGGAGCAGAAAGGATAGCTGTGACCCCTCACTCGCTGCAGGTCAGCTGAGCTCTACCCCACACCTATGCACCTCCCTCCATGTGGTCTTTCCGGCAACTAGGCCTGACATGGCGACTCCCTCGCCGTGCCAGGCTTTGGTTCAGGAGCCTCTTCTCGAGGAAGCTTGTGTTGCTGAACCCAGGAGGCTACCAAGTCCCAGCACAGCCACTTACAACTTGGAACCCCAATGCTGGGATCTTCCCCTCCATAGCATTTATTCTCTCAGCCCCAACTGACAAGAACTTCTCTAGGTATTTTTGGTCGTCTATCTAGTCAGAGCTCAGCTCACATCCCCTGAGCTTGACCTCAAGACCCTCTGACAAGATGACAAGATCTTTGCCTTGCTTGCTTGTTTTTGTTTTGTTTTGTTTTAAAAAAAAAAAAAACACCACAGTCTCAGACAGCCCAGGCTGGTAACAAACTCATGTACCTGAGGCTGGCTTTGAACTCATCACTCCCTGGTTTCTCACTAATGCTGGAGTTACAGGTGCAATTCATCAATGTACCTAGCTTCTTCGACACTTTGTACCACTCACCCCTTCCCCTACTCTGTGACTCCCTTCCAGGCATTGCGGAGGGTCCAGAGCATGGCAGCTGTTTCAGCTGTGGCCAGGGAGGAAGGGAGGGAGGGAGCCCTGAGTTTCCGTAAGAGGTAGATCATTACGCCCACCCAGCCCAAGCAGCGTTAGCCTGACTGCAGGGCCCATGTGAATGAACCGTAACAATGAGCACCATATGAGAAGCACTCAACACATTCGAAACCGCAGACTGGAAACCACAGCCATAGCCTCCTCACGGGGGCACAAGGGATGCAGCAATGAAGGCCCAAAAGGGACATTTCCAAACCCATTCAACTCACCTGAGGAGTGCTGCTTAGTCTTGCCCCAGCCAGTCACCCAGCACTGAGTCCCAACCTTCAAGTTGAAGCCTTGCTCTGGGAGACAGATGGGCTGTGCATACTTGTTGAAGGTGACAGGGGTTTCAAGATGGAGAAGGGCAATGTCGCTTCTGATGAAGTTCCGGCCCCAGTACTTGGGATGCACAATGATGTCAACCACGGAAATCTTCAGGGCCCAGGAAGAGCCCTCAGGCTGCAGCTTGCTGCTACCCAGCATCACTGAGTATTCTTTGTTACTGTGGGAGATACAGAAGCACACCCAGCAGACACAGTTTTCCATACAACGCACCTGCCACCTCCCAGGACCCTTTCCTGTCCCTGAAGGCCTGCCTGACATGCTCTGTCCACTCAATCTGGATTAATCCAGCCTGGAACACTCAAAGTCAAAGGCATAGCAACCCTTTCATTCACAGTCCCATTGAGGTGTGTGTGTGTGTGTGTGTGTGTGTGTGTGTGTGTGAGAGAGAGAGAGAGAGAGAGAGAGAGAGAGAGAGAGAGAGAGAGAGAGAGAGAGAGAGAGAGAGAGAGAGAGAGAGAGAGAGAGAGACAGACAGACTCTGGGGTGGGGGCTGGGCTTTCTTGTTGCCCAGCTTAGGATACAGTGTCTGTTGCTTGGAGACCCACCCCGCGTAGTCACTGAACCTTGTGAGGTCCTAGACCTGACTCTCTTCCCTTTGCTGGATGCCCCTTCCCACTTTTCCTGGTTCCAATTTCCATCATGGCTTCATGGGAGTACTGAGGAAGCTGGGCCGGGCCCTTGGTACCTCAAGGACCTTTACATCCTTGACTCCTAGGTCACACTCACCCCTGGATGCAGTGAGCTGCGGAGACCACCCAGTTGGTATCAATGAGGGCCCCTCCACACACATGTTTATTTTCTATGCGAAGGCTCACTTCCCAGGGCCAATGGCGGCTCTTCTCCAAGTTGTCTGGCCACCAGGGCTTGCCACAAACTTCAGAATAAGCATTGCAGAGAGTACAGTGTACACAGAGAGGACAATCAGAATGACTAGTAGTAACAAGTCGCCCTCTGAGGTCAGGTTGCCAGAGCTGTATCATCAGGGGCTTCTTCCCTTTACAAAGAGGAGACTGAGGCGCAGAGGACAGTGGACCCAAGGGCACTGAACTAGACAAAACATGACAGTTACAGAGATAAGAGCATGGAGAAAGAGACAGAGGGGACCCCACAGCTGGAGAGTAAGAATGAGATCCACAGAGGACAATCCATGCTGAACCTCAAAACAATACAGAAACAGAGCAGGGACTTCAAGAACAAAAATGTGTTTCTGGCACTGGGCCATGTTGAAAAGCTGTCCTGTTGGCTGCATCTTTGTAATGCAAAAAGTCCCCACACTGGTCAGAGTGGGAAGAAAAATAGCTATGAATTTCTCTACGAGAGGTCTTTACCCTATGTAGTCTGGAACCCATAGTTATTAGTTTGCCTACTGGCCTACCAGTCAAAGTGTATGAATGAATGAATGAATGAACATTGGTGCAGGGATTATAAATAAAGTACAATGTGCTGCCAGGTATGGTGGCGCATGCCTTTAATCCCAGCACTTGGGAAGCAGAGGCAGGCAGATCTCTGTGAGTTTGAGGCCAGCCTAGTCTACAGAGTTCCAGGATAACCAGGACTATGTAGAGATATCCTGTTTCTAATAAATAAATAAAAATAAAAATAAGAAAGAAGAGAAAGAAAACCTCAAAACATTTATGAAAAGAAAGGGCAGGCAAGGGGGAAGACTATGACAAAGCAAAATTACAAACATGTTTGAAAGTATAACAAAACTGATTACATACTAACTTTAAAACTGAGCAAGGAGCTAAAGAGAAGGCTCAACGGTTAAGAGCACTTGCCGTTCTCTGAGAGACCCAGGCTTGGTTCTCGGCACTACAATCATCTGTAACTCTAGCTCCTGGGGACTTGGTGTCCTCTTCTGGCACTAGGCACATATATATGCCCAGGCAAACATACTCCAGCACATAAAATAAAAATTAACAAAAACAATTTTATGCCCAAATAAAAACATCCTTAGATGCTGGGAGACAGCTCAGTTGGTAAAGTGTTTGGTGTGCAAACACCAAGACATGAGTTCAATCCTCGGAACAGAGTAAAGCCAGGCACGGTGGTACAGGTTTGTAATCCCAAGGCTGGGGAGGCGGGGACAGGCAGATCCCTGGGGCTCGCTAGCCAGCCAGTCTATCCTCATCAGTGATCTTCCAACCAATGAGAGACTCTGTCTCCAGAAACAAAGTGGGCAGTGCTGGAGGAATAGCACCTAAGTTTGACTTCTATTCTCTACGTGCATTTGTGTATACACACACACACACACACACACACACACACACACACACACACAATCTTTAAACGAGACTGAATTACAGAGGGAAAACAGGAAGCAGTGAGTTTTGGACAGAAACAAGAACATAATCAATTAACCACAGAGTCACATGACAAGGGAGGCCTATGAACCCAACCATGCACTCCCTGGATCTAAGGGGAAAGACAGGAAGCCCCAGGAGCCAGGCTCTGCAGCCAGTGCCCCTGGAAGCTTGTTATGAAGCTGTAGGGAAGGCTCAAAGCCAGAGCTAAAATCAAAGTAGCCCTCATGCCCACGGAAGACCCAGACACTCTTTCGTAACACTCAGGGCTCTGTCCTGGCAGTGGCATATCTTGTTTAGGAAGTGCATCCAATACTTGCTTCCTACCAAGCCAGAAATGTGATTTAGGCAGAGACTTTCAGAATGTATTTTTCCCAGGAACTGGATCTTTCCCTGCCACGGGGACCCAGTGACCCACCTGGTTGGTTGTGATCCTCTTTATCACCTGAAGGAGAAAAGGAGGACAGTGATAACTTGTAGCAGGATGGCAGTAGAGGGCACTATTTTTTTTTTAATAATTAGTTCACTCACTCATTCATCAAATCTGATGCTGTTCCTAGTCTGAAGTCATAGACTGGGAAACAACGGTATCAGACAGACCTGTCTGGGGACACACACTGCTCAGCTATTCAGACAGTAAACACATTACCACCATGTAAGATCAGGACAGGGGCAGGGCCTGAGATGTCAGGTCAATCTAGAAGAGGTGGTGGGTGTAATCAACAGCTGAGAGGGGGAAAACAAATAAAAAATTGATTAAAAAAAAAAAAGTCCTCCAGGGAGAAACACAATAGTATATTCCAGAGTCTTTGAAGATGAAAATGATGTCTGTGGTGGAAGAGAAAAATGATGTTTAAAAAAAAAAAGTAAATAATTGAGCATCAGAGGTCAACCACGCGAGCCAGGCTGAGCAGCTCTGGGAGGCCAGCGGAGGCGTGGATTGGATGGATGGCATGGATTGTATGGATTGTATTATGAGGGCAGCAGGGCAGAGACAGGAAAGTGACAAGATAGATGGGGGGCGGGGATCTCCACTGCAGCTCTGCAGAACTCAGGCAAGCAGGGAGGGACCTGAACGAGGCTCTGAGGACAGATATGATGAGCTTGAGGGGCAACCAAGGGTCATGGGTTAGTTTGGACTGGTACTGGTTTCTGAATGCAGAGAAGGGCTGGCTGTCATTCACTTCACTAAGATAGACAAGAAAGAAAGCTAGTTTTCAGGAGAATGAGGGTCTGGTGTGGACACCAGCGAAGTGAGATGCTTCAGGATGTTCGGGGAAAGAGATCCAGCAGGTGGGTGCTCCTTCAGGCTATTAGGTGGCATGGCATAATGCAGCTCAATGCCTCCGGCAAAACTGGGCTCACCCAGGGAGCAGGGAAGAGGGAAGGAATCAATAGCACCTTAAGTCAGAAACGAGCAGAGACTGGGTGGCCTGATGTAGACACACAGGAGAGTCAGGAAGCTAGGGAAGGTGCTATGTGTTTGTAATCCCAGCACTTAGGAGGTGGAGACAGGAGGTTCTGGTCTTCAAGCTATCCATCCTCAGCTACATAGACTTGGGTAGTCCAAGACTACCCAAGTGTTCATGAGACCTTGCCCTTCTCCCCAAATAGAAGAAGGAAAAATAAAAAGGGGGAAAGGGTTGGTGGAGGAGCCACAGGAAATAAAAAAGGAAAAGATCAATAAAAAAATCAAAATGAGCTGGGCGGTGGTGGCACACGCCTTTAATCTCAGCACTCGGGAGGCAGAGGCAGGAGGATCTCTGTGAGTTTAAGGCCAGTCTGGTCCATAAGAGCTAGTTCCTCAGATCTGATCATCATGGAAGAAAAAAAGAAAAGCTAGTTCCAGGGCAGGCAACCAAGAGACAACACAGAGAAACCCTGTCTTGAAAAACAAAACAAAAAACAAACAAACAAACAAAAAACCCGAACAAACAAAACCGGGAGCAACAAGGAGGACAGGTCAAGAATGGGCTGAGGATTACATGGGAACTAAAGAGCCAGAGGGAAGCATGAGCGATAATGACTCTTGGGGAAGACTGGCAGCGCATTGGGAAGAATGGTGGAAGAAAACCAAGGAACGCACTTGGGCAGATGAGTATGACTGATTGATGTAAGCAGCGCCTCTCAGCACGGGTCGCCCTCGCTGCAGCCCCACTCTCCTCAGAAGGCACACTCCCACTGGCAAAGAAGTGGCTATGGGCCCTGTTACAGAGCAGTCGGAGGATTCACTGGGGGCTGGGAGGGGGGAGGGGCAGTCTGAAAAGACAGTCAAAGGCTGGTGATGGGAAGAAGCCAACGTTTAGAATAGCATCCTCTTGCGAGGATGGAGGTGCCTGGGCATGGAGGGAGAGGCCAGGGAGGCTGCCTGCTGCTGTCTCCAGGAGGCCACAGGGTAGTTGTGACCTAGGACTGGGTAGCAGAAGAGAGGAGATAGTGAGGGGAGGGTGGTGCACACGAGTTCCAAGCGGCTGGAAAGGAATAGCCAACCCGAGCAAGATTGGAGAGAAGACACTGACAGAAGACACAGCAGAGAAGGTGCCCGCCTCACCTAAATTTGAAGGTGGAGGCAACGACAGTAGTGTCACAAAACAGGTTAGGACCCAGTGCCTCAAGGATCCAGGCCAAGCGCCCAGGCCACACCACGACGACGCAGCCATGAAGATGTTACCTATGGGCTGAGGAGACAGATCCAGCGTGCTGTCACGTGCCCACATCCTCGTACGTGATGACGTATTAGACACGTGACACGATGGCACCAAGAGCCTGACCGTGTCTCTTCAGGGCCTTCGATTCTCGTACCTGGACTCAATCTGGTCCTTACGGAGAGTTCAGATCCCTTGACCGGGACTGGATCTCAGATTACAGAACTGTGAAAGCACCCCCAGTGTTCTCATAGTGTGGCGGGGCGTCCAGAGCCCAACTGGGGAAAGATTCCTAGGCTAGGAATGACATTTTGTGGTCCAGCCTCAGGCTATACTCTTGTTCTCTGGGCCTGTTGCACAACTAGTTTCATGGTAGCTCTTGATAAAGACCAGGAAAACCCAAGAACAGAAAATAACATCAGTAAGGAAGATGGTTTTGAAAAAGTAATGGATGAATTGGATCTAGACTAAATCAAGGAGGGGGCAGGACTGGGGCAGGATGCTAAGTCAAGAAGGGCAGCCATCCTGGTCCACAGACCAACAATATGAAGGATTGTCGCCACTGAAGAGGGACTTGTCTGTGCCTAGCCTTGGGCATAAATGGGGCTTTTCACAGAGGGGCGATCTCTTTGGATCTCCAGAGCCTAGCAGAGATTGTGAGATGATCACCAAAATTCCTGTTTCCTTTGTTTAGTTCTAGGTGTCCTAGAACTCTCCAAACCCAGAGGCCCAGCCTGGCATTAAAACATTGTTTGTTTGTTTTTGAGACAGGGTTTCTCTGTGTAACAGCCCTGGCTGTTCTGGAACTGGCTTTGTAGACCAGGCTGGCCTCAAACACAGAGATCTGCCTGACTCTGCTTCCCAAGTGCTGGGATTAAAGGCATGAGTCACTGCCACTCAGCCAGTAATTTTTTTTTTTTTATTTAACGGCGGTGATAGCAGCCAACCTGATCTAGAGTGAGTTTCAGGAAGTCAGGACTGTTACACAGAGAAACCCTGTCTTGAAAAACAAAGATTATTAGTTTAATTTCATTTTTTGTGTGTGAGTGTTTTGTCTGCATACATGTCTGTATACCATAGTATGTACATGATGCCCACAGAAGCCAGAAGAAGGCACTGGATCACCCAGGGCTGGAGTTAGAGATGGTTAGAATCCACCAGGTAGGCTCTGTGAATCAAACTTGGGTCTTATGGAAGCTCACAACCACTAAATCATCTCTCCAGCCCTACCCTACCCTACCCTACCCCACCCCACCCCAGTTTGGCATTTAAATGTGTTTGGGTAAGTAATCCGCGCCACTTACATGTCAAGATAGGCAAGAAAAGGCTGTCCTTCTGCCAGCATTTGGTTTCCAAAGTTAGGTGGTCCCCATACCAGCTGCACCAGCAGCACCTGGGAACTTGATCTTCATCCTCACACCTTGGCCCTGGTTCCCGGGATTGAAAACGTCCTTGGTGAGACCAATAACATGAATTATATTTCTTTTTAGACAGGGTCCCTCTCTGTGTAGTCCTGACTAGCTTTGAATTTATGGGAATCCTCCTGCCTCTGGCTCCCAAGTGCTGGGACTAGATATGTCCCACCACTCCTGGCGGTAATGTGGACTTTAACAGTTCCTCAATGTGTGCTCGCACAAGTGAAGAATGGAGCATGAGGCAAGAGCAGAGCTATATGCGGGAGGAAGAGCTTTCTACTGACATGGAATCGCTTGCTGGAGTAAACAATGTGTGTGTTGTTAGTCTCTGAGGAGCCAGGAGTTTCTGGAGGGTGGAGGTGGTTTGGGAGCTTGCTGTTGTTCTCACACAACAGCTCATACCCAGTTTGTGGGATTAGCCTCAAACTCAGTTTGTAACAAAGGAGCAACTGATTGTCCTTGCCTCTGCCTTCCAGGTGGTGAGGAAACAGCTCATACCCCAGTTTGTGGGATTAGCCTCAAACTCAGTTTGTAACAAAGGAGCAACTGATTGTCCTTGCCTCTGCCTTCCAAGTGGTGAGGACATAGACAAACACCTCCTCATCTACTCCAGGTCCAGTGTTTTCTTAACATATCTGGTGATGTATGTATTCATTAAGAGATGAATCTGGGGGGCTGGAGAGATGGCTCAGAGGTTAAGAGCACTCACTGCTCTTCCAAAAGTCCTGAGTTCAATTCACAGCAACCACATGGTGGCTCACAACCATCTGTAATGAGATCTGGCGCCCTCTTCTGACCTGCAGGTGTACATGCAGGCAGAACACTGTACACATAATACATAATAAAGAAAAAAAGAGATGAATCTGACAGGGCTACATTGTGATAGACTATCTCAAAAATAAAAATAAAAATAAATGGAGAAGGGGTTGATGTAAACTCCGTCAGATTCATCCATCCTTTGGCAGTGGTTGGAACTGGATGCCCACTGAGGCTATGGGGAACAGAGGGTGAGACATGGAGCCCTGGAAAGACAAAGGGTGAGAGGAGGGATGGAGGAGACTAGTGAACACATCTGTAGTCAGATTCTGTATGAGATGGAAGACACTGTATGGAATGTGCTGAATCTTTCTTCAAATCCTCCAGACTTTGGGAACACGGCCTTTGGAAATAAAATCAGATGAATAGCAAGAAGAGAAAGACAAATGAATAAATAATTTTAAAGAGAGAGAGAGAGAGAGAGAGAGAGAGAGAGAGAGAGAGAGAGACTGCTACTCAGGCCCTGGATTCATTCCCCCCCCCCAGACAGGCTTTGGAGGCTATCCTGGAACTAGCTCTTATAGACCAGGCTGGCTTCAAACTCACAGAGATCCGCCTGTCTCTACCTCCCGAGTGCTGGGATTAAAGGCGTGCGCCACCACCGCCCAGCCTGGCTTCATTCTTACTCCCAGTTCCTACCTGTCCTGAGCCCTTGCTCCTACCTTTGAACGTGGTACAGCACAGCTAAAGTCCCTGCCCAATTGCTGATCGCTGATAACTACGCCAAGCATGTAGGGAGCAGGATTGCCTACCAAAACTACCTATAGGACTCAGGTCTGAGCTAGCCCAGCCTCATCTCTTCTGTGCCTTACTGCGAACTGTAAGGAACTTCCTAGGTATATGGGGGTCCAGTTCTCTGAGCGGCCAAATATCTCAGGTGAGCAGAGCTTCAGAACACACAGGACACTCTCCAAACTTTTATTGGGTTTGAATATTTGAAATCTCCCCCACTCCAAACTGCCTCGACACAACTTGAGGTGACCCTGGATGTGGCCACTAGGAAACTGAGGAAGGGGTGCCAGGCAGGAGTATGAGGTACAGGTTGTGCATTCACTGACAGACCCCCCCACATGGGGTACAGGGGAGTTTCTGCCAGCCTTGGATACTTAAGTCCCAGCTCCATACCTCTGCAGGGAGCTAGCAATACTCCCCTTTCCCTCCCTCCCTCGCTCCTCCCGTCCCTCCCCTTTCCAGCAGTCACTGGTCTATGTAATGCAAACAGCCAGTCTAGACCAATGATGGCCTCTCTTCTTGACAGATGTCCTCCAAATGTTATTAGTCATTGTGCCCCTCCTAGCCATCAAGCTGGCCCTCCAGTTGGATCAGTTCACTCGCATTCCCACCAGGCAGAGAACAATCAGGTATGGGTGTGTCTGAGATGAGTGACCAGAACACCAGTCAGGACACGTTGCTGTTCCCAGTCCACTATGCCTCTGCCCAGGGCAATGGGTCCTGACTGGAATCTGAAGAAAGGGCCGAGAGAGGAAGATGGGATTGGAGAAGAGGCCTAGTGGGAGGCTCAAACCAACAGGAAGAGAGTGTGCTAAGGAAATCACAGCATCACCAAGATGGCCAGTTGCAGCACCAGAGACAGGAGCAGAACCAAGACTCCCATGGCGTCCGTACAGGAAGCCTGACTTAGAATATGTTTGAGCCATGTATTGTATTCAGCGATGTCTGTGTAAACCAAGGGAAGAGGGGTTTTTTCATAGTTCATGTCCCAGCTCACAATTCCCACCTGGATCCACGTGTTCTCAGATTCACAGACAAGGGGGCTCCCAGAATCTCCCTGGAAAAGAGAAGAAAGAAATCAACTGTAGGAGTGGAAGAGGTAGCAGGCTGGCTGCATTGCTGGGGAGACTTCCTCAGGCCGAAAGGGCCAAAGGCTCTTGCAGGCCTAGATTCCTCCGTCCCTCCCTCCCTCCTTCCTTCGTTCCTCTTTTCCTTCTTCCTTCTTTCTTTTTCTTTTTTCTTTTTTGAGATAGAATTACAGGGTTTCTCTGTGTAATAACCCCAGCTGCCCTGGAACTCGCTCTGTAGACTAGGCTGGCCTTGAACTCATAGAGATCCACCTGTCTCTGCCTCTTGAGTGCTGGGATTAAAGGTGTGAATCACCATACCCGGCCCTAGATTCTTTTAATGACTGAAACTTAGCAGATGAAAAGCTCACGTGATTTGAGCAAGGATATGCCTTCTCTGATGCTCAGGCAATAGACACAAGATGCACAGCTAGTAACAGTCATAGATTGACATTTACCTTGGGACTCCCTAATCTACGGATACCAAACCCTTTCTAGTGAATGTCTAAGTCTGTCAGAACTCATAATCCCGCAACTGTATTAGTTTTGGCCTCTAGAGTATGTAACCTGCAGAGCCCATTCCAGCATCATTCCGGTGTCTAGTTAGACTGGTCTGTCCTGAGTCCTCAAAACATTAAACATAAAACATTAAAAACCTTGAGGATCATCCTTTCATGGAGGTACTGGAATCTTTGCCACAGTCTTAGAAGTTTTCTCTGCCCTAACCCTATTGAGTAGCCTCCTCCATGGGTCAGCTGTGTGGCCTTCAAGAGCCGGAGGCACGCCAAATTTTCCCTTCCAGTGCAATTCTGTATGGCCCTGAGGCACCCTAAACCCAAGGTCCTACAACCGGTCCCCTCAAACGCACCTCCCTCCTTCCCTCAGGCTCTGCTCAGGACTCCTAGATGACGCAACAAGCTCAAAGGACTTCAGTCCAGGCGTCGTTCTCCGAGGGAGTCACTTATCTAGAAGGTAACTGTCACCATGCTCGCCCAGCTTTGCCCCCAGCCCTGGCTGGGCCAGTCTAGAAATCTGACACAGCACTCCAGGCTGCACATATTCCAACTCTAACCATTTGGGTTTTTTTTGTTTTGTTGTTTGTTGTTTTCAAGGCAGGGTTTCTCTGCGTAGACCCGGAACTACATGTGTAGACTACACTGGCCCCAAACCCAGAGATCGGCCTGCCTCTGCCTCCAGAACGCTGGAATTAAAGGAGTATGCCACCACACCCAGCTTCAATTCTAACCAATGTATCCCATTGCTCCCAGTGCATACAAAACTTCCTTCAGCATAAGACCTCTGAACCCTTATATATGCCTGTGCCCCATCACAGCAACGATACCCTCCCCTTTCCAAGAAATTCAAATGTGCATCCACTGACGGCTCCAAACCCCTTCTCAAGAATACAGTCACGCAGAGGGAAGAAATGGACCTGGGGATCCTAGAAGTACTCATAGGAAGACCTTCAATTTATCTCCCTGGATTTTGTCTTCCAGAATTTTTTAATGCCTATGTTACAAGGCTGTTATATGGGTTAACTAAGATTATAAAGGGCAAATGCTCACATTGGCATGGTTGTGTGCCACATAAAACTCAGCACAGAATATCGTTTTGTAGTATGCTCAGATTTAAATGCTTTAGCAGGGTCCCTAAGTAGCAAAGGCTAAACCTTTCAGAAGGACCAGGCCAGGCCAACTCATGGGAAACCTTAACTAAGGGGTTTGTACAAGATGTAGCAGCAGGGCTTAATGGAGCATGCCTTCTAGTCCAGTGTCAGAAGGCAGAGGCAAGAGGATCTCTGAGGCAAGCTTGGTCTACGCAGAGAGTTCCAGGGTTACTCAGTGAAACCCTGTCTGAGAACAGAGGTGGTGATTGCAGATAACTCGAGCCTTTGAGGTGGCTTTAAGGGGCCCATAAACTGACCCAACAAAGACTCTGTCCTGAGTCATGCTGGCCACAGATCTTCCCTTTCATCACGAGGTTTTCAGATATATTTAACCGACTCTGGAAAAACTGATTACAAGGCTTCTGGAGAAGAATTCTTTGCCGGGCCTCCTGGAGGAGAGCTGAAGTAAAGACTGTATCTACAGAAAGACAATTACGGATCTGTATCAAAAGATGGCAGGAGCTACCAACATCTGCCCAGTGCCACTGGGTGTGTGAATAGAATATACAGTTGATCCCTTAAGACAGACAGGCCATGCACTGAACACCTGTCCCAGAGGAAACAGACAAGAAAAGTCTTGCCAGCTAGAAAATGATCACCAAGCATCCCCCAGAGTCTTTGCTGCAAGAGGGAGGGTCAAAGGTCCTGTGCTCTGCTCAGCCCAGGAAGGAGGAAGCTTAACCCTTTGGGGAAGAACAGCTCAAATCGGTTAGTATTACGTTACCCCAGCCCAAATCTAATTTGGACAGAACCCATCACGCCTGTCACCCAAGCAACCAGGTCCTGACACAAAAATAAAAGTCTAACACAGTTGCAACGTGCTTGCTATCAGTGTATTCGCCTCCCTCCTGCCTTGTCGGCCAGTTAGAAACTCACCCCTCCCCTTACAGGCCAACCTGAAGCACCAGGCTGCCCACCTGCCAGACTCACCGTTTTCCCGGCGGAGCCAGCCAGTCACCCAGCACCACGTCCCGTTCTTCACTGGGGAGAGCTTCCCAGGAAGGCACACAGGCTGGACATGTGCGGAGTAGTTCACAGCAAAGGACAGCAGAGCAAGAGCGATGTCGCTCTTCAGGGTTTGAGAGTCAAAATCGGAAGGATAAACGATGTCTTTGACTGGGACGAGAGTCCCATTTACAGAAGTCAACACGTTGTCTCCCAGCTTCACCTTGTATTCCTCATGGCTGCAAGGAAAGCAGAGGTCCTCGAGGGCTTACACACCCCCTACACAGGGTGCTTGCTTCTCAGCCTAGACTTGTGTGGATGCCAAGCATCAGCCCTCCCCCGCCTCCCAAACTACACCCTTCTCCAGGACCCCTGACCACCCTTGGCCACCCATCAGTGCTCCAAGAGTGGTTCTTAGGCCAGAATAGTCTGAAAACTTGCTAAAAATGAAGATGTTCAGGTGTCACCTGAGACTGGACAAGAATCCTGGACTGTCGCTCCTTTTACAAATGAGAAGGAAAAATGTGTGTGTGTGTGTGTGTGTGTGTGTGCGTGTGCGTGCGTGCGTGCGTGTGTGCGTGCATGTGCGTGCCTGGCTGTCCTGGAACTCGCTCTATAGACCAGACTGACCTTGAACTCACAGCGATCCACCTGTGAGTGCCAGGATTAACGGTGTGTACCACCACTACCCAGATAAAATATCTTGTTGTTGTTTTGTTTTTTTCGGGACAGGATTTCTCTGTGTGACAGCTCTGGCTCCCCTGAAACACCCTTTGTAAAACGGGCTGGCCTCGAACTCAGAGACCTGCCTCCCTCTGCCTCACAAGTGCTGGCATCACCACCCGCACACACACCCCCTCCGAAAAAAAGAGAAAAAACCCTTAAGAGTGGGAGTCAGGACACAGCTGGATCAGGGGCCCCGAACAAGGTCCCCAAACACTTACTCATATATGCAGTGGGCCGCCGTCAGCACCCATTGGTGGCTGATGAGGGAGCCTCCACATACATGTTCATTTCTGCTCTGCAGGCTCACCTGCCATGGCCACTTCCTCACGGCAGATGACCTTCCGTGACGGAACTGCATAATTCTACGGCCGCATGCTTCTAAAGAGAGGTTAGAAGTGAAGCCTGCGCTCAACACCTCCATCCCATTCCACAAAATCAGGGTCCTCCTCAGAAGGGACTATCTCTCCAGCCCTGCAAGGACCGGAGCAGACCCCGCCTTCCCAGCCTGATTGCTTTGCACTTTGACCTCCCAGACTAGCCGGTAGAGAGCTGGCACCAGTAGCAGTACCTGGAGCAAATGGTCCTCCTGGAGAGCTACTGCTGGATTTCACGACACCTTCGGTTGTGGTCGATGATCCTGGAGTCCCAGTGGGGTCTGGAGACACTGGAATTACCAAAGGATCTGAAATATTCAGGGGTTTCATGCGGTTCCACTGTGCCGGGACCTCTGGACTTGTGGGCATCACTCTGGAATCCTCCCTGGGTCTGTAAGTGCTACCTAAGGAAGAGACCAACAGGAAACGTTCAGGCAGAGCAGTACCTGCGCCTGCGCAGCTGCTTCCTGCTGGCTTGACTGCCCCAACAGCATCAGCCCTGCCACCAACGCCAACACCATCACCATGGTCACCCCCACCCAAAGCCAAGTTCCATGCGGCCACACCTCTGCCTCTGCTACCACCCGGGACCCCTGTCCACAACCAAGGCCTCACTGAACAGAGGCTGAAGAAGCTGAAGCCAGACCAGGAGGGTCAGGAAGCCGCCCCTGTGGTCCCTGCTGAAGCCGCCCATCCAGGCCTTGGGCTCAGGCAATCCCTCTCCTGGCACCCCCGCCCCCCAGCAGTGGCTCGTGCAGGTCCAGAGCTTCTTCCTAAGACGGCTGATCCCTGAGTCATCGTCATCGAAAAGCTAACTGGGCAGCACCGTCGTGGGAGCAATTTTGAAGGTGTTCTACATCTTATCAATATTAAATACAAAAAGGGGGCTGGAGTTCTTGCTGCTCTTGCAGAAGACCCGGATTTGGTTTCCAGGACCCACATGGTGGCTCCCAACCACTCATAACTCCAGTTCCAGGGGATCCTGACTCTCTTCTCAGAGTGCGTACACACACACACACACACACACACACACACACACACACGAAGACAAAACTCTCATACACATAAAAAATAATGTTTAAAAAAATATTAAATAAAAAGATCATCCCAGTCCCAGATAACATAACATTCTGACAGCTTGATAATTTCCTTTGTAATCTCTGGTGGTAAAATAGGACCATGTACAAAACCACAGAAATACACAACTTTGATAATTGATGTAAAGTGACTACACATGTATCTACAGTTGAGGTCAAGACACAGAACTCTGCTGACAGTGCAGGAGCCCCTCCACCTACACCCCATGACACACCTGGAGGCTGTGTTCATTAATGCTACTTTCATGTCCCCACACCCAAACATGCTTCCCTGCATGCTGCCCTTGAGTCTGGAAGGGCTGTTTTGCTCTTCATATATCCTTAAGAGATGCTGAAGACTGTACCTTCTCCTCCTGTCCATTACACTTCTTGTGTAGACAACTCTGGATTGTTTGGTGTGTAGTCTCTGGAAGTCTAGACTCTGAATTGCACTCTTTCTTATTGTTCTCTCTTTCCTGCAAGTCCACAGTGAGACCCAGGTCCCGGCCCCCTGTCAACCAGACAAGTGCTATATTCTATTATTGGGAGAAACACAATGTCGGCATGGTTTTCTTATTTTAATATTTATTTTTATTTTATATGTATGAGTGTTTTTTCCATATGTATGTAAAGTGTACTGCATATGTGCCTGATGTCCATGGAGGCCAGAAGAGGGCACCAGACCCCCTGGAACTGGAGCTACGGATGCCATGTGGGTACTGGAAACTGAACCAGGATCTTCTGCAAGAGTAGCCAGTGCTCTTAACTGCCACGCCTTCTCTCCAGCCCCACCACATTTTTTTCTGTTTTTGTTTTTTGGTTTTTTTTTTGTGACTTTACAAATGGTTTGATGATTTTGCCTAAAAACACTAATCCCTTAGGGGTGTTGAAAAATAGTGATCTCACAGTTTCAGCATTTTCTTTCATTCGTCAGTGGGAAAGTTTTATCAAGAGCGAGGCTATTAACACGTTTTACAGGTTTTTTTTAAAAAAATTATTTATTTATTATGTATACAATATTCTGCCTCCATGTATGCCCGCATGCCAGAGGAGGGTGCCAGATCTCATTACAAATGGTTGTGAGCCACCATGTGGTTGCTGAGAATTGAACTCAGGACCTCTAGAGCCAGTGCTCTTACCCACTGAGCCATCTCTCCAGCCCGTTTTACAGGGTTTTTTTGTTGTTGTTGTTTTGGTTTTTGGTTTTTCGAGACAGGGTTTCTCTGTGGCTTTGGAGCCTGTCCTGGAACTAGCTCTTGTAGACCAGGCTGGTCTCGAATTCACAGAGATCTGCCTGCCTCTGCCTCCCGAGTGCTGGGATTAAAGGCATGCGCCACCACCGCCTGGCCGTTTTACAGGTTTTTAAGAATTGTAACTGTCTTCCCTTCTGTGGTGGATTAGAAAACTCAGCCACAGTATTTTGCATCTTTACCAACCAAGAAATGGAATTCATCCAGGTGTGGCAGCTAGTGCTATCACACCAGCAATTAAAAGTAAGAGGCAGTAAAAAGTCAAGTTTTGGGCTATATGAGTTCAAGGCTTCCCAGTACTAAAAAGTCAGCCCTTGCCTCATCCTCCCATCCTTTGTTGGAGCTAAGATGGCTTTGTGATTTGCAAAGTTGTGCAACTTCTGAGCTTAGGTGTTAAGAGTACTTAAAGTATCTGCCTTCAATTGGGCGGTGGTGGCGCACGCCTTTAATCCCAGTACTTGGGAGGCAGATGCAGGTAGACTTCTGTGAGTTCAAGGCCAGTATGGTCTACATAGTTTGTTCCAGAACAGGCTCCAAAGCTACACAGAAACCCTGTCTTGAAAAGACAGAGATTAAAAAAATAAAAGTATCTGCCTTCACCCATTTTAGACACCGTCCTGAGGGCCCTGGTCCTGCTGGAGAATGGGAACCTTCTCCAGCACAGGAAAGCATCCAGACTAAACTCCTCAAGACCACCCAGGACACCAAGTTAAGCTTTATAGAGACTTTGTAAGCACTGTGTTAACAAATACTTTATCATTGCTCTTATGAGGAATTCAGGCTTCTGCTCCCGTGAGCCCCTGCACACAGTGCTCTCAGTCAGCATCTCACCCGTTTCTAAGTGTGTTGCTCTGTAAACAGCTCATTACATCGCCTGTTAGCCGACTGCACTCCCTGTGCTTAAAGAAAGCTGCCCCAAGAAAACTTCCCCATGATATCCATCCTAGCTCTCTTGCACTTAGGAATGCTGAGCAGCATTTCAGATTATTGTTGAGGTTCTTTGAAATTGAAAAAAAAAATACCAGCAAAACCCACAAATATGTAAGAAAAATGTGGCGGTGAACACGTGTTTAAATGAGAGCCCAAGGAAGCCCGGAAGTCATCGTGCTAGTCAGCTTTCCCGAGGCGCATGCGTGTGTTTCCACCGCTCTGTGAATATCCACAATAAAATGTTGCGCGTGAACACCGCACTGTGTGAGGCCCTTAAGCTTCGGATTCTATGGCACCAGCAATGGACCCTCAAACTCATCCTGAAGCTTATGTTATGCCATCTTTGCCGAGCATGGTTCCTGGAAGCAGTCTTGCCAGCGATGAGGGCAGTGGCTTGGGGAGAAGTGTGATGTCATTGAGAGATCCCAGGGCAGAGAACAAGAGAGGCAGGGTTGGCAGTTCAGGGGAGTTGAGCTACAAGCAGCTGTGGCCTGGCCAAGGTCTTTGCTGCCCACACCAGAAGCCCTCCCAGAATCTTCTCAAATGTAAAGGATTGGGCCTTCCCCTCTCTCTCTGCATGGCAGTGATTTTTCTCTGGGCTGAGCCTGGGAGATGTTATCTGAGGGGATGAGTTCCTAGCAGCTCCAGGTACTTTTTCTGAGAGGCCAACAATGGGTCAGTTTCTCAGAAGTTGGAGGCAGGTGTGATTTCTCAACCAATGGCACCTAACATGTGCTCATCACAGAGAGCCTGTTCTCACAGGTACACCACCGCTCACCACGGAGTGTCTGATCTCACAGGTACACCACCGCTCACCACGGAGTGTCTGATCTCACAGGTACACCAC
>JAQHUG010000001.1:3735849-3780140 GCA_028555095.1 Dicrostonyx torquatus
GGAGTGTCTGATCTCACAGGTACACCACTGCTCACCACGGAGTGTCTGATCTCACAGGTACACCACTGCTCACCACGGAGAGCCTGTTCTTATCAGTACATGACTCATTCGGTTAGGATCCCAGTGGTTCTGTTTTTTCCTTTATGTGTGTGAGTGTTTTGGCTGCCTGGGCCCATGGAGGTCAAAAGAGGTCATCAAATCCCCTGGGACTGGATTTTTAAGAATGCTTATGGGCCACCATGTGGGTGCTGGGAACTGAACCCAGGTCCTTTGAAAGAGCATTGAACCATCTCTCCAGCCCTGACCCAGTGGTCTTTACTAGTGATCTTGCTGTCTGGAATGGTGGGAAATACCAGGTTCCTTTAGGCAATTCCTACTCACACCTATACATTTTTCAAACCTTCTCTCTGGGCAAGCCTGGGGGAAATGGTGTTTCAAGATCACAACATCTGACCACTGGAAATGGTCATCTGCCTCCCAAGTGCAGGGGATCTGATGCTTCTTCCGGTCTTTGTGGGCACCTGCAGACATGTAAGCAAAATATGCATGTTAAAAATAATTTTTTAAATCTTAAAAAAGGTATCTGTAGATGACACGAGAGTGTACATTAGAATCAAAGGCGTCTGTAGATATGAGAGTGTACATTAGAATCAAAGGCGTCTGTAGATGATATGAGAGTGTACATTAGAATCAAAGGCATCTGTAGATGATATGAGAGTGTACATCAGAATCACAGGATCTGTAGATGATATGAGAGTGTACATCAGAATCACAGGATCTGTAGATGATATGAGAGTGTACATTAGAATCACAGCAGAGGGGCTGGAGAGATGAGTGAGCAGGTAAGAGAACTTCCTGCCCTTCCTGAAGGCCTGCCTTCGATTTGTAGCACCTACATGACAGCTCACAACCATCTCCAATTCCAGTTCCGGGATTTGATGGCCTCTGGCCTCTGTAGGCACTGCATGCAAGTGGTACACAGACCATACATACAGTCTAAACACCCCTACACCTGCAATTCCAGCACTCAGGAAGCTGAGGAAGGAAAATGGGCACAAGTCTGAGGTCAGTCTGGGCTATCTACGTAGTATCGGGCCAGCCAGGGTCAGAGGACTTCCAGCCACCAGGTTCCACCCACAGAACATTCTACTGGCCATAATTGCTGGACTCAGCCCCTCAAGACAGAAGTGGCCAAGCTCTGCAGAGTAAAATGTCCAAGATCAGGCTACAAAATCCTACCAATCCCAGGCCACCTTGGAAAGCTCTACCCCAAGAAAGCCTATAGAAAGCCTGCCTCTCATTCAACTCTTGGCTGCTTCTCTCCCAAGCATAGGCGGCTACCCATTTTCCCCCACTACATCTCTTCTGTGAGGTTTGTTGTATGGTGTGGCTTTGTGGTATTCTTCAACTCCCGATTGCCAGGATACCTTCCCCCTCAGAGCTGTAACACTTGCATGGACCACACAGCAAAACCTTGCATTAAAATACAAAAACAGGGCTGGAGAGATGGCTCAGTGGTTAAAGGCACTTGCTGTACTGGCTGAGGACCCAGGTTCAGTTCCCAGCACTCACATATTGGCTCCAGGGGATCTGACACCCTCTTCTGACCTCACAGGCAACAAGGCACACACAAGATGCCCAGACATTTGTGCAAGCAAAAGATCATACTCATAGAACAAATAAATGCAGTAATGATCGCACATGTATATGCATATATCACAGCTTACTGACATATTAACTGAACACAGTTTATTACATGTAGAATAACAAAGCTGCTGAAATACATTTAATTACTACATATAAAGATGTTTGGATATTAATAATGCCAAAGGAAGAAATTATCAGACCAATAAGCATGAAATAAATGATAGCAAAATCTCTGACCTGGCCCCACCGCACAAACTCTTACACAATGGTAGCTTCACTCGTGAGTGTTATCATTTTTTTAATTCATGTGATAAAGTTGACATACACATCCAAACCAAGCAAACACACAGCTTTAGTAGCCGATGTACAGTGACACTGCTTGGATTGCAATCAGGGCAAACCACACAGTCGGGAAGGCCTCCCATGTGCCCCCCACAACACAGTTCCACACTGCCCTCAATGAAACGTCAATTGTTATGTCATTACCCCCGTGCCTCTCATCATGGCTCTAGCTCTCAGACATGTTTCCTTGGGTGCTACCCTCTAGTCTAGTAAGACTCTTTTGCATTTGATATATCTTTAGAACCACGACTACACGGTACTCAGCCCCTTGAATGTCACCTGTGGAAGACCCTGGACTCTGACCTGTGGTCTCCTACAGTCTGGACTTTTTTTGCTCCAGGTTGCTCCTCTGCATCCTCTATTTCCTACTTGTCGACAGATACACTTCTACAGTTCTTTTGTCAACAAGAGAATTAATGCTGGATTCTGCCACTGAGAGACATGACGTCAAATGGCCTCCTCTTGTGACAATGCTGCCAGCTTACCTAGAAACTAATTCCTTTGGGTTGGAGGTGCAGTCTCATAACTCTGCCAGTTCTCTCTCAGTCACTGCTGGGAGGGCTGGGACCAAGAATGTAGCTCAGTGGTACAGTCTTTGCCTTGAATATGTAAGGCTCTGGGTTTGATCACTTTGGGGGGGCGATATTAGGAGTTAGTTCATTTTAGAGGTGTTTAAGAATTTTTTTATTATCCTCGATGTGGTGGATTAGAAAACGTGGGCATAGCATGTTGTGTGTCCATACTAAGCATGTAAATTAGCCAGCTCTGGCCTTTAATCCCAACACTCAGAAAGCAGGGACAGGCAGATCTCTGTGAGCTCCAGACCAGCCAGGGCTGCATAGTGAGATCCTGCCCACGCTCCCGCCCATATCAAACAGACAACACAGAAAGAAAAAGACATGAAATTCATTTCACTGCTATCATTAAGTCTGGTCTGGCATTAAGACATTCTGGCTTTTTTAGATAGGGTGTCATGGAACCCTGATTGGCCTGGAGTTTCTGACTCTCCTGCCTGCACTTCCAAGTGCAGAGAGTACATGTATACACCACTGCGCCCAGTTTTAGGTCGTGTCAGGGATCAAACCCATGGTTTCACACCTGCTAGGCAAACACTCGACCAACTGAGATACACCTTCGGACCAACTGTGACTTTTTTAAAATATTTATTTATTTATTTATTATGTGTACAATATTCTGTCTGTGTATATGTCTGCAGGCCAGAAGAGGGCACCAGACTTCATTACAGATGGTTGTGAGCCACCATGTGGTTGCTGGGAATTGAACTCAGGACCTTTGGAAGAGCAGGCAATGCTCTTAACCACTGAGCCATCTCTCCAGCCCCCCAACTGTGACTTATTTTGGATAAACAGAATGTAATAGAAGAAAAGTTGCCCGACTTCTTAATGAAAGTAGGTACTGAGACTCCTGGCAGCTTCTGCTTCCATCTGCCTGGAACACTGTCCTAAGGCCAGTTACTAGAAGATGAGAGCCCTCTCCCAGGAAACAGGGACATCCTTCCCCATACTCTCAGGTATCTCAACACAGGACAAGACCATCGTGGGTATCATGGCCCTGATAGAGCTGCTACACGGAGTGCCACAGACCTGCACGCCCACGGGAGCAGCAAGCATTGCCCAGCTCCCCTGTACAGTTGTGAGATGCACAGTTGGATGTTGCCATCCACAGGAGTCATGTTTCAAACCGTCACAGGGAGCACTAATCCATTTATTGCTCCTAGGAGAAAGACAGGTTTAAGCCCCAACAAGCTGCTGAAAATATTCTCATTAACCAGCCATCATACTCCACAGCCCATGTTTGTGCATTTCTGCAATATGCCTTTGTGTGCACTCTACTAAATGACTGGATTCATAGCCAACAGCATTCTAAACTTCTGAGGGAAGTTGCTCCAATATGCTCCTTTTTCTCTTTGAGGCCCCTCACTTCTTGTCCTTAAGAGCCATTCAGATCAGATTCATCATTGCTACGGACAAAAAACTGAGAGAAACGAGTCAAGGTGAGCAGTTATTCCCATGGCTCCTAGTCTCTGAGAGTTCCACCAAGGATGGTGGAGCTGCTCACACTGGGGCAGTGTGTAACAAACACTGGGAATGCAGGGAGGAGGTAGGGAAAGATACGGCCCTCAGGGACACATACTCTATGGCACATCTCCTCTGGCTAGGCCCCATCTTTCCCCACCTCTCAACAACACTGTCATATTATGGATAAATTTCTGGCCCTCATCTAATCCTCTCTGGGCTTGCTCTTCAGAGATGTGCTTCATCTCCTAAGAATTTATTAATTCAAGCTGTCAGTCAAAAGTGTCCTCCCTGTGCTAAGCAACATTTCAACAATGTGGCTGGGGCCTTCAAAATCATCAGCAAAATCTACCATAAACGTAAGGGAAATGATGTGGTTATGGAGATGGAAGATGCTCATTTAGACAGCGAGCTAAAAGAAGCCGAGGAAGCAGCATGGCAGTCCATCTTCACTAGGAGCATGGGTACCGGATGACCCAAAGTTCTCCGCTGCTCCATACATCTACAGTGAAATGATGAAGACAGAAGCACCCTGATCTATACGGCCACCGAGTCTCAAGTGTTGTATCACAAACACATTAGATTCCTCGGGTCTGGTGACACTCCTATGGTCCCATCTTTTGCTGGACAGAGTACACCCTCTGATTAGTACCTGAGTTTTACTGTGACCCCATGAGTCCCTGCGATGATAGAAAATAGTAGGCTCCTATTAGAAATTTCCTACTCCACACACATCTATATTTCAAGCATTTCTCCAGGGAGCCTGGTTTCATTTTGATGGGCCACAAAGTCTGACCACAGGAAATGGGCATTGCTGTCACTTGCCCTTTATGGCCAAAAACTGCATCTCTGAATGTTTTGTTACTTTTGTGAAGTATAGTAAGTTCAGTAGACCCATCTACCACTCACCTCCTCTTCCTCTGTGTCAGCCATCATGCCCTGTCCCCATGGGTCTCCCCACTAAACCCCTTCCTACCTGTGATCCACATCTTACGTAGAATCCTACACTAGTGCCTGACTTAGCAAAAGTAATCCACAAACATTGGCCAGGAAGAGTAAAAATGTCAGCATTGGTATTTGGTACCCCGTTCCCTCAGGGTGGATGCCTATTTTTTTCTCAACAATGCTTGAGCTAAATTTCTATTCCCTATGCCTAGAAATCCCTCCCATACCACAGACCAAAGGACTCCCTCTTTGGGAGCAAGGGATGTATCCCCAGTATGCCTACTCTATTGTATTTTTCCCCTTACTAAAGCAACCTGGAAAGGAAAATGGGGACAGAGCAATGAGCTGAGAGAAAGGTATAGGGCCACAAAGGACCCTTGAGAATTCATTTACCCATCCTCTCATCCAAATGACTCCTCAACTCCTTGCTCTGGCCTAGGAGCTGGAGGACAGAAGATAAACAATGGCTAGAGGGCTCCCTTGGCTCAGAGCAACAAAATGTCAACCTGTGGAGACAGAGAAAATTCAGGCATGGGGCCTCCAAAGCCAGGGGAACCCAGAAGGCACATTACATGCTGAGATGTGTGCTGTGGGACTCATGGGCTCAGACCACCCACCAAACTTAAATGAGACAGACAGCCTCCTCTAGGATTTAACGGAAACCAAATAACTTCCCTAGATAAATGGAGGCCCATGTCTCTTTAGAGTATGCTATAAGCAGCCAAACAGTCCAGATGGACAAAACTTCAGAACATATGAGACACGTTTATTCCGTTCGTATCTAAAAATCTATCCTCTCCAAAACCACATCAACACAACCTAGGGTGGCCCTGGAGGTGACTGTAGGGTACCAAGGAAGAGGGCACCAGACAGGACTGCTCCCAGGAATCAAGGGTAGCAAAAGTTTTCTACTCACAGATGGATTCCCACTGGGGTGCAGGGAATATGCTGTCAACCACAACTGAGCCAGATGTAGAAGTCCCAGGCTTACAGCTCTACAGAAAATGTGCTGGGCCTCCCGTCTCTTTGTGAGTGATCATAGAACTCAGGTACGGCAGAGTCTCGGGTAACAGCTAGGAAAGCAGTTAGGTCTAGTGGCTACTCAACACTGACGATGTCTCTCCTCTCCAGATGTTCTCCCAGGCCTCCATGAGTCATCTCTTTCCACCTGGCAGGTCAGAGAGTCCTCTCTCTGGGAATGGTTCTCTCTCCTTCGCTCCACTCATACAGTGGTCACTGAGGCAGATGGCCAGAGCACCAGGTCAGGACATTTTGCAAGTTCCCAACTCCCTGTCATGCTCCACTGAGGCAATGGATTCCGAGTAGAATTTGAAGAGAGAGCATTGACAGGGAAGGAAGGTTAGAGGAGAAGCCTAGTGGAGGCTCAGAAACAAGAGGACAGTGGGCTGTGGGATCACAGGGCCACCAGGACACTCAGGCGAAGCACCAGACAGATGCATAAGGTAAGGTAGCCCAATGAGTTACAATCCGGAGCTCGGCTCAGTTCTTTAACGATCCAGTCTTTGTAGTAACTCACTTCTGTATAAACCCCAGGATATCCTTTTCGACCACAGCCAATGCCCCAGCTCACAATCCCCACCTGCACCCATGTTTCATTAAATTCACAGACCAAGGGCCCCCCGGAATCTCCCTGGAGAAAAAGAAAGAAAGAAATTGATTCATGACACAGCAGATTCCACCCCAAGGAGAAATTGATACAAACCAGACATACACCTGCTACTCCTCATTTTCTATGAGATTTTAGAATTAAATCTTTTAGCAAATGAACATTTCTATCTATTCAAAGAGGTTAACTAGGGGCTGGAGAAATGGCTCAGAGGTTCAAAGCACTGACAGCTCTTCCAGAGGTCCTGAGTTCAATTCCCACAACCACATGGCAGCTCACAACCATCTCTAGTGGGACCTGATGTCCTCTTCTGGCATAAAGGCAGACATGAAGATAGAGCACTCATATATGTAAAATAAATCTTAAAACATCTTAAATCGAGGCTAACTGAATATAAACCAACATAATGGTTCTATTCTGAAATAATGAGTAAACCTGCGCACATGGAACGTCCCACAGAAGAGGCTGAAAACACCCAATCTATATTATTGCTGCCCTGATTCATCCCACCCCAGCCACCGCAGACAGTCAGCTGTTTCCTCCTGGACGGTCCTGTCAGGCTAGCCTAGGAACTGTGGCCACTTGTCCTGACAGTCCATCAGCTTCAGAAACAGCAAATGGAGAATGGGGGCATAGTCCAGGCCCTAAGGTCTGGGAATTAGGGACTTCTGAGGGGAGGATAGCGGGGCAGAGTGGCAAGAGACCCGTGAACTGACCTGGCAGGTGTCTCCTCCTTTCTCACTGTAGCCACAGACCACCCCTTCCTGGGTTAGGGTAAATATTTTTCCCGTGTTGTTCTTGAGAATCTGATTACATTTCTCATGACGAATAATGCTTAGCTGAGTTTCCTGAAGATATCTTGATGATGCACCTACACGGAGATCATTTTGGAGAGAGCAGATCTCCATTAAGTAGGAATGGCATGAGTCAGTGGTACCTCCTCTGGACCTCAACACCGTCTTCACCCCTGAGTACCCTCAAAGACCTCAGCTATTATTCACATCTGACACTGGGGAGAAATGAGGCCCAACCTTGCCAAGAGTGTAAGACAATACAAAGTCCAAACCATGGAAGTAGAAGGAAGAATTCTGAGAGAGAATAAAATATTGTTGCCCGGGAGTTGACAAGCATGGGATGTAAGCTCTTGCTAATACGAGTGATCGTATCCTGTGCGCCAGTCCAACAGCGTTACTTGTTAGGATACAAACACAAACTCTTAGATGGGTAGTACCACAAAGTACCAAACTACATACTACCCAGTAATAGGAGGCCCTAGAGCAGTGGTTCTCAGCCTTCCTGATGCTGCGACCCTTTAGTACAATTCCTCATGCTGTGCTGACCCCCAACCATAAAATTATCTTCATTGCTACTTCATAACTGTAATTTTGCTACTGTTATAAATCATAATGTAAATATCTGTGTTTTCTGATGGTCTTAGATGACCCCTGTGAAAGGGTCATTCCATCCCCAAAGGGTCAGACTCATGGTTTGAGAACCTCTGCCCTATAGACTCACTGTGTTTCCAGGCCTCTTCTCGCATACAAGAAGCTCCCGACCTTCCAAGACAGGTGCTTCTAGCTTATAGAGAGGTCTTCTCACCCTGAGCCAAAATCTGCCCTGGTGAGTAGCCACCAAGTTTGGTGCCTAAGTTCCTCCAGTCCTGACAAGTTGATAGAAATTCACCAATACTTGCTCCAGCATAGCGCCTTCTCTCTTCCCCTCCTTATTCACCTGCTAGAAACTCAGGCTGCCTGTCCCTCCCTTGAGCTTAAAGACCAATCCCAGGCTACTAAGGAGGTTGTTACCTGGTCTGTGGTTGCTGAGGTCTTGCTTTAGGCTCACCTGCTTCAGCTACTCTGCCCCATCCGGTCACCCAGCACTGGGTCCCAGCTTGCACCAAGAAAGCCCTGTTAGGGAGGCACACAGGCTGGATTTTTGCATTGTAATTCACAGGGAAGGCCAGCAGAGCAAGAGCAATGTCGTGCACAATTGCTCCCATAGTAGAGAAATCTTGGTGAACAATGATGTCTTGGACTGGAATGATGACTCCCTTTGTGGACCACTGGTCAATCTCTCCCATCAGCACTTCGTAATCCAGATGGCTGCAAAGAGATCCTGAAGGGTCTATACACTTCCCATCCACAATGTCACCGTGCTCCCCAGCCCAGTCCCATCCTCCTGAGGCAGCCATCGGCTACCCCTCTCCAGGACCTCTAACAACCCCATCCAACCACCAGCTGGTTCTCTAAGTGTGTGTGGCCTCTGATCAGTATCATTTGGGATTGTGTTAGAAATCCAAATATTCATGTGTTCACTGAATTCTTTTTTTTAGAAAAAAAAGCAAGCAAACAAAAAACCTAGGACTATCATCTCTCCCCCGCTGCCTATAGTTTTGCGGTGGGTTCTCTCTCACTCTGGAAATCACAAACTGGCCTCTAACTCCTGGCATTCCTCCTGCTTTAGTCTCCTAAGTGTTGGGATTACAAGCATGAACCAGCACCACAGGCTCCTTCTTTCAAACAGAAAGCAAGAGGGGCAGGTCATAGAACCTGGTTAGGGGCCCAAATCCAGATCCCCAGGCACTCACCCAAATACACAGTGGGCTGCGGTCATCACCCACCATTTGCTGATGAGGGAGCCCCCACAGATGTGCTGTCCTCCTCTGACCTGCAGGCTCACCTGCCAGGGCCACTTCCTCAGTGCTGCAGGCTGTCCAGCAACCACCCTTGCAGTTCTGTGGCCACAACCTGGAGCAGGTTAGTGAAGGGAGGGGCTGAAGGGAGAGACTGCTCCACCCCCAGCATCTCAGATCCTTAGAACCTGAGGATCAAGCTTCTGTCTCTGCAAATCCTAGGGCAGGTGTGGATCCCCCAAGGGATCTCGGGCCCACTCAGAGCCCACACTCCACATCCAAAGACCCAAGATCCTCCGATAGATCAGGGTCCCATCCCCCTAGGTCCAGGCCAGGTCTCTGTGGCAGACCATCGCCCAGGAACTTCACCTGAAGTGGTTGGAATCCATGTTGGAAACCGTCCCTGTGGCAGAGTCGTGGCTGAAAAAGAGGGACCAGGAGTAAATGTCACTGAATCAAGGGACATCGTACTCCCCACAGGGTGGGGGACCTGAGAGGTCTCAGGCATCTCTGTGCTTGACTTCTCTTGTGGACTTGCACCCGGGTCATCAAGACCATCCTCCAAGGGGAGAGGAAGAGACAGTGTCCCTGGAACCATCCAGGCCTCCTCCAATCGCGTCTGAAGCAGCAAGAACCAAGCCAAGAGGCCCAGGCAGTCGCCAACCGGTAAGGCCATACCACCACGAAGGCCTCTGTCTCCAGCCTCCTCATGGCGGTTACCGAGGCTGCGCACAGTTCTGGGGGAAACCGGTTCCATCACGCGGCCTCTTTCAGACCTGACTTTGGCATATCACCTCCTTCCCAGCTCTAGGCTCTCTCCACCTGACCCACAGGCAGGGTGTAACCTAGACAGAGTGGCTAGCGGGAGGTGGGGCCCCTGGCTGCAGAGAGCCCCTTATGCAGAAGCTTCCACCATGCGAGGATATACAACCGAGCTTCTCATACCTGACCTGGTCTTTCCCCCAGATCTCTCTGCGCCAGGGATCCGTTGTCAAAAGTAAAACTCCTTAGCAGATACCAACCATGCATCAGGGTAGACGCTGCTACCTTTTTGAAAAGTCAACACCCACAAGATCTTCAAGACCCATTAGCTGTATCAGCACAACACAAATTAAAACCACAATGAGACATCAATACAAATCTAGTGGGCTTTCAAAAACAAACCCATAGCCGGGCGGTGGTGGCGCTTGCCTTTAATCCCAGCACTTGGGAGGCAGAGGCAGGCAGATCTCTGTGAGTTCGAGACCAGTCTGGGCTACAAGAGCTAGTTTCAGGACAGGCTCCAAAGCTACAGAAGAGAAACCCTGTCTCGAAAAACCAGAAAAAAAAAACCCATAACAACCTCAAATGTTGACAGAGGAGCACAGGTAGGGGTTGTGGTGGGGATGTAAGTACAGTCACTATGGAAAGCACACTGGCTGTTTATTAAACAATAAAAAATGCAATTACCATATACTCCAGTATTTATATTCCTGAATATTTATCCCAAAGAAATAAGGATTTATGTTCCATTAACCAGTATAAATACTTATAGTAAATATCTTTGTTCATCAAAACCAATAGCTGAAAATAACGTGGCAGCCTCCCCCTGAACACACGTTCCAATCCCTGGAACCCTTGAGCATGTTACTTTACTCGGTCACTAGCAAACAGAATGGATTAAATGAAGACTCTTGACACAAGATGATCTGTGGGCCCACTGCAGTCTCAAGCTTTTTTATTTGTATCAACAGGACAACTGAAGTCAATGGTAGAGATGAGATGTCAGAAAGAGGTGGGAGGAGAAGGGGCAGAAGTTGTTGAGGCTTCACTGTGGTCTTTAAGGACTGAGGAAGATGTCACAAATCTAGAGGTGAAGGTAGCCTCTAGAAACTAGAACCAGAAAGCAGATAAATTCTCCCCCTTGTCAGGTGGTGGTGCACGCCTTTAGTCCCAGCACTCAGGAGGCAGAGGCAGGCAGAGCTCTGAGTTCGAGGCCAGCCTGGTCTACAGGGTGAGTTCCAAGACAGCCAGGGCTGTTACACAGAAAAACTCCAACTTGGAAAAAACCAAACCAAAACAAAATTCTCGCTCTCAGTCTCTAGAAGGCAACAAGCTGACTTATTTCTGATATGCAAAAGTTTGAATTGCAAAATACAGTTGGGCTGTTTCAAGCCACTACATTGGTGGCAAACTGTCATAGCTTATATCAGTCCAGATATCCTTCAGTGGGTGAAAGGTTAGACAGCCTTAGAGTTGAACTGTGAACTGCAAACTGTTAAACCTGAGAATATCAGAGAGAAAAGGCCAAATCCACAACTGTCTAAGTAAAGCAACTGTATTTTAGGGTGTGCCTGGGACTGGCCCATTGGCTGTCTCACCTTAAGTCTGGATTTGATAGTCCCTTTGTAAGAGAAACAAGGTGTTCCCAGGGGCAAGAGAGTTGGGTGTTACTTGTTAGAAAGATAAAATTAAATGGAAGGACCACCGTCAGTGGGTCAAAAGTTTTGTGCTGATTGAGAAACATGTTTTGCAGTTTACAACAGATCAAGAAACAGGAACTCATTCCTTCTCCCGTGTGTGTGTGCGCACGCGCATGTGTGTGTGTGCACATAAGCACACATGTGTGTGCATGTGTGTCTTTTGGGTTTTCTGTTTGTTTGTTTCTCTGTGTAGCCTTGGCATCCTAGAACTTGATCTATAGACCAGGCTGGCCTCAAACTCACAGAGATCTGCCAGCCTCTGCCTCCTGAGTGCTGAGGTTAAAGGCGTGAGAACTTATTCTTAATTACAAACAGAAAACTTAACTTGCAAGGACTTAACACACGACAAACCAGAACTTATTCTTTAAATATAAACAGAAACTTTAATCTGCAAACTATATTGTTCCCATTTTGGTCTCCCATTAACTTGCAAGGTATATTGTTCCTGTTTTGGTCTCACAAGATCACAAAGTATGGAGCAACCGGAGCAATTGGAATGAACTAGTGAGGAGGAGGAAGAGTTGGGAGGGGCAGATGAGAGAGTAATGGAAGTTTGATATAATCACAATACATTGTATCAATGTATGAAATTATAAAAACCTTTACAATATGCATTTTAAAGTGGGCAGTTGATGTAGGATGTCCTTCTGTAGGCTGTGAATATGTGTTTCTCTCATTGGTTGATGAGTAAAACCGTTTCAGCCAATGGCCTAGCAGAATGAGTCAGGTGGAAGATCCAAAGACACCAAGAGAAAGAAGGTGGAGTCAGGGAGATGCCATGTAGCCACTGAAGGAGTAACACGGCAGAGCAGCACGGTAAGCCACAGCCATGTGGCTATACACAGATTAGTAGAAATGGGTTCATTTAATTGTGAGAGCAAGTCAGTAATTTGTCTAAGCCACTGGTCAAACAATTACAATTAATATTAAGCCACTGAGTTGTTATCTTTTAAGTGGCTGCAGGGACCCACGGGCAGAGAGAAACCAGCAGGACCAGGTGAGACAGAGAAAAAGTCTCCATTTACAGGTGGTGGTGGCATACACCTTTAATCCCAGCACTCAGGAGGCAGAGGCAAGTAGATCTCTATGAGTTTGAGGCCAGCCTGCTCTACAGAGCTAGTTCCAGGACAGATAGGGCTGTTACACAGAGAAACAGAAACCCCATCTCAAAAAAACAAAAAAAAAGGCTTTTCCTCTGCTAATTTCATATTGCTAGCATTTCTTAATGTTTTCTTGACTAACCTCTCAGTTGTCAAAAATTTGCTGCTTCTTCACAATTTCCAAAAATATTGAATGACTATTGAACAGTGTGAACGTCACGTTGTTGTCTGTCCTTTAAGAACATTGAAATCTAGCTGACATCTAAACTCTCCAATCTACCTGAGATTATTTTTCTTTGTGTGACCTGTACCTGGCTACCAGCAGTAGAGTTTTGTAAAATCTGTGCTGATTGCCAAGTGACTAAGCAGGGCATCCTGCCTGGTTGGATGTCACCTATGACTGTGTGACCTCTAAGAATTGTTTAATTTCTAATAGTCTGATGTCCATTTTACCTAGCATCCTGGAAATGCCTGTGAAGATCAGCATTCACCCAAAAATTAAGTGGAGTCACTATACAAATTTTTGTAACTATTTCTTTGCATATTTATAACCCATGATCCATGAATCACCAATCTTTCAGAACCGAGAGCTTTTAATTAATATTTAGACTTTGCAGGCCACACGTAGTCCCAACTCCATTATTTTCTAAAAGACAACCTTCTCAGGGCTGAGGAGATGTCTAAACCCTTGCCATGAAGTACAAGAACCCTAGCTCAATCCCCAGAACCCATGTAAGAAAACAGATACTTTGGTCCATGCCTATAATCCCAAACCTTCAGAGGCAGAGGCAGGAGGGCCTCTCAGGATTGCTGGACAGCCAATCTAGTAAATTGGTGAGCTCCAAGTTCAGGAAGAGACTCTATCTCAAAACACAAAGTGGAGAGTAGTTAAAGAAAACACCCAGTATTGACTTCTGGCCAGTGAATGGATGCCTAAATGCATAGACACAAACATATGCACAGTAAATAATAAAATATGTCCCTTTAAAATGTATAAATGAAGCCAGGTGATGGTAGTACACATATTTAATGCCAGCACTAGGAAGGCAGAGGCAGGTGGATCTCTGAGTTCAAGGCCAGCCTGGTCTAATAGCAAATTCCAGAACAGCCAGAACACAGAGAAACCTTGTCTCGGAACACACACACACACACACACACACACACACACACACACAAATTGTAAATGAAGCTGGTATGGTGGTGTGTGCCTATAACACCAACACTTGGAAGATGGAGGCAGAGAGATCAAAAGTTAAAGGCCATCCTTGGATACATAGGACCTTTCCCAAAACCAACATGTAAATATAATTCTTATCATAAGCCTGTGCAGAATCAGGTAATTTACTTTTCTTTCTTCCTTTTTGTTTTTCATTTTTGAAATAAGTTATCAAACTCACTCCTAATTCAAACTGGTCCTCTAACATGTGCTCGCTAAATCCACATAAAACCTGAAAAAGCTTAAAAAGTAATTCTAGACACAAAAGAACAGAGTTAAGCACGGCTTCTTGGTAGCCAACATTTTGCTGGTAGCATGCTACGGCTCCTTTAAGAGAAGTCTTCCTGAGTCAGTGATAGCAAAAAAAAAAAAAAAAAAAGCCCTGTGGTTTCAAAACTGCAGCTTCCTGCACTGCCAGCACTAACTCTGGCTCTTTCAGGAGGATTTGTGGGCAGCAAGCTGCAAGTTACTTGGTAGCAGCATGGGCCAACTGGTTATCAGAATTGGGGTGGTGAGTGTGGCTCCCACCCAGCAGTCTCAGAGGCAGTGAACGGACCTCCGCCATGATGGAGAGGGCAGAGCCAAAAGGCAAAGCAGCCTTAGTCCTGGTCAGGAAAGGATCACAGATGCACAACAGGACAGTATCAGACTTAAAAGACCGCTAAACTAGACACAGTGTGTTTAAAACATGTGTGTAGGCTTGGGAGAGAGAAGAAAAAGAGTATGAAGAGTTATAAAAAGAAGTAAACAGTTTATAAAAAATAAAATAAAGTCTTTAAAGAGACAGAGTACAGACAGTCATAGATTAAAAGAAGTAAAGGAAAATAAGCCATGTAAAGATGGACTATACACAGAGAGTCTGGATTATGTATATTATTGTGTTTTCTTTGAATTTTTTGACTGTGAAGGAGCTAAGTACAGAGAGACATTTCATTGTACAGGCTGCTAAGATAAACTAACAAAGGTATCTTGACTTCAGAATTGGGTCTCAGGATATACTATTTTGGAAAAGAAGTTCTTTTTTTTGTTTTCACAGAGGATGAGAACCTGGGCAATTTTTCCAGACTAATGTGGTTCGATGGAAGGTCACTGTGAACACTTCCAAAAAATGGCTTCTCCCAACGAAAAGCAGGAAACACTTTGGAGAAAACTACACCCAAATTCCCTAGATAATTGTTTATAAATGTTTACTTACATTTAAAGAAGAATATGATATAAATATGAATAATTTGCATTGATATGGATCTTAGTTTATTGATACAAATTTAAGATCAATTTTGTTATATGTATATTTCTGCTCTTGATTAAGATATTGTGTTTGTGCAGTTGATTTAAAAATGTAATTGTATTGGGCTGGAGAGATGGCTCAGAGGTTAAGAGCACTGACTGCTCTTCCAGAGGTCCTGAGTTCAATTCCCAGCAACCACATGGTGGTTCACAACTATCTATAATGAGATCTCGTGCCCTCTTCTGACCTGCAGGCATAATAAATGTATATGGAACACTGTATACATAATAAATAAATCTTAAAAACTCATGAAGATTTCAAAAATGTAATGTATAATTAAGAAATATAGGTTAATAGTCATCTATAATAGTCAAGCTTGCAGTCATGTTAGGTTTTCTCGATATATAAAGATTTATTTCAGTTAGATAGGCATTCTTCAAATCTCTCAGAGACCTTCAGAATATGGTATTTAAAATGTTTTAAGAAGTTAGGACTTTTCATAACAATGAGACACATCTGCTCCTGGCAGCACCAATCTTCGATGGTCATCGAAGAGGTTCCTCGTGGAGTTTGTTAGTCATTTGTGCAAGAAATTGCCCTTGCCTGGACTACTTGATGAACTGGACATGCAGGACCCACAGAGAAATGACTGCTGAAGTTGCCTAAAGAAGGTGAGACGGTCATTTGGGGTTTCTGCTTCATGAAAGAGTCTGCCAGACATTCTGCAGGACACAGAAGAAAGAGGCAGACACACTGCCAATGTAGGCAGAACAGTCTTTGAAATTTCCTGCTTCATGGAAAAGTCTACCAGATACTATGGGCCTGTAGGCTGAAGATGGATATTCCAACAATACAGAAGAACTTTGGGTAACTGTCCAGGCAACGAGATGTCTCTGTCAATTCTAGAGTTTTGGAAGTTGTTTATAATACACTTCCTGTTAACTTAGGTAATATTATATTTTCTTGGGTCTTTGATGGAGTTGAATAATAGATAGTTATAATTTTCCTTAGTTATGATAAAAGATAAAGTAAATATAAATATTGTAAATGTAAATTTCACTTGATACTTGTTTTGCTATATGTACTTTTACTATGCTAGAGTTAAATCTTCCTTTTTATTTAAACAGAAAAGGGGAGGTGATGTAGGATTCCCCTCTGTATGCTGTAGTTGCCATTGATTAATAAAGAAACTGCCTTGGGCCTATAGCAGGGCAGAACAGAGCTAGGTGGGGAAAACTAAACTGAATGCTGGGAGAAAGAGGGCAGGATCAGAGATGCCATGTAGCTGCTACCGGGAACAGACATGCTGAAAGCTTGCTGGTAAATCACAGCCATATGGCGATACACAGATTAATAGAAATGGGTTAAATTAAGACGTAAGAGTTAGCCAATAAGAAGCTAGAGGTAATAGGCCAAGCAGTGATATAATTAATACAGTTTCTGTGTGATTATTTTGGGAGGCTGAGCAGTCAGTAACAAGCAAGCAGACTCCTATGATACTCCACCTCCCAAGTGCTAGGATTATAGGGATGTACCACCAGGTCCAGCCAACAGGTTGTCTTTAAAAAAAAAAAAAACCACATGTGTCACAGGAGGTATGTGGAGGTCAGAGAACAGCTTGCAAGAGTCAGTTCTCTCTTTCCATCATGTGAATCCCAGGCATCAAACTCATGTAGTCAGGCTTAGTAGCATACACCTTGACCTGCTGAGCCATCTCACTGGTCCAGCCTATGTCTTGAAATGCAGATAAGCCACAATATGCCAACTCTCAGGTCTACAGTATTCTAACCTGAAACTGTCAGGCCTCTAGCCATCGTCAGCTTCAATCCCTGATGCTTTATAGCACTCTCCTCTATTTGGGTTTTCATTGTGCCATCTGAAAATTGCCCATTTGTAGAAAGCCAATGTTGCCCTGACACTTACCTCACTTGTTTCTCTTCTTTCCCGGAGTGTAGTCCTCTGATGTCTGAAAATGTATTTATTTTATGCCACATGTTTTTTTTTTAATTTTTATATATGTGTGTTTTTCTTGCACGTACGTAAATACACTATGTGTGTCTTTTGCCAGAGGAGGTCAGAAGACATCAGATGCCATGGAACAGGGGTTACAGATGGTGGTGAGCCTCCATGTAGGTGCTAGGACTGAATATGGGTTTCTGGAAGAACAACCAGTATTTTTAACCATTGAAGCATTTTTCCAGGCTCCTACTCCCATTTTTTTCAAGATAACTATCCAGACTTAGGAAGAGAGGTACTGCATCTGCATGGCTGGTTCCTTTCTTCTGTAGAATCTCGGTAGGTAGAGGGGGGGCGGGGGAGGGCAGAAAGGGACCATGAGAGAGATCTCAAGGTAGGGAGAGAGGGTAATGGAATACATATAATATGAAAACAACACGGGGGGCACTTTGGGAGGAGGAAGACGACCAACAGGGACACTGGAGCAGGCAGTTGAGTAAGGGGATGAAGAAGAGAAAAGTATAATGCCTGATATATATGTAAGTATATATTATGATGAAACAATACTTTGGTCACTAACTAAAAATTTGTTTCTAGAAATAGCAACAAAGAATGATGATGTTGTACACTTGCAATTACAGCACTCAGGAAACTGGGGCACGAGGATTGTAAACTCAAGGCAAGCCCAGGCTATGAGAGAACTGATGATGATGGTGGTGATGGTGGTGATGATGATGATGATGATGATGATGATGGTGATGATGGTGATAGTGATGTGATGATGATGATGATGATGATGGTGATGATGGTGATAGTGATGTGATGATGATGATGGTGGTGGTGATGATGATGATGATGGTGATGATGATGGTGGTAGTGGTAGTGATGATGATGGTGATGATGATGATGATAGTGATGGTGATGATGATGATGGTGGTGGTGGTGATAGTGATGATGATGATGATGATGGTGATGATGATGATGATATGGGATAATGCTAAGACTAACATCTCAGCTTCCTGAAGTTCCCACATTATCACCATTTTTTTTAAAAGGAAATGACAAAGATTAAAATTAGCCCTGGCTTTGGCAAATTTCTAACATGATCTAGTTGGATTCGGACTCTCCTTGGCCTCGCCCTTCTCTTCCCATCTTTCTTGCATGAGATACAGAATTTTGGAGGCTACAGTGCACTATAGACATGATGAAGAACAAACCTCAAGCAAATATGAACATTAGTTCTGAGTCTGAGGACAGTGGAGCAAACTTTAATTTAAAATTAGGGGGTCTGACTCCCTCTGCTCAAGGCAGTTTCTAAAATTTCATCCACTTGGACCCAATACAGGTAGGTCTCCTCCTTCTTTATCCTCTTCCTCCTCTTATCTCCTCTTCCTCCTTCTTTCCTTTATTTCTATTTTTATTTTATATGTATGGGTTTTTTTCTACATGTGTGTTTGTACACTACATGCAAGCCTGGTGCCCACAGAGGCCAGAATAGGGGTAGAACCCCTGGAACTGGAGTTACAGATGGTTGTGAGCTGCCATGTGGGTGTTGGGAATTGAACTCAGGACCTCTGGAAAAGCAGCCAGTGCTCTTAACTGCTAAGCCATCTCTCCAGCCCATTCCTTTTCTTTTGTTCTTTATTTGGAGGTAGGGGTGGGGAAGTGTTGAGACAGGAATCTTTATATAACCCTGGCTGTGTTGGAATTGCTATGTAGATCAGGTTGGCCTAAACTCACAAAGATCCACATACCTCTGCCTTCCAGGTGCTGAGATTAAAGGTGTGCCACCACGCCAGGCTTTCTTTTCTTTTTATTTCATATCCAAAGGATGCTGCATCGTACCACAAGGACATGTGCTCAACTATGTTCATAGCAGCTTTGTTTGTCATAGCCAGAACCTGGAAACAACCTAAATGCCCCTCGACCGAAGAATGGATAAGAAAATGTGGTACATTTACACAATGGAGTACTACGCAGCAGAAAAAAATAATGGCATCTTGATATTTTCAGGCAAATGGATGGAGCTAGAAAACATTATTTTGAGTGAGGTAACCCAGATCCAGAAAGACAAATACCATATGTACTCACTCATAAGTAGTTTTTAAACATAAAGCAAAGAAAACCAGCCTACAAATCACAATCCCAGGGAACCTAGACAATAATGATGATTCTAAAAGAGACATACATGGATCTAATCTATATGGGAAGTAGAAAAAGACAATTGGTAGCATGGGAACCTTGGGAGAGGGTTGAAGAGGAAGAAAGAGGTAGGGAGGAAGCAGAGAAAACTGTATAATGCAATAAAATCAATTTAAAAAAAACTATTCATGAGTGGGTATACAACCTGAGAATTTAAAATAGAGCTGACTGATTCTTTTTCATATATATTGATTTGTGATTCTTTTAAGATTTCTTTTAAGATTCCTTTTGAGATAAATAATAAAATGATTGGTCCTTTCTTTGTAACTACAAAATGCAGTCTACTAGTGAAAGAGCTGGCTGAGAAAAATACCTTGCTTGCTCACACTCTGTTAATCTACAGTAAGTTGTTTGGACATGAATGTTCGTGAGTTCTTGGGACAAATTGCTTCTCATCTGTAATACATAAAAAGTTTGTTTATGTAAAGGATATTGTTTTTTACTTATAGTCACCGTAATCATTCACTTGAAAACTAGAATGTAATCATATTGTAGTTTTTATACTGCTTGAAAGATTTCGCTGGGATATATAAGGAAAGAATAAGAAAGTTAGAAGGAAGCCAGGCGGTGGTGGTGCACGCCTTTAATCCCAGCACTTGGGAGGCAGAGGCAGGCGGATCTTTGTGAGTTCGAGACCAGCCTGGTCTACAAGAGCTAGTTCCAGGACAGGCTCCAAAACCACAGAGAAACCCTGTCTCGAAAAACCAAAAAAAAAAAAAAAAAAAGAAAGAAAGAAGGAAAACATCAGGAATGAGAGAATGAAATCACCATGAAAGATGTAGAGAAAAAAATAAAGATACAGAAGAAAAATAAAGAAAAGGTCAGAAGGAATCAGTTAGGAGAATGTGTGCCTTTTTCCTTATTCTGTTAGATAAAAGCTCCCCAGCTCCACAGATCCCCATGGAGCCTTGCACTGCTGGAGGCTGGTCCTCAGGGCAGCGGTGTGGGTCCCAGGCATGAAATGCAGTCATCAGGCTTGGTAACAGGAACTTTTACCCACAGATCCTTCCTGTCAGCCGGAGCTCGTACTTTTTATGTCCTGTGTAAAAGATCTTTGCCTACACAAGAACCACGGATTTTTTTTCTTCTGGCTTTCTTTAGACGTTTTATAGATTCATGGTTTATATTGAGTTCTATAATTTATTTTTAATTAACAGAATAAAATATCTATACATTGCAAGGTGAAGAGCAAAGGCCATTTCCTTTTTACTTCTTTTTTGTTTGGTTGTTTTTTGGTTTTTGGTTTTTTGAGACAGGGTTTCTCCGTGTAACCCTGGCTGTCCTGGAACTCACTGTGTAGACCTGGCTGGCCTCGAACTCACAGAGATTCTGCTATCTCTGCCTCCCCAGCGCTGGGATTAAAGGCGTGTATTGCCACTGCCAGGCACAAAGGTAATTTTTCTAACACCCTTTATTTTTTGTGGCACTAAGTATTGAACCAAGTGCCTCATGAACACTAGACACGCGCTCCACCATACTGAGGTCCATTCCTAGGCCCTCAGCACCATTTGCTAAATAAAAAGACTATCTTCCCCCATTAGCTTACATTAATACACTTTCACTAAAATCATCTGGCTATACAGGTGCAGACCTCTTTCTAGATTCCTAGTTCTGTTCCACTGATCAATATTTCTGCCCCAATGCTAATACAACCCTGCATTGATCAGCGTATCATTTTTAAAGTCTTGAAACTTGTATTATTTGCATCAGTTATTCTGTGTGTGTCCTTTGATTTTCCCATATACAGTTTTTTAAAGCTTCATTTTATTTTAATTTGTGAGTATGTATGCAGACACATGTGCAAGTGAGCTTAGAGGCCAGATACTCTGGAACTAGAGTTACAGATGGCTCTGAGCAGCTGAGCACAGATGCAGGCCCTCTGCAAAACCAGCAAGCACTCCTAACCGCTGAGCCATCTCTCCAGGCCCCCTCCACCACCACATCCATTTCATTTGTGTGTGTATACATACATGTGTGTGTTCGGGTGTGAACAGGTACCCATGCACAAGTGTGAACATGAACATGGAGGACAGAAGTACTTGGGCACTGTTCCTCAGAAGCTGCCCCCCTTTGTAATTTTGGACAGAGCCTCTCAGCGGATCTGGAGTTGCCTGTTAGGCTGGCCTGGCTGCATAAGTAGTCCCGGAGGTCTGCTGCTCTCTGCCTCTCCTGCACCAGGATGACAAGTGCATACCACCATCCTGGCTGGGGCTTGAACTCAGGTCCTCACGGTGAGCATGTGCAGGGAACACTTCACAACCGAGTTATCTCCAGAGTTCTCAGTTCCAAGAGACTGGAGCTTGCAAAGAATGTGAATGACTTTGTAGGTACAACACCAAACTTCAAGACTAGAAACACAATAGTTAGGGCAGAGTGGCATTTTATTTAAGAATATATAGGTGGACAGGGAGCGAGTGGAGTCAAGAAATAGGTGCTAAAATACACTGTCAGTTGGTGGTGTAAGTCGATGCTGAAACACATGCATTTCAACAAATCATGTTGTAAAAATTTAACAAACATTAAGGCATAGAAATACATACTTTGATTTCTATAACTTATACCATGAACAAAAGTTAATTTGTTGATCATAGATGTGTCATGGCTAACATTAGAAACCTTTTTAAGGGGAAAAAAAGAAGAAGAAAATTCTTCACAACCTCCAGTTAAAAACAACTCAAGTCACAGATTTAATACTCTTATCAGAACACATGAAGAATGGCTTTTAAAAATCAGCAATAAAAAGTATCTGAATCAAACACGGCAAAAGCCTTGAAGAGATAGTCGCCAAAGAGAACGTGCAAGCAATCAGTGGTGAGGGAGGCTGAGAGAGCCTCGCCCAGGGGTTAGTTTGTGTTTCCTGCTGGCTGAGAGTAAAGTGTCCTCCACGCAACCAAAACCAAGAATTATTTGTTCTTCTTAGAGATACCCCAAACAAGAGTGTTAAAAGCTACCAACACACCGTGCTTGCTCAGGACCAAGGCACACGACATTTGAGTTTAATGTTATCAACCGTCCTCTTGTCATTAGGCCTGAGCAGGGCAGGGTACGTCATACACCCTCATAGTTTTACTTATAAAAGAAAATTCTTTAAGAAAAATAAGGAAATCTGCTCATATATTTTCTTAATTATTTTCAAATTTCACTTTATCTTTGAACATGGTTGCAAATTACATTCAATGAGAAATGTAACTTCACAGAATCATAGAGAGAGAATAGTTATAGTTAAGACACTGAAGGTCCTCTCTCTCTCTCTCTCTCTCTCTCTCTCTCTCTCTCTCTCTCAGTGATCACCAAGCTAACTCTAGTATGACAGAGTCGGGTCTAGCTCTTGCTGCACCACCGATGAAGTCCTCTCATTGGTCACTGTCATTTACCTGGCAGGCCAGTTTGCCCTCTAACTGGAATTGATCCGCCTTGCACAGCTCAGGAGCAGTGTGGCCAAGGACAGCCATTGGAGCACCAGGCCAGAGCACATTGAAGTCTCTCAGATTCCTGACACATTTCACCGTGACTCTCTCCAGGGAAAGGGATCCCAAACGGAATTTGCAGGAAGGACATTGGGAAGGAACGGAAAGGAAAGGGAGAGGCTCAGAAAGAGGTAGGATGAGATACAGCGGTCGGCACGTCCACAGGATGTCACAGGGTCAGCGAACACAGTGCTAAGATGAGGAAGACCCGTGGATAGAAGCAAGCGGCCTGGTTCACCACCTCGGTCAGCCACTTGCTGTAGAAGGCAATGTCGGTATAAACTGCAGGGTATCCTCGGCGGCCACAGCCAATGCCCCAGCTCACAATGCCCACCTGCACCCATTTATCATAAAACTCACAGGACAAAGGGCCTCCAGAATCTCCCTGAAGAAAGAAAGAAACATATGGCAAGAATGGAATTGATCCCCCATTGGGTTGGGCTGATGGCACTGGAGGACATGAGGAAGACAGGCTCATGCAGGGTTTCCTTGGGCACCCCAAAGGCCCAGCCGGAGCCAGGTGCAGTGGTATATGCTTATAGTGGCAGCCTTAAGGAGGGTGAGGCAGGAGAATTTTGGGGAGTTCAAGCTACAAACCAAGACACTGTCTCAGAAGAGAGGAAGAGATTCAGGGGGAAGCATCCTTGCCAGACCCAAACTTCTAGTAACACACAAATGCCAGAACTAGGTATATCAATACTACCTCCGAAAAGTTATGGGGAAATGATAATATCCCCTGAAGTTATTATCATCATCTCTGGAGTCACAGTGGTGTTTACTGCTGAATTCTACATCTGAGGGGCTGGAGAGATGACCCTGTGGTTGAGTACACTTGCTGCTTTTGCAGAGGACCCTGGGTTATTTGAGAACACCCACATGGTGACCCAGAATCACCTGTGACTCCAGGTCCAAGGGATCTTATGCCCTCTTCTGGACTCTGTAGGCATTGCACGCACGTGGTGCATACACATAACATGCAAGCAAAACACTCACACACATAAGATAAAAACAAGTGCCAGGCAGTGGTGGTGCACACCTTTAATCCCAGCACTCGGGAGACAGAGGCAGGTGGATCTTGTGAGCTTGGGGCCAGCCTGGTCTACAGAGAAACCCTGCCTCCATAAATAAATGAGTAAATAAACAAATGAATGAATGAATGAATGAATGATAAATATTTTTTAAAATTCCATTAAATATCACTTTTATGTAGGAGCTCCTAATTCCTTACATTTAATCTGAATTTCCTCTGATGCCCTTAACCTACACAGCAAAACCCTTCTACAGTATAGAGTCCATTCATACATATTCTTCTCCCAAACCTGCTGCCACGGAGACCCTATCAGTCAGTGATGCTAGCTGTGAGGTTGTGGTGTAGGTTATCTCAGTTAACACAGGTTGATGCTCCCTCTGTCATGGTAACTGCCACAGAGGATGTGATAGTTTGAATGTAGTTGGCCCCCAAACCTCTATTAGGAGGTGTGGCTTTGCTGGAGTGGGTATACCCTTGTTGGAAGAAGTGTATCTTTGAGGTTTCCTATGCTCAGGATGCTGCCCAGTGTCTCAGTCAGCTTCCTGTTACCTGCAAGCCAAGATATAGCCAGCACCACATCTGCCTGCATGCTGCCATGCTCCCCCTCCATGATGATAATGGGCTAAACCTCTGAAACTTAAGTGAGCCACCCCCAATTAAATGTTCTCTTTATAAGAGTTGCCATGGTCATGGTGTCTCTCCACAGCAATAGAAACCCTAAGACATAGGAGAACTCAATGCAAAATGTGATTAGACTATACATTCCCAAACTCAACAGGTAAACAAGAACCCTATGCCCAACCTACACAGCAGGCCACATCCTTTAGAAAGGACCAGACCAGATGGACAAGGTGGTGTCTCCCTATAATCTCAATGCTTGGGAGGCTGACACAAGCAGATCTCACGTTTAAGGCCATGCTGTGCTACATAGAAAGATCAGGCAAGGTCAACTTCAGGAGCCATAAGGAGTGTGGCCCTCCCCATGACTTGTCTTGAGTAAAGGAGGTGGCAAAGAACTTGGGCATTGCCATCTGAGGCCGAGAAAAAGGCATGCACTTACCTGGCAAGAATCCTTTCCTTGTTCTTTATAGGCACAGATCATCCCTATCCTGACTAGGTCATTAGAAGTCGACATGGCCATCTTCAACATCTCATTGCATTCGTTATAATGGATGATATTTTGGTCCACCTCCTGGAGAATTTCTGTTGGAACTTCCGATGCTAATGAAGAAGATGGGCAGTGTATGAATCTTCACAGTAGACAGAGAACCCAGTGAGCACATTACTGAATGCCAGTAGTAATAGTTACAAGATATCCTAACGTCTTTCTCTTTAAGTTATTTTTTGTTTGTTGGTGAGACTGAGGTGCTTATATAAATCAGACTAGTCTCAAACTGTCCATACTTGGGCACATAACACCACATCCAACCAATTTTCTTCACTCTCTAGAAATTAATCACAGGCTCTCAGAGAGATAGAACTCTAAAGGTCGCAGGTGACTTCTCATGCATGAGAAGCATACCAACAGAGGCCTTCTGGCTTTCCCAGTTCCTCTAGGCATAAGGAACTCCCTAAAGACAAGATAGATATTTCTATTGAGAAGCTGACAGGCCGCTCATTATCTCCTGAGCGAAAATCTATCTAAGGTCCTGGGGAGAGAAAGCTCAGCAGTTAAGAGCACTTGTGGTTTTGTTTTGTTTCTGTTTCCCAAGACAGGATTTCCCTGTGTAACACACTCTGTAGACTAGACTGACTTTAAACTCACAGAGATCTGCCTGCCTCTGCCTACCAAATGCTAGGGTTAAAGGCATGCGCCACCACTCCCCATCTAACAGAGGACCAGACTTTAGTTTCCTCTGCAACCATATGGAGGCTCACAACAACTCATAATTCCAGTTCCAGAGGACATGACGCCCTCTTCTGACCTCTGTGGGTACCAGGCATACAGACACACAGGCAAACACTTATGCACATAAGGTAAATTTGAAAATCCACCCAGGATAATTCCACTGCATCTAGCCCTTGTCCACTGGGAATACCTATAATCACTCAGCACGTGTCCCCACAAAACTGCAAAAGGAAATTTGACACAACTTTAGTTCCCAGGAGGCTGTCATCAGATATTCGTGTTGCAATGAAGGACCTCAGCACAAGACTGGGATCACCTGAGCTCACCAAACTGCCCATCACCCTGTGCCAAGGAGTCTGTCTCCCTTTATCCTTTGTTTCTACTGTAGGAATAAGGCCACACTTCTTCCTGAGCACCGGATCTTACCACCTGGGTCTTTTTTGCCCCATCCCGTCACCCAGCACTTGGTCCCAGTTTTCAAAAAAAAATTCTCTGGAGGGATGCAGATAGGGCGAATCTGAGAGGTGAAATTCACAGGGTGCTGGAGCTTGAGAAGGGCCATGTCGTTTTTAACAACAGTAGCTGACGAGAACTGGGGGTGGACAACGATTCTCTGGATGGGAATCACCAGACTTGTGTTTTCACGGTAGACACTTCGATCACCCATCTTGACATTGTACGCGATTCGGCTGTGGGAGAGAAGACGCGTAGCCTTAGGAGCCATGACCCTGCGAGGCCCTCTTGTACCCTTTCCCCTTGTTGTCTGCTTCTCTACACGGCCCCTGCCCCTTTGCCCACTCTTGAGCTTTCCGCCTCCATAACCAAAGGTTGTTTAAACTGTTCCCCACCTTAAGCATTTCCAGTAACAAGATGACCACAGCAGGTCACTCCCCACACGCACTTTTTGTGCACCTTGTTTTGGGGACTTCCCCAGTTTATGAGAGCGGTGGATTGGGACAGCAGGGTTCCTCCAGAACACTCACCTCTCAGCTCATCGCTCCTCACCTGTGAATGCAGTGGGCTGCAGTCAGCACCCACTGGGCACTGATGAGGGAGCCTCCGCAGATGTGCATGTGTCTGACCCGCACGCTCACCTGCCAGGGCCACTTTCCCTCCTCAGCGTCCACGCCTCCCATGATTTTCATCAGGGGTTGGCCACAGCCTGAGTGAGGACAATTTGGGAAGCACTCAGAAGAATTAAGCACTCTATTCTAGCGGTTCCACAGGAAGCATCAAGAGGACCCAACGACAACCAAGAAGGAGGCTGTCTATGTATGTCCTGCTGGACACCAGAGGCACTTCATATCCTCCAAGCTGTGGTGTCACACACTCCCCATTGGCAGTCACATTCCCCTCAGAAGCCACAGGCAAGGCAACCAGACTCTACCCAACAATGGCCTGGGCTGAATTCAGGGTGTCACTAGCTCCCACTCTGGGCCTTGACACAGCCCTCCCCTTGCCACAGGCACCCCTTCACAAGTTACCGAAGGAAAACGGCTTGAAAGTAGAGGATCGGTCCTGATGGGCCATCTTGGTCACCTGCACCTGCATGGATGGCAATGAGTCCACCCTTGGGGTCTCACTGTGCCCTGAGGAGAAATCGGAAGTAGAGAATACAGCGGCAGCTTCCCAGGCCTCCCAGAGCTCTGACTGAAACAACAAGAGACAGGCAATAAGACCCAGGGAGCCACCTCCGGACGCCATGCCACCAAGTAGGCCACCACCCCTCTCCCGGTAAGTGGCACCCGCTCCCCAGGCTCGCGTGGCCGCCCTCGGTTCTGTCGGAGAAACGGAGAAACGGGCTCCTCGAAGGGAGGCGCCAGCGTGTCAGAGGCATCAAGGGAGGGTCCTGGTTTCCTGGGTGGGAAATGTGTCCTTGCTTACACTCAGATCTTCACACCACACTGCGCACACTCAAGAGTCCTGTCTGGGACATAGGGGACAAACGTCCTTGATGGAGACCTCCCACTTCAGGACCAGCATTTCCTGCAGAACCTAGTGTGGAACTGGTACGGAGGGAACTCTGGGATTAAAAGAGGGAGGGACCGAGGTTCATTCAGCTGACCTAGACTTGTAGGCTGTTATTCCATCGCAGTCACAGGACAAGCTAAAACAAAATTAGCAATGCCCAGGCCTGGAAAGGTGGCTCAATGCTTAAGAACACTCGATGCGCTTGCAGAGGACTGGAGTTCAATTACCAGCATCCACATGAAGACTGGCACCATTCCAGGTCCAGAGGTTCCAGTGCCCTCTTCTGGCCTCTGTGGGCATCAGAAACACACATGCATACATATACAGGCAAAATATGCAGACATATAAAATAAAAATAAACGTATTTTTTAAAAATTAGCCACCACCAAAGATACCTGCAAGCCAACCCTTTCATACTATTCTATGTCCCTGATGTCTTCTGTGGTGACTCATGATTTTCTCTTTGGTGCCCATAGGTCTCTTCCTCTATTGAGCATCATCCCTGTTGAAGTCAGAAAACGGAGGCACCATCTGTGCTTTTCACAGTTCCCCAATGGAAGGAGGAGAGCCACTAAATATTTTAAGGATGATGGTACTCCACTTCCCTCATCAATTTATTTTTCAATGTCTTGGGAAAGTGGCACATTCTTTTTTAAAAAATATTTATTTATTTATTCATTCTGTATGCCATATTCTCTTTACATGTATGTCTGCAGGCCATAAGAGGGCACCAGACCTCATTACAGATGGTTGTGAGTCACCATTTGGTTGCTGGGAATTGAACTCAGGACCTTTGGAAGAGCAGGCAATGCTCTTAACCACTGAGCCATCTCTCCAGCCCCACATTTTTGAAGATACTCTTTTGGTCAGTAACTTTCCTCTTAAAGACAGGATCTTATGTATGCAGAGAAGCCTCTTGGTTGTGGCTTCCTTCTGTATACTGTGAAGATGTGTTACTCTCATTGTTAATAAAATGCTGATTGGCCGATGGCTAGGCAGGATTTCGGAGGCAGAGAGAATGCTGGGAGAATAAGGGTGGAGTCGAGTCTGAGGAGACGCCAGGAGACACAGAGGGAGCAGGATAGGAAGTGTGTACATGAGGTAAAGAAACCTCAGAGCAGCACAAGGATGAATAGAAATGGGTGAACTTTAGGTATAAGAGCTAGCTATAAACAAGCCTAAGCTATTGGCTGTGCTGCAGCATGCTGGGATCGGACACAGGTCGTTAGGTCCAGGGGCGGTGAAGACTGAAGTGACAGGCACAGAGTTGTCATTCTTTATAAAGCACCCTCTTCGGGTCCAGCTAAAGACAGCAAGAGCCGACCAATGAACCCATGAGACTGACTGCTTCCATTAGCACGAGAGGTTAAACGTGGCTGAGAAGTCAGAAGCGCCCCCACTTCAATTGTGCCCACTTTTCCCCACGCCATGCCTTAACTTTCATGCAAGAATTCTCCTGAAGCTGTTGATCTCTGTTGAAACTGAGGCAGCCAAGGTTAAACACTACATTTTATATCAAGTACATCGACGGTTGGTATAATTGTAAGAAACATGGAAATACCTTAGAACCTTTCCATCATAGGGGTAAAAATCATAGAACCTTCTAACTCAAGAGGTCAAGATTAGAGATTCACAGTCAAATAACCTTGAGGGTGGAGGTACTTGCTATACAAGTCCTACCACTGTAAGTCCAGAACCCACATTAGAAGGAACTATGAACTCCATACATACCCTTGTACACTCAAACACACACACGCATGCACACGCACACAGACATGTGTATACTGTGGTTTGAACCCAGTACCTCATATATGCTAGGCAAGTGCTCTCCACTATTGAGTTATACCCTGTGTTTTGACCCAATGAATTGTCTTAATATGTAAAAGACAGAGTGTGGCTTCCTGCAAGACTCTAGAACTTCTAGTAGCTGCCGATCCAAAGTAAATTTGCGCCTTTTCCTGGGCTGTTCTTCATAAACTTCCATCAAGTGTTTACGAGAAAGATTAGAGGCAGGGCAAAGGACCAAGGAAAATCTTGCTTGTAATGTGGCTTCAGGGAAGTCGGGCAAAAGCCAAATACTGTGCGAAAGGAATGAGGTCAGTCTCAGAGCCTTCCACGTCTTTTCTCATCCCCCTCCCCAAAGACAGCCCTGCACTGAGAGGAAGGAGGGTCGAAAGACTGACTTGGGAACATGGGTCAAGGCATGTGGTAGTTAGGGCAAAGGTAACATAAGATAGCCTACTTTAGGAGGAGAGCCCATCCTTATCTGCCCCAAACATGCACCTGCCTAAGGGGTAGCTCTTAGAAGTAAAACACGCATGTGCATACATGTACACACACGCGCACGCGCACACACACACACACACACACTCACACACACACTAGCAAGTGTCCAGGAACAAGTAATAGCAATCTACTGCTGGCAGAGAGATTTACAAAAGCAGTTGTAAAGAAACAACCTCTTCGAGGCATAGGCACAAAAAGAAAGCCAGTAACTGAAAAGGAAACAGACACCAAGAAAAACTCAATAGCTCTCCACCCACCGATATAATAATAATAATAATAATAATAATAATAATAATAATAATAATAATAATAATAAACTTTAGAAGCATTTGAGGGCTGGAGAGATGGCTCAGAGGTTAAGAGCACTGACTGCTCTTCCAGAGGTCCTGAGTTCAATTCCCAGCAACCCACATGGTGGCTCACAACCATCTGTAATGAGATCTGGCGCCCTCTTCTGGTCTGCAGGTATCATGGAGGCTGAACACCGTGTACATAATAAATAAATAAATCTTTTTTTTAAAAAAAGAAGAAACATTTGAAACCTGTATTTATCAGAGTAACCATGGCAATCATTTGATTTTTCTCATTGCTTTCCGCTATTCAGAGTTGGAAGTGCAGTTCAGTGGTGAAGCACTTGACTCCCACAGGGAAGAAAGGAAGGGAGGGAGAGAGAGGAAGAGGGGGAGAAGGAGGGAGAAAGGGAGAAAGGAAGAAGGGAAGGGAGGAAGGAAAGAAAGAAGGGAGAGTGAGAAGGAGGAGAGAGGGAGAGGGGGAAGGAGGGAAGAAGGAAAGAGGGAAGGCAGGCAGGAAGGAAAAACCAACTGACTGGAGGTGCCTAGTGTTCATCACGCACATACAAAAAACAAAAAGAGGGCTGGAGAGATGGCTCAGAGGTTAAGAACACTGCACTGGCTGTTCTTCCAGAGGTCCTGAGTTCAATTCCCAGCAACCACATGGTGGCTCACAACCATCTGTAATGAGATCTGGCGCCCTCTTCTGGCATAGAGGTGTACAAGCAGGAGGAACATTGTACGCATAGTGAATAAATCTTTTTTAAAAAAAAAAAGAATCAAAACAATGACTACAGAACTATATCTCCAGCATAGTAGCACACACCTTTAACACCAGCACTTGGGAGGCAGAAGAAGGCAGATTCTCTGTGAATTCAAGGCCAGCCTGGTCTGCATATTGAATTCCAGGACAGTCAGGGTTACGTAGTGAGACCCTGTCTTGAAAATAAAACAAAAAGAAAAAACTTGTATTTTGTTTTAAAATGTCTTTAGTTAGCACAGAGAAGAATTGATTTCATTTTCTCTGGTATTCCATGCATATGTAAATGTCTTTAGTTAGCACAGAGAAGATTTCATTACGCTGGTATTTCCACGCATGTGCATCTTTGTGCTTTGCTCTCCTCATCCCTCCGCCCTCTGCCATCCCTTCTTCCTGACGCTTGCTTATCTCCTTCCAACCTTCCCCATCCCACACTCATTCTTTTGTTTTCACGTCCTCTTTGCATACTTGTTTAAATCAAGATTCAGCCTAAAAGAGAAAACAACATATTTTGTTTTTCTTCCCTCCATTACCCTCTTCTTTTTGTTTGTTGTTGTTGTTTGGTTTGCTGTTGCTCTTGTTGTTTGCTGGCTTTTTTGAGACAGGGTCTCTCTACAGAGCCTTGGCTGTCCTGGAACTCACTATGTAGACCAGGCTGACTTTGAACTCACAGAGATCTGCCTGCCTCTGCCTTCCAAGTGCTGGGATTAAAGGCGAGACCACCATGGCTAGCACAATGTCCTCTTGAAATCCGTCCACTCACACTGCATCTCTCCGAGTGTGAGATGCTGCCATCACTGCACCATGATCACATAAGTGGCAGTTTCCTGACCCTGGAAACTCAGAGCCTAGGTCCAGAGGAATCACCCTGGACTGTGAGCCCATGGGGCATCCTATTCCCAATGAAACACAGGGAGTCTGTGCCCCCAAGGTAGTGGGCCCACCATGCTCTCACTGAACATACAAAGCCCTGTCCTGCCACCACCACAGACTCCTACAGTCTGAACTACGGTGCCTTTGAGCATGGCTAGTGCAGATCCCAGCTGGGAATAGTTGAGGCTACACCACCGCACCCACCTAGATTCAAGGCTAGTGCATGCCGCCAGGAGAACTGATGCCCCAGAATCCATCCGCAGGCAAGAGGTGTCACTACAAAAGTTGACACAGAAACAAGAAGAGCCAGCTGTTTGACTAAACGTGCAATATCAGTGTAAGGACACAGAAGGAGACATCAAGTTAGCATGTCACCAAAGTCCCCACTAACTCCAGCCCAAAGGAAATTTATTCCTCTAAAGGAATAAAAATAATTACCTTCAAAAAATTCAGCAAAGTGTAGAAAATGCAGACAGATAACACGGTGTAATCAGGAGAACAATTTATTTCATCAGAGTGTGTTCAGAGACAGTCATCATGAAAATGAACCAAGGAGAAATCCTGAGACCGAAGAATTCGTGAATGAAATAACCACAAACTGTTTTTTGTAATAGCATTTTATTCTAAACAAACATTTATTTTTAAAAAAACTGTATAATGCCTGTATTTGGTATATCACTGCTTATCTGTTTGTTGAATTTATTTGAATACATAACTCAAAAATTAAAAAAAAAATAACCACAAACACACAGGCAGACCCAGGGTTTCAGTCATAGAACGGGGTCAAGCAGAAGAAAGGATTTCTGAATGTGGAGAACGGCCCTTTGACATCATCCAGAGGGAATCTTGGCATGGTGGCACAGGTCTGCAATCCCAGCAGCACTCAGGAAGAGGCAGGAGGAAGACTACCAGCCTGGACAACAGAAATGAGTGTCAGGCCAGGCGGGGCTGGACAGGAAGACCAGAGCAAGAGGTAGGAGGGGCTGAGGAAACTGCTTAGTTAGTAAAGTACTTCAAATACCAGAGTTCCATTCACAGAGCCCACTCAGAAAAAAAATAATAATAACATGGCAGCACACATTGTAATCCCAGCACTGAGAAGACAGACAGACAGACCCCTGGGACTCACTGGCCAATGGCTCTGGTTTAATTGGTGAGCTCCAGGTCAATAAGAGAGCCTGTCTCAACAAACTGAGTGGATAGCCCATGATGAATGACCCCGAGGTCGACCTCCAGCCTCTGTGCTCATGTGCACGGACACACACACACACAAAGTGAATAATTCTAAGCAATTGGGCAAGTTGTGCACATTGTGGGAGTTGAGAGAAGGAAGAAAGAACACTTATTTAATAAAACAATAGCTGAAAACTGCCCAAATCTTGACAAGGATCCAGACAGCTTCCGGATCCAAGACGTTTACAGGTTTCCAATGTATTCAAACCAAAGAAGTCCTCTATAAGGCACATTACATCAAACTGTGCAGGTCTGAAGGTGAAGAGAGAATTCTAAAAGCAACAACAGAAGCCAGGCACCTGTGAACCTGGCATTTGAGAGGAGAAGGAGGAGAACAGAGTTTAAGCCCAGGTTGGCCTATAGGAGACCCTGTCTCAAACTCCTCAGGGAATAAATGTGGGAGGAAAACAAGCTAAGCACAGCGGGTGATGACTGCAATTCTAGCACTTGGAGGCTGAGATGGAAAGGTTTCCATGAGCCGGAGGTCAGTTTGGGCCATAGCCTGCGACCCAAAACAGCCTCAGCTACAGAGTCGACCCTTTGTCTGGATATGGAGCTCAGCTGGTGGAGTGCTTGCCTAGCATGCAGCAAGTTTGGTCCCTCGCATGATATAAAACTACAAGTAGTGGGACATGCCTGTGATCTCAACACTTGGAAGGTAGAGGCAGAAGTTCAAGATCATTTACTACATATTGAGATCAAGGCCAACCTACGATACATAGCAAGACCCTGGTTTGTCTTTAAAAAAAAAAAAAAAAAGAACCCGGGCGGTGGTGGCGCACGCCTTTTATCCCAGCACTCGGGAGGCAGAGGCAGGCAGATCTCTGTGAGTTCGAGACCAGCCTGGTCTACAAGACCTAGTTCCAGGACAGGCTCCAAAGCCACAGAGAAACCCTGTCTCGAAAAACCAAAAAAAAAAAAAAAAGAACAATTAGTTAATTAAGATATCTCATAGAAGAAGAGAGCAATGATTATCAGAGGTTTAGGTGACATAGGATGTTCTTCTATATATGTGCTTCTCTTATTGGTTAATGAATAAAGCTGCTTTGGTCTATGACAGGGCAAAATATAGCCAGGCTGCAAGAGATGTAGAGAGAGTAGGCGGGGTCAAGGAGACGCCATGTAGCTGCTAAAGGAGAAAGATGCTGCTGGAACCTTACCAGTAGGCAACAGCCTCGTGGCAATACACAGTTTAATATAAATGAGTTAATTTAAGATGTAAAATCCAGGTAGGAATATGCCTAAGCTATTGGCCAAACAGTGCTGTAATTAATACAGTTTCTGTGTGATTATTTGAGCCTGGGCAGCAGGGAAATGAACGAGCAGTCTCCTCTTCCATTTGGGTGCTAGTGAAGGGCAGAGAAGGGAAGAAGTAAGCTAAAAGATACATAATTACTGCCAGAAAGTATGGAGAAAGAAATTCCAAACTAGGCAAACACAAAGAGACATAAATAGACAGTGACTGCCAGGAGAGTGACAGGGAAAGGCTAGGTGGGTGGGGAGGGTGAGAAACTGGGAATGATTACTAATGGTCCTAGAGTTTCTTTCTTGGGTGCTGAAAATGTTCTAAAATGTGCTGTGGTGACAGTTGCCCAACTCTGGGAACATACAAAAGCCGTTGGAATGTGCACTCGAGATGAGTGAGTTGTGTGATATGTGAATTATATCCCAATAAAGATAGTTAAGAAAACAGAAAATGCCCAGCACTGAAACCACAACTGTGGAAGGCGGAACAAACAGCTCTCTCAGACGCGGGTGGAAAGAAGCCAGTTGGAAATTTCAAGCCAAAACACAAGCAAGCACAGCGAAAGGGGGAGGAATTGCTGCACCAAAACTACAGAAAAATAGCACAGAAAGGCAGAGAATAGCCACTTTAGAAGAAATCGAAATCCTGAGCCAGGAATAGTGGCTCACTGTATTCCCAGCACTTGGGAGGATTAGAGAGAAGGCTAGGAGTTCAAGACCAGCCTCAGCTACATAGCAGGTTCAAGGCCAGCCTGTACTACATAAACCCCTGTGAGAGAGAGGGAAACAGAAGAATCAAAATTATAAAACAGAAGGGAAAATACCATATGTCCTGCCAGGAAAAGGGCCACATTCATCAAATACTAGAAAATTTGAACAGCATGGTGGTGCATACCTTCAGTTCCAGCACTCAGGAGGCAGAGGCAGGGGGAATCTCTGTGAGTTAGAGTCCAGCCTGGTTTACATGGTGCATTCCAACAAAGTCAAGGCTATACAGAGAGACCCTGTGTTAAAAATTCAAAATAATAATAATAATAACTGGAAGTTTCAAAAATAAGATAGTAAAAACATAAAACAAATGGAAAAAGAAAGTTTCAGGACTAAAGGAATAAAGAGCCCTAGTGTCTTGTATACGACTGTGTTCAGGCATAGGTATGCACACAATCTCAGGGGTCATTCCTTCCTAGAGCTGACCAAGTGGGCTACACTGACTAGCCACCAAGCACCTGGGATGCTCTTGACTCTGCCTCCCCAGTGCTCAGATTTTTTACACAGGTTCCAGTAGTCAAGGTCCTGGCCTCATTCTCTCCCTGCAACCCCCAAACATCCTTTCTGAAGCCAAAAAGAATGGCAAAGAACAGACTATGTTATTTTTTAATTTTGTTTTGTTTGTGTTTGTGTTTTTGTTTTTCAAGACAGGGTTTCTCTGTGGCTTTGGAGTCTGCGCTGGAACTAGCTCTTGTAGACCAGGCTGGTCTCGAACTCACAAAAATCCACCTGCCTCTGCCTCCCGAGTGCTAGGATTAAAGGCGTGCGCCATAAGCAAAATACATATGCACATAAAACAACTTTAAAGATCTTTTGTGTTTTGCTTACATGTATGTCTGTCCACTGAGTGTGTCTGATGTCAATGGAGGCCAGAAGAGGGCATCAGATCCCTTGGAACTGGGGTATGAATAGTTGTGAGTCACCATGTGGGTGCTGGAAGCTGAAATCAGCAAGAGCTCTTAGCTGTTGAGCTCTCTCCAGCCCATGGACTATTCTTTTTTTTTTAAGATTTATTTAATTATTATGTATTCAACAATCCTTCCATGTGTACCTGCAGGCCAGAAGAGAGTACCAGATCTCATTCTAGATGGCTGTGAGCCACCGTGTGGTTGCTGGGAATTGAACTCAGGACCTCTGGAAGAGCAGCCAGTGCTCTTAACCACTGAGCCATCTCTCCAGCCCCTCATGGACTATTCTTAACACAAAGCTTCCTACTTAAAAAAAAAAAAGATTTTCATCATCACAGAATGCATCATTATAAGGAAAATGAAGACTAAATTAATTTGGATATGGTTAATAAACACGCAGGACTATCAAGAGTAACTCAGTCAAGGGTAACTGGGGTCTCTAAAATATATGTTTTAATAAAAAAAATAAGAGTAAACATGTTTTAAAATACTGAGAGAATTGGCTGGAGAGATGAGTCTGCATTTCCAAGCAGTTACTGCTCTTGCAAAGAACCCAGGTTCAGTTACCAGCACCATCATGATGGCTCACAACTGTCCCTAACCCCAGCTCCAGGGAGTCTGACACCCTCTTCCGGCCTCCAGGGCATTGCATGCATGTGATGCACATATATATGTACTAACACATATAACACAAAATAATAAATCTAAAACATTCATACCCAGTGTAGAAGGCTGTGGGGTTTGTTTTTTGTTTGGTTTGGTTTGATTTTTTTTATTTTTTGTTTGTTTGGTTGTTTGGCTGGCTGGTTGGTTTTTGGTTTTTCAAGATAGGGTTTCTCTATGTAGCTCTGGCTGTCCTGGAACTCACTCTGTAGACCAGGCTGGCCTCAAATTCATAAAGATCCACCTGCCTCTGCCTCCCTAATGCTGGGATTAAAGACATGTGCTGTCCTTGCCCAGCTATGACTTTTAATTGCATATCGGGGCTAAAGAGATGGCTCAATGGGTAAAGGCACCTGCAGTCAAAGCTGATGACCTGAGTTTATCCCTGGGACACACAGGGTGGAAAGCAAGTACAGATTCCTATAAATTGTCCTCTGACCTTCACCCTGACAGTATGACACATCCACATCACACAATATAAAGAAGTGTAAAAGGAAAAAAGTAACTTGAAAAGCTTGCCTGTGGGAAGACCACACCACGTTCACTGGAAATCGCTGCCAAAATGCCCAACTCAGAGGCATGGCACACTCAGATCTGCTCAGGATCAGCATCTTGGGAGCCTTCCCGCTTTGGTTCAGGTGTTGTCCACTGAGAGACTAGTTTCTAAACTAGGCATCCCAAATGCCTCGCTGGGTAGTTTTCTTCCAACACACCAAAGGTTCTTGCTTCCTTTTTTGTTTTGTTTTGTTTTAATCGTGAATTCATTGCCTGAAACATTTATCCACACTATGTTTTTTTTTAAATGTTCTATGCTTCTTCAGCTGGGATGGCAGAGGAAATGATTTATTGTTCACACATGACTCTTGGCTACAACTGAGGACAGAGCCAGCCCAGAATGCTACAGGTCCAGGGCAGGGGACCAACAGGAACTGTTTGTTATGAGCAAGGCGGGGCTCTCAGAGGTGGTCTTGGTAACTGGAGGGTGATGGAAGTCAGACATCAATTGGAGGATGTTATCAGCAGTCACGTGGAGTCCAGAAGTCGTGCCAATGTCCCCGGCCTCCGTGGCTCTGCAGGCTAGCTTTCCTGGGCCTCTCCCCAACCTTCTTTCACTCTTCAGCCCGTATATTCCTCCCTCCTCCAGCTCACTGCATGGTGCAGAGGTTTCTACAGGGAAAGAGGAAAAGATTACAATTAATCGTCTATGATTAGCTCAAAAGAAAAAAATTAAATTTCATTAACTTTGTTGGGAGGCAGAGGTAGAAGGGTCTGGAATTCAAGCCCATCCTTAGTTACGTAAAAACTCTAGGCCAGACTGGGCTACATGAGATCCTGTCTCAAAAATATAAATTTTGAAAGTACATACAATATAAAATGAACAGAAATCTGTTAGCAGGGGTAATATGAATCGTTTTGACATCAGGGCTTTTAGTCAATATTGTCCTAAGTTGGAAATGCAGTTAAAACATCAATAACTTAGTATTCTTTTCATAATCTCTCACTTTTTCCTTTTTCCAACCTCAGAGGGAACTTGTGTGTGTGTGTGTGTGTGTGTGTTTCTTTTTTTGGTTGTCCCAAATAAAAGGTTGGAGGCGGCTGTGTGGTGCATGCCTGTAATCCCAGCCCTCAGGAGGCTGGTGGAGAAGGAGAGCCAGTTGCTGTTTGTGTCAGTTAGGTTGAGAAATACACTTAAAATATCAATAGCAGTATTTTATACTCCTTCATTTTTTCCAACCTCAGAAAGAACTTGGTTTCTCCCCCTGCCCTCAACCCTAATATCTGTTGTTTCAGACAGACGGTTGAAGAAAGCATCGGTAGCATGTACCTGTAATTCCATAACTAGGAAACAGGAGCAGTGCCGTGAGTTCACAGTCAGCCTGAGCTACATAGTAAATCCCAAGTCAGCCAGGTCTGCGTAACAAAAAATTCTGTCTCCGAAATAAACAGACAGACAAGAACAAAATAAAGATGATACAGGTGAAGGGGTTTGCTTGTGTGTTTGTCTTTGCTTTGTTTTAGACTGGTGGAGTGATATTTCATCTGTACATTAATAAATAAAGCTTGCCTGAAGATCAGAGAGTGAAACAGCCACTCTGGTCAGCCTTACGGACCAGGCAGTGGTGACACACACCTTTGATGCCAGCAGCCACACTAGTTCACTACAGAAGTCGGGCAGTAGTGGTGCAGGCCTTTAGTCCCAGTACTAGAGAGGAATATAAACCAATATGAGACAGGAACTCACACTCTTTCAGTCTGAGGATTTCTTAGAGGTAAGAACTCTCTGGGGGCGTGGCTGCTTTGCTTTGCTGATCTTCAGGTTGAACCCTAATATCTGTTTCTGGGTTTTTATTAATCGTGCTGTAGATTGGGTCTCACTATGTAACCTAGACTGGCCTACAACTTGAGATCCTCCTGCCTCAGCCTCCTGAGTACTAGGGTTACAGGATTACACCAAGTTCTAGAGGGAATTTTAATATATTTATTATTTTATATAATATTATACATATTTGTATAACTTATGAGTGGCTTTAAAAATAATGGTTTAAGAAGCAAGTGGATCTCTATGAGTTCAAGGCCAGCCTGATCTACAGAGCAAGTTCCGGGACAGGCTTCAAAGCTACAGAGAAACCATGACTCAAAAAAAAAAATAATAATAATAATGGTTTAAAATCATCATCTCTCGCAGCAGGGAAGGAGAAAAAGCCATTGGACAGTTTATATGCCACATTTTTTAAAAAGAAAGAACAGTGTCAGAAAGGATGAGGAGAAAGGGGAATGTAAAATGTCAGCAACTGCACAAGTCAGTTTAATGTCAATATGTGATCCAGTAACCCCAGTTTCAGGGAGATACCTCCAAAGAACTGAAACTGTGCATGGTGACCCCAGCTACTCAGGAAGCTGGGGCAGGAGCATCTGAGGCTGCAAGGCAGCCTGGGTAACTGTGGTGGTTTGAATGAGAATGACCTCAACAACCTAGCATGTTTTAAACCTTGGTCTGCTGGTGGTGGCACTATTTAGGAAGGCCTCGCTGGGGGAGGAGTACCATTCCCAGCATGCTCTCTGCCTTGTGCCCTCTCAGCTACTGCTCCAGCACCTGCCACTATGTTTTTTCTCTGCCATCATGGGCTCTGACCCTCTGGAACTGTAAACCCAATTAAACAATTTATTTTATAAGTCACCTTGGTCATGGCATTTTGTCACGCTAATAGAAAGTAACTGAGAGATACACAGTGAGACTTAGCCTTGGAACAAAAATTAAAAAATCTGGGGGGCTGGCGGGCACTGGAGAGATGACTCAGAGGTCAAGAACACTGGCTGTTTTTCCAGAGGTTCTGAGTTCAATTTCCAGCAGCCACATGGTTGCTCACAACCATCTGTAATGTGATCCGCTAACCTCTTCTGACATGCAGGTAGTGCACTGTATACATAATAAATAAATCTTAAAAAAAACAGCTGGGGGTATAACTCAGTGGTAGAGAGTTTGCAAAGAGATGCAACACACACGTGCACACATGGACATGCACACTTTCACACTAGGGACTCAAATATACACTTGTGTTTAGTGTTTATATCCATCAGACCTGGGAATATATTACCTTACGTTGGAAAATAAACCCTGTGGTGAGGAGACGAGTGCGGATCGTCTGGGTGAGCCCCAATAAATTATCCTTACTGGCTGTAGGCAGAGGGAGATGTGATTTCTGAAGGCTTTCAAGGCAGAAAGAAGGGCTCCATAAGCCAGCAATACAGAGGACCTTTACAAGCTGCAAAACACCAGAAAACACCGTCCCTGAGACCTCTGGAGGGAACAGACCCTTGCAACACCTGGATTTGGCAGACTCTGGCCTTCAGAACTGTAGAATAACCACGTTGTCTCAAGCCACTGAGTTTATAGTCGTTTGTTGGAGCTGCAACAGAAAACTAACAAATTTCTGAGTGTGGTGACTTCAGGCCCCCGGAATGCTGGGATTGCAGTTTAGTTGTGGCCGCTGAGTCCCTACCCCCATACGGAGACCCATTCCAGGGACTGGCCTCTCCTCCCCTTGTCTCAAGGAAGCCAGCATGGCTCCATAATGGAGACCATTCTCATGAAGACTCTTTTTGCAAACAAAGCTATCAGAAAAAGGAAGATTCAGAAAAGGAAAAGAAGAGAAAAGAGGGAAAGAGAGAGAAGGAGAGGAACGGGGCCAGGAAAGAAGGAAAGGGAGAAAGAAGGGGAAAGGAGACAAAGTAGAGAGGTGGTGAGCAGGGAGTGGAGAGAGGGAAAGAAAGGAGCTGGAGCTGGAGAAGTGACTCAGTGGTTTAATGACGTGGGATTCCCCTTGGTATGCTGTGAATGTGTTTTGTTAATGAATAAAGCTGCTTTGGTCCTAGAGCAGGGCAGAATAGAGCCAGGCTGGAAAAGATATCTATAGAGAGAGTAGGTAGAGTCAGAGAGATGCCACCGAAGGAAACAGGTGGTCAGAAACTTTACGGGTAAGCCACGAGCCTCGTGGTGATGCACAGATGAAGAGAAATGGGTTAATTTAAAATATAAAAGCTACATAGAAAGATGCCAAAGCTATTGGCCAAGCAATGATTTAATTTATACAGTTTCTGTGTGATTATTTCGGACTGGGTGGTCAGGAAATGAACAAGCAGCCTCTGTTAACAGTTTAAGAGCACTGGCTGCCCTTACAGAGGACCAAGATCAGTTCCCAGCACCCACACCAAGCAGCTTACAATCACCTGTAACTCCAGCTCCAGGGGATTCAACATCCTCTTCTGGCCTCTCTGGGCACCTGCTCTCACATGCATAAAAACACAGACACACACACACTATCAAACACATAATTAAAAATAAAATGAACCCTTTTTAAAAGCAGTTATATGTAGGAAGATGCAATCTGAGGAAGATGCGATCTTATAAAGCAATGCAAAGGAACTGAGCAAGACATTAAAAAAGTTCTTTAGAAAATTAAGCCAAGAAGGCTGGGGAAAGAAGTCAACATACAGGCCAGGCTGTGGTGGCACACGCCTTTAATCCCAGTCCTCGGGAGGCAGAGGCAGGCAGATCTCTGTGAGTTTGAGGCCGGCCTGGTTTACAAGAGCTAGTTCCAGGACAGACTCAAAGCAATACAGAGAAACCCTGTCTCAAAAAAAAAACAAAAAAAAGAAAGAAAGAAAGAAAGAAATCAGCATAGCATACAGACAAATACAGACAAAATACAGAGACAATAATAAATTAGAAAACATATTACATTAATAGAGCCACATATTCTTTTAAGAGCCCAGACTTCATGTCCTGGGACTGGGTTCCTCTGTTCTTATCACCCCCCCACACACACACAGGGTTCTAGCCTCACTCACTTCTGACTCTGGGCCTTTGCACTGACCTTTGACCCCAAATATTCATACAATTCATCTCTTCTTCTCCTGGCCATAATCTGCAAACATTTTTCTGTAAATAGCCAGCAGTACTTTAGACTTTGTGGGCAAAGGAAGAAAATTAAGATTAAAATGTAGGTTTTTACATACGAGAGAGGGGGGAAAAAAAACTAATTTCTCCAAAACATTTTTCTGATTAAATTCAAAATACAATAGGGTCTGAGCTTTTACGTTGTTTTGTTTGGCCTACAGGTCGGCTAAGAAAAAGAATGGGAATTTTTTAAGAGGATAAGATCAAAGTGTTCCCTACCGTTAAATTAATTACAAATGTTCCGTAAAAATCATTTCAGCTAAGTGGCAGTGGGGCCAGGTCTAATGTTGCCTCTTCGGTGAGGCCTTCCTTGGGCATCCTCAAAAACTGTGTTGCCCTGAGGAGTGGCTTATCCCAGCACTAGGGAGGCTAAGGCTGGTGGATCTTAAGTTACAGGCCAGTCTGGGTTACAGAAGGAAACCCTGCCTTTAAATAAATAACCAGGCATGATGGCACAGGCCTGACATCTCATTGCTCAGGAACCAAAGACAGAATGATGCTGGTGAGTTCGGGGGCCCAGATTGGTCTACATAGCAAGACTCCATTCTCCCCTCTTAAAAAAAAAAAGATCTGGACATGGTGGCACACGCCTTTAATCCCAGCACTCAGAGGACAGAAGCAAGTGAATCTCTGGGTTCAAAGCCAGCCTGGTCTACAGAGCGAGTTCCAGGACAGCCCGGGCTACACAGAGAAACCCAGTCTTGGGGAAAAAAATCCATGCCACCCGCCCCCCCGCAAAATGAGCAAAACTATTCATGCCAACCCTTCCCTTCCCAATTGCCCTATCAAGTCTAATTTTTCCTGTGGTCCTTCATCCAATCTGACACAAATATTTGTGTCTATGTATGTGCACGTACATGTAGTGCTACCCGAGGCCAGAAGAGGGCTCGGATCTTCTGGGGTTGTCGTTTGAGGAGATGTGGCAGTTTGAACTTGGGCGCTGTGAACCAAACTCGGGTCCTCTGGAAAAGCAGCAACCACCTTGCAGAGCTACTATAAATTCTTAAACTCCCATGTGTATTAGCTGTACTTCTGGCCCATAAGTTCCCCCTCACCCGTAAACTTCATGAAGCGAATGCAAAGGTTTTGCCTCTTCTGCTTTGCTCACTTCCGTAGCCCCAACACCCCGGCACCTTTGCTCTTTCTCTGGCCCCAGGGCTTCATTCCTCAACTAACTGGACCATGTGAGCCCTCCGGATCTCACACTTTGTCCACCATCACAGATGAGGCTTATGGCCTAAAGTCCTTTATTCCTCCCCCCTCCCCCGCAGTGATTCACAATCCCCCTGGATGCACACAGTAGACACACAAACAGGCAGATTTTTGGACGAGAGCGGGCAGCAGGGCCCTTGTGAGTAGCCAGAGCTCCGCCTCCTGGCCAATGCCTCCGCGAAGCCAAGCTTCAGGGGCTCACCCGGGAGCCGGATCCCGCCCCCTGGCATGCCGCCACCCGTCATCCCCATGAGGTCAGCCAGGGCCGGCGATTTCGGGGAAATACCAGTTGCTTATTAAAAACAGGCGGTGGTCAGGCCCCCGCTGCTTTCCCAGTAGTAGAAACCTGGGTGTTTGTGCCAAGAGGAGCAAAAGAGGGCAGGGCAAGGCCGGGACCGCCAGGCGCGGGGAGAGCTTCAAGACCCGATCAATCGGCCGGGGAACACGAGGGACCGGTCACCCGCACCGTGAGGCTCAGCCGGGCAGCGAGGGGCCGTGACCCCAGTGGAAATGGGGAGATGCCACCAGGCCCTCGGTCGAGGTTGCGCGGCCAAGGCCCGCCATGCGCACGAGGCCCTGTAGGGGGCGCCAGAGACCCGCACTCGCAGCATCTGGAGCTGGTTAGGGCTGCGCTGCTTGGCGGGCGGCGGCGTGAGCTCATCCCGGCCCGCCCCGCTGCGGTTTCCCAGCCGCTGCGAAGCGGACTCCACACAGAAGCGCTACGCCGAGAGCCCGGGGAGCTCAGCGCTGCAGCCGCTACTCCGGGCTGTGGGTGTTCAGCGAGAGAAACTGCAGTGTGTGTCCCTGGCCGTCGCCTAGTTAGACGGAGCCTTAAGAGCCAGCCACCAGCATGTGTCGCTGCTGTCCACTGTGAGTTGTGAGACT
>JAQHUG010000001.1:3789683-3806249 GCA_028555095.1 Dicrostonyx torquatus
AGCCACATGCCACCATGCCTGCTTGTGTCCATCTTCTTTATAGATGTTTACTCAGGTTCTTTGCCCAGATTTTAATCAGATGGTTTCTGGGGGTAATTTATATGTGTTCCTTACATACTCTGAATACCTGTCCTTCAAATCTTCATCACACGCTAGCCTCTCATATAATCCCTGACCTTTTTTTTACAAGTCAACCAGCTCCCAACTCTGTCCCTTCTGCCCCTTGCCACCCACTTCAGTGCCTATGCTCCCAAGTTTGCTCACACATGCTCACATGTGCACACACACATGCATGTATGCGCACACGCGTGCGCGCACACACACCTAGCTCTTTCCCAGCCTTCAGGGCTCCCTCGGCCTCCCTTGTTATCTGATTCTCGACAGGTCTGGCAGCTGTCTGCTGTGTGTGGGCTCCACACACAGAGTTCTGCTCTGCTCTCTCTCTACGCTGTGTCCCCAGTGCCTGGAACAGAGCCTGACACACAAGGGCTCAGTGAGAGATCAAATAGTCGAATGTACTGAAAGGTTCAAATCGGAAGCAGTAACAGACTTCTGTGACACACTGACACCCTCTCACATACACACACAATCCTTACACACTCAGACTCCACTGCTGCCACACCAATACCCCACAGGCGGCCTGGTTCATATGGCCTTAGAGTTTGCTCTAGAACACACAATCTGAACCTTATATGCAGACACCCTTATAACAGGCCATGACAATGAGCCTTGTGAGGCCGCTCTGAGCTCCTGGGTCCCTCTGGACCTGTGGGCTTTCCTGGTTCTGTATAGTCGAGCCTCCCTCTGCCTCTGTCCCCTCTGTTCTGCAGACTTTGCACCTCTCCATGGGGGTTGTTTTTCCGCCGCACCAAACCTACAAGGGCCATCTCCTCTAGGAAGTCTCCTTTTGTTGTGCCCATGGAGCCTCACAGACATGACTTTCACTGAAAAACTGGGGCCAAGAGACTCATTGGCAATGACATGTCACCCCAGCAAGACCCTTGCCTTTTTATGAGGGCAGAACACCTCAGTTTCTCCATGAGAGTCAAGGCTTTAGCTGCTGATGCTCCTTCAATTCTGGTATCCTTGGGACAAAGTCAGCTCTTGCCTGGCCATTCTTTCCTGTTGTCACTCAGGCCAGGCCACTCCCTGCACCAGGCCTGAGCTTAGGCTTCTTCAGTGACTCTTATGGCTCAGGGCCAATGGCCTGCAGTTAGTTAATTGCTCAGACAGTACTCTTTGGCTCCCAGTGGTATCCTTGTATTGAGTGGGCCCGGATGACTGCAGTCTCCCAAAGGGAGGGGTGAGGTAAGAGTGAAGGCAGAGCAGCTGTCTTCCTCTAGCTCAGCACCATGGAACAAACAGAAGTGAGCAGTGGCAGTGGAGAGGACAGAAAGAAGGGGGAAAGGAAGGAAGGAAGGGAGGGAGGGAGGAAAGAAGTAAAGGAGAGAGGGAGGGAGGAAAGCAGGGAGGAAGAAAGAAGGAGGAAGAAAGGAAATCATTTATTCAGAAGGCCATAGGGTGGAGACGGAAAGACAGTCACATCCCAACAGGGGCCAGAAAAGACAATCACACACACATGGTCTGGGACCACATGCAGAATCTGGCCCACTCCTTTCCTTCCCGAAGTTCGGACCTGGTGTCAGCATCACGGTTGGGAGATGCGATGTCCCCAGATTGGCCTGCCCTGGGCTTCCTGAAAAGTAGCCACAGGTTATGGGGGAAGGGCTGGATCAAGACAGCAGAACACCAACTGAGAGCTGACATTGGTGGAGATGGGGTAGGCAGACAATGGCAGTGGATGTTAAGGAGTGAGGGTCTCACCTGTGGGAGGCTCAGCTGGCCATGATATGCTTCACGAACGCTGTAAGGAAAGGGAGAATGAGAAGCTGGGACTCACAGTGGGCAGCCAGGGCTGGAGCTGGGTACATGACCCCTCCCCAGGAGACCCTGCCTTTGCTCAGTCTCCATGACTCCTTCCCAGAAGATCCTTACCCCAACTGAACTATGTCCCTGTGCCTCTTCCCCTGAAGACCCCCACCTGCTGAGCTGGGTCATCCCCCTGCCTCTTCCCCAGGAGACCTCCATCCTGCTGAGCCCACCTTCATAGTTGATGCAGCCATTGGAGTCTTCTTGACCAGCCATCAATTTCTCCACTTCATCCTCAGTCAGCCTCTCACCTGGCAGGGGTAGGAAACTGAGTCACACCACCCAGAGATGTGACTGAGGGGGTAGAGAGGAGCTTATCACCCTCTGAATGGTGAGTTTGCCATAGCAGCATCGCTCCCAAGGTCCTCGCCAGCCATCACATCTGTTTCCAAGGCCAGAACAACCAATCATAGGTCAAGAAGTACAGGACCTTGACATGAAGACCTGGGCCCTCCTCTGAGCCTAGGCATCCTTGTGTATATACTGTCCTCTGTCTCTGCCAGGATGGCAGGGGTCCTCTGCCTCTCTGGTAGTAGTCTCTTGGTGGTAACCCTTTGAGACTGGTAGAAGGACCCATGGAGACTTTAACAGATGACAGTCGAAGGGACAGGGAGACTTCTTCCTGCTCCACAGACAGCCTGCCTCTCTCTCTCTCTCTCTCTCTCTCTCTCTCTCTCTCTCTCTCTCTGTGTGTGTGTGTGTGTGTGTATGTTTGTGCGTGCATTCACACATACACATTGGTGTTTTGTTTGCATATATGTCTGTGTGAGGGTGTCAGACTCCCCTGGAGTTACAGACAGTGTGAGCTGCCATGTAGGTGCTGGGAATTGAACTTGGGTGTTCTGGAAGAGCAGTCAGTGCTCTTAACCACTGAGCCATCTCTCCAGCCTATGATTTTCTTTCTTTTTTAAAAAATTTTCTTTTTTTCTCTTATTATTTGAGGTAGGATCTCACATAGCACAGGCTAGCTTCAAACTGGCTCTATAACTAGGAGTGACCTTGAACTTCTACTCCTCCTATGTCCCTCTCCCAAGTGCTGGTATTACACACATGCACTACAGTGCTGGTATTACACACATGCACTACAGTGCTGAGGATCCAATCCAGGGCTTCTGCCTGCTTGGCAGCCACATTTCTAGCAGAAGTCTGTCACTTTCTGACTGTACTGTACTGTGCTGTTCACTGGCAGAGTACCAACTGTGGTGACCCCCACACTCTTCACACACACACACACACACGCATGCCCACACGTGCACGCGCGAACACACACACACACCTTAAGACCAACATAGGGATGAACACAGCAGTTGTTCAATAAATGTTTTCTGCACGAAGTTCACTTTGAAGAGTTAGGTGACCAGGTACCCGACAGTGGAGATGACAGTGGGAGGCACCTGCAATCCACAGAATGTCACCTCCTTGGCCACAAAGAACAATGAACACCAGGACTATTAATCCAGGAGTACTGTCCTGTCCCATCTCTAGTGCTGTTCCCACCCTCAGTGTGGTTCGTCTAGCTTTCCTTCTGCCACACCTGAGTGGTATTGCTACCTCTTGCCGTTAAGGCGCCGTGAGTACCATGCTGTTTCAATGTCACAGATGAGACACAGGCCCAGTGACAGGTGACACAGGGTTTTCCCCAGGATACCCCAGAGAAGGAGATGGGTAGAGGAGGAGGCTGCCCTCACCCAGCGTGGCCAGCACATGGCGGAGCTCTGCACCCATGACCGTGCCATTGCCCTCCTTGTCGAAGACCCGCAGCCCCTCTACAAAGTCCTCGTATGTGCCAGTGTCCTTGTTCTTGGAGACGTGCTGGAGCATGGGCAGGAACGTTTCAAAGTCCATCATCTTGGAATTGAGCTCTGCAGACAGATAGTCCCAAGTCCCGACTTAGAGGACAGATGGGTACAACCTTCCCCTATGCCCAATGCCAAGGGGCCATCCCTCTCCCACAATTCCTGAGCACTCTGGTGCAAGACAAACCGTGTCACCACCCAGGGCACTTGACAATCTACCGAGAAATGCCTGGCTTACATAGTCCTTTGCTATCCCCAAGTGGGTCCAAGGTGGGCTCTGTTCTCTACTCCTCTTTCTCTTTCTGTCTCTCTAAGATCTTACTACTTATCTCAGGCCAGCCTGACTGAATCTTACCATGCAGACCAAGCTGGCCTCAATTTAATGGCAATCCCCTTGCCTTCACCTTCCCAGTGTTGGGATTCTGTATCTTTTAGACTTTGAACATGTACCATCCTTCACTGTCTATGTAGTACCAAGGATCAAAACCCATGGCTTCGAGCAAGCTAGGCAAGCATTCTCCCAAATGAACAACATCCACAGTGTTCCCTTCCCCTTTTGAGATATAGCCTCACCCTGTAGCCCAGGCTATCCTGGAACTATGTAGCCTAGAATGGCTTCCAAGTCATGGTGATCCATCTGCCTTAGACTCTTGATTGTTGGGTGTGTAGGCCTATATCGCCATACCCAGGTCTCAATTCTTGTAGACCTTACCCTGTCCATCCCCTGTGGACACAGTTGAGCCCAACAAAGGCCCTCCCTGGACCTATGATGAGAGCCTGGGTTCACTCTTCCTGAGTCAAAGCAAGCAGCCAAGGTAAGGGAGGTTGACAAAGACCCACAAAGGGATGCTGAAGAGACTGGCATAAAAACAAGCAGTCATGTCCTCTCACTGACCCTTGCACCAGCATGGATTCTCATGAGCACTAGGATCCATCCCTGCGGCCAGGAAGGGCCCAGCACACCCATCCTGCTTGTCTCCTACCACCATGGCCCAGTAGCCAGTCTCACATCCTCATCCCAATAGCAGGAGAAAAATTAGGAAGCAGATCAATGAGTTTCCCATGACACCCAATAGCCGCCCACCCTGGCAGTCCCCCCTGGGGCTGGCACTAATGGGCAGGATGTATACCTTCCTGTTTGGGCTTCCCCAGGACACGGAGCACCTCTGCCTGGGTAGGATTTTGACCCAGAGCCCGCAGGACATCCCCACACTGCCCATATGTGATCTTCATCTCGCCCTTGGGTGTGCGGTCAAACAGTAGGAAGGCTTCCTTGAACTCTGTAGGAAAGGGTAGTGAGCTCTGGATACTCCCTGGGGGATCCCACCCCACTCTCCACCCCATTCCCCTCCCCACTGGTTTGAATTGGGGATTCCTGGTTCACTCCCACCACTCCCTGGGTTCAGGATCCTGCTCACCTTCGATCTGTTCGGGCGTGAACTCGATCTGCAAAGAAGTCCAAAGACTTTGGATCATCGTGGGTCACCTAGGTCTCAGGCCCCTGGCTGTACCAGCCTGTCTGTGAGCAGCTGCACAGCCTTTACCACCCAGGACCTCATGCAGTCTCCCTAGACGTCCTTCTGATGCTGCAATAACCTCACACACCTGTCCAACCCAAAGGCTTTGGATCTATGTGGAATCAGACAGTGATATCAGGCCAGGCCGGATATGCTCAATGTCACAGGCCTGACCAAGCTGACTTTGGGGGAGGAGCAAGCATCCGGCTTCAGGCCAGAGGCTATGTCAGCATGGAAGCATGTCTGTGGACAATCAAGTCGCATGCTTGTGCACATATGTGTGTCTGTCCCTCACAGACCCTCTTGAGGCTCTCAAGGCTGGACACTAATCCACGAAGCCCTGCATGTGGCCCCAAGGCAGCTCCCCCACTTTAGTATAGCACAGACACAGGACTGTGTAGCATTCTGAGGCCACTATGTCCCCAGCTCCCGAGGTCAGGAGGCCTCCTGGGACCCAGCAGCCCCCTCCTCATCGGCTTTCAGTCTATTTTTACCACTGCAGTCACTCTCCCCAAAGTCAAGGTCACACCAGGGAATGGAACTGGGGGAAGAGGGCATGACTGGCACCTGAGGGCCCCTCCACCCTCCATCGTGCACAGCATTGTGCCGAAGGACACCCCCTTCCTGTCACCTGCTGTGGGTGGCCCTCCAATTTGAGGCTCAACCCAGTATGGAGAAAAAACATCATTCCTGACTCTCTGGGAACTCTCTTTGGGAAAACCTGGGGAGACAGGACTCCCTGACTTCTGGAAAAGGCTCTGCCCTTCTCTGCCAGCTGGGGAAAGAGAAAAGCAGAGGAGGGGGTCTCTTCATTCCCCTCTTTTGAGACATAAGTTTGTGCCAGTCTCACGCCTGGTGAGATTAGACAATGCCACCATAGGGTCTCAAAGTAGTTGTAGTCTTAAAAGGCATCCTCAGGACACATTCTAGGGCCTAAGGGTAACAGATAAATAGGGAGCCAACTCTGGGGTACAGCAGTCTTACAAGTGGGGGGGCTCATGGTTCCATTTCATCGTTGAGGACACTAAGGATTTGGGCAACTAAGGTGGAACTGAGTACAAACCCAACAAACATAGGCAGTGCCTCTGGGAAGAAGAGTGCAGGACCAGATGCAGGCTCTGTCAGAGCGACTCAGGGCATGGTGGATGTGTGGGGGTGGAAAGGACTCCACAGGCCCCTCAAGAGGCAGCCAGAGCAGCGGTGGCCACTGGCCAGCTGAGAACAGGACGCAGGCTGCGTGCTGCTATGCAGATGCCACAGGTGGCAGGCACGGCTCACCCTCCCAGTTTAGACTCTGGGAAAGACAGCCGGGCCAGGAAAGCTCTTGGGGCTGCTTGGTCGTGCTCCACAACCAGCTTCCTGCACGACTTCCAGAGCCTCCCTTTCGGCCTTTCCTCCTTTCTCCCTGGCTAAAAGTGAAGCCCAGGAGGGATCTGCCAGCTCTGGGGTTGGGGATCTTGGCAGGGGTGAGTGTCACCCAGCCTGGGCAAGGCCCTGATTTCCCTTACTATTCCACCTAAGGATGCTTGATATGGACTTGAGACCCCCAACCCGCGTGCAGTCAGAGAAGGAAGAGCCCTATAGAACGGAGTACAGCTGGCTCCAGGATTTCCTAAAGGTGCAATCCAGAGAAAAGAACCAGGGAAGTCCCCAAAACTCATTCCCCGGTCCAGACTCTCCTCTTACTGTGTAGGGGCCTCTCGGCAGCCTCAGGACAAGCTCACCAGCTGTCTGACCACCAGCCCTCCTCCTTTGTTCGCGCAGATGTTTGAAGCAAGCAGGTCTTGTTTAACCTCTGCACAGAAACTGCCAGCTTCTAGGGTCTTATCTGCCATGGTAGGTCTCACTCTGAGATTCACTCATTTGCTTTGTTCCTCCTACTACAGTGTGACTCCCTCACTCACCTTAACCTTGGAAGCATCAAACTCTGCTTCCTTGGGGCGCTCTGGCTCAGGTGCAGTGGCAGGTGCAGCGGCAGGTGCAGCTGCTGGAGCTGCTTTGGAGGCAGCGGCCTTGGCATCATCCTTCTTGGGTTCTGGCTTCTTGGGGGCCATTGGAGCTGTAATCACAGAGAGGTAGAAAGAAGGAAGAATGAATAGAGCAGGGTAGGTGAGCCTTCTGGCACCCTGGGCTTTATCTTGCCCATATACTTCATGACCCCAGCCCCACCCCTGCCATGCACAATAGGAACAGGGCCATAAAAGGACATTGGCTCTGCTCAAGGGGCTATTTTGGGTCCTGGAGAGGGCATTGTTCGGGCCCAGGAATGGGTGGGGGGAGGGGAGGGTGCTCCATTCCCCGAGTCACCTGTTGGGGAAAGGGAGGGGCAGGGAGACAGAGGCCATTGCTCAGCCTGTGCTCTGAGCACACAGGCACACAGACATAGACAGACATACACACAGAGAGAGAAAGAGAGAGAGCATTACTTTTCTGCAGGCTAATACATTTTGGACAGGTAAAGGTTAGAAAATGTGCACCATGGTAGGGGCTGCAATCACCGAAGTGTCACTCTTGAGTTAAGCTTTGCACCTGGACATCCCAGGTCCTGTGTTCAAGAGCAGGGAGAGGTAGGTATAGATCTCTGTACAGGCACCTTTCCAGGTAGGGGTTCCCAGGCTGAGTGGATGGTGAGCGGTATCTGGATATTTGTATATGTTGTCTGGCTGTCTCTGTGCCAGGCTCCGTGAGTGGCCGGCAGGGTCTGGGAGAAGGGTCTGTGTCTTGTCTCTGCGGGTCTGTTTCCAGGTATTCACGTTAATGTATGTCTGTGTGTGTCTGAGTGAGTGCCTGTGATGTGGTCTCTGGATGTTTATGTCTGGGTGTTTATACGTACTGGTGTGTGAGTGACTAGCAACAGAAGACAGCTGTAGCCCAGTCATAGGGTCCCAGGATCTCCAGGAACACCCCGAGTGCAAGCAGAAAGGGTGGTGCTCCCTCGAGGACTGTCCACACTAGTTCAACACCTCCTTTTACAGCTCTGCCAACCCCTGAGACTAGTGTCTCAAGTTTCACCCCCTTTGCTTCTCTCTGACTCTCTCTATGATGCCCATTGTCCATCTTCCCTCTGCATAATCCAAGGTCCAGCCTCTTGCTCACCCCTAGTTGCTACCACATCCTCTATCCCTTCCTGATTGCCCCTCTATTTGCCTTCTCTGGAGCTTTCTGTTGCTACTCCTCCCATCATTCCATGCTTCCTTCTGCCTCAAGGGATCCTGCATCTCTGAGAGACCCCAATGTGCTGGACAAGGTTTGCTCCTAGGCACCCATCTAAGATTCTCACTCCTCAATGCCTGCTCCTAAGGTTCACCCCACAGGGTGCAAACAACAGTGTCCAGCCCCTGGAACCAGATGGCTACGGCATAGCACAGTCTGGCTGGGCTACCACTTGGAGAAATGAGAGAGGCTGAGGTGGCATAAGGCCCTTCCAGCGCAAACTCAGGGAGTGAGGACATCTTGCAAACACATTGGGTTCTGTTCCTGCCTAGTGTCTGTGCATGTGGGGGGAGAAGGGGTGTTCCTAGTTATTTTTAAGTGCCTGAAGCCTTTGATAGAAACTTCAGAGGCAGCGCCTCCCACCCTGAGTCCCAAGGGACTTCTCAGGCATGAGAAAGGGTACAACTCAAGCTAAGACAAGGTATCAAGGCTTCAACCTGGGGCCCCCATCATCTTCCTCCTGGACCCTGGCTCCTCTCATCTTGTCACTCAGCCTCCCAATGAAGGAAGGGACAGCAGTCCAGGGCTGAGTCCCCATCTCTGGCTGGAACACATTCCTCCCTTCATCTGGAGGGCAGAACACCCCGCATCTGGAAATCTGACAATATCCGGGGCTGGGAGGGGGGAACAAGTTTTTCACTTTTCTTCCAGATGTTTGGCAAGAGTATTGAGAAAGAGAGAAATGGGGGAGGGTCCACAGAGACATCAGAAATACCACAAAGGAGAAGACAACCCAGGGTTGTATGTGTGTATGTATGGAGAGAGAGAGAGCTTTGTACCACCAGACTGCCCAGACCAGCTGACCCTTAGCACACACTCCCACCCGACACAACCAGCCCTAGATGGCGCATCATCTACCCACAAGCATAGCCAAGACACTACCCAAACCCCTTTCATTTACTAGGGCAAAATTGAGGCCCAGGGTCGAGGATGCATACACAGGGTGACCCAGACTTTCTGCCCCATTTTGCTCACCCTAACACTGTTATCCTTTGGAAAGCAGCTCAAACAGAGGTAAGTGAGGCCCAGGCAGGGCCTCAGTTCCTAGTCTGTATCTGTGATCTGTACTAAGAGGCTCATGTAGTCAGAGCCACACGGCAGTCTCTTCCTCTCTCTGAGCTGGTGAAAGGGAGAGGCGTCATGATCCCATGCCCTCATACATAGGGCAGCTGTGGTCATGGACAGAAAGAACATGGAACTCCTTCCTTCCCCCGCCCAGGGCTCAAATGGGGGCTAAAGCTCTGCTCGAACTCCAACTCTCGGCTTTGCACACTATGACAGGTACCCAGCACCCAGTAGGGGCTCTTCCAACTCCTCCCAAGGCCAGCCTCTCTATAGCCAGTGGAATTGGTTGGCTAAAGGCAGGAGCAAAAGCGTGGTGGGCAGATGGGCAGGAATGGGAGGACTGGCCATGCCAACACTCAGATCCCTAGTCCAAGCTCGTGCCTTATGCCCTCCAAGATGGACAGCTGAGCAGACAGGATTCTGGCTGGGCCTGAGGGGCCTGGAGGACCAAAGGGTGGGATTCAGAATCCCACCCCCCAGCTCTGACATCTAAGCAATGGCCCAGCCAAGGACAAATCGCCAGCTAAGCTCCACAGTCCTGGGGTGAGGAGAGCAGACATCTTACTTTTCTTTGCCCCCTGGGCCCTGACTTCTGAGATGCCTGTGGGTCTGGGCAGGGACACAGTTGTTATGACCAGTCCATGGGGACCCCAAAAGACCTCCAGAGAGACCAACTCACTAAAATGCAAAAGCAAAGTTTATTGTGTGCACAATACAAGCTGGCAGGGACCTCATCAAAGCAACTGGCGCAGCAGCAGCAAGAGGAGGTGCCCCTCCCTTCTAGGGATCATTATTTAAAGGCAAAAACCAGAAAAGTTACATTAGCAAGGTGTAGGGTGACGAGTTCAATCTTGATCAGCTCGTGTCTAGGGACTGTTCAGAAATTTTCTTTTCTAAACTTGCCTGTTGCTTGTCAAGTTTTCGTCTGACTTTCCGGTGGGGGCATTCTGCGGTTATCTGTACTTTCCATGTGGCCACCCTGTTACTTTTGTTCCTAGCCATTTCTGAGGACTGGGATGTTTTATGGGAAATGGCTTACACAAGACACAAGATGGAGGCGTAGGACAAAATAGAGGAACTTTGAGTCTTCATTCTCCCCTGCTCTAGTAACTATAGTGAACCCATCATGGGTTCCTGACAGTTAACTCATAGGTATCTTCAGTCCTGAGGGGGTCTGTAGATTTGTGATCTCTGGATCATAAATTGTATTGTACCCAATCTGTCTTTCATAAATTTTACTAGCCGGTTAAGAATGCAAGGCCCAAAAGTCAATAACAAAAGCAGAATTACCAGGGGTCCCAGTAGAGTAGAGAGTGGTCAGCCAAGGAAAGCTATTAAACCAGGTTTCAAACCAACCCTGGCTGGCCTCGTGCTCTCTTTTCTGCTTTCCCAGTCCTTCTCTAACTTTAGCCATGTTGTCTTTGATTCTTCCCGAATGATAAGTGAAGAAAAACATTCTTCCCCTAGCACTGCACAGAGCCCACCCTGCTGTAAGAAGAAAAGACCTAATCCCCTCCTGTTCTGTAAGACTACCTCCGCCAGGGAGGACAAGAACTCCTCTAGGTGGGAGATGAATTTTTCTATTCGCTCTATATCCACATCTATGGCAACAATAGGCTGGAGTAATATTGATTCTGTAATATAGTAATAAATACTAGTGCTGAGGGTCTCATACCCAGTCCCCCCAAGGCTAGCGCCCAAAGTAGGCTAAGGGTGAGGACTGTCATAGGCTCTCTCTTATGTCTCCATAGCCGTGAGGGTTGGCTCCATCCTTGCTGCATGAGGTCTAGGAACCCCTGATCAGTGTGATAGGTTATTCTAGAATGAGCCTGACTAGTACACAATATTCTATCCCCTGGTCTGATTTAGGACTTCGATATGCACACAAGGGTAAGTAAGCCCCATGGAGCAGGCCCACCAAGTATGATTGTGTAGGGGTAAGTACTGATCCTGTGTGAAATTGTGGGCAGACAGTGAAGAATTACAGATGGAAGCTTTATCTGGGGGAACCTGTCCTATATATAGTCCCTGCCCAGTCACTTGCTCTAGGGTAAGACCTTGTTTGCTCTGTTGTCACGGGCAGTGATCGATGTCAGCTGTCGTGGAAATGGTGGCACTAACTGTTAGCCCCTCATATCAGAACAGAGTCAGTGAGCTCTGATCAAACTGGGCTGGGAAACATTCAGTACAATGTATCGAACAGATCTATTAAAGGGTGCTCGTGTCCCATCAACGGGTTGAAGGTTGACCTGGTCGTGAGGCTAGAGCTGACATTCGCCTGAGTTGGTTGTGGAGTCATCCCTCCGGGCAGAACTCAGGGTGACAGGCAAGGGGCCTGAGGTGGATTAATGACCCGGTTGGGTCCTATTGAAACCTTAATGGTGGGTGACTGGGCTTTCCTGATGGTGAAAGTCAGTACTGGGTCATAGCCAGTGCGGTAGAGCCGTAGGCCCCAGGTCTTACCAGTGGTCCAGTCAGTCTTTCTGCCGCCTCAGTGAATTTGCAGCTTGCTCCAGCAGTCGCCCAGAGGTAGTTGGGGTATTGCTCCTTATTGTAGCAGGGTCCACAGTCAACTCATCTGCCACCTACAGAGCAAGTTCCTATCCCTGCTGTCTTCATATCACCTGCCTGTTGGACATTAGTTAAGTCATAAGTGACAGGGGGCGACCAGCTAATCCACCCAGTGGACTCATATCCCCATTTGGCACAGTAGGCGTCCCCACACCCCCGCAAGTACATTGTCACTCCTTGGAGTGAGAGTGGCCAGAACAGACATAGAATCCCAAGGATCAAGTTGATCCTGATATTCAGGGGTTTTGCATCCATACCTGGGGAATAGTTCCTGGGCTGAAGGGTTCCACCTTTCTCCTGCCAGGTTACAAAGGTCTACATAGAGGTCAGGGAACCAAGTGTCCTTGGGGTTCTGAGCAGAAGAGGTGTATTAGCTATGGTACTGTCCTCATTAACAATCATCCAAGTTTGGTTACATGGGGAATGGGGGTTCTGCACAGAGAAGGAAGAGGGGACATTGGCAGCTAGCCGAAGAAATAAAATCAATGGGGCTCAGCTCAATCATGGCGGTAAAGACACAGTTTTAGCAGACTGGAGAGATATTTGGAAGCCTCCCACACCCATGTGTCTCCTTTGTAGTCCTCTGAGATGGCAAACAGATCGGCTGGATGGGCGTGGAAGTAGTGCGCCAGGTGGTGATGCCATCCACTTTGCCGTTGGCGTGGTCATCAGAACAACAAATGGACCCTTCCATCTCGGCTCCAAGGTCTTGTGCTGATGTCTGCAAATGAGGACCCAGTTGCCTGGCTGGAACCTGTGGAGCTTAGGGGAAGCAGTTGCTTCATAGATGGCTTTCAACTGGGTTCAGACCCACTGGTGGGTTAACTGCAGCTTGTGGAGGGAGTTCAGCATATCCTGGTCATCCAGGGTGGAGACCAGATCAGTCTGGAGGCTTAGTATCATGGGAGAGTGTGTCCCATACAAAATCTTGAAGGGAGTAAAGCCCATCTGATATGGAGAGTTCCTCACCCTGAACAGGGCAAAGGGGAGGAGAGTCACCCAGTCTGTGCCATCTCCAGAGCTAACTTTTTAGTTAAGTCTCTTTTAGGGTTCTATTCATCCTTTCTTTTTCTTTCTTTTTTTTTGTTTTGTTTTGTTTTTCAAGACAGGGTTTCTCTGTGGCTTTGGAGCCTGCGCTGGAACTAGCTCTTGTAGACCAGGTTGGTCTCAAACTCACAAAGATCCGCCTGCCTCTGCCTCCCAAGTGCTGGGATTAAAGGCGTGCGCCACCACCGCCTGGCCCCTATTCATCCTTTCTTCCTGCCCTGAACTCTGGGGTCTAGAAGCACAATGGAGTTTCCAATTGGTCCCCAGTGCAATGGTTATTCCCTGGCTTACCTGTGATATTGTCAGACCCAGTCATGACCAGGAAGCCATACCTGGGCAGGATTTCTTCAATTAATTTTTTTGCTACCATATTGACCATCTTGTGTTTGGTTGAATATGCCTTAGTCCCTCCGGAGAAGGTGTCTATGAATGCTGACAAGTACTTATATCCAATTTTTCCAGGTTTGATTTCAGTAAAATCCACTTCCTGATACATACCTAGTTGAGTCCCCCTCTGTCTAGCACCAGGATTGGAAGGGGACGGAACGGCATTGGTCAATTGGCAGGCACGACACTGGGACACAATTTGTTCAATAACTTGACTGCCATTCTGAATTTTAACTTTGGCCCGAAGCAGTAGGTCCTGCATTCTGTGTATCCCCAAATGTGAGGACTAGTGAATCTTTTTGAGTATGCCATGTCCTAGCTTCCTTGGCAGGATGACCCACCCATCAGCTGTTTTCCACCATCTTCTAGGGGTTGAGCCATAGGCAAGGTATGGATCCATGCCAGATCTTCAGGTGTGTAGTTGAGAATCTTGGATAAGTTCCTTGTCCCTGAGTCTATTACGACTGTGTAACTCTGGGGACCATCGCTATCTCTTTGGCAATCCTATCAGCCAGGTTTTTTTCCCTTCTGCATGGGTCCGGAGCCTCTCTGATGTCCAGAGCCGTGAATAATAGTCGACTTTGAGGGTCCCCAAAGGGCCTGTAAGAGATCCAGGATCTCCTGTTTATTCTTGATCGTCTTTTCTTCAGCTGTTAGGAGGCCTCTCTCCTTATAGATTGACCATGAATATGAGCAGTGGCCAGGGCATACCTGCTGTCTGGGTAGATGTTTAGCCTCTTCTCTTTTCCCAGTCTTAAGGCTCTAGTGAGAGCTGTCAACTCTGCCCTTTGTGCAGATGTTCCCGTTGGTAGGGGTTCTGCCCATACAACTTCTGTAGTCATTGTGACAGCTACCCCCACGTACCTCTGTCCATTTAGCACATAACTGCTTCCATCTGTGAACCAGGTGTCCTCCACGTCCGGCAGTGGGGTATCCTTCAGGTCCGGTCTGATGCAATGCACAATCATGCCACGGAGCCTCGAGGTCGGGGTCAGGTAGCAACATGGCCGGTTTGAGAGCTGTTGGGACTTGGAACTTAATCCAAGCCGAATTAAGGAGTCATAGTGGGTCACACAGGTATTGTTCAGCCACCGGTCTGATGGCTGCTTAAGAATCCCCTCCAACGCATGGTGGGTGGCAATAGTCAGATTCTGTCCCAGAGTTAGTTTGTCTGCATCTTTTATCAGCAGGGCTACAGCTGCTATAATGCAGACAGGGAGGCCAGCACACTGCCACAAGATCTAACTTTTTGAACAGGTAGGCCACTGGGTGCTTCCACATTCCCATTGCCTGCATGAGCACACCTTTCACTATTCCCTTGTGCTCATCCACGAACAGGTAGGAAGGCTTATTTACATCTGGGAGTCCCAGTGCCGCAGCCTGTAGGAGTTTCCATTTCAGAGTGTCAAATGCCTTCTGCCTCTCCTCAGTCCGGGCGAAATCGTCCTTGGTGGCTTCATACAGAGGTTTAGCTATTTCGGCAAACCCAGGGATCCAGAGGCGACAGGACCCAGCAGTCCCCAGGAACTCCCTTACTTGTTTGGCAGAAGTGGGAGTTGGGATTTTTAGTACTATCTCCTTGCCGGCCTAGAAAGCCATCACTGGCCTTCTTTAAGGATGTATCCCAGGTATGTTACCTGTCATTGGCAGACCTGAGACTTCTTTGCAGAGGCCCCGTATCCCAGGTCCCTGAGGGCATATAGTAGATGTCTGGTTTCCTTCAGGCACCTTTCCCAAGCCTTGATTGCAATTAACAGGTCATCCACATACTTTAACAGACTTACAGTCGGGTTCTGGAGTTGGTACTCACCCAGGTCTTCATGTAGTGCCTCATCAAAGATGGTAGGAGAATTCTTAAATCCTTGAGACAACCGGGTCCAGGTTAGCTGTCTGCTGATTCCGATCTTTGGGTCATTCCATTCAAAGGCAAAGTAGGTCTGGCTCCTAGGGGCCAGTGGCAAGCTAAAGAATGCATCTTTTAAATCCAGTACAGTCTACCATTGCCAATTGGGAGGCAGGGTACTCAACAGTGTATAAGGATTGGGAATGGTGGGATATATGTCCATAACCTTCTTGTTCACTTCCCTTAAGTCCTGTACTGGGCAGCAGTCATTGGTGTGAGGCTTTTTAACTGGTTACAGAGTTGTGTTCCAGGCTGACTGGATAGGTTTTAGGACCCCAAGTTTCAGTAGCTTCCATATGTGGGGGGTGATGCCTCTTTTAGCCTCCAATGGCATGGGGTACTAGCGAACCTTAATGGGATCCACTCCTGCCTTGATCTCAGCGTAGACTGGGGGCCTGTGAAAGGCCAGTCCCATGTCTCCTGTCTCTGCCAGAGCCACTCCTCTATGTCAGGCTCAGGTTTCGATGGTTCTTGGTAAAGTATATATTCCCCAGTTAGGTCACTTGTAACCAAGACCTGGACCAGTTCTCCATTCTGGTGGACTAATTTAACTCCCTTGTCAGGAAAGTGGATTTAGGCTTTCATTTTGGACAGGAGGTCTCAGCCCAGCAGAGGGTAGAGGCATTTGAGTATTACCAGGAATGAATGGGTTACCCATCCCATTCCCAAATCCACTGTTCTTCAGGTAGTCCATGAGTAAGGTTTGGTCCCTGTGCCCCCTGGACCCAGGTAGTTTTGGTGGACATGAGTCCTCCTGGTTTCAGCAAAACCGAGTATTCTGCCCACATGTCTACCATGAAATCAATTGGTTTCCCCTCCACCTTTAAAGTTACCATGGGCTCAGGGAGGGGATCTGAGCCCCGTCTCCCCTAGTCTCTGTTCTCCTCATTTCCCATGTAGGCTGGCAGGACTCAGGTTATTTGGGGAGGCCCTTCTTTGGGCAAATTTTGGCCCAGCGTCCCTCCTCCTTACAACAGGCACATTGACTCTTTCCTGCCTTTGGTTAGTAGTGCTGTCCCCTCTCATCCTGCTGGGTTGGCTTCACATTCCTGGAGTTTGTGGCCATGAGGATTTCTCTCAAGTCTTCCCTGTTCTGAGCTTGCTGTTGTTCTAGGATCCTGGCGAGACTCTTTTCCTG
>JAQHUG010000001.1:3814540-3839365 GCA_028555095.1 Dicrostonyx torquatus
CGGCACTCTGGAGGTGGAAGCGGGAGCATTAAGAGTTCAAGATCATCCTCTGCTACATAGTGAGCTATGGCCAGCCTGAAACTTATGAAACCCTAAAAAAAAAAAAAAAAAAAAAGCAAAGACAGACAAAAAGAGAAGGCAGTGTGCATTGGGATGGCTTCCCTGTCCCCTTATAAGCCCCTCCTACCTATGGTGGCCCCATCAGACCTAGAGTTGTCCCATCTCTGCCCCACCCAGCACCAGCTGTGTCTCTGCTTCCAGTGGTCACACAAAAACCCTCTGTGGTACAGGGTGTGGATACTGCATTGAAAATGGCCCAAGCCCCCAGCCAGGAATAGTTAGGGTTGATTCTGGTACCTGTCTTAGTAACTATTTATATATCTATCCACCCACCCTGTGGTTAGTTAGGCTGAAAGTGCACACACACACACAGAGACAGAAGACAGACAGACAGACACACGATGCACATACAGAAAGACAGACACAGACAGACATGCTTGCACACATACGTGTGTGTACACAGAGTCAGCTAGCCTGCCCCTTCAACATTTCCCACTCCACCTTTGTGGAATGATTTGCCTCAGCAACTCAGAACAGAGCTCAGAGGCTGTTGTGTGCAGAAGTCTCCAGGTCATCCTTTTCTGGGGCAGGCAAGTGTCACCAGTCCTATTACACTAACGCTGGAGTCAACAGGAATCAACACAAACTAGTGTGCATGTGTGTGTGTGTCCAGGTGTTTGGAGCCTTCCCATGCCTCCTCCCACACACCTGTGGAGCTCACTGCACCATGCCACCACTTTGGAGCCTTGCGTGAAAGTCTGTTCACAGAAGGGGAAACAGAGACCTGAACAGAGCAGCTGGCCTGGGGAGGTCAACATCCCCAAGTTCAGGCCTTTGAGCCACAGCATCTGTGTTGTTTTTGGCATATCTAGGCCAGATAAGGATGGGGTCAGCACTTGGCTCTCATGGGAAAGGACTCTCTAGAAGGTTCCCGAACCCATTTGTTTCCCATATCTTGGACCCTAGGACAAGCACAGGGAAGGCAAAAAGGAAAGAGGGGTGGATGGGGGCTAGGCAAGTTCCTGTTGCAATGGCCTCGAGGCTGCTGGGGTTATTGGAAGCTTACAGTGGTTTCAGAGACACTCAGATGCCTGGGACAAGGGAGTGAGCCCTAAAACCAGTCCAGAGGTCCCCAAATGCGTGACTTAAGAGAAAATGGGAGTGGGTGTTTCGAGGCAGACAGCTCAGCCCTCTGTTGCAGGAAGCCACAAGAAGTTCTGTAGTCAGGACTGAGGTCTCTCAGATCAGGAGTTTGGTCAGCTAGATGGCTCAAGTATTTGGAGGCAATCAAAAAGTGTGGGACAAAAGTATGGGACATCAGGAGACAATGGGATATTATCACCCTTGTCAAAGCAGATTGGGCGTAGGGCTTCAGTACCAGCCGGGGGTCACGGACTGGCCCTACCAGATTCCTAGAGCGCCTTTCTCTGAACATTTTCAGTGTTCGCTCCTGTAAGCACGGGGCTAGGGATGGGTGTCTGGGTGTCGACCACTATGTAGTCCTGGGTCCCTCCCTTTCCCCACTTGGCCGACCTTTGCCCCTGCCCAGATTGTAGTGAGGGGTGAGGACCTGTAGCTAGAGCTCTGTCAACAAGGGGACAATGGGCTGGCACAAAGGGCCCAGCCCAGGCTACACATAAGCTGGGAGGGACTGAGGGATGGCTGCAGCTCAGAGAACTCTGTCAACAATGAGCATCTCCCGTCCCTGAGTCAGGTCTTGCTTTCAGGAGTCCTGCTCCTGTACTGTAAGCAGAGGAGCTTGTGGTGGGTGTTACAACCATTACTATGTGGCCTGAGATCCCTCCAAAAGCCTATGCCCAATTAGCATGATCACACCCTTCTCCCAGACTGTAATCACTGTAGATTCACCTCAGTAAAACGGAGGGGCTGGAGCAATGGGTCAGTGGTTAAAAGCACTCGCTGCTCTTCTAGAGGACTGGAGTTCCATTACCAACACCCACATGCTGCAGGCAACCAGCTATAACTCTAGCTCCAGGGAATCTGACATCCTCTTCTGGCCCCCAAAGGCACTTGTGTTCATGACTGCATACCAACATACAGACACATTACATACATATAAAAGACAGTGAGATCATCTTGGCTGTCAGTGATCTCTGCCACCTCCGGGTTCCTTTTCCTGACTTTAGGTCCAGAAAGAAAGCATGCCACCCTTCCCACGTCCCATCATCCCTTTCAGGGATAGCTGGACTAAGGCTAGTGTGGGTCCTCGCTTCCACCCTGAGGGCTCCCCCAGAATGGTATTCCCTTCTGTTTCACAACTTGTGCCATGGGCTGCTTCCTGGCCTTCTGAGGACCTGCCATCCGGTAGAGTCAGTGCCAGGAGGCTCCCTGAAAGAGAACTTTCTGAGGAGACTTGACCTGAGGCATTGGAGAGACTTTCTGAGATCCTGGGATCTGCTCCCCTCCTCTTGAAGAAAGCAAGGCTCTGAGGGGAGGCCCCACCTCAGAGCAACTGGAGGATGAAGGGACGAACCAGGCCACGCTGGGAAAACAAAGCTCCATTCAGTACCTATGTCATCCCAGAGGCCAGGGAGATGAGCCTGCCCTGGGGCTGAGGCTGAAGCTAGGTGGGTACTTGCTTTATATTGGAAAGTTTGGATTCGCCCTAGCACCACAAAATAAAGCCCCTAGCTAAGAACCAGGGCTTGTAGGTCTTGCTTCGCTGGGGTTGGACTGCAAACCCTGGAAGGCTTCTAAGAGGAGACATTGGGAGTGCATATAAGAAAAGCCTCCAGTGCAAGGCAGAGACCAGGGACTCCTGGGTGCTTTAGGGACCGTGTCCGCTTCCTCCTCAGACTCTAGAGTCTAAGCCCGGTCCAGCATACTTCCTTGTCCCTCTTTGTCCCAAGGAACACTCTAAGGCTATGCTTGACCTAGACGGTTAGTAAGGAGTCATCTTAGAACCGGTTCTGCTCTATGGGCTGGAAATGACTTCTGGGTGTAGGGGTGGAGGGGAGGGGAGGGTCAAGCAAGGGTATTACTTGCAGGAATGGCTCCGACGCCAGACGCCAGAGGCCTAGTCCCCTGCTTCTTATGTCCCCTGTTCTGGCAGAGGAGACAGGGAAGGAAAAGTGTGTACCAGGGCTGGGGAGGCCTCTTACAGAAGTACAGGACTGAGTGGGAAATGGGGCTTTTCATCTATACCACAGGAGGCTGAGGGACCTCAGGAACACTACCTTAGTCAGGGCAGGCAGAACCTGAAGTGTGTACCTTCTGGCAGTATCCTGCCCTGACTGGATCTGGTCCGTGTCCCCCTCCAGCTTTAACTTCAGAGTGGTATCTGAGCCATGATGCCCTCTATAAGGTTCTCTCTCTCTCTCTCTCTCTCTCTCTCTCTCTCTCTCTCTCTCTNTCTCTCTCTCTCTCTCTCTCTCTCTCTCTCTCTCTCTCTCTCTCTCTCTTTCTCTCTTTTGCACACACACACACACACACACACACGCAAGGTTTTATAAATTTTCTCAAAGTGCTTCTTCTCTCTGGAAGGTTCAGCCAATGTCCATGGTGCTTGCCACTGGTTCTGTTGCTGGGCCGCCAGGCAGACATATCTCTGATCCAGACAGGCAAATGTAGCCCTGATCCCAGGCTCAGAGATGCCCCCAGGATTTGCCAGTTCAGGTCCTTGACCCAGATAGTATTCACTGAGGCAGCTGGGATGACAGGAAGATGTCCCAGAGAGGGCCCAGAAGACATCAAATGGCCCATCATGGCCAAGGACCACCCACATAGAGGATCCCTCAGACCAAAGGCAGGACAGAGTATCCAGACTAGGGTTCCTCACCCAGGTCCCTGTCACAGCCCCCAGCAAGTATCCAGGGTCTATGTTCATGCCTCCTCCTGCCTTGGCCCCCTCCTCCCTTCTAACCACAGTGCCCCGAGGCCTCTGGAACTCGTGCCCAGGACCTCAGTGATATTTTGAGTTTAAGAAAACTTTGCAGTCGGCAGGCGCTCTTAAAGGTTATAAATAGCAACTGCGGGAGCCCATGCCGGGAGAGGCGGAAACACGTGTCAAATACGCCTGGGAGGAGGGTATTCCAAAGCCCAGACCCCGCCATCCCCACCCCCTCACACACACACACACACACACACACACACACACACACACACACACGGACCTACCAGGCTTCTGGGCATTTTACAACCACTGGAGCGGGAAGTCACACCCCACCTGGAAGGCGGCTAGGAAGCAAGACCCCCTTCTGCCCCCCAAACAGGGTCCCTGGTGGCTGAATAGGTTACCAGGGGCACGTGGGGGCACTGTTAAAAGGAGGTCTAGGTGGGAGTTTTCTCCTTCCCCTCTTCCTCCACTAGCGCCCCCACCCCAGCCTGAAGCTTACCATCAGAGAAGTACAGGCAGGGCTAAAGGGACTTGGGACAGAGTTCACTCTAACCCATCAGCAGCTAGAAGGAAGCCCTTTGGACCAAGTGGGGTTATTTTAAAGTCATGAGAGAGTCAGGCAGTCTGTAGACCCACAAGCTCTAATTCTTTTTATCAAGCCCCGCTGCTGCCTCTTCCCATTCAGAAATATCTTAAGAGCCCAAATAAAGTGTAAATGAAGGACTGGAGGCAAAAGGTCCAAGAGGGGAGTAAGCCAGACCCCAGGTCCTTATCCTTCAGTGATCTGATCCCAATGTTTCTGCCTCAAAAAAGAGAGAGAGAGGAAGAAAGAAAGGAAGGAAGGAAGGAAGGAAGGAAGAAAGAAAGAAAGAAAGAAAGAAAGAAAGAAAGAAAGAAAGAAAGAAAGAAAGAAAGAGAGAGAAAAGAAAGTCCCCTTGCTGGCAGTTAAGGAGGAGAAAGCCCGGGACAGGAAGACTCCTTTACTTCAGGGTGATAAGGGATGTAATTTGTCAACAACCCAAAATAGGATACAAAGGTCTCAACAAGAAGGTCAACAAGAAGGTCAACAAGAAGGGACGCTGCCATCTCAGGCTTTAAAGCTTGAAGATGTGCTCTGGAGTTTAGGGAGTGCACTGTCCTCAGGGGCCCACCCTAAGACAAGACGGTTGGTCACGAAGGCCCCACAGCTGCTGAGGGAAGAGTCAACCTCCATGTCCACCATGAACTTTCCAGCTGCCCTCTGGTAGGGCTGGGGTAGGAAAAGGTGGAGGGGAGCACAGCCAAGCCTCCAGTCACTGTCTTGCGTCCCTCATATCCTTATACCCCCTACTGGTCCTAAGCGGGTCTGGGGGAGGCAGCCACGCTTGGCATCCAGGCACTCTGAACCTCAGGGAGCCCCAAAGGGTTTATGGGGCTCCCAATGAATGGGAGCCTGTTGAGCTCTGAGGGGGCCCAGCCCAAGTAAACATAGTTGGGTCTGAGCTGCCATTCTCCCCTTGCCTACTTACCCAGGACCCAGGACCAAAATATGATTTCCTGTACCCAGGCTAAGGGCCAGAATCACCCCTCACAGCCTTAGGCTGAGGCCCACTGGAGGAACACAGACTAGCCTGAGTGCCAGATTTTCAGATGCAAAACTCTGCCCCGTATCCAAAATATATCACTTTGACTCTCAAACCTTCCGTCTGTTAATGGCAGATTGGAAACTGAGGCCGTGAGTAGGGAGGGGTCCAGCTCAAGGTTGCACAGATCAAGCAAAATAGGCCCCAGGCTCCTGCTCCATGGCAAAGTGAAGGATATCAGGATAAGGGAGATAGTCTTGAGTCGGAGGGTCAGGGAGGCAACGATGCTTAGCAGGAACTTTCTTACTTTGGATGTAACAGCACAATGACCTAAATGAACTCCAGTCCTTCTGTGACCCTGGCCTCAGAATGGCCAATACATCCTTGAATAGCCCTTGAGTAGCATACCTCAGAATAGCTTAGGTTGGGGACAGGATGCCTATAAGAGCTGTTTGTGCTGTTTGTCATGGTCTTGCTGTATGCCCTGGCTAATTCATTCTGTTCTCAGGCCTCAGTTTCCCCCACCAGGAGGCCATGTATTAACAAGCTGCTTGCCTCCCTTTCTAGTTTGTGAGCCCAAGTAGTACACTGGAAAGCTGGGTGAGGTGGTACTCGCCTTAATCACAGCACTCCACTCGGAAGGCTGATGCAGGAAGACCAGGAGTTCAAATTCAGCTTGGGCAACACAGGGAACAACCAACTATCTCCAACAAAATGGCTGACATGGTGGTGCTCACCTCTACAATACCAGCACTGAGAGAGCCAAGGGGGAGGAGGGGGATCAGGAGTTAAAGGTAGTCTAGGCTATGTACCAAATTTCCAGCCAGCCTGGGCTACATATCAACAACACTCTGCCTCAAAACAAAGCAAAACCCAAACAAGCAAGAGAGTAAAGCAAAAGACATTGAGACCAAGTGTGTAGAACCCACGGTCAAGAAGGCCTAGGGAGGGTGGGTGACTCCTGGAGACAAGGGTCCTAGGAACATGCCCCAGTGACAGAAGGGTGGTTTGAGGCAGCCACCTCACGTGGTGGGCACTGGAGACGGGTTGGAATGTGCTGAGCGGCTGCTGCTATGTGAATCATTAGACCTCGTCAGGCCCAACCAGGGCTTCCAGACGAAAACCAGCTCAGACTGGACTCAAGCACAAGGGCAGTCTCCAGCCCAGGTCACTGGGTCCTGGGGACCTGGGGGTGATGTTTCTAGGATCGTGCATAGTCTCTGTGTTCTTATTTGTCTACATCTTCCCCTCTGCATCCACTCCTGGTTCTGTCACAGCCTATTCTACGGACTCACAAAGGAGGGTCACCATGTGTATAGCCCCTACTACTGAATACAAGCAGACCCCCGGGTCTGGGAGAGATAGCAGTGTGGGACTAGCAGGGGTCAAGGCAAAGGCTGGAGTGAAAGAAGAGCTCCCACATCTCCCCTAGCTGAGACTTCGGGAATTTTCTGTTTGTTTGTTTGGGTTGTTTTGTTTGATTGGTGGTTTTTGTTTCTTCTTTTAGTTACATTTATTTATCTTATCTCTCTCTGTCTTTTGTGTGTGTGTGTGTGTGTGTGTGTGTGTGACATGTATGGAGATCAGAGGACAACTTGCAGAAGTTAATGTTCTCCATCCACTACATGAGTCTCAGGGGTCAAACTCAAGTTGTTAGGTTTGCTTGATGGCAAACTCCTTTACCTGGTGAGCCATCTCATTGCCCACTCCCCCCCCCTTTTGGAGACAGGGTTTCATGCGGCTCAGACTGGCCTCAAACTCTCTATATAGCCAAGGATGACCTTGAATTTTTGATTCTCCTGACTCCCTATTTCTGGGATTACCATCATATGACACCGGGTTAAGCCGTAGTGGGAGTTGCCTTTATGGCAGGCAGGCACCCTATACTACCAACTGTGCTACACCCCTAGCCCCTATGCATTTATTTGAATCTATGTGTACGCTGTGCTTGCATGAGTTTATATTCACCACGTGCATGGAGGTGTCTACGGAAGCCAGAAAAACTTTGGGTCCCCTGGAACTGAAGGTAGATGTGAGCCAGCTAATGTGGGTGCTGAGAACTGAACCCTGGTCCTCTGCAAGACCATTCAGTGCTCTTAACTGTGGAGCCTTCTCTCCAGTCCCTAGTTATTTATTTTTGAAACAAGGTCTCCCTGTGTAGCCCAAATTGGGATCACTGTACTCAGCTTTCCCAGCTCAGCACCCTCCCCACCATACACACACACACACACACACACACACACATATGCACATGCACACACACACACACACACACACACACACACCATTTCTAAGTGATCTTTGGAATCCAACCCAGGATCTTATTCATGCTAAACAAGACTCTCACTGAGCTCCATCTCAGGTGTCTGCTCTTCTCCCTGGGATGTGAGTACAAACCAGACAAAGCCCAATTTCTTTTCAAGGTGCCTAAACCTTGAATAAGGTCACTTATAGATGCTGTGTTCATACCATGTGGCAGGCAGCCTGGGATTTCCGAGAGGCGGAAAGGGCCAGAAAGATTACACAGAAACAGGGTTAGATAAATCAATGAGGCTCGGCAGGGCATGGGAAGACAACTGAGGCAGGGCTCACTGGAAGTTGAGCTGGCCTGGTGCCTGGAAGGCTGATCCGTGAGGGTTGAGGGGAGGGCCTAGTCCAGAACACTGGCAGGCTTGGGATCTGGGACAAAGTCCTGAGCCAGTGCATGGCTTGGTAAAAAATAATTAATTTTTCTTTTCAAGCCAGAGCTCTGACCTGGGTCTTTTCCTGTCCTCAACAGCAGCATCCTCGCTCAGGCCCCAGCTGCAGAAGCTTCTCTAGAGCTTCCCATGGCCTCCCCATGGCCGACCTGAGTCTATGCCTCAACCTGAGGCCCCATTCGAAAGGCCTGTGGACTACAGGTAAGTGTGACTTAGGGAGCCGGGGGGCCTGATTGCAGCTGGGAATAAAGACACAGGTTGAGTCACCTCTGCAGCAAGTCTCTGCTGCCTGTCCTGCGCCCTGGGGCAGGCAAGAAATACCCTCATGGCCCCATGTCTGTGGACCCGATGTCATGGTGTCATGACAGCAAGACACCTGTGACCATGACATCAGCCAGAGGAAGTCCATACCTCCAGAAGCCTTTGGAGTGTGTCCTGACTGAGACAAAGCCTCCTGGCCTCCTGAGCCCCCATCCTCCCTCCCTCCTTTCACCTTCCTGGAGGTGAGAAGCCAGACCCTGCTGCAAGAGGAGGGGGGTTTGCCCAGCCAGCTGCTATGGAAGCCTTCAGTGACTCAGCTGGCGAGGGGAGTGTTTATGAGCAGCCGAAATGGCTGTAAAAGTGGCACCTTGCTTCACTTATGGCCTGGCCACCCCATCCCATACTGGCCCCTTGACTCAAAAACTTTCTGGAGAGACTGGTAACTAGAGAAATGTCTGGGGTTTGAAACCTGGTAGAAGTCATGGCCCGAGGTCAGGGTTCAGCCAAGGGTTGTAAATCAGTCTGGGATAAAGGCTCAGCCTGGGGTCAGGTTCATTGTGGGGGCAGAGCATAGTCTGGGAGCAGAGCTAATCTTAGCCAACTAGTGACTTTGGGGCTAACCTGGGGGGTGAAGCCTGGGGGAAAGGGTGGTGTCTCAGAACCAGATGTGGGCTCCTGGTTCCACAGAGCCTCCAGGCAGGTGACCAGGGGTTTTCTGAGTGAATGAAGAACGGTGTGAGGGTCTGTGTAGCCCTACGCAGACTGGTAGCAGCAGGGCCTGTCAGCCTGCAGCTGCCTCACCAGCGTGGGTGGAGTTTGGGCCCAGACCCTGCTCTGGTTCTGAACTGCAGTGACCATCTTATCTCCTCCTGCTAAGCCTGGCTGGGGATCAAAGAGAGAAAAACAGACCCACACCCTACACCTAGCCTTACTTTTCCCAACTTCGTTGAAAACTAATTTGAAACTAACCAGAAACTGACCTTAGAGCCCAGGGCCTACCAGTCAAAGGGCAAGATTGGCTCTACCCAACCCTGGTGTGTTACCAGTTAATATTCGATCCCCTGCCCCATTCCCATAGTGGCAGTTTAACCAGAGGCCTGGGGGTGTTAGGTGACCATAGTGTGGAATGTCTAGGAGGTAACTCTAGAGTGAGGTATTTGAGTTAAAGCTAGGGAAATGCGCGTAGGGGGACACAGAGACCAGCACACCACTCTAGTATTGCCACAGCCTGCCCTGATCCACCCAAGGGCAAATCTTATCTTTCTTGTGTTGCTTTTTTTTTTTTTTTTTTTTGAGACGGGGTCTCACTATGCATTTCTGGCCTATAATTTGCTATATTGATCAAGTTGGTCTCAAACTCACAAAGATCTGCTTGCTTCTGCTTCCCAAGTGTTGGAATTAAAGGTGTGTGCCACCATGCCCACTGAAGTGCAAGTCAAGAGCGTTCTATGGTCAGAACTAAGAAGTCAGAACTAAGAACTCTGTCAAATAAGCTTCTAAATTTCCTCTCTCTCTCTCTCTCTCTCTCTCTCTCTCTCTCTCTCTCTCTCTCTCTCTTTTCNAGAGAGAGGAAAAAACACAAAATTGGTTCAGTAGGGAGGTGGGGAGGATCTGGGAGGAGTTGAGAGAGGGGACATATAAAATTATAAAAATTTATTTAAAAATTATTTAAAAATAATTTAATTAAAATTTTAATCTACTTATTTTTTTTAAGAACAATAGATGTCAATGACATTCTGAAGGCTTAATGGGAAAAAAGGACTTTTAAAAGAGCCCAAAACTCATGTGCATAAAAGTCACAACGAAACCATCTTGCAACTCAGTTTCCGACAGTGGCAGTCACGGAGCACAGTAGTCTCACGTTCAGGAACAAGTCCATCTGGGCGTGGTCATGGAGTGGAAAACATCTGTACAGACAGTGGAAACTAGACACAAGTAACAGAGGGCTGTTCCTAAGCGTCATTCCACCTTCTTCGACAGTAACAGAGACCTCAGCTGTCAGCGGAGCACACCCCAGCCCGTCTTGCAGCTAGCAGAAGCGGTAGCCTCACGGTGATGGCTGATGGGGAATCTCTGTAAGCCAATGATCTTTAAGGGGCGGGATCAAAAATGATGGGAAATCTCTATAAACCAATGATCTTTAGGGGCGGGACCAAAAATGATAGGAAATCTCTGTAAGCCAATGATCTTTAAGGGGCGGGACCAGGTTAGGTGACCTTTTGGATACTCGGAGAAAATGATGGGAAATCTCCGTAAGCCAATGATCTTTAAAAGGTGGGGGCCAGATTAGGGTGTGACCTTTTGGATACCTGGAGATAAAAACGCCAGGTGGCCCAGGATTCTCTGTCTGTGGTTCTTGCGCTTCACAGCTGAGGTTGGACTTACTGTTCCTGTCTCCTGAGTTTGCCCCTTTGGTTTATCTTGTCATAGCCTGGGATTCTTTTTTTGTTTTTGTTTTTTTTGTTGTTTTTTTTCGAGACAGGGTTTCTCTGTGGCTTTGGAGCCTGAGCTGGAACTAGCTCTTGTAGACCAGGCTGGTCTCAAACTCACAGAGATCTGCCTGCCTCTGCTTCCCGAGTGCTGGGATTAAAGGCGTGCGCCACCACCGCCTGGCAATTTCTCTCATTCTTAATTCCACTATCTATGTTCATTTCTTGTCACCAAGGGAAAGACAGTGGTCACATGAAACTTGTGTCATATCTATATGTAACACTGAGATCATCAAAGCACAGCACTATGGGTCTTCCATTCTCAAAGAGCATGCATACCATAAAGACACCCCTGAACTCACACCCACATGCCCAAGGAGGACATGGGGACACAGGTAGGGAGGCGTGTCCTCTACACCAAACTGAGGAGAGGAGTGGGATCCTGACAAGGAAACAGCAAAAAGCTCAGAGGTGTGAGCTTGAGCAGTCCAGAAGTCTAGCAGACTCTATCTACTGGGGACAGTTATTTGGAAGGAAATAACCATCTTTGAACACCAAGACAAGAAACACAGAAACAGTGAGCACAGAAGAGGGGCATGGCAAAAGAAATGTTTGAGGGATATTGAGGACGTGAGTTCCCATTCAAACTGAGAGGCAGGGCCATCCTTGAGATGGAGAGCAAGGTTTTTTTGGGGGAGGGGGTCTGAGCTCATTTACATAGAATTCTAGTGGAGAACCCCTGGAGCTCATGGGTTTGCACAAACCCTCAAGGTCCCTTGGAATCAGCTGGACATCTTCCGATTTTACAGATGAGAAAACTGAGGCCAGGAAACCTGGAGAGGTCTAGTGATTAGGACACAGAATTGGTAAGTAACCAAGCAAGGGTGCCATTTAACCCGGTGGTATTTTTTTTCAGGGCACCACACTTAAAATGGCTTCCTTCAGCAGTCCTTTGGTTAGCCTTCTGTTCCAAGCACTCCTAACCTCCTCTGCTGCCTGATGCTCCCCACCTGGTAGGCTTGGAAATCCTGGATCTAGAACCCAGGGGTCATCCAATATGGAGTACAAAAATTACACACACACCCCCCCACACACCTACACACACACACACACCTACACACACACACACCTACACACACACACACACACCTACACACACACACCCCTCCTCTCTCCCTAAGTCGAGAGTCCCAAGATAGCTACCAGCATATTTGGGGGACTGCATGATGGAAGGAGGTGAAGTACAAGAGTGTGTCCTAGCTAAGCCCCAAGTCTTGTAGCCTCAAAGCGCCCGAATTGGGTTCGGTGGGAGAGCTGGAGATGTCTGGCAAGCAGCCCATATGGTTGAGACATCTTAAAATACCCGGATTGGAAAGAGACACCCCACCCCGTAGTTCCAGACCTAAGCATGAGGAGCACTATGAGGGTCTCGGGTCCACTACACCCCGTGACTAGGGGTGGGACAGAGGATGGAGGACCAGGCAAGGGCGGGGCGGGACGCGAGGGCGTTGGCTGCGTAGCCTGACTCTGGCAGGCGGTAGAGGAGCTTCCCCAGGGTCCCCACCTCTGGTGCACGGACAGCGCCGCGGCCCGTGGCGCGCGAAGTACTAGGCGACCTCCCTAGTGGCTCCTCTCCTGGAGCCCGCCTGCTCATAGCAAGGGCTGGACGATCTGGGGGTGATGGGTGGTCTGTGCTTCTCTTAAAGAGAGAATAAAGCAGAAGCGGAGAAAGCGTCTCAGTCCCGGTTCTCGGATCCCGAAGTCAGAGCAACCTAGACTCCATCCCCCCCTCCTCCCACAACACTCATCCTTCTGCCGAAAGACCCCGAGCCGGGTCTCTGGAGAGAGGTCCCGGGGTGGGGGGGCAGCGGGCTCGGCTCTGCCAGACACACACCCTCCAGGGAGGCGGTGGAGGGGGCAGGGGCGGAGGAGGCCCGGGGAGGGCGCGGGGAGGGAAGAGGCTCCGGGCCGCGGGGTGGGGGGGAGCGACAGACGCCGAGGCGAGGGACGCGCGAGGCGGGCGGCGGCTCGGAGCGGCGGCCAGGCGGGGGGCTCAGGAGGCCAGGCAGGCCAGGGGGGATCCCGAGAGCTCCATGAAGTCCCCCCGGGGCTGCGGACGGGGCGCTGGCTTGGGGAGGCTGTCGGGGGGGCCCCGACATTCATGGCAAGGCGGGGGCCGCGGCGGCGTGCTCGGAGTAAGTCGGGACTTGGGAGGAGGGATGGTCGGGCGCGCGGGGCGCGGGAGGCCGGAGTGGGGCAGCAGCGACTCGGGGCCCGGCCAGGGCGGGCCGCCGGCTCTTCGGTCTCAGTGTCAGTCTGCGGCGCCTCCTCGGAGCCCGGCGGACTCGCCAGCCCGCTGCCGCTCAGTTCGGTGGCTTTTTTGGAAACTTGCAAATGTTTTCGTAGAGGAGGGGAGGAGGAAGCGAGGGAGTGACCGAAACCGAGCTTGGGGCTGCTGGAATAGCAGAGGCCAAGGTCGGGGGAGGGGATTGATGTCCGGAGGAGAGGGGGACAAGGTTAGCTAGAGACCGACTGACAAGCAGACAGGCTGCCCCAGCCTCGGGGCCGCAGGAGTGCTCGTGCAGCTCGGGCGCACGCGGCACGGGTTAGAATGATGGGAAATGGGGTGCAGGAGGTGTTGCTAAGAGCATGGGGGTCCAGACTGGGTTGGGGAGCGGGGCCACAGTGCCGCCGGAGTGCCCAGAGCTGGTGGCAGGAACACCGAAGGGTTCAGTGTCATTGCAAAAGTCGGGATGGCATCCCGTAGTTGCACGCCCCGCGCAACTCAAAACGCGCCCCCTGCCCCGCCCCGACTCCCCTGTTGCCCACTGCCGTGAAGCTAAAAATAACAGCTTGGTCGCCCCCCGCAGACCACGACCCCGACCCCTCCCCCGCCCCTCCCCCACTGGGCGTGGAGCGAAGCCACGGCTCCCAGTTCCCCCAAAGAGAGGGGAAAAAAGACAGAGAGAAAGAAAGAAAGAAAGAAAAGGCGGCGCGGGAGGGGAGCGGGGGGCGGGCCGGGGGCGGGGGGCCCAGCCATATGGATGTGATTTCTCCGCTCCGAGGCAGACAGGCCGCTCAGCAGCGCTCGGCGCCCGCCCGCCGCCCGCCCGGCCTCAGGCTGCCTCCCTCCCTCCGCCCTCCCTCTCTCCTTTGCGCCGGTTGGTTCTCTCGCTCGCCTTCGGCGTATGGGCCCCGCACCGGGCTCCGGGGCCTCGGGCCGCCCGGACGCCGGGGTCCCGTAGGACGGGGTGTGGGCGGGGCTGCCCGGCCTGACACAGCTCTGCACCCTCCAACCATCACCAGGGCCGGCGGCGGCTGCCCCGAGGGACGCGGCCCTAGGCGGTGGCGATGGGGGCCGCCCGAATCGCACCCGGCCTGGCGCTCCTGCTCTGCTGCCCAGTGCTCAGCTCCGCATATGCGCTGGTAAGTCCCTCTCGGTCTACGCTCAAACACAGGAATCCTGGAGTTGCTCTGGGGTATCTGGGGCGAGTATAGGCGCAAAGTCTTGGGTTCTCCTAATTGTCTGAGTTTTGGGATGGTGCCCCTGCTCTGTACCAGGAATCCTGGTGCCTGCTCTCGTTGGGATGTCTTACTGTAGGTTCCAGATGCCTGAAGTTTCCCCGCTTCTGAAGACTTGGCTTGGGGTCCTGGGTCTGGAAATCACCATGCTTGTGTGAGCACACGGCTCTGGTCGTATGTATCTCTTTCGATGGTGACAGTGTGATCCAGCGGGCTCTCTGGGTGTGGAGTCCCACAGACTGCGTTGGGGGCCTCTGCTTTCGCAAGTTTTGTTTGCACCCCGAGCTCAAAGCCGTGTGCAAGAAGTCAGAAAATCACATAGATAGACTGAGGATAGGATTTAGAGCCCCCTCCTGCTCTCGGGACCCCACAGATACACAGCTGTATGCACTAATGGGACAGCTTTCCCCGAAGTGGAAGTTGTTTGCCCAGGGAGGTGGGTGTGGTATGGAGGTCTCCAAAAGCATCTCCTCACAGTACACCTTGCAGAAGATATGTACTTTGGGGCGTCTGGAGAGTGAGCTGACCTTTGGGGGTACAGTGCATGGTCTGAGAATGGAGACCAAGAGATAGAATAGTAAAGAGGGCTAGAGAGAGAGAGACAAAGGGTTAGGATGAGAGCTCCGGCCCCAGCAGGGACAGACTCAGAACAGCAAAGACAGACAGAGAGCTGGAGACACTAACGAAAATCACGACCCCATCTTGGGCTAGGGTCTCAGAGAGGGGGGATTTTTCCATCCTCTCCCATTCCATATTCCTGAATCAGCTTTGTGCCTGACTTTAAGGTCTTGTTGCCCCCGTACCCAACCCTGACCCAGGTCTAGAGAGACAAGGCAAGCAGTTTCCTTCACAGGACAGAGCCTCGAATCTGGGACTCCTCCGCTCAGCCTACAGCTTGTGTGACCTTGGACTGCCTGTCCCCACACCTCAGTTGTTCATCTGTGAAAAGAGAGCATGAGAGAAAAAAGTTGCCTAACATCCTTGCAGTTTGATGCTCTTCTGTGGTCCCCAGAATTCTGTTTACTAGGGCCCATCCTCTTCCAAATCCAGTCCCTTAATGGACTACCAAAGCCAAGGGCTGCCCCAGAAAGGAGCCTGCACACAGGGGAACAAGTTCCAGAGGTTCTCCAAGCATGGGCAGCAGAACTATCTGCTGAATTTTCCTCAGTGACTTCTATGTGGGTACACATACATGTGCATGGCGTAGACGGGCAGATAGGAAAGGTATCCTGATGTGTGCCTGTATGGCCATCAACATAGGGTTTTGTGGGCACCTGGGTCAGTCCGTGGGATCGTGTATATTCAAGTCCACATGGCCTGAAGCTGTGAATCTGCACACGACTCTGAAGGAAGCACAGTTATATATGCGTGTGTGTGCGTGCATGTGGGCACTCTGTGAGTGTGTGTGTGCACACAGGTCTATTGTCCGCTTGTTTGTATTTAACAAATGCTTCTGTGTTTTCTGTTTGCTAGTCCATTGTCCTAAGCACTTTACGCACGTCAGCTAGTTTAATCTTCCCAACAACCCTTTGAGAAAGTTTTCCCTAATTTTTATGAGCTCACCCAGATCCACTGTGACCCTTGTCTATCTGATGTCAACCAGGTGCCGAGCCCTGCACCTCACTGTGTGGTGGTATGGAGTCCCTAGGACCCCAGAAAGTTCTATAGGGACCCCAGAAAGTTCTATAGGGAAGCTGGAGTCTATGCAGAGAATTTTCTTGGCTTAGGAGGGCCCTACGCTGAAGGCGGGACAGATGCCAGTACGGCTGTGCAGGGACCTTGCTGGGGCATGTGAGTGTGCTGGACCATCTCCTGCTTCAGGTCTAAGGGGTTGTAGTCCAAGGGACAGGTTTGGCCGACCCACCCACCATCCTGTGGGATCCCTAGGCTCATCTGGAGTCAGCAAACAACTGGCAGCCTGCCCATTCTCTCTCCTGCATCCAGATGTGTACAGGTATGGACGAAGCTCATCTACCTCAGCTGTCACTAAACCTGTAGACTACCTACTCAGCCATATTCAAGGCCAGGCTCACTTCTCCCATGACCTTGGTTGGGGGACCAAAGAACATCCCACTGGGAGAACACTGAACACAGCTGGACTCAGATGGTCCATCAGTGCCTCACAGAAAAGAGTAGCCCAGAGACAAGCATTGAAGCAATGAAATTTAGTGGAGGGGATCGGCCCACAGCTTATGAGCAGGCAAGAGAATGGTCTTGTCCTTTGAGATTCCTTACCCTAAGGATGCCCTAGAGAACCCTCCACTCTCATGAATGTGACGGTGAGCAAGGAGGCAGACCTGGGTGTGGGCTATGACCCTTGGGTAGGGTGCTTCATCCCTTAGGCTGTGCAGGCAATCGCTTCCAGCCAGCCTGGGGTAGGGGCAGCTCAGAAGGCACTTTTTTTTTAATGTTTATTGCTTGTGTGTGTATTTACGAGTGCTTTGGGGAGTCAGTTCTCAACCTCCACCGTGTGGGTTCCAGGCATTGACCTCAGGTGAGCACTTTATCTGCTAAGTCATCTTGCCAGCCCAAGGTGCTTGCTTTTAAAAATAAGAAAGGCCATTTATTGAGCAGTAGCTTTCCATGGGGTCCGAGCTAGAACCTGCCATATATATATATATTTGTCCAAGCCATGTTATGGGGAAATGACCTTGAAGTGAACGTAGTAAGACCAGCAGAACTGAGATCTGAGGCATTTGAACCCAGGACTCAGACATCTACAGAGGACTCTCTCCTCTAAGCTAGGTGAGGGTGAACTCAGGTAAGAGGCCCCTGTGTGTCATTTTGGGGTTTCTTAAAAAAATGAAATCTTTGTTATCTTTTTTATTTCATGACTAATACATGAGCACATTGTTTTCGTATTGTTTTCTCTCTGTCTCTGTCTCTCTCTTTCTCGTGTGTGTGTGTGTGTGTGTGTGTGTGTGTGTGTGTGTGTGTGTGTGTACAGCCTGGGTATTGTTCTCACCTCCTATCTTATTTGAGACAAGGTTCTATCTGGCATACCGCTGTGTGACCAGGCTAGCTGTTATCAGGCCTCTGAGGATTCTCTGGTTCGTCTTTATGTGGGTTTAATCCTCAGTTGTGAGCAAGCACCTTCCCCAATGAGCTGTCTTTTCAACCCAAGACAAATGGTACAGAACAAACAGAAGCTTTTTCTGGGCTCTGTCAAACCCCAGTTCCCTTTCTAGAGAAAGACATTTTGGGAGTCTGGGGACGGTCCTCTGTCTCTCTGTGCTTCAAATGGCACCTCTTGTACACATAACAAGTAAATGGATGTGTCTTGTTTTCCGTTTGTTTTCAAATGGGTCTGGCAAACTTTCCGTAGGGCTGTGTGAAACATGCACCATTGTACCTAACGGTGTAGCTTTAGGTTTCTGAGTAGAAGTCATTTAAAATATGTATTTTGTTACACAGAGAAACCCTGTCTCGAAAAGTACATATGTAATACATATTTTAAAATGTTTTAAAAAATATATAATGTTTTTAAGTATTTGTATATTCTTGTGTTGATATGAGGTTTTGTGTGTACATGTAGTGCCTGAGGGGAGCCTGTGGGATTCCTTGGAGCGGGGGTTACAGGCTGTTTTAAGCTGCCTGAGGTGGGTGCTGGGGACAGAACTTGGGTCCTCTGCCCGAGCAGTATGTGCTCTTAACCACAGCCATTTCTTCAGCCTCTAAATCCCTTTTTAAAAAATTATCTCATTGTATGCTTACTGTTTTGGCTGTGTGCATGTCCGTATATCGTATGCATGCAGTGCCTGAGGAGGCTAAAAGAGGGTGTCAGAGCCCCTGGAACTTGAATGACAGGCAATAATGAGCCACCATATGGGTGCAGGGAATCTAACCTGGGTCCTTTAGAAGAACCGCCAGTGCTTTTAAACACTGAGCCATCTCTCCAAGCCCTTTTTAATCCTGTATAGTATTCCAAAGTATGAACTTAGTTAAACATCCCTGAGGAATACACATTCAGATCCTTTCTCCACAACCTTCCCTGGTTGTGTGTGTCTATGTGTATGTGTGTGTGTGCGCGTGCGTGCAAGAGACATTCCAGATGGTGGCAGAGGAGCTCCTTGAAATGCCCTCTTGGTTCACCATGTGACCATTTCCCGGTAGGATATTTCTAGAATTTGTCTTTGCTGGGTCTGAGAACATGCACATTTTTTATTTTAATAGGCATGGCCAAATTGCCCTCTAAAACGCTGTGCTGGTTTATACTCACCAGGACTGACCACAGGGGCCCTCTCCCTGCTCGGCTCTGTTTCACAGGGTGCACTGAGGACCCTTTGGTTTCATCTTAGCATTTTGATGGGTGAAAAGCGGCGTCTCCTGTCGTTTTAATTTACACCCTGCCAATGATTTTCGGACTTTATATTTGTTTATTATCCAACTGAGCTCGCTCGGAGCCATTACCCATCTTTCTATGGGTTATTTATCCTGCTTGTATTGATTTTTCGAGGCTTTTTATATCACCTGCCCTTAAACACATCCTCTTCCCCCACCCCCCTACTCCCAGAACTGCCCGAGGACAGGCAGTGGAAGGGGGGCACGGGCCCTCCGGGAACTTGGGTTTTCTTCGGAATGTTTTAATGAGGCGTCAAGCAGCCTCCCCCAGATTCCTGTTGTGGGCCTTCTGGGGACACTCCCCGGTCCAGCTACCACATCAGGAAAGCAGCTATTTCAGAGAGCCCAGGAAAAATAAAAGGTATGGTGGGGATTTTGCAGAACCTTGAAATTGTCTTTAAAGTGACTACGAGACAGTGCAAAATTTGCTCAGGGTCATAGACATTGGAGACCTCCCAAGCCCTCTAGAACCCCAGCTTGGGGCCAACCTTGTGCCCAAGCTGACAGTTAGTGGGATCCCATTCTGCTGACCCAGCTAGGGTTAGATTAGACCATCCCATTCTTCTGGGCCTTGGTCCTCCTGCCTAGCTCAGGTAGAGGCTGCATGTGAAGATCCACCCTGTCCTAGCAGCCAACTCTGCCATCCAAGGTTCCATCCCACCGCTTGCCCCAAAGGTGGCCACGCTGGCTGGCTGGCTGGGATGAGAGGCGTCACAGTGCCTCCCCCAGCCCCTCCCAGCCCCAAACACAGGCAGCCTGTTCAGGAAGGCCTGGAAAGGGGGAGGAAAAGTCAGCACTTGTCAGTGGTGGCGGGGCAGGATGAGGAGCCCGTCCCAGCCTGCCGTGGCCAGCCAGATGGACAGAGGGCAGCAAGGGACAAGAGAACAGTCCCCAGCCAGTTGGCATGAGAAACAGGAGAGGTGCCAGCATGGGTCCTAGTAGTGGAACCTGGAGAAGGGGTGCAGGAAGGCCACAAGGTCACAAGGAGATCTCCTGAGAGCCAAGTATTTCTTTTTTCTTTGCGGGAGTCATTCACATCCTCACTTAGCACTGAAGCCCAGTTGTCCTCTGCCCAGTTAGAGGAGCCAGCAGCATTCCAACATCAGTGGCCCTATTGCTTCTACGGCTACTTCTACGACTGGTTCAATCCCCTTTGTGTATGCTTGCTCGGTGCAGCAAAGGTTACATACAATCCAGGGTGCTGGAGAGATGATATTACGGCTGGTGTCACGACATCAGCTTTGGTGTAAAGAGCACCTTATCTCTGCTCCTGGCCCTCTTCTAACTATTCTCTAGGCCTCCGTCTCCCTTTTGTAAAATGGGTATGCAGCAGAAGGTGAGGTTGATGTGAGCAGACAAAGACGGACTTGTGGGGCAGGATCAGCCAGGGGCAAACACCAGATATATCTGCCTTCTCCAATGGCAGGCAAGGAAACAAAGCACACTGTCCCTTAGGAGATCAGGCTGGCACTGGCAAGGGGGTTACTGTTGTGACCCAACAGGGCATCCTGCTAAGAAAATATTATACCATAGAAGCCCCTTGCACAGAGTGCAACTGAAAAAGAAACTCCTTCATTTCCTCCAGGTTTGTCTGGAGGGGTAGAATTTTGACATGTCTGAGATCACAGATGCTAATGTGTAAAATCTGGCAGGGAGGGAGGAAGTTGGGGGAGTGGTCTCATTTGGATGATGGTCTCTACCCTCACCACCATCATCAGCCTGGACACACCAGTGTACTTCCTGGTCTCCCTGGGAGCTAAACGAAATTATAATATCTTAGCCAATGTCAGTGTCTACCTGTAATCTCAGTGTGCAGAGCTGGAAGGTCTCAGATCATGACCCTGAGACCCCGCCTGAGTTTGGGGATGATAGAACATACCAGGTCTCTCGACAGCGTGTCCTCTGCCATCGGCCCAGCAACCTCTGGGTTTGTAAGTAACATGCCAGCTTCAGTCCCTATCTGTCTGTGCCTTGCTTGGAGCTTCACAAACCTATCTCAGTGTTTGCAGGCTGTCTTCCCAGCTCAGGGCTAAAGTTGTATGACACCAGCCCCTGCAAGTTCATACACTCTAGACATGCTTGTGTGTGCATGGGAAGGCACTATGCTGCTGGGGGGAACTGTGATAGGTGGGTCAGAGAAGCTGTCAGCCCTAATCCACAAAGTGGATGACAGTGTGTAGGACAGCTGGTGCCGGGGCTGCCGACCCCCTCACCGGTGAGCATGGACTAAGTGGCACCTGGACACGACCCAGTCCCTAGTCTTGCCTCTGAGACCCAAGATGCAGGTTCTGGATCTAAAAAGATGCTGATGTGAGTCTTTCATACTCTGGAGCCATGCCAAGAAAGCAGCACTCTTATAAGGGAAGAAGGTGACTGGGCTGGGGAGCATCAGACAGTGTTGATGTCTGGCTAGTCCGAGTTGTCAGCAGTTTCCACCTCATCCTGCTTCCAGCAGGATAGAGGTCTGGTAATCTTGTCTACCTCCAACCCAAACTTGGGAGTCTGACAGCGACCTTGAGTGATGGTGTGAGTTCAGGGAGCTATCCAGGCACACTTCGCCTGGCGCTGCCTCCATTCCTGGCCCTCCGTTCTCGCTAGGGCCCCACAGACAACCAGCCCCTTGTTGTGGACCCCTGCAGACAAAGGGGCTGGGGTGGGGTGGAGGGGTGAGTTAGCCCCACTGCTCACGGTAGCTATAACAGCAGCCAGCTTTCCCCCAGCCTGCCCTGCCCAGGCTCTTGATGCAGTACTTGGGTTAAGTCCACAGCCTTACCGTTACTCTGGTTTTACAGGAAATCTAAAGCACTGGGCTTAAGCCACTTTACCAGAGACACTAGTCAGTGGTAGAGGTGGGGTTTGGACTCCTGGGTTAGTGGGGAATCCCTGAGGTGCAGCTGAAAGAGTCAGGGTGTCTGGGCATTCCTGGTGAGGAGCTGTGCCTTGGGTGGAGGGTTGCCTCTTCCCTTTGGAGAAGTACTTTGCCCACTCTAGCACATGGCACCTCTGTTCTGATTGGGGTGACAGGGAAGTAGGTCTTAACACCCAGGGAGGGAAGAGACAGGGCCACTGTCCTTGGGGTTAGATGAAGGTTTATGGAGGAAGGAGCCTGAAGCATGTGGCCTTCCCTGTCCAGAGAAGACCACAAAAGAGGAAGCTGACAACAGGTGGAAGGTTAAACGGCCACCCCACTCTCACCCCGGCTCCAGGCCCCTGAGTGGACATATTGGTCAGTTTCTGGTTGTCAGCTGGACAATTTTCAACCCATGACTGCTCTAGTCTAGGCCATCAGCTTCTACTCCCTGGTCACATTAGTTGGCCAGCCAGGCCATTAGGAAGCTAATGCATCAGCAAGTCTTTAGAGACCAAGGGGAGGACCAGTCAGTCACTCAAGAGCACTCCACTAACAGGGAGAAAACTACAATGAATCAAATATCTTGGGAGGGGAGGAGGTGGGCAGAAGGAAGGGATCATAGTCAAATGGATATGGAAGGGAAAAATGACAGGAAGGTGTCACGGGGTGGTTATGAGGCAGGTGGTAATATCGGTGATGGTGCTAATGCTGCCGTGGTGGCTCTGGTCCTGATGGTGACGAGGTAGATGTGGTAGGAGCCATTCTGGAGGTGGTGTGATTTAGCGGTGCTCTAGTAATGGCGATGGTAGTGGTGTTGGCCCAATTATGGCAGTGATGATGATGGTATATTAATGGTGCCAGTAGTGTTTATGGTGGGAATGGTACTGGTGATGGTTCTGTTGCTGCTAATGGAAAGGTGGTAGTTGATAGAGTTATTAGCTGCAATGACAGAATGAACGGTAGTAAGTGGATGCTGTGATAGGAGTGAGGTGGGTAAGAATCAGACCCTTTAGTAACAGGATCCCCAGTGTCAGACACATAAGGACAGCTTCAGGGTGGCTTTGGAGGTCCCTGGATCTTAGCAAGTCAGCTTGTCCTACCTGGTCCTTATCATTCACTCTGCCTCAGCCAGCTCTGCCATAGGTGTGGTTAGAATAGTGAGAGAGAGGTTAGAGCCGTGGGGCCAGCAGCACATTGGAATCCACTTCAGCCTTCCTGGGACTCCTAGGCATTAGGACCAGCTGAGTCCTGAGAGTCCATTTCGGATCCAGGCTCCCGAAGCAGCAGACACAGGCATGCATGTTGAGAAGTTCTACAGCACACCCAGAAGCCCACACATAGTCCTTTGCCCACAAACACGTACACATGCATGTTCACAAACACATCAGGCTCCAGGGCCCAAATAGACGTGTTAGGAGGTTCCTATGTGAAGCATTACAAAAATGGGGCACACAGAAGTTTACACCCTGGCCAGACAGTGGGTGCACGGCCAGTCACACGCACGCGCAAAGATGCTCGCGCTCCTCGGCTAAGCAAAACCAGCAAGATTCTGCTCCGCGGAGCCAATTGGAGACTCCTTGGACTGGAAGCCCGAGCTGCTGCCGCCAAGAGACGCGGTCAATTAACTTCTCTCAGCAGCCGGACTCCCTGACCCAGGCCACCCGCCCCCTCTCGCCGGCCCGTCCCCACTCTGACCCGCCTCCTTCCTTTCAGGCCTCCAAATTCTCTGCCCCTCGTAGCTCCACCCTTACTAAAGAGACCCGCCCACATGGCTGGACACGGGCTTGCTTCGCTGCTTGTTCAGAGAGCTCAGGCTGTGTTCTCTGGAGTTTTAAGAGAGAGGTAGCCTTTCTAGGGGCATCTACAGGGGCCATGAGATCTGACAGCCCTGAGCTGTTTCAGAGCATCACACCTATCCTGAGGTGTGATCCCTTAGGGGTCATACTCAGGGTGGGGATAGGGACTGCTCCCAGGCAGGACACTTGCTCCAGCCTTCAAGTCAGAGGAGGCTCAGATCCTCTCCAGCAGCCACCAGTTCAGCGAGAGACTCTCTCTACCCTTCCACTGTTCCCTTTTCCCTGGTTAAAATGATGTGACTGGGTCCCAGTGGGTGAACAGAGTAGAAAGAAGAGAATGAGGAATTCCTACAGAGGGAGGTCAGCAAGAGCAAAGGCCTGTGCCTGGTCACACATCTCCACAGCATCTGCTAGGGTGGAGGAGCTTCCGGTGGGATGCCTGGCCCTAGATCAGCGTGCGGGGTCCTGCACAGCCCAGCGATCCCCTAGATCAGCGTGCAGGGGTCCTGCACAGCCCAGCGATCCCCTAGATCAGCGTGCAGGGGTCCTGCACAGCCCAGCGATACTCTAGCTATTCTCAGAGACGTTCTTCAGTTCTCCCTCTTTGAGACCTCAAGAAGGGAGGATGAGACCCTAACCCTTTACTGGGAAAAGCACTGACTGGATGCTGGGCCAGGATGGAAAATGGTGACTGTCATCGTCCCCAGAGGCCTTGAGACTTGAAGGAATCCAGGCGGGGTTTGTCTCTTCAGAGTTCAGCACTCCAGATCCAACTTCAGGTCCCCAGCAGGCAGCCAGGATCTTGTGAGGCTCCATCCTGGGACATTCCATCCGTTCCCATGTGCCTCAGGGGGATGGACTAGACAAAGAATGTCAGTGGATGCCGGGTTACTGCTGGACATACAGAGGACAGCCCCCACCCCTTTCTCCTCCCTGCAAGGGCCCATCCCAGCCCTTGTGTTGCCATGGCTTCAGAACTCTAAAAGGGAGCTCTGTAAGTCAGATGCTCCCCATGGGGGCAGACTTCCCACATTCCCTCTGGAGGGAGGACTTTTGGAAAGAGGGGCATCCCTGGGGAGGTCGGTTGACTTTGGAACCAGCTGCCTCACCTGGAAGAGCTGCCTATAGTCTGCTCTTTGGCTTGGCAGGTGGATGCTGACGATGTCTTTACCAAAGAGGAACAGATTTTCCTGCTGCACCGTGCCCAGGCCCAGTGTGACAAGCTGCTCAAGGAAGTCTTGCGCACAGCAGGTGAGAGTGGGGAAATGAGGGCGGCATGCATGCGACAAGGGTGGCGTCTAGGAGGCAGAGACAGCTGGGTGAAGGAGTTGAAGGTGTTAACTTAGGGCGGGCTTAATAAAGGGAGACCCACCCAAGGGAAAGGCCTAAACTGCAATCAGTAGGCTCAGGTGGGTCATGTCTTCTCTCTCTCTCTCTCTCTCTCTCTC
>JAQHUG010000001.1:3839465-3853347 GCA_028555095.1 Dicrostonyx torquatus
TGTGTGTGTGTGTGTGTGTGTGTGTGTGTGTGTGTGTGTGTGTGTGTGAGAGAGAGAGAGAGAGAGAGAGAGAGAGAGAGAGAGAGAGAGAGAAGCCTTTGGACAGATCGCTCGTGTCTGCAGATGGAGATTGGAGGCAAACAAAGCAGTGGATTTAGATGGGGTGAGACAAGCCAGGAGCTGTGATGAGGGCGCAGGACCCTAACATGGTGGGGTGAGCCAGCTTCCCCAAAGAAAAGATAGCCAAGCATTATCTAGAAAGATGGGGAGGTCTCTGGAGAGGCCATCTGGACAGGGCAGAACTAGAGTCTCTAGAACCAAACAGGGTAGGTGGGATAGAGGAATCTGGATGAGTGTGTGTTACTCAGCCTAGAGCCTGGAGAGGGTGTTTGACCTACAGAGGGGTTCCCCATAGCATCTCTAAGGGACTTTTCCCATGGAGAACGAAGGCGTCACCCATCCAGTCACAGTTCGGAGCCCTGACCTATGTCAGGAGTCTCCTCTCTGCCCCTTCCTCAAGTCCATTTCTTGGAGACAGGTATAGGCTGCACTGGCCTTCGTCCAGGCTTTGGACTCTGGCTGGTCTCATAAGCACAGGAGGCCTAGACCCTGACTTACTGTCCCTCCAGAGCGGCTTTCTCCCTGGTGCTGGCTCTCTGGTTACTAGGGGACAGCAATCATGCGATACCCAGCACACAAGCAAATGGTGAGATCCTCTGTGAAGTGTGTGGACTTTGTTCTCATTCACTGAGACTCACTCTGTATACAAAGTCCTGCCTACCCTGGCCCTACCTGTGACTCCCCATTACATCAAGGGTAGGGGCAGATGAGCACCCTCATTTGATCTGAGCCTGGTTCTCTTTCTACTTGGGGAGCCTGTGGTGTGTGTGTCCATCGCTGATTCCTCGCCCACTGTGGACGGCCCCCCTCCCTGAGGGCGGAGGCAGGAAGATGCTGACAATCCTTCTCTTCCCAGTCCAGCTTGCTGGATTGAGCTTCCCACAGAGTCTGATGGAGGAGGGCCAAGGTACCCTGGCTTGGGCTATAGCTGAAGTCACACAGGTCAGATAGCGAGGACTTTCCAGCTAAGGAGGCAGGGAGAAAAGCCAGGCTCCAGCTCAGATGGTGTCTTCAGGGCCACCTGTAGAAGCTGCAAAGCCCTTACTCCAGTATCGTAAGGCAGAGGACGGGGTGGGTGCACTCATCTGCCCACTCCTGACACAATGCAGCCTTTCTTCTTGGCCTCCTTCACCAGCCTCCTCACCTGCCTAACACGCTAGCTTTCACCATTACTTCGCCGCCCCATCACTCCCAGTTTTTGCCATGCGCCCTCTGGTGGGCTGTTCACTCCGTCGTGGTCCTGACTTTCTCTACTTCACTCTCTAGCTGACCCCATGCTCATGGCACTTACCCCCAATTGAACCTCTGCTGACCAGCTTTATTTCTTGCCCATCTCTCCATCTGGCAAACCCTTCACAGTTTCTGAGTCACATACTCGTCCTTCATCTCTGATAGCCCAACAACTCGAGTATTGGCATCCTTGGTAGAGTCAACTCCTCATTGTAAAAAGGGGGAGTGGGGGGGGGAGGGCAACAACCTAGGGCTGTTGTTTTAGCACAGCTGATGGTTTTAATTGGCCTGATTCCTCCAGCCAACATAATGGATTCAGACAAGGGGTGGACACCAGCATCCACGCCAGGGAAGCCCAGGAAAGAGAAGGCTTCGGGAAAGTTCTACACTGAATCTAAAGAGAACAAGGAGGTGCCCACTGGTAGCAGGCGCCGAGGTATGTCTGTCTGGCCTGCCCTCTACCTCTCGTCAGGCAGCCATTCGACAGGCTCAGATCCACCTGTCCCTCCCGTTCTGTCCTAGTCATGTGTGTTCCCACGGAAATTCAGAGACGACAGCTCTCTTCCCAGAAAAGCAGGCCAGGAGACACCCAAGGGGCAGCATAAGATGGGGGCAGGCAGCAGGTCAGTTGGGTGGCCTCAAGGCACAAAGAGATGTGCACAGTAGACTTACCCAGCACTCCCCAGAATAGCAGCCAGAACTACAGGAAACCCATGACCCACTGAGACAGAGAGAGGATAGAGTCCAGAGAGATGGAGTCGGGGAGAGAAGCGGAGACAGAGGGAACAAGATGCTCCAACCAAAAGTCTAGTACTTGGTATGTCAAATGAGGTACAGAAAGACATAGTGGGAAGAGCCACAGAAACAGCAAGAGGGTAGGGCAGCCTCAGAGGGGTGGAGTCAGACAGTGGGACAAGGAGAGAAAAGGAGAGAGGGAGAAACAGGGTTGCCTCAGGGAGGTGAGGAGAGACAAACACAGAGCCCAAGCTGTGGTCACAAGGCCAGTTAGAGCCAGCAGGGTGGGCAGCAGATTCCAGATGGGCCACATCTGGGAGCCTGTGGTCACCCTGTGGCTCCCCAGGGACCAGAGGGAATTGTGGGCCTAGTGGGGTGGGGCTGGGAATATGGCGCCCAGGACAGAGAGCCTTTCACCGAGCTGGGCGGGTCTAGCCATCAAGGCTGCCTTCCAGGGAGGTTAGAGTCCTGTGGTCAAAGCCCTGTAGGGGGAGAGAAGGGGACTGTAATCTGGGTTGGAATCTAAAGACTGGGGACCCTCTGAGGTCACTTAGCATGGCTGTCAGGGCTCCAGAGTGGGACATATCACTGTTCTTTGAAACTCCCCATTAGCGCTTGCATTTGGAGGATTGTACGCCTCTGAGTGGTTGATCCTGGGTCTTCTGTGCAGCCCTGGATGGTAGATGTCTAGGCTGATATGGTCAACTTCCCAATGAGGAAATGGAGACGCAGAATGGGGACACCTGTGTGAGGTTAATGGCGTGTTAGATGTCCAGCTGGCACCAAGAACCAGACTGCCTTCTTCTGTGGTCTCTAGGGAGGGGTCACATAGGGAGCCTCCAAGCTGAGGGAAAATCTGAGAAAATGCTCTTCTTCAAGTTGGTTGCAGTGGCACACGCCTTTAATCCCAGAACTCTGGGGGCAGAAGCAGGTGGATCCCTATGAGTTCAAGGCCAGCCTGGTCTATATACAATAGTGAAACAATGTCTTTTTTTTTTTTTTAAATCCCTTCTTCAGAGACAGGTAGGTGAGACCAAGAACAGAGAGAGAGAAAAGGCTGAGCTGAGCCCTTGAGGCCAAGGCCTGTGTCATGCATGTCACCTCAGCATGTTAGTCACTTCTCTTGTCCTTTTCCAGACCTTCTGGAAATGGGATTCATATCAGTGCTCCATTACAGGGCTGCAGTAAGTTCTCTGAAGCCAGCGGGTTTAGGGAGCAAAAGGAAGGAAGAGTTCACTATATTCTTTCCAGAATGCTCTAAACCTGAAGTTCCCAGTCACAGGGAACATTGCCCCTGTGGGATCAAAGCACAAGTGTGTCCCTGTCCTGTAACTGTGGATCTGACCCTCCTTTTGTATCCCCTACCCTGTGTTTTCTTTGGGCACAGGACGTCCCTGCCTGCCAGAGTGGGACAACATCGTTTGCTGGCCACTAGGGGCACCAGGTGAAGTGGTGGCGGTGCCCTGTCCGGACTACATTTATGACTTCAATCACAAAGGTGAGACTAGCTGAAAGCATTGAGAACCACGGGGATACCCTGAAGTGGAGCTCAGTGACTCCAGACCTCCTGTGCCTGCTCTTGACTGTCCCTCTGCCCTACAGGCCATGCCTACAGACGCTGTGACCGCAATGGCAGCTGGGAGGTGGTTCCCGGGCACAACCGAACATGGGCCAACTACAGCGAGTGCCTCAAATTCATGACGAACGAGACTCGGGAACGGGTGCGAACCCATAAGCCCATCCCACCCCATTAGTGAACCTCGACCCAGCCGACACTCCTAGCCCTTATTTCTCCAGCAACCTTAATTTGTCCTCCAATTCGCCCTCAGTGCCCACACTGAGTCCCAGTTCTCTGTCTCTCGCCTGCGCAGGAGGTATTTGACCGCCTAGGCATGATCTACACCGTGGGATACTCCATGTCCCTTGCCTCCCTTACCGTGGCTGTGCTCATCCTAGCCTATTTTAGGTGGGCGGGGCAAGGGGCGGGGGGGGCAGGACAAAGCCGGGTGAGGGGTGGGGCATGGTCTAGGGTGGGACTGGAGGGGTCCAGGATGCGAGCCTCCCTTCTCCCCCTTCACTGGCTCCATCCCCCCGCCACCGCGTGATGTCCCCACCTACGGCGCACAGCCCAGCTTCCTGCCCACCGCTGCGTCCCCCGTGCCCTCACCACGGTGATGTCGCACGCCCCGCAGGCGGCTGCACTGCACGCGCAACTACATCCACATGCACATGTTCCTGTCGTTCATGCTGCGTGCCGCGAGCATCTTCGTGAAGGACGCGGTGCTGTACTCTGGCTTCACGCTGGATGAGGCCGAGCGCCTCACTGAGGAAGAATTGCATATCATCGCGCAGGTGCCGCCTCCGCCCGCCGCTGCTGCCGTTGGCTACGTGAGTGCCCCTCGGCTGCCCGCAGGCTTTGTTTGCACCTGCCTGTCTCTTGCTACCTTCTGCAGCTTCAGGCGTGCAAACCCATCTCACAGGGGCCCTCACGTCTCAACTCGGCTCCCAGCCTTACTGCTAATGGCTCCTAGTCCCCTTCCCTCCACACTGGAGTGCCCCAACCACCCCCTCTCACCTGGCCACCTGCTGCTAACACCCAACACCTACACCAGGTCCCATCCCAGAAGCCCAGAGTAAGCTCTGCCTTCTCACCTAATGCAGACCAGACCTTGCCTAGAAGATGTGGGCTCTACCTCCCCGCTAACTCTAGTTGGTCTCCTAGGCTGGCTGCCGTGTGGCTGTGACCTTCTTCCTTTACTTCCTGGCCACCAACTACTACTGGATTCTGGTGGAGGGACTGTACTTGCACAGCCTCATCTTCATGGCCTTTTTCTCAGAGAAGAAGTACTTGTGGGGCTTCACCATCTTTGGCTGGGGTACGGAGATCAGTGTGGTGGGTAGGGAGGGTGGAGGCCAACCAGAGAGTGAGGTGCCCTCATACTGCATGCCATGTCTGAGGCCTGCCCATCCTGCTGTGACTTGGACTCTGTTCTAGGTTTAGGGGACTCAACTTGGCTATGGGCAGGGCTCACCCAGAGCTGTTGGCTTGACTGGCATTTCAGCCCACGTGGGGTGATAATTACTGGGTTTGAGATGAGGTTAAATGTGGGATCAGAGTGGGAATTTCAGTCACTAGTTATCCCAGGGTTGGGGAAGTAATCTGGACCCTACCCTGACCCAGAGCCCTGTGGAGGGGCTCACATCTGTTACCAGGAGACTAGGTCCCCGTGGTTCAGAGCCACAGGCCCAGCAGCTCGGTACCACTTAACTTCTGTAACCTCTCTGCAGCGGATTCCTGGGATGCTGCGATCCTACCAGCTCCCCTCAGGCTCAGGGATCTAGTTACTGATAATTGTCCATTATTGCTGGCAGCTCCCGAGCTTGGCTGGGCCCTGGGGAAAGCTGCCAGACTGTGGAGGGGTGGGCCAGTGGCTAGAGCCTCCTGGGCTCAGCACCCAGAAAGCTCTCAGGTCAGTCTCCACAGCCTCCTCTGCCCTTGGCACATGCTCTACCCCTGACCTCACCATAGCAAGCCCCAGAGCTGGGCAGGTCTGGGCCTGATTCCAGGAACTAACACAAGCTTCTGAACTGGAAGGTGTCTGGGTGGGCTGGAAACATGTGGATTAGGGAGCACACAGAACCTTATGATCTGGGAATGTCACACCCTTACCACAAACCCAGGTGACACCCTTTCCCCCCAAGAATCCACCAGGCTAGGAATAAAAGCCTGGAGGGGAGCCAGGCTCTCTTCACTCAGACTCCTATATGTCAGGACCCTGTGGCCTCTGCCCAGCCCGGGACGACAAACTTCATTTTATCTGCCCTCATCCATGAAGGCTAGAACCTTTCATGCCAGGCTTGGAGAGGTAATTTTTGACAGAAAAATGCTACTCACTGGCTCTCCCTGCATGGAACTTCCAAGCCCAGAGCAGAATGAGCTGGGAAAAGCTTTTGATACCACACATTTCAACATATGCCCCGCAGGCATGCATAGGTACTCATAAGATGCACATAACCTGAATGGGGCTGGCACTTCAGGTTGTTAGGGGGGCATTAAATAGCCCATGTGTGTAGGGTGAGGGGGTAGGGCAGTGAGCTGAGGAGAGTCATTGGATTTGGGGTAAAATTCACAACCCTTCTGCTGTTCTTTGTACACACAGGTCTTCCAGCTGTCTTCGTAGCTGTGTGGGTCGGTGTCAGAGCAACCTTGGCCAACACTGGGTAGGTCCAGCAGCAGAGTATTGTGGGGTGGGCAGGAATCTTGACACACGCTGCAAATGCTCTGGCTCCCTCTTCTGTGAATCATGGGGAGACTCCTGGCAGCAGCAGCTCTAGCTTCAGGGGTTTTTGGTCCACCTTCAGCCAAGAACCACCTCAGAGTTATAGGAGGTGGCTTCCAAAGAGGCCTGGAGTGTATCAGGCCTGGACACGTGCAACACCTGTCCTGTGTCCTTGACAGCTCATGTCAGAGCAGGCCAACTGTGGTGTCTGTGTGGGCTGGCTGAGAAGGGGCCAATAGTTAATGCTTCCTCCTCCCCCAGGTGCTGGGACCTGAGCTCTGGGCACAAGAAGTGGATCATCCAGGTGCCCATCCTGGCATCTGTTGTGGTGAGCAGGAGTCGGGGGCAGTGTGGGCATGAGTGACTAGCCCTTAACAAGAACATCTACAGTGGCTTCCCTGGACCCCAAGGGGCAGAAACCCAAAGACCTGCAGACCAGATGATCCCTACTCCAGTCTAGTTGGGGAAACTGAGGGCCCTAGGAACCACCTATAGATGCAGTGACAGAGTAGGGCCTATGGCATGGCTCCGGGTCCAGGAATCCTTGTGCCGTGCTACTAGGGTATAGTCTCCAATGAGGCCTCCCTCTACAGCTCAACTTCATCCTCTTCATCAACATCATCCGGGTGCTTGCCACTAAGCTTCGGGAGACCAATGCAGGCCGATGTGACACAAGGCAGCAGTACCGGTGAGTTCTGGCTCTTTGGAGTTGGGGTAGAATTGGGGTTGAGTTGCCAGCACCATGTACCCAAGAGAGGACAAAGATCCTATGGTTGAGCTTGTGAGTCGCCTCTGGCTCTGTGGTCCCCCCCAAACCCCATCCCCACCCCGCCTGCACAGCAGTGCTGGGTCATTCTCTGTCACTTAGTATCAAGTTTTACATTATGGCTAGGACCTGCTAGTGTGGTACATACCAGCCATCCTCAGACAGCTGGATTCTGGGAATCAAAGGGGCAGATGGGTAGAGGTTGGCTCCAGTAACACATCCGCTCAGGAGAAACCCAAGGGTTGGGTCATGGGAGGATGAGTGCATGCCAGCAGGTGCAAAGGGCCCAAGGACAGAGCAACTGTATCTGTGATATACTCAAGGACACCTCTCAGGAACAAAAACCCAAGTAACACTTTGCCTCTTGGCAGAAGCCATCTAGCTGAACTTGGTTGCCAAGCGACAGTAGCTAGAGCCTCTCTGGTCCTTCCATCACTTCTGGAGCCTGGGCCTGGTTGGGGTGGGAAGATGAAGTGCTGTATTGTGGGGCAAAAAACATGGCCTAATCTCCATGCCCCAATGGCCAGGAAGCTGCTCAGGTCCACGCTGGTCCTTGTGCCTCTCTTTGGTGTCCACTACACCGTCTTCATGGCCTTGCCGTACACCGAGGTCTCAGGGACACTCTGGCAGATCCAGATGCACTATGAGATGCTCTTCAACTCCTTCCAGGTATGTGGCCTGCCCAGGTCCTGGGGAACAGGGTGGGGGACAGGACGTGGTCCTGACTGCACATGCCTCTCTTCACAGGGATTTTTTGTCGCCATCATATACTGTTTCTGCAACGGTGAGGTAAGTAGTAGGCGGCACAGGGGCAAGGGAGAAGTCGGGGGGTAGGGGTTCCCCAGTCTTGTCCCTTCATTCTCTCCCCAGCCCCCGTTCTTTCTTTGCTCCTCAAGAACCTTTCTGACCACACTGAAGACATAGAGACAGCTTCAAAGATGATTCGGGCTCAGTCTATAGTAGGGTGTGTGGGTTCCTCCATATGTGACATAGCAATGAGTCTCCCTGGTCCCACTCAGTCTGAGGACTTAACCGTCTTTGGACCATGTGAGCTTTGGGTTGCCCGCTGTCAACTGAGGATGGCCTGTGTTCTGAGGGTCCCTGTGATTTGACTTGACCTTGGTGTTTCCAGTAGTCACCTGTCATTTACTGCAAGGATGGTGCCAGGCAAAACACATGGCACAAGGGTTAAGGGCACACCTGACCGCCACCCATCTATTTCCCCAAGGTACAAGCAGAAATCAGGAAGTCTTGGAGCCGCTGGACACTGGCATTGGACTTCAAGCGCAAAGCACGAAGTGGGAGTAGCAGCTATAGCTATGGTCCAATGGTGTCTCACACAAGTGTGACCAATGTAGGCCCTCGTGCAGGACTCAGCCTTCCCCTCAGCCCCCGCCTGCTGCCTGCCACCACCACCAATGGCCACTCCCAGTTGCCTGGCCATACCAAGCCAGGGGCTCCAACTGTTGAGAATGAAACCATACCAATTACTATGGGGGTTCCCAAGGACGATGGATTCCTCAATGGCTCCTGCTCAGGCCTGGATGAGGAGGCCTCTGGGGCTACGCGGCCACCTCCATTGCTACAGGAAGAGTGGGAAACAGTCATGTGACTGGGAACCAGGGACTGGACTCCTGGCGTGGACAAATGGATAGATGGACCAAGAGGCCAATGGTTGGCTGGCTGTCCATTCAGGACTGGATCAGGAAGAAAAACAAAAGGAAAAAAAAAGAAAAAAAGGAAAAGGGAGCTATGTGTGGCTTCCTGTGTTTCATTCAAGGAAGGCGGGGTCTAGGAGCTATGAGAGATTTTGGGGAGTCCTTACCTGGTGGCTGGGAGAAGGACCCTGGATCTTATTACCTAGGAAGGATCTGGGAGTTGGGAATTCAGCATTGTCCAACAGAAAGGTGACTCTGCTCTCAAGGCCCAGAAAAGGGTTTAAGAGATGGCTCTGCTGGTAGAGCATCGACCTGGCATTCATGAAGCCCTAGGTTCTACTCCAGCACTTTATAAACATGGTGCACCAAAATCACAGTTCTCAGAAATTCAAGGACATTCTTGGCTATGTAGATCGAGGTAGGAGGCAGCCTGGGGTACATGAGACCCTGTCTTAAAAAACAAACAAGCAGTCGGGTGGTAGTGGCACATGCCTTTAATCCCAGCACTCGGGAGGCAAAGGCAGGAAGATCTCTGAGTTCGAGACCAGCCTGGTCTACAAGAGCTATTTCTAGGACAGGCTCCAAAGCTACAAAGAAACCTTGTGTCGAAAAACCAAAAAAACAACCGAAAAAACAACAACAAACAAAAACAAGCAAACAAAACAAAAAAACCATTGTCCAGATAGGCTCAAGCCTGCAGGGATCACCGCAGCCAGGTGGACCTATGTGTGAACAGCCAGCCTTCCCCTGTTGTCGTGAACACACATGGAGTCAGGCTTCTTTAGAACAGCTCCCCTACCTACTAGCCCAAATCACTGCCCACCAGGGCCCACTCTCAGGCCTGAGGCTCTGCCACCAGGTGAACCCTTCCCATCTGGTAGCTACCCAGGGAGTCCTCCATGCATGACTGCAGCTCCCCAAATGGAAGGGATATACCTCCAGCCACCAGGCAGAGGTTGCAGGAACAGTACCCTGGCCAGTGAGTGGAAGTTGGGCTGTCTCTGCCCTGGCTCCGGAAGCTAGGAGTGCAGGCACTAAGATTAGCTGGGGTGCAGGTCTGTAGGGCTAGACCTACACATTCACAAAGTACACAACATTTGCTCAGTCTCCCCACCTGACACCTCCCTATCTACACCCTTATACTCTGGGACCTTCTAATCCAGCCTTGAACCATGTATGGGCCCTCAAGAGGCCTGACACAGGCTACATGCCTATACATGGACTTCTTGGCTCATTGTGCCTCCCAGCTTTTATACAGTTGGTGCTCCCATCAAATCCTCCCTTTGTCAGCTCAAACCATAATGCTTTTCCTCCAGGACCCCTTCCCCCCGCCCATCTGTCCCAGGCTTGAAGCCATCTAACTCAAGCAGTGGTTGGTATGGGCATTTAACTGAGCACTCCTAGGCTAAGCCCTATCTGCCGTTCTTGATGGCCAGCAGGACACATGACCATCCAAGGCTTCTAGGGGAGCACTATGTAGTGTGGATGGTGATGCACAGGCCGGGCCCACAAGGGCTATTGAGCCAGGCTGAGTTGGAGTCACTTGACATTCTAGAGGAAGAACCTAAGATCTGAGGAAAACTGTAGCGGCCCTGTTCTCGTGTGGAGGGAAAGAGAGCTGCATAAGGGTCAGAGGAGGCGGGAGAGCAGGTCAGAAGACAGTGATAGCACCACCAAAGACCTTGGATGAGGCACTGGCTGGGGAAGGAGTCCTCAGCAGGACAAGACCTCATTCCCCTTGCTGGGGTATATGTTACCTCTGTACAGGGTCTATACTAGACTGTCACCTCAGCTCAGAGTTCCAGGACTTCCAGACTGCTGAGCCTTCAAGGCTATTTACTCTGTCTACCGAGTCTAGAAGCCATCTGGATATTGGGCCACTGTCAGAAGGCCACTGGGCCCAGTTACCTGAGAGCTGTTGTCTTCCCCACTCGGTTATCTTCATTTGGGTCCCAAAGATAGGGCTGCCATTTTCCTTTATAAAGGGGTTGCATACCCAGGTCACAGCAGACCACCCACACTCTGCTGGACCCTCTTCAGCAGAGCCCGGCCTCCTCCTTAGGGTATTTGCACCCAGAACAGGACCGGCTGCTTTACCCCTAGGTTGGGTAGCACTTGCCCCTGGCTGTCTAGGACAGAACTGGCCCCCACACATCAGCCTAACACCAGTTCTCTGACTCTGGACTGGGAACCTCTGGCCCTAGGCTGGCCTTCACTCAGAGGCCCCCAAGTCCCACCTGGGCTGTCCAGGTGTTGGCAGAAGTGGGAGCCCTCAGCAGGCCTGGCAGATGGTCAGGGCCCTGTTTGTCTTGAACAGCCACTAGAGCCAGGTGGTTATTTCTCCCTGCAAGGCCCCGCAGCCCAGCCAAGCCACAAGGAACACATAAACAGAACCAGGGCTGGTCAGTGAGTAGACAAGGAGGAGGGCATCAGGAGACCCCTGTCCACTGCTTCCATGGTCTGTTATCCAGGCACCTCACAGAATCCCCTGGACTCCAGATCTAGTCAGCATGGTGGCCAGGTCCAACTCTCACCTGCCTTGAGCCTGCCAAGAGGTTCTACCTCTCCGTGGGTCCCATCTCCTCAGCACCAGCTGGGAGAGCATTGCTAAAGATCCTGAGAAATGGCAGGGCAGTGGTGGCTCACGCCTTTAATCCCAGCTCTCGGGAGGCAGAGGCAGGTGGATCTCTGTGAGTTCGAGGCTACAAGAGCAAATTTCAGGACAGGCTCCAAAGCTACAGAGAAACCAGGTCCCAAAAAACAAAACAACAAAAAAGGAGTTAGGTCCACTCTGAGGGAAGCCTCATGTGGGGTTAAGCCTATAGCTGCCAGCCCAGAATGGAATCATGGGACTACAAATTCTATTGCTGCCCTCCCCCTTGACCTGCAAGCTATAGTGGGCAGACCATAATAGTTCAGTTTCTAGTCTTCACCCCAAGGAGGTGACAGAGGGATAGACCAGGAGGAGGGTGCTGAGTTCTCTGGAGGTTCAAGAGGGATATGACCATGTCTAGGGGTCTAAGGGAACTCAGTCCTGCTGAGTATCTGTGAAGAGACAGTCCTGATCCAGGGTCCTGAGAGGTCACTGGCTCTGGGGAACAGGGATATGGGGTTTGTGGTGTGACTTCAGCACAACCAGGTTGGGTCCAGCTCTCTCCTTGTCCTTGATGCCTTCTCCACCAACCACAGAAAGATCCTCAGCAAACTGAAATAACCCTTGGTTTGGTGGGACTGGTCCCAATGGCCAAGAGAGGCAGAGGGGAAAGGGGCTATGGAGTCCAGCAGGGGCCTGGGCCCTGGTTGGCTATGTGTATATACTGTGTTACCCTTTGTGAGCCTCGGCTCCTTGGAGGTCAGGCGCTGCTCAGTTTTCCTGACACTAGGAAAGTTTGTCCCCAGGCTAGGTTTCAGCTACCTGGACAAGGTTGTCATCTTCCTGCCATGGGCCAGGCAGGCAACCTTTCAGGATACAAGGGGGAATCATTTACAGCTTCCGGCTTCAACTTCACCGTCATGTAGGCAGGGGAAGCATTTAAGGTTAGGCTGGAGGATGAGTTCTGGGACATGAGGTGGGCTCTGGGCCAGCCTAGACCCACCCCTTCATCAATGTCTGTGGATCCAATCACTTCCTATAAAGGCCAGACGGAGGAGCCCTTTTGCCAGAACACCTCTGCCAGTCATATGAAACACTTGTTCATCCAAGTCAACCTGACCCAGACTCCAGCATTTGAGTCAAAGGGTAATGGTGTGGACCACACAGTAGTTTTTGTCCAAAGGCCATGCTGCTACACTGTGTGCCACAGTAAGACCACTAAGATAGAAGGATGCATTGTGCATGGATTTCTATGTATATTTGTAGGTCTGTGTTAACTTGTGTATTTATTTGTATTTGTGTCTGCTTGTGGTTTCACTGGCATGTATACCTCTGTGTTTGAATGTGTGCCAGTGTATATTTATATCATGTTTGTATCTGTCTGTATGTCTTTGTACATGTCTGTGTCTTCTGGGGCATCTAGGAGACTGTATACCAGTGGCCTTTAGTTTGTATGCATGTCTATGTACGTGTGATCTTTGTGTGTGTGTGTTTGTGTGTACACCCGTGGTCTGTGAATGCCGCCTGTGGGTGGAATTTGGCTCTTAGACATGTTTGGTTTGGCTCTCTCAGTATTTTCAACATCTTGAGCCAACATTTAAAAATCAGGGTATTTCACATAAAAATTCAGCTTTCCAGCTTCTCTTAAAAATTCAGAAGCCCTGGCAGACCTAGACCAGGATTCCCATGAGGCCACTCTCCTCCTAAGCTGCACAGGGCCAGCCTCCTCCTTCAGCCTCTTCAGCCTTGTTTCTCTTGCCCATCACTACCTTGTGAATGGCTGGGTTTGGGACCCAGAATGTGTGGTCACTACTAGATGTTAGGCTTTTAGGGAGTGTGTGCCTGAGTGTATATGTGCATATGACAAACTACAAAAGGTATGGGTCCTTCTATGTGAGGCAAACCTGAATGCTTGCATGCGCATGAATGCCTATATATGTACATGCATGAAGTCAGTGTGTGTGGGAAATGTATGTAAGGCTGTGCATGTGTGTGTGTGTGTATGGAGGGGGGGCATATTCATGTGGAGTGTGTGGGCTATTGTGGTCTGGCATACTCTGCACAGGGGCCTCTTCCGCCCTTTGAGGGAGAATCGGATTCCCAGCTTCTGGCTGGGATGCCTTGTGGGGTTTATTTCTGTCTCGGTGCCCACTGAAGGCCTGAGTAATGGGAACTTTTAAAGAAAACCAGAAATACATACGGAAGAGGCAAGCTGGCTAGGAAACTCAGCTCTGATTCCCTGTCTGTCGACAGCTGCATGAACCCAAGGCCAGGTCTGAGTCTAGAAAGGAATAGCCCGGGATCCAGCATGTCCTCCCACATACTCTGTGGACTGCCTCGTTCCGCCAACTAAGAGCCATCTGGTGGGCAAGTTCACCACTCCACTGGGTTAACAGTAAGCAGTGTGTTCAGACAAAGGTGAGAGGATGCCAAGTCAGCCTGTGCATGGGCAAGATGCCCCTCCCCAGTCAGGTTTTTGGAAAGTCCATATCTCCAGAGC
>JAQHUG010000001.1:3853511-3890697 GCA_028555095.1 Dicrostonyx torquatus
CACACACACACCATACATGAAGTTGACTCCCCAGCTCAAGGAGAAGCAAGATTGGTGAACCTGGCAGAGCTGAATTTGTCCTCAGGGACACTTGAAGACTTCCCCGACTGACCTGCTTGGTCCCTGGAACCTGCCCTTCCCAGGACATGGTCACCATTGTTCTGGGTTCAGATTACCTAAATCCCATTCTAGATCATTTCTGACACCAGTTACTTAACAGGGGACACAGGCCCGTGGGAAAGGAGAAGTGGTGGGGTGTCCTGTTATGTTGGTGGCCACAGGGAGAACAGGCAGTGAAGATGATGCTTTAGGCAACCAGTCTGGTGTCTCCTGCTGCCACCCAGTGGCCATGTGAGGAACTGGGGAATTACAAGCCCTGATGACAAGTCTCATCCTTTCTGTTTCTTCTTGGCTGCAAAGCTTCCTGGGGCACTGGAGGATCTGGGAAAAGTGGTCTTTAGTTTTTGTAATTTGAAGTGTGTGTGTGTGTGTGTGTGTGTGTGTGTGTGTGTGTAAGCGCTCTGGTGTGCCGTGAGAGTGTATGGCGGTCAGAGGACAAACTATTGGGAGGGTTAGGGTTAGGGTTGGTTAGTTCTCTTCTACCGTGTTGGTCCCCAGGGTAAGGCCAGGTTGTCAGGCTTGATGGCAACCCCCTTCAGCTGCTGAGCACTCAATGGTTCCATTATCCACCCCACCTCCCACCCCAGACAAGGTTTTACACTAGCTCAGGCTGACTTAGAGCCCATGTATAGTCCTGGCTGGCCTCGAACTCAGCAATCTTTCTGCCTTAGCCTCCAGAGTGATGAGACTATTGGCATAAGCCACTAAACAAGGCTTTTGTTCTGTTTTTAAATAAATCTTAGGGCCTGGAGAGATGGCTAGTGGTTAAGCTGTTCTTTCACAAGACCCAGTTCAATTTTCAGCACCCACATTGGGGCTCACAACCATCTGTAACTCCAGTAGCAGTGGATCTGATACCTTCTGGCCTTGTCAGGCACCAGGTACATATGTGGTGCACAGATAAATGTGCAGGCAAAAAAACCCATATATTTTTTTTAAAAAGCCTTCATCTCGTGTGTGCACACTGGGGGTGCACAGGCCAGATGACAACTTTGTGGAGTCGGTTCTTCCACCTCTATGTGCTTTTTACCCTCTGAGCCATTGCACCAGCCCTTGGTTAGACTTTTAAGTATATAATATACTTTTGCACTTTGATGCCTATGAATTATGACACTCTCATCCTTGGTACTTAAAATGTCTTGTCAGTCTTGCTCAATAGTCGGCCTTACTGATCTTTCCAAAAGACGCCAGTTTATTTGCTGTTTCTCCCACATCCCAGAGCAAGCATTGCTGGCTGCCTTCCTTTCAGTCATGGGCAATGTGCCTAGCTTAAATCACCCTCATGATCCTTGCCTCCTGACACCCCTGCAGCTTGCAGGAGCCCTGATACATTACTGACCAACTAGAAGTAAAAGAGTGTGTTGGATGGGACTTGAGGTGAGCGCAGATGCCACTATGAGAAGGTAAAGCAGGAGGCTGGGGGAGGTCACACAAAAGGGACTCATCCCTGATGGCTCCAAGTGTGCATGCATGTGTTATCATGCTTCTGTGACCATTCATGTCACAGAGATTTACATGTCTCCTGATATAGGCATGTAAAAAGTACACCAAGGACACTAAGGGTCAGAGTAAACACAGGCAACTTTTGGAAGCGACCTTGTGCAAACCTCCTGATCACCACACACAGCACCCCAGTGTAGCTAAGGACACTTGTGCTTGCAGTCTCCACTGCGCTGGTTACTCCAGCCACCGTCGCTGCTCTTTGCAGATCCTGTGCTCACCAGGGCTCTGCAGGTCCCTTTTCTTTCAATCTGGAGTAAGGCTCTGAGACACCATCTCTCTATAGCCCAGACTGGCCTCAATTTCCTGCCTCAATCTAAGAGACCTGGGATTACAGGTATGTAATACCATTATGAGAAATTTTTCAAGGTTTCTAATTAGTTTTTACACCTAATTCTTGTTGAGTTATGGGCAATGGGCCCCCTTATTTCTCTGATAATAAAACAGACTCATTTTAAGGCTACTGTTTCAGCTTCCTTGACTATACATCTCCCTTTGCGGGGCTGGAGAGATGGTCAGCGGTTAAGAACACTGACTGCTCTTCCAGAGGCCCAGGTTCAATTCCCAGCACCCACATGGTAGCTTGCTGCTGTCTGTAACTCCAGTTCCACTCTCACATAAAGCATACATGCAGGCTAAACACCAATGCACATAAAATAAAAATAAATAAAAAATTTTTAAAAATCTCCCTTTGCTTATAACCTGTAACTCCAGTTCCAAGGGTCTGCTGCCCTCTTCTGGCTTCCATGGGAACCAGGCATAAATGCAGGCAAAAACCAAAAGGTGAATTCCAGTCTGTCTACTCACTGCTAGATTATTGGCCCCTCTTTTGGGTACTAGACTTTACATTTTTTAAAAGAGGGTTGGACATGGTGGGGCATGCCGTTAGTCCCAGCACTTGGGAGGCAGAGGCAGGTGGATCTGAGTTGGAGGCCTGGTCTACAGAGCAAATACCAGGATAGCCAAGGCTACACAGAGAAACCCGGTCTCAATAAACCAAAATTTTTAAAATGAGATTTGTGTGTGCCTGTGTGTGCACATGCACACATGCATTCTGGAACATCCCACCAGCAGCAGCTGCATGCCCTTGTGAGCTCAGATATCAGAGGACGATTAGCAGGAGAATCAAGTCTACAATATGATTCTGGGTCATCAGGTTCAGTGGCAAGTTCCTCTACCTGTGGAGCCATCCTACTGCCTCTTCCTCCTCCCTCTTCTGAGACAGTGTCATATAGTCCAGACTGGCCCTGTACTCACTCTGAAGTTGAGGATGACACTGAGCCAATCAATCCTCTTGCTCTCCATCCAAGTGCAGGGTGTTACGTACACCTGCTTCACGTGGTAACCACAGTGAATCCAAGGCTTTGTGTACACTAAGCAAACACTAGCAACTGAAGTGCACACCCCCAGACTTTTTTTCTAAGGTGGGGCCCCACCATGTAGCCCAGGCAGTCTTTTAACTCCTGCCCCAGACTCTCAAATGCAGGGATTACAAAGATGTCCCAACATGTCTGGCAAAGCACTAGAATTCCATTTCTGTGATTCTTGTCCGAATGTGTATCAACATGGCAGTTTTTGTTTTTCTCTTTCCTTACTGGGCAGTTTCTTGGTCAAGTCCCCAAAGATCAAAGACTCAGACATACCGTGACCTTTGTTAGCTTTCTCAGCAGTAGTCTAGCCCCAAGCTGGGGCTGCAGGGGTTCCCAGTCACGGAGCCTGACTCCACTGCCACAGACTAGCTCTTTGCTGCCACTGAGATCCCAGATGGTATCGAGAGCTTTTCAACCTTCATTCCTACCTCCACTCCTGAGGACTCTGGCCAAGCTGGTCTGTCTTCAGAGGGAGCCAGAACCCCAGCCTGTCTGACTACTCAATGCCTTGCCTGGCACTCTCGCCATTTCAGCCCTCACTCTGAGCTGCACAGTTGTCCCTTAATTGTCCCCTCTCCTACATCTCCTCTCCCTTTTCCCCTCTCCTCCTTTCTGAGCCCAGGATGTAGCCCAGGATGACCCGTACTTCTGATCCTCCTGCCTCCTTCCTGAGTGCTGGGATTACAGGTATCTGCTGTCACACAGATCCACAACTTGCATTTAAAGGATTTACTTAGTGTTTGGGTGTCCCAGCCTCTGTGTGCACACACCCACTTTACCTCCATGGCCTAAGTCCTCAGTACTGCCTACCAAAGCTGGGCTGCTATGTGTCAGAAACACAACATAGAGGGATAAGCACGCTATATGAGTTAGGGCTGGAAGGAAGCCCTAAAATAAACTGCAGGTGCAGTCTTCCTGTCATCTGGAGAAACAGGCTCACAGCTCAGCCAGGATGTCAGAGGCCTAGGCTCCAAGATCACATCTAAACCCTAGCCCACGACAGTCTGACCTCTAGTAGAATGAACTCTTGTCAGGGGACCTAGAGCTCCGACTGGAAGAGGAAAGAGCTGCACTGCTGGGAGCAGGGAAGAATCAGAGGAACCAGTGTGGTGGCCTCAAGTCATCAGTGGTTCTGTGTGGAAATCTGTGGGAGCCCACCCTCTTCCCTCTCACACTGGGAGGGTCCAGATGACCTCTATGGGAGTCTCTCCAGTGTTCCTATACATTACTGCAAGGCTCGGGGCAGTGGGGAGTCTGGGAGGTCCCAAGAAGACATGCTCTGTCCCTGTATCTGTGGCCCAAGAGCTCTGAGATGACCATTGCTGACTCTGACTAGAGACTTGGAGCCAGCAGGCCAGCCCTGGCCCCTACCCACACCTCCAGCTTCAACAAAGCTGGCCCAACCCATTGGGCATCACCTCTGCATTCTAAGAGTTCAAACCCAGAGAACCTAGCAAACAGGAAATGACGACAGGCCTCTACCACATGGGAGTTTACTTGTTTCTATTTCCAGAAGTTAAAAAAAAGCTCAATATACACACATATGTACAGACCTCTGCTCTGACACACTCACAGTGGTGGACACCCTGGAGACAAGCTGGCCTCATCTCACAGAGGTTGAGATTTGACTTAGTTCTTGAGACCTGGAAGTGCTGGCCAGCCTAACCCCACCCCTAGACATGGGTGCTGGGCAGATGGGACATGGAGAACACCTCAGTCAGAGTCACAGGCCTCTTGTCCGGTGGTGGCATCCACTGCAGAAGCCAGGCTGTCTTCTTGGCCTTTGAGCCGTTCACCTGAATGGGGAGTAAAGCGTTAAAGGCCCTATGCTAAGTCACCACCCTGGGGGCAGGACCCCATAGGCCAGACCATGCTTACGGATCAGCTCTGCAATGGCTCTCTGGGTCCGCTTTTCTAGCTTCTCCAGCTTCTTGGCCACATCTCTCTTGAGATCCCTACAACAGGGAAGAGGGGGATTGGGAAGCTAAGGGCTTGCATGGTATGGCCCTGGGATCTTCCTGCAATGCTTCAATATTTATATCCTCAGATGTCTGAGGGGCTGCCCTGGGAAGGTGGACTTCTCTGCTCTTCTGTGCCCTCAAGATCCACCATTCTTCCTGGGTCCACTGAGCTAATAACTAAGCTAAGGGAATGAATGTGCACTACAAACCCAGCTGAGGCAGAGGGCTAAGACAAAACGGGCCCTGCTATGTCCCCTAAGTCAGCATCAGGGAGCAACTTGCCTAGCCAGCTGCTAGCCATGTTCCGTCTCCTGCTACAGCCACCCTCCCACTACTGGGGCCTCCAGATGTGCACATGAATTCAGCCTGAGTTCTCTGGTTCTGCAGTTCCTACAACACACACCTCATGCCTGTCTCACCAAATTAAAGCACTGTAGTAGGTGCTGTATCTACATGAATCTGCAGGCAAAGAGAACGCTGACCTCTGGCACAGAGACACCTGCTACAGTCTACAGCACCTCCCTTCCTCCCTATCTCAGCTCAGTCAGAGGGCCTTGCTGTTGTGGAAAGTTCCTTTACACAGTGTGAAGATGTGTCACTGTGACTGGTTTAATAAAGAGCTGAATGGCCAATAGCTAGGCAGGAAGAGGCTAGGTGGGACTTCTGGGGACAGAGAGGTCTCAGGGAAGAAGAAAGGCAAAGCCACCAGCCAGACACAGAGGAAGCAGGACATGCAGGAGGAGAAGTAAAAGCCATGAGAAATGTGACAGCATGTAGATTAATAGAAATGGGTTAATTTAAGTTATAAGACCTAGTTAAAAACAAGCCTAAGCTAAGGCCAAGCTTCTATAATTAATAATAAGTCTCTGTGTCATATTTTTGAGCTGGTGGCCCAGATACATGCTTGAAAGTTTGTGTGTTTTCAGAGTAAGGGGACCAGATACCAATGAAAAGGGTTGGCCCGCCAGGCAGTGGTGGCACATGTCTTTAATCGCAGCACTCAGGAGGCAGAGACGGGCGGATCTTTGTGAGTTCGAGGTCAACCTGGTCTACAAGAGCTAGTTCCAGTGCAGGCTCCAAAGCCACAGAGAAACCCTGTCTCGAAAACAAACAAACAAACAAAAAACAAGAAAAGGGGTGGCCCAACTGAACCAACTTCTCAGACTGCCTCTGTTGCATTTTCCTCAGAGTTCTACATCCAGAACAGCTTCAAGGATGCTGGATGAGATGGTCCAGCCTCACAGACTACTCTAGCCAGGATTTCAGGCAAGCCTTGCACTTTCCCACTGCACGGAGACTGGACAACAAATGTTATGGCTAGTTTTCCCAGGTCCTGACCATTATCTCAACTTTCTCAGGTTCCCTAAAGATGCTGTTACTCACAGACAACAGGAAGCAGTCTAGAGAACACAACACTCACCTTCCCAAAAAGTGGAGTGGGTTGTTATTGGTCATTTGGTGGATTATGGATGTTTGTCATGATTTAGGGGTCTTGGGTCTTTGATGAGATTGAGGACTATCAGATAGTTATAGTTTCCATTAGTCATGATAGAAAGTAAATTTGGTACAAAACTTTGGACTCATCAAGAGAGGATAGATAATGGAGTATTTTCTCTGAATTTGCCAAATACAAATGGACTGGACATTAATTACAATTAAAATGTAATTCTTACCTGATAATTGTTCTTACTGTTTATAGTTTTATTATGTTTGAGTTAAAACCTTTTCTTTTAGGCAAAAAGGGGAAAATATTACAGAATGTTCCTTTACACTGTGTGAAGATGTGTCACCGTGGCTGGTTTCACAAAGAGCTGAATGGCCAATAATTAGACAGGAAGAGGTTAGGCAGGACTGCTGGGGACAGAGAGGTCTCAGGGAAGAAGAACAAAGGAAGTAGGATGTGCAGGAGGAGATGTAAAAGTCACAAGCCACATGACAGCACATAGATTAGTAGAAATGGGTTAATTTAAATTATAAGAGCTAGTAAGAAAGAAGCCTAAGCTAAGGTTGAACTTTCATAATTAATAATAAACTTCCATGTAATTTTTTGGGAGCTGACAGCCCAAAGAAAAATCCACCTACACTTTGTAGGCTTCTAGACTTGAAGCGACTGGGTACCCTATTTTACAGTCAAAACAGAGACATAAAGCCATGTCTGCTTGTCCATCCATTTTCACCGTGTTCTCTTGAGCACATGCGTGCACTGCTCAGACGGGGCCCCCAGAGCAGCTGAGTTTTCACCCCTGCAGAAGGCTTGAAGGGCTAGCTGCTTTCATACCGCGGGCCCTTCTTCGGCACTCTGCCATCAGTCATGCTTTGCTTAGCCCTTATTTCAGACTTGTACAGATCTATGCCTGCACTGCTTGTCCCCTGCCTGTCCTTGGCTGTCCTCCCAGCAGGGGCCTATGACATGCAACAAGCACCACCAGCCCCCAAAGAGCCTGCATGAATAGCACTTACCAATCAGGTTTCCGGGGTGCCAAGTTGGCCAGATCCTAGGGAGACAGGAGACAACTTATCAGGACCAAGGCCCACCTTCAGGGGAGTGGAGACACAGGGCACAGAGGTGGAAAAATGAAGACAGGCAAGGAAGAAAGCAGGGTAGGAACAGAGACATCTAGAAGAGGAAGCTACACAGCCAGGGAGGGGGCCACCCAGGTACTCACCACTTCCTCAATGACAGGCTCTGGCTTGGCAGCCTCTAGTTGTTCCTTCACCTTCTCTTCCACTAGAGGGTGCAAGAACAACACAGATCTGCTGGAAAGGAACTGCTGTTGGGCAGTGATCAGCCTAAGTGGCCCCAGGGAGGGGGAAGAACCCCAAGTTTCTTGTTCTTCCCTCTCTCCTAGGTCCCCACTCAGTCACAATTCTGGAAGAGACCTGGTTTCCCAGGCTGAAGACAGACCTCAGGGCCCAGAAAGGGACAGCAGTGGCCTACAGCTGAAATGGACAAGGTCCAGAACTCAGATTCCCCACAGTGAAATGGGAGGTTCCTGTGTACACGGGAAGTGTGGCATTAAAAGTGAAGATTCTAAGGATTTCCTCTGGCTCCCTCCTGGCCAGGGTCTAGGTGGCCTTTCTTCTCATCCCACCTCGGACTCACTGGCAGGCACCTCCTGCCTCCACCAAGTCATGAGGCCTCTGGGTGGCTCCTGAGGACATATGCCAGAAACACGAACTACAGGCTCTGGGTTGCCTTCAATCCTGTCACCAGGGACATGTCCTTCTGTCCCTTCGTTCTCCTGCCAGACAGAAGTCCTGGGTGCCCTCCTGGCAGAGGGAAGGGTCCAGTTTCTCATCCCTCTCCCACCCTGCCACTGCTCAGCCAGGTGGGGAGTGGACAACGTCTGAGTTTTTGATGAGGTGGATCTGTAAGCTCCACGTGAGAGCCTGTCTTAAAACAACCAAACACAAACAGATTCTTCAGGACAAAGGAGGATCCTGCTGCGGTGATCAGGAGGCTTCCTGTTCACACTGCTGCTCTCACCTTACATTGTGACAGCAGCAAAACCTGAGCTGAGCCCCTCGCTGGCCTTTGTGTTGCTGCTGGCTGTGAGTGTCTATATCCAGCCTCTTTTGGGGTCTCTTATTCTGCCCCAGGGGCACAGGACTCACCACCTTGCCCTGCTTCCTAAGGACCCCAGGTCACTTCTATTCATCATGACCCAGGGGCTTCCAGCCCCCTCCAGGATGGGAAGTGCAAGGGGCCTCTTTCCTGCCCTCAGGGCCTCTCTGTGGGCACTGAGGTACTCTTGGGGACAGGGACAGGCAGCCCTTCTCTGAGGAAAGGGCAGCCCACGTACCTGCAACTGGCTTGGCCTGGGGGACCCTCCTCCTCTTCAGGTCCTCATCCTCCGGGACATAGTTCCGAAGCCTGAGACCCCTGTGAGAGCAGAGCACAGTCAGTCCTTCAGTACAGCAGTGGGGTGGGGTGGAGAGGGCTGAGTGAAGGGAGGAACAGAACTTAAGCGTCAGCCCCTCCCTCACATATTCCAGGAGCTGGAGCCAGGATGACTGGGAATGTTCCCTTGTATCTTCTGAACTACTCTTTGAAATTACCATTTGACAGTTAAGGGGGCTAAGGGTCAGAGCCTTCGTGTCCTGGAGCCAGTGTATGTCAATAGTCTAGCACCTTTAGTGGAAAGGGTCTTATGTGTACTAAGCCAAGGGTGTGTGGCTGAGTGACATAAATATGCATGCGTGCGCGCGCACGTGTGACATACAAAGGCAGTACAAAGATTCCAGGGGGTGGCTTCTGAGCCTGAGGCTACAGTGGATGGGACCAGACTGCAGAAGACATTAGGTTGATCCGCTCCAACCTGATGACAGTGGCCCACAAATGCCATGGGGACAGGCACAACATACGCAAGGCTGGGAAGCCATGGTTCACTTTTGCATGCTGGTTGAGACCTACGAAGCTCACACCTTGAAAGGTCTTTTGAATGCAGTTAGGGAAACCCACACCTAGGGGTGTGGAGTCTCAGGGGCCAGAATCACCCAGCAGGAGCCCAAACCCAGGCCACCTCCCAGTCCAGCAGCTCATCAAACCCCAATCACATACAGAGTACTGTCCCTAGGAAGAGGGGGCCCTGGCTACCCCACAGGGCAGCAAGGTGAGAGTTCCCATGGGGTCCCTGGGCTTAGTGATGGGGAGGTGTAGATAGCAGACAGATCCCTAGGCCAGAGAGGCACAGAAGTAACACTTGCTTTCTCCACTCTATTGTGGGGCCTTGAACTCTGGCCCCACAGAAAGTTCTAGGTTTTTAGACAGCCTTCCAACTGTGAGACCTCTGCCTAGGTTCCTCTCAAAGGGCAAGCCATTCTACAGTGAGGAGCATGATACCTGTGGTCACACAACTAACTAAGGGCAATGCTGTGAACTTGGAGCTTCACCTGTGCCCTGCTCCAGGCTCACATACCAACATACCACTTCCTCCCTCCTGCCAAGGCCCGTGGGGAGTACCAGTACCCACGTGGCCCGTCCCACACTTGTAGGGATATTCCGTCTCTGTTCCCTATGCCTGTTCAGGCCTGTGGTAAGCAGCAGGTCACTGAGGCACACAGTGAGAGTGTGGAGCCTGTTTGCTACCATGGCTTTAGTTCACTATGGGGTGGGGAAAAAGAGGAAGAGAAACTGGGTGTGGGAAGAAAAATGGCAGGGATTACTGAAAGGAAGGAAACAAAAACCCCAAGCCCCACAACTAGGTCCAAGTTCCATGATTAGTCAGAAGAGGGGAGTCTGCAGCAAGAAACTCCATCTGCAGCCCCAGGTCTTCAGGAGGTCACCAGGATGATGGGGAGCCCAGGAGGGGGAGAGAAAAGTCACAGTAGAAAGAGAGCTGCAGCCCTGTGCCCACTTCCCAGCTCCACTCGTGGAGTAAGCCCTGTGTGTGTGGATGTGCACCACTCAAGAGCAGTCAATCTAGGCCCTCACTGTGCCTCGGTTTCCACGTCAATGAATATGGAGGCTGTGCTGTGTGCCTGGCTCTAGCAAGCTGGGTTCAAGCCCTCACCTGACTCACTCTGAGGGCAAAGGAAGAGGCCCTCTTTAGACAGACTGACTAGCTGCCCCGGCCCACTGCCAAGGGCAGGAGTCTTGGGAAAGGAGCACTGGGTTGTGCTGGGGACTTTTCTAAGGAGGACCAAGATTTAATTCCCTTTTCCACAAACAACTTAACAAACCTGACCGGAGACCCAGTTTAAACATCTACTGACTGGCCTTGGAGAAGCGCCAAGGTGACAGGATTGCAGGAGCTGCAGGCAGAGATAAGAACTGCAGGACAAGGGCCTGCCTACCATGAGCGCCTCTTTCCCCTTGAGCAGCTGTCTCTTAAGTGGAGTCTAAAAAGATGAGCTTCCTGCAATCTCAGGTGAGAGAGAGAAGAATGTAGTGGGGCCAAGGACGAGCAGGACCCTGGCAAAGCCCTGGGTGGGGTTTTCATTGTGATCCCATCCTAAGCATGGGTGGACCTGCAGCACCTGACTCTGCCAGAGCTAGTCGCAACCTTGTAAGACACCAGGACAGGTGGGTCGCCCCTCCGCAGGGCATGCAATGGAACTGGAACTCCATCAGTCTCCAAAGGGTGGGTCAGGGAACTGCACTGCTAGAGCAGCTGCTGGAGAGAAGGACATAAATTCTCTACAGAGGAAAAGAAGTAATCCAGAACTTCAGATGACTCCAGAATTACTGTGCATAACACCCACGGTTCACTGACAACAAGGAGGAACAGAAATACAGGCAATGAAGTGTGGGCATGGAGGTGCAGTCCTGTAATCTCAACATTTAGCAGGCTGAGGTGGGAGGATGAATTCTAGCCAGGCTCAGCAATACAGCAAGACCCCTTTCCTAAACAAAACAAACAACCCTCGCCCCACCAAAGCAGAGCAAAGCAAAACAAAAATTAAAATATAAAGCAGGTGTGATCCTGTTCACCTATAATCCCAGGACTTAGTAAGAGGAAGATGGATTGAGGGTTCAAGGCTAGCCTAGGCTACAAAGTAAGATTCTATCTCAAACAAACAAATAAAAATATAATACAAGAGGCTAGTCCAAGGGGCATGGTACCTTAATGTCCTGAGGCTTACATGGGACAGGAAACAGAAGACGACCACTACATTTTAATAAACTACTTTTTAGGACACTTGTTAAGAAAGCATGCTGTCCTCCCTAGGAAAGACACTAAAAGAAAGGGACTGGAGACTACATTAACAAGGTGACAGAAAAGAGACAACAGGTAAAATGCCAGGCCAGGCTCTCCGAAAGCAAGCTCCCTTTACAGTTTTCCTTCTGAAGACTGGGTGTGATGGGACCATGTGCCCACCAGACTAGCAAGGCAAGCCACTACCTACCACTTTCTTAGTGGGCCAGGAAATGCTGAGCTGCCTGCACTCACACAGGGAGGCCATTCTTCTGGGGATCATGGGAGCCAACTGCTGTTTCTGCCTCCTTTGCCTCTCTGTAGAATAAGTAGCTGCTGGGGAAATGAGGGGGTTCTAGTCATGGATTTTAATAGTGTGACCTGGGCCCAAATCTTGGTTTTGATGCTTTTGAGACATGGAAAACCATTAGTATCCCCATGAATGCCAAGGTCACCCATCTCTGCAGAGGTCGGGAGTGAAAGACTGAAGTCATCCTAACTGACTACAGCAGGGTCCTCTAGAACAGACTCATCTCCGTGGTACTGCTCAGAAGCTCTTTGGCCCTGAGAGCTCCACCTGGTGGGACGAAAACAAAGGAGACCCACAGCACAAGGGACAAAGCCTTGTATGCAGCTGGCAACAGGCCACCCAGCACACACAGGCCTGGCCTGCCGAGGCCTCTTAGTATCCCTCACAGTTGGCGAATGCAGCATACAGTAAATGGTCTTTGTGTTGCCCATAGGGTAGTAGGGTCACCAGGACACTTTCCTAGTAGCTGAGGACAGTCAAAGGGCCTCTTTCCTCCTTTCTACTGTGCATTGCTCCCGTTTGCCTAGTGTCCACCAGCTTGCTATCAGTTAGTGAGCTCTGGAAACTGGGCCAGTAGGAGCCGGGCTTATCTTACTGGTCACCACAGCCCTTTCTGCTGGGAACTGGGTATGCAGCTGCCTAGGACTGGAGCTTGCACAGGAAAAGGAGAAGATGGGGTCCAGCTTCATGGATCCTTAATACTCCTGAGACAAATTATCAGGGCAAGAGTTCACAGGAAGTGTGAGGTGATCCCCAAATCCCAGCTTTCACGTAGCAGAAGGTAAAGGTGTGGGAGAGTCAGGCCAGAGGATAGCCAGCCTCTATTTGAAGAGGACAGAACAAGCCAGAGTCCTGTTAGGAGTCCCTTACTGGAGCCACCGCCACTTCTAGGGGAGGAAGAGTGTCACACGAATCCTGGCTCTGTGCTGCCATGTCCCATATAACTGGGGTGTGACCTGACTAGGGGTATCAGGGAATGAAGAAAGGGCAGACACAGAAAACCTGGGATAAGGTGGACTGTGCATGCACGCACTGCACAGCCTAGAACCTGTGTGTGCTCATTACACACAGCTGGTGGGGAGCAGTGAGCTAGCGAGGTAGGACTGTGCTGTAAACACCCAGGAGGAGGGAGCTGCAGGTCCTAGTTTGTATACAGCTGCTTACATCTGTAGTCCCAGTTGGGATCAAGGAAAGCTTTGCCATCCCTCTCAGCCTCACCTGGAGAAGGCTTTGCCATGCCTTTGGGTCTGAGGCTTTGGTCCTTGCCATGGTCACACTCATGTCAACAATCTGAGCTTCACTGGCTCTTTACACATTCTCTTAAGGCTTCCTCAAGAGACCAATGGAAGAATGTCACAAGGTCAAAGGAACAATGAATACACTCTCTATGGCCTTTTTAGAATGAATGCCAAGACATACCACACAAAGAGCAAAGTAAAGGAAGGCCATAAACTGGCCAATGGTTTAAGGGATAATGGTGTGTAGAAATAAACCTGCTGGGAAGGATGTGTCTACCCATGGAGAGAGCTAAATTGTCAGCCCTAGAAGTGATTCTCAACTTAGAAGCCAGGAGTGGGGGAAGGTATTTCCTGGTGTTCCTTTAATCTATTCCAATACTGAAACGCATGAATCCCTCAGAGCAGGAGATGTCTAAAGTTGTACCCAGACAGCTGCGGTACTGGGAAGGAAGGCTGCAAAGGAGGGCTGCCTGTGTGATGGGAAATGCACAGGAACACATGCTTACATCTGTGTGAGATTTTTAAGACTGTTCTTGGCTTTCTGTAATTTCCAAAATTTCTCAAGTAATCAGTAACCTGGTTACTACAGACAACCAGCTGAGTAAACAGATTACAGGAAACGAGAAAGGAAGAGGCAGCTGGAGTGAGGTGAGGCTGGTCCAGGACGGTGGACTGGGGCAGGGAAGGTCCACAGCAGTTGGCCTGAAGTGCACAGCAAGAGACCAGTGAGCCCCAAGCTTCTAACGTCCCTGCACCACATGCACTCAACTTCCCACAAGGCCCCTCTCCTTTGGCAGCCTGTGCCTGAGCTGAGCCTTGATAGTTTCCCTACAGACACCGCAGTGTCTCTCTACTCTCTCTGGTCCAGGGGTTCTGATTCTTCCCCTATGTCTAAGTTTCCTTAAGTTCACATGGTTCAGGTCTCCCCTAACAATCCCCCTAGGTCTCTAGCTCCTTCCCCTAATGTCCCTACCCCAAGGTGACACTAACCACCTCCTCTTGAGTTCCTCTTTGCCCTACATGTGTTCACAGTGGCAGCCATGCTATATGCATGTGGCTTTAGGCTCTGCCTAACAAGCTCTAGCACTCAGCCTTTGCTGCCTTCAGGCTGAGAAAGGAATTCATGGGGTGCTTAGGGAAGAGCTTTACTTTTTAAGAGGTCTTAATAACCAAGGAAGAGTACAACCAGAAGGAAGTAAGCTAAGAAACCACTGTGTCCCATAGATACAAAGTAGGAATGTGGCTAGGTCACAACGGCCTACTTCTTTTTTTTTGGATTTTTGAGACAGGGTTTCTCTGTGGCTTTGGAGCCTGCGCTGAAACTAGCTCTTATAGACCAGGCTGGTCTCAAACTCACAGAAATCCGCCTGCCTCTGCCTCCCGAGTGCTGGGATTAAAGGCGTGCACCCCCCCCCCAGCCACTATGGCCTACTTCTAAGTAATGTCTACAAATCTTTATGGCCAAGGCACAGGGCAATGTCCAAGCTGACATCCTATTGAGTCCATTTCTAAAACAGGCAGCATTTATATCCACTTCCCCTAACTCCTCCCCAGGTATCTAGAAGATCTGAATGGTGCTGAGGCAGGCTCAGTGACCATAGCAAGATCTTCCTACAGGTCAGCTGCAGGGGCTCTAGGTATGGGCTAGCCTGGAGATTCTGGGGAAATCACTCCTGATTTTTATTTTTATTTTCACACCTTCCTATGTGCCATGGAAGCAGTTAGAGAGGGTCAATGTTCTTTGTGGACTGTAAACTCAAAAATGAAAGGAAACTTTGAGATTATGTACCTGATCCAAACAAGCATCCATGCTTTCTGCCTACCCTTGGACATGAGTCCCTCTTCTCTCCCCATAGGTCCTGAGGGTACTTCACACTTACCCATTGCCATGACCCTTGTAGAGGGAGGGCAAGACGGGGTCAGCCAATCCTTATGGCAAGTTTGCAGGTCAAGGCTGCCTTCAGTTGGCCACCTTGGTCCCCCTGATTATCCAGTTCCCGTCAGAGGCCAGTAAGAAACAGGATAAATTTCTGCTCACAATAATAGAAAGTAATAGTAATGGTAGTGGTAATGGTAATGGTAATGGTAATGGTAGTGGTAGTGGTAATGGTAGTGGTAGTGGTAATGGTAGCGGTAGTGGTAATAGTTATGGTAGTGGTAGTGGTAATGGTAGCGGTAGTGGTAGTGGTAGCGGTAGTGGTAGTGGTAGTAGTAGCGGTAGTGGTAATAGTAATGGTAGCGGTAATGGTAATGGTAGCAGTAGTGGTAATGGTAGCGGTAGTGGTAGTGGTAGTAGCGGTAGTGGTAATGGTAGCGGTAGTGGTAATGGTAGCGGTAGTGGTAATAGAAAGTTCAAAGCCAGGATGAGCCTGCAGAGTTCCAGAGGTCAGCAATACCCAGAGACAACACAGCATTCTGACCACAGAAAGCTTTCATTAAAAAAAAAAAATTTAACTTGTGTGCATGTGTGTGCGTGCATAGGCACATGTTGAGTGTGTGTGTGTGTGTGTGTGTGTGTGTGTGTGTGAGAATGTATGTAATGTATGTGAGGATGTCTTCAGGAGTCAGAGGATGGCGCTTGGACACCGAAAGCAGAAGTTACAGAGGGCTGTAAGTTTCTTGACCTAAGTGCTGGGGACAGAACTCCAGTCACCAGGAAAAGCAACAAGTGCTCTGAGCCGCTGAACCATCTCTCCAGCCTCGAGGCTCTCATTTTTAATCTCTAAAGTACAGAGACACCCTAGCTCCAAGGCCCCCTCAAACCCATCTCTATATAAATAAGTAACAAAGCCTTGCTGACCACAGACCCTGCTGAACCACAGAAATATAGGCAGAGGCAACGATCTTAGATAGTACTCTCGAGGCTGACTGATGGCTTCTCTCAGTATTTGTGAAAGTATTCAAACCCTTGACCCACGATCCCACCCTAGGAAGATTACTATTCAAACAGTAACACACAGTGGCAAGTGGAACAAAATGTCTTCCACAGATGTGTCTGGGAGGCAGACCACCGCCCCAAGCCCCAATCCTGGGCTAAAAGCACCCTTCCAGAGAAGGGGACCAGTTCAGGATGGTGTGATCATAGTGCCGCTTGTAAAGGGTCCCCCAAAATCAGAATAGGTGACATACAAGATGAGATCAGAACATGGACACAGCAAACAGGAAACAAAGGGATGTTTTCTGTCGCTGGTGCTTAATGTTTTCCTTCAGAACATTAAGTGGCTGCATAATAGCCAATGAAACTTTACAAGAGCCCAGTGGTGGTATCACTCCTAGGCAGAGAAGACAGTCCTACAGCTGTCTTCCAGACTTGGAGGGGAGGGCTGCCTTCCCAAACTACAGGCTTTGAAATCTCCCAACCTTTTGCCTTAGCCCCCGAGTGCTAGGATTACAGGTGCGTACACCATACCCAAGGATGGTTTATAAAGAGCCAGCAGCTACTCCAGGCTAGTCACTGGTTCAGCCAGACTGCCCAGTGAGCACCACCATACAGAACCCTACCTTCATTCTCTCACGGACAAGCTGAATTCTCTACCCATCTCACTGAAAACCTACAGCTAATGGGTATTTAAAGAATTAGGAAGAGGACACAAGAGATGGGTCAGTGGTTAAGGACACTTGCAACTCTTTCAGAGGACCCAGGCTTGGTTCCCAGCACCCACAACTGTTGTAACTCCAGTTCTAGGACAATCTGACGTCCTCTTCTGACCTTCTTGGCACTGCATGCATGTGGTACATATACATATATACATGTAGGCAAAATCCTCATACACATAAAATAAAAGTAAATCTTAAAAAAAAAAAAGAGAAAGAAAAACAGGTTGGAGATGTCGTTCAGTGAGAGTCCGCTTACCTAACAGGACAGTAAAGAGCTGGATCCCCAGACACATACATGTATATATTCATAGTTCCTCTCTCTGAAATAGCAGATATGTCAAAATCAAGGGCTAACAAATAAATCAGTACTTAGAAGTTTTAAGGAATCATAGGAAATTTATTTCTCTGTATCAATGGTCAAAATATTTTATATAAACATTTATAAAACAATAGGATATGCACAAATGTGTCAACCTGTCTTCTTTATTTTTCAGTGCTGGGATCAAACTACAGCTTGGCTATATAAGAACTCACTAAGCTACAGATTCAGCCCTTTTGTACTGAGAGAGGCGATAAGTTGCCCATTAATCTGTATTTTCTACAATTAAAAAAAAATCGTATGTATACTTGAACAGCAATTTAAATTTAAATCAAGGTATGATGGCACACACCTGTAAGTTCATAAGAAGACTCTCTGGAGTCTGAGGTCACTGTGATTACATAGCAAGATCAAGCCAGGGCTATGAAATGTCTCAAAAATCCAAAATAAAGCAAGTGTGTGTGTGTGTGTGTGTGTGCGCGCGCGCGCGCACGCGTGTACATATATATTTAAATTTAAGAGGAGGAATAAGGTGTGGTGGCACAGGCCTTTAATCACAATACTCAGGAGACAGAGGCAGGTAGATCTTCTGAGTTCAAGACCAGCCTGGTCTAGGACTGAACACAGCAAGTTCCAGGACCAAGTTCCAGTTTTAAGAAATCTTGTCTCAAAAAAAAAGGGGGGGGGAGGGCTGGAGAGATGGCTCAATGGATAAGAAGAGCATTGCCTGCTCTTCCAAAGGTCCTGAGTTCAATTCCCGGCAATCACATAGTGACTCATGACATCTGTAATGAGGTCTGGTGCCCTCTTCTGGCCTGCAGGCATACACGCAGACAGAATATGGTATATATAATAAATAAATGAATATTTTTTTAAAAAACAAAACAAAAAAAAACACACAAAAAACAAAAACCTAACAAACAAACAAACAAAAAAAAGGAGGAGGAGGAAGGCCAAGACAAAGACAAAGATGAAGAGAGATAAGGCTGAGGGCTTGTTTCTCAGAGGGCTCACAGATGAGAGCTGGCACAACGGCTACTTGAAGCTCAGATGGTTGGAGCTATTGTGGATATGCTGTCTCCCATAACAGCCATTATATCTTAAGCAGAACAGTAGTGATTACCCCCAAAAAGCCCTTAAGATGGTACCTGTTGATGGTCCTCATAGGGAAGGTCACTACTCTCTCACTTGAGAGTCCAGACAATACCTCCTGAGTTACCCCCCTCCCTCCGCCAGCTGGATATACTCCGGCTGGCAGCACAGGGTCCTGATAGTGCTACAGTGCACAGAGGTGGATGGGAAACTTCATCTATGCAGCTATGGGGAGGCCATCATGCTGGGGTGGGCCTAGTCAGTGACACGTTGTGGGGTCACCCAGGCTCCTTTAAGTACTCTCTCACCCACATTCTTCTCTAAGTAAGTTCAACAAATGGGCAGGTTTAGCACGCTGGGCTTGGATTGAACATTTGCTCTGTTGTCACTGGTGCCTTATCTTTGATCAGGTCTCTCCAAAAAGAAGTCAGGCAACAGGAATACAGGGAAAAGCCTGCAAAGTCCAGTGTTCCTTACCCAGGGGCCCAGCCATAGCTCCACAGAACACTGCGGGAGGAAGTGGTGCTCACCCAGCAGGCTGTCCTGGCCTGCAGATGCCTGACTGATTCTTTATAGGACTGCTGCATCCTTCAGTCTGCCCTTGACCTGAACCAAGAGGATGCGGAACAGGGTCCAGGATTCGTTCCTGTGTGGAGTAGCCTGAAAGTCAGGAGGGCGGGGCAGGATCATATCCAGCAGGGGGACTAGGCAGAGGGCAGGGCAGCTTCATTTTCTCACTGGTGACACAGAAGCCTGCATGAGCTCACTGTTCCCACCCTATGCATGAGATAGGATGCAGGGAGGGGCCCAGAGTCAGTTGGGAGGTTTTAGCCCAGTGACTTCACCTGTCTGACTGCGGTTACCCCACCTATATACCACACCCAGCCGGAGAGGCCAGAAGATCTCAGAAAGGGAATCTGAAAGCACTGAAGATCATGACACATAAGATAGGATTTTTTTTTCCAAACAGAAAGGGAAGGCCCCAGTGAAGCTCCCACACTCTTCTTACACATGCCCACTGCAGGTCACAGGTGAGTCAGCTTCACTGCTGGTCTTAAACCAGTCCTTTCTTAATTTATTCTTCCCAATGTCCAGCCTGCTCCTGAGAACTAAGTCAGGAAACAGGATACTGCATGCTGTTTCTAGGTTGTAGCTTTGGTGAAAGAAGGGAACCAGAGCCACCCCACTGCCTGGTGACAGGGCACCTGCATTCTGAAGGTGGGAGTAGCCCTTGTGGTTACCAAGACACACCTTGGTGCAAGGACCCTGGGACCAATCTGCAGAAGCATTTGCCAGACTAAAGGCACCCAGCCCGGGGCTGGGTCTCAGCAGGGCAGGATCACTGTCTTCAAGAGTCAAACACACATGGAACTGGGGACCACCTTTTCCACCCTGGGGAAGGCAGCCCAGCAGCCCAGTGTCCTCCCTAATGTGGATCACTAACTCCAAGGGGAAAACCACTGAGGTCTGTTGGATCTAGGGACCTGGAGGGGTGAGGAATACAGTTCAATGGTAGTGAGCAGAGCCGGGGATTTGAGCCCTAGCACAACATCCAACAAAGACCAGAATCCAAAGGTGCAGGGAAGCTGTTGGGACTTGTTTAGGCATTCGGCATGGTACACTCCTATGTCAGATACAGTATTTTGTGCCTCCCCTATCCTACTTCATAGACCAATGGTTTTCAACCTTCCTAATGCTGTGACCCTTTAATACAGTTCCTCATGTTGTGGTGACCTAGCCATAAAATTACTTCACTGCTACTTCATGACTACTGCTACTATTTACGAACTGTAAGGAAATATCTGATATATGACCTCTGTGAAAGGGTCTTGGACACCTCCTCCCCCAATGGGTTCATTACCCATAGGTTAGGAACCACTGCAATAGACCCTCTGCAAGGTAGCACCTTGAGGCAGCTAGCAGGGAAGGCTTGCCTTCAGAAAGCAAAGGTAGCTGACAAGCCTTTTTTCAGGCCAGTTTTCCAGTAAAACCTCTGCAGTAAGCAGGGACCCTGGGGACGACTGCCTTCATGGTGAATCCCAGATGTCCCAGCAGGATTAGCCATAAGGAGGCTGGCTGGGACAGGAGAAAAAGCACAGTGACCTCTAGGGGCCAGAAGGCCCCCCGCAAGCCTGGCCTGAGCCTGATGACGTTGGGGCTCACTCTTTCCTGCTAGAGGTTTGTTTGTAGGAGGGATTAGACAAGATTTATCCTAGAAAAGAAATAAAAAATGCCAGCAAGTCGTTTTCTTTCCTCTGTAGACATGCACAAGCAGGTTGTCAAAGGGGGCAGGAGCAGAGAAGAATTCGAAGACAGTCTCATACTGTAGCCACAACAATCCTCCTGCCTCAGCCTTGCAAGTGCTGGGATGCTGGGTGTGAACCACCAACATCCTGCTTGACTGTTAAGTTTATAAGGGAAGAAACAATTCTGGAAAAAGTCTTATGGGGCGACTGGACAGCAACTTGAGCTAGGACTCTACCTATGGGCAAGCCATGAACACCAGACTGGCTCAGGAAGTGGGGACAAGGGACCCTAGAGTGCCTGCCCCAGTGCTCCTCAGCTTCATAACCCTGGCCTTGCAATGTTTCTAGCTGGACAGCTGACTCTGTGAAATGAGGCCACATGGCTTACTTCCAGGACTAAACAATGTACCAAGTGAGTGAAGTTCTGCACTAGCTCTGGGCCACACATGCTCATTTCTACTCCCATGCACCCACCTCACTGTTTCCCCTGCTACTGTCTTAGCTGTAACATTACACATGTGTTCTCTAAGAGTTAAGGAGGATTTAAGCTGTGTTTGCAGGTAACCCTGTTGGGAGGGAGGGCCTCCAAGTGTCTTCCTGCTCCTCAGAGCCCCACACTGGTGTTAGTTCCCCATCAGTTTTCTTTCATTCCCGATTGTTTAGCTGAAAATATGGAGGCTCAGTGAGGCAACGTGAGTCACCCTAGGGTCAAAGAGCTAATAATTTGCAGGCCCTGACCCCTAAGTTGGATGTGACTTTCAAACCCCAAGTCCACTCTATCTGCTTGGGTTCTACTCTTTCAGGGCCTATTGCTGAAAAAAAATTTTTTTAATTGCATGATGATCCAGTTACACGAATCAATTGAAATGGCCACCAGTCAACTGTCTGTGCAGTGTCAAGGCAAGCAGTGCCAAGTGACCTGCAGGGGAACTGGGTCAGGTGGATTCTGCGCTCTTGCCAGCACACAGGTGCTCACAGACAGCAGGTCCTTGGGGTCATCTGGTGGTCAGAGTTCAGCGCTGGGAAGCAGTGTGTGATGGAATGGCTGAGGAGAAGCCCTGGGTCAGGGAGAAAGAACAGTGAGGAAGGAAGGTGAGAGAGAGAGAGAGTGAGAGACACAGCCTTCTTCTCACTATGAGACACGACCTTCTCCTCACCGTGAGAGTCTGTGTGGGAGACACCAGGCGAGCTCAGGCACAGATCCTGAGTCCTTCAGCATCACTCCCAGGGTGGACCTCCACTGACAGGGTGTAAACCTGGAGCCACAGCACATGAGTAGAGATCGTAGGCGTTGAAGAGCTAGCTATGTCTGCCCAGCCAGGGATTACACTGTTCCCACAGGACACTCAGGGCTGCTGTCCCTCAGGCTTGCCCTCCAGCTCACCTGGACAGAAGTGGCCTGTTCACCTCTAAGGGGCCCAAGAAGTCAACGTGCTCACTAGTGATCAGTCTCAGAGGCCAATCCTCCAATGAAGTGGGGGATCACCCTTTCTCCCCAAGGGGACTGTGGCTATCTGGTCTGCTGGAATCCACAGGCCTCTGCTGGAGCCCCTTTCAGCCTGAGTACCTGCCCTTTGCTTCACCCTGCCCTTCCTGAAGGGCTCAGGCCCAGAACACTGTAGTCTAGGGCCAAGGCCACAGGTCTGGCTCCTGTTAGTCTGGCTAAGACCCAGGCTTGCCTTCCTGGGTCAAGCCCTGTGCTCTCTGAAGGCACTGGAGACCTAAAGGTCTGCTTTTCTCTGGGAGCTACAAAGGCAAGTGCAATTCCTTGCTAACTACTGCCCCATTCTCAAGTCAGAAGAGCTGCATGGTACTCACGAAGCAGAACACGATCAAAATGAGCTCAAGCAGAACCTAATTCAATGTCTGACACGCTTGGTCCTCAGCTGTTAGGACAAAAGGACAGATGTCCAGTGCTCTAACACGTACAACCTCTGCAAACCTGGCGAGCGAGCGAGCGAGCGGGGCCTTGCTTTGGCCTCACAGGGTAGAGCCTGGAACTAAGCACTCGTGCTCTTCTTTCTCACAGTTAGGGAAGAGCGTCATAACGCATGTGCTCACCCTCCTTCAGTCAAGAAAAGCCACATTTCTCTGTACAGTGAGATGGGCTGTCCCTCCTCTTTGATCTCTGTTTAAAAATAAAAAGCACATTATGAACAGTTAAAGCCATCTTGGGCCCAGTTTCCTTGCCTCTTCACTAGTGTTAATCTGCAGCCATCTCTCCCTCCGTGTTCACACTTTTTTTTCACAGTACCTAGCAGCTTATCACACTTCCTCTTCTAAACAGCCTGTGTCCCTTTAGAGCACACCACCACCTACCACTGCCTCCCAGGTGTCTACAACGGCACCCCACATAGCACCCAGCAGATTGGCTGTGAAGTTGCCTCAGACTGGATAACATGCATGTATCATTTCTAAATTTATTCTCAATCCTGAACTTGCCTTTCCTTTGCTGTAGCACCATCTCTGAGATTCAGCAGCGTGATAGTCTAACAGCCGAGTCTCATACTGACCCTCTTACCACTCACTAGTGACCCTTCTCTCTCAGCAAGGAGGGAGATGAAGAGAGACTGCCTAGTGTTATCAGAGGCAGCCCAGAAGAAAGACTCAAGGCTCCAGCTAGCAACTGAGAACCCATGAACAAGTCTAAGTGGTGACTAAGAACGAGGGAGAGCAGGGAGGTATCTACCCCCAAATCATACAAGTATGGGAGCACTTGGCAAAGAGGCCCTGAGGTGCTAGGGGCTCAAAACCACAGAGCTCAGTGTGGAGAAGACTACTATCACAAGGCTCTCAGAACAGAGAGCTGTTGCTATATTCTGAACCCAAGAGAGATGGCAAGGATCTTGAAGGACTGACAAGAGGAAAAAATGAAAGGACTTCCTGACTTCTGTAGGAGATGAAGACAGAGAAGAGGGCCTGCTCGTTGAGACATTCCTTCACCCCAGTGAGGCTTGTTCCAGTATGACAGTCTAGCTTCCTCTGGGGAGCTCTGCCTCCCCACAGGGCCATCCTACCTTCTACACCAAGGCCTATCCTCTGAGCAGCAGTACCTGTGCACGAAGAACACTGCCCAGGGCAGAGGAAATCCAAGCCATCTGCTTATAAAGATGCAAAGTCTAACCACAGCCATATCCTAGCTGAGAACTAAGCAGGACAGGGTGAATATGACTTCTGGGACGTTAGGCTGTTCTGGTGCATAAGATCAGCTGCAAAGCTATTGCACACTCTACATGCTGGTTCCCGCAAAATTCCCACCATCTTTTTGAAAGACGAAGGAAGACCTCATGCCTGCCACCATGAGAGAAGGCTGGCCAAGTCCCTCACATAGGTTGAGCATAGTCAACTTAAAACAGCTCAACCAGACAACAGTATTTCACAAAGCAAGAAAAATGTTCTAACTATAAGGGAAGTACAAGCAAAAAGAAGGAAAAAGTGGCCTCTGAGCTAAGCTCCATGTGTAAACTGAGTGTCAGAGTGATTCCAAGCTGGGAAGGGTGGTACACACCTGCAATCCCGGCACCTGGAAGTGAAAGCAGAAGGATCAAGAGTTTAGGACCTGCCTCGGCTACACAGTTGAGACCAGTCTGGACTATAGGAGCCCCTGTGCCAACAAACAAACAAACAGGATAAATCCAGGCTGGGAAGGCAGTTGTGAGTAGACCACATGGCCCAGACAGAGCTTTACAAGCTAAAAGTGACAAGACTAAAAGATGTAATATACAGTTAGAATGTAACACAAGCTAAGAGCTAGATCAGCATTTCTCAACCTCCAGATATCTGCCTGTGGGTTGTTTGGGGTTGACTGATCCTTTCACGGGGGTCACCTAAGACCACCAGTAAATACAGATATTTGTATTATGATTCGTAACAGTAGCAAAATTACAGTTATGAAGTAGCAATGAAAATAACTTTATGACTGGGAGGTCACCACAACATGAGGAACTGGATTAAAGGGTCACAGTGTTAAAATGGTTGAGAACCAGAAATGAACTAGACAGTAAGTGAAAAAATCTTATAGAGGGACATTTACAGAATATATAGGGACAGTCCTAACTAGTGATAGAGTTGATCTTTTTAGGTCTGAACAAGACACCCAAGAGAGCGATGTCCAGCTCTGAATTCAGCACTGGGGAAATGCTGGTGGGGAGTGCAGGGCAGTGTGGCATGGCCGGAGCCCATAGGCCTACCTGTGCTTCCCATCTTCTTCCTCCTCTTCTCGGAGCTGCTTGGTCTGTGGCTCCCCATCTTCCCTGTCCTAGAAAGAAAGGAAAAAAAAAAAATAGTGCTCAAGGAGAACACTCCTACTGTGGTCCAGGTCACCTGGGGAGCTGGTGAGGATGACAATCAGGGCCAGGTGACTGCTCTCTCCCTGGGCAGAACTTAAAACTCCACAACCCTCCCAGCCCTCGGGAGGCAAAAGCAGGCAAATCTCTGTGAGATCAAAGCCAGCCTGGTCTACATAGTAAGGTCCAGGACAGTCAGGGTTACAAAGAAACTCTGCCTCAGAATAAAATAAAATTAAAAAACAACAACAATAATAAAGCCCTCCATGATCCCAGCCCAATCCCAGACACAAGGTTGTCCTTGATGACAAGCAGGAAGAGCTGGAAGGTCTTAGATGACAAGAATGCAAAGCTGGTCAGAGTTGGATGGTCACCACTCACCTTCATGGATATGGACAGAACCATGTGTTGGGCTGGAAGGAGATGGGAGAAAGATGGTCACCAACACTAGGGCAGGATGAGAACTCAGGCCTTTTGGCATTCCTTCCAGTTCAGAGACCTCTCCAGAGAGACCCATTTAGATCCCTTCAGAAGAAACCTAACTTGGACCAGGCTTGGAACAAGACTCACTGCCCAGGTCTGTGATGTACTAAAGGAGACGAAGGCAAAAAGAACTTGTTTAACAGATCTACGGGAAATTTCTCTTCTGAATCTGGTTCTTAAATTTTTTCTTACATTGTGTTTGTGTGTGTGTGTGTGTGTGTGTGTGTGTGTGTGTGTGTGTGTGAGAGAGAGAGAGAGAGAGAGAGAGAGAGAGAGATATGCACATATATGCCACAGAGTGCATAGAGGTCAGAAAATAACTTCCAGGCGTTTGAAGAGGTTAGTGATGTGGGAGTGTTCTCCTGTATTTTGTATTACTCTTATTGGTTGAATAAAGAAGCTGCCTGGCTTATAAGATAGGTCAGCCCTTAGGTGGGCGGAGTAGACAGAACGGAACTTCTGAGGAGAAGAAAGGAAGTGAGCCAGTCACCATGAGGCTCCCGTCGCAGATGGATGCAGGTTAGACCTTTCCGGTAAGTCACCCACCTCGTGGTGACATACAGACTTTTATAATGGGTTAGTTTAGATGTGAGAGCTAGCCAAGAAAAGGCTGGAGATAATGGGCCAGGCAGAGTTTAAATGAATATAATTGTCATGTGGTTATTTCGGGCATAAGCAAGCAACCAGCGGCTGAGCGGGCCGGCAGCTGGGGGCTGGGAGCCAGGCGCTGGGAACATAACCCACACCTCTCCTCCTATTTACAACAGGTTAGGACAATTTTCAGGGGTTGGTTCTCTTCCTCTATGGTGTGGGTTCCAGGGACTGCTCAAGTTGCCAATCTTTATGGCAAACACCTTGACACACTGAGCCACCTTACCAGCCCATAAATCTGCCCAGCCTCCATTCATGTAAGACATGTTTATCTCTAAGTGCTCCGAGGACCACGACTTAAGGGCACCACCGGGCCACTTCTGCCTACTGCAGAAGGAAGTACCTACCCCTGGGTCCTCTCTTCCCAATATCACTATGGTTGGACTAACTGGCCCTGTGGACAAACTGACCACAGGTGTGTGTACACATGGACAGAAGCAAATGATTGAAGCCATGCCACAGGCCTAGGGCTCAAACCAAGGCCCAGGAAGAAGCCCTGCATGCTAAGGCTAGCCCACTAGAAGAGGTCAAACTCACTTTGTTACTGGCAGTGAACTCTGCTGGAGTGGTGTTCTGAGAAGGAACCTGGAAGTTTCTACCTGCAACCTGTTGTGATGGCTAAGAACATGTCAGAGCTGACATCAGATTCTTCTCCTAGAAAGTGCTATATGCCACCAACAGCTGCCTCCCTCTGGGGTGATATCTGCTTCATGTTACTGTCTACCAGTGCTTACCCTGGAGATCCAGGGCAATGGCAGACACTGACATTCCTTGGCCATATGACCTATGTGTCTGGCTCACTGAAAGCCTTCCATAATAGAATAGATAATTTCTGTCCTCAACCCAAGCAGCTTGGTCTCAGGCAGTGGGAACGAAATGAGACAAACAACGTGATTTTTTGGGCATAAGGAGGGGAGAATCTGGGTTTCCTCAGACAAAGAGACAGGATGGAAGAAGCATTCCCAGGGTGAAACCTGAACAAAGGTAGCGTGTGGTCTAAAGGACAGACAGAGGTTCAGGCTTGAGAAACAAGCTAGCATTCTCTGAGCGGCTCAGAGGGCAGGATGGCCTCAAGAAGCTGAGCTGGTATGGGCTCCCTCCCTGACTAATGGCTTGCTCGCAAAGCTACCAGAGGTGTGGATATTCTTTTTCTTTTTCTTTCTTTCTTTTTCTTTTTTTGGGTTTTTGAGATCTTTCTTTTTTGTTTTTGAGACGAGGTCTCACTATGTAGCCTTGGCTGGCCTGGCGCTCACTATGTAGACCAGGCTGGCACCAAACTCATCAAGGCCCACCTGCTTCAAGTCGCCTGAGTGTTGGGAGTAGATGTGTGCAGATATTCTAAAAAGAGTTCCATCCTAACAGCAAATCCCAGAAATGCTTGCCTCCAGGGAAGAGGATGGCAAACCGCTCCCTGGGATGGAGGTGGTAGAACAGAGAGCTCAGTCCCCACACCACCCCCTTTCTGGAAAGTTCCGTGCATCTGACAGAAGAGGGCATGATCTGTGTAGGAAGGACCCACCTCTGGGAGGAGTGTCTTGCCCACACCATGCCCCTTCCTAACCAACAAGGGGAAGGTTAAACTCAATCAGACAGGCTGCCACTGCTACCTCCTAGAGCCCCAGAAACACTCAAGTGCCTTGGCAAGGGCCAAGTTACTCATTAACAAGTGAGAAAACAACCATATATACAAGGGACATTTTAAAACCTCCTAGCCATCTGGCGAGTAGGCGCAGCAGTGGTCTACAAACAACCGTTAAGCCCCTCATCTGGGATGTTGAATAGAGCAGAGACCACAGACCAAGGACAGACACACATGGGTGACAGTAGTGGGTGAACAAAGAAAAAGGGCACAGAGGTGGGGGACAGGATTACTCTGGCCTCCCCGTTAAAGAGTGACTCTCAGGTGGAACAGCAAGCATTCCTGAGAAGGATAATGGCTAATACTGGCTTAGGTCACAGGTATTGCTGCCCCACCCTGCCTCACTCCCCTGCCGAGATGCCAGAATCCCCCCTACCCTGGCCTAGATTACCCCCTAGCCTGAGAGACACAGATAACTGGAGTTATCATAGGAGCGCTCATCTTAGGTTCTCAGTTCATCATAGGGGATGATACACATATAACTCAGAGGTAGGAAAAAATGTGAAGAGATGCCCAAGGTCACAGAACCTCCCTGTGAAGTAGCAGATCTGGATCATGGCCCTCCAGGTCTGGCCCCAGAGTTCTTGCCAAGAATGACAGGCAGTCTAGCAAGAGCAGGACTGACTTCCTAATGAATGACTCTGACCTCAGCCACCTTTCCTGTATCCCCACATCGTTCAGGCACGGCCACGTGCACAGACCCAGCCATAGCCAGCCCAAGTCCAGGCCAAGGCACCAGTGGACACCCAGAAATATAGGAGGCCTTGGAGTCTCACATCCAGACATACCATGATGAGACTCCCTAAATCAAGCTCAGTGTCCTAACCCTGGGTCCCATACTCTCCCCAAGTTTCTCCACCTTTCCCCATCTTACCAAGCCCCATTTCCATTCTGTTTTTCTTTTCTTCAGATTTATGAGATTTGCTTGCATGTATGTTTGTGCAACACATATGTGCCTAGTGTCCATGGAGGTCAGAAGAGGGAGTCACATCCCCCTGGACCTGGAGTTATAGATGGTTGTGAGCAGCCATGTGGGTCCCTGCAAGAACAGAGCTCTTAACTGCTGAGGCATCTGTCTAGCCCAGCCCCACTCCATGTGTGTGTTTGCCTACATGCATGTCTGTGCGGCACGTATGTGCCTGATGCCCACAGAAGCCAAAAGAGGGCATTGGATCCTCTAGAACTGGAGTTTCAGATGGTTGTGAGCCATGTGGGGGCTGGGAATCGAATTCTGATCTTCTGGAAGTGTAGCAAATGCTCTTAACCACTGAGCCATCTCTCTAGCCCACCTAGGAGCCATTCTCGCTCCCTCTCAGGTCCTTAAAACCAAGTCCCCAGACATTCTCCTCCACCCTCATTAGCCAAACAACTTTCTCCTCTAGAATCCAGTTTCTTAAACTGTGGATCAGGACTCCATATGGGGTCATATAACCGAATGTGGGAAACATGAGAAATTTAGCAAATACACAATAACTAAGAAGTAATTCAAGATTAAATGCACTGAATTTTTGGTGTCTCTGGCACTGCCCACCTGTGCTGCCTGGAGGGGCTTCACTGTGGCCTTGGAGCTGAGCACACAGCTTGTACACTTGGGCCTTCGTTACACGTGCTAATGGTGTCAGAAACACCCAGCCCTGGATTCAAAACTTTTACAATTTTAAAATTCTAGAGGATCCTGGTTTGAGCTCACAACCACCCGCAGCTCCATTTCCTCTTCTGACTTCTTCAGGCTCATAGAGTACCTAATACACTGGGGCATACACATTAAACAAACAAACACCAAAACAAAACAAAACCCCAAGGTGGATGACCCCTGACTTTTTTTTTGAATTTTAAAATTCAAAAAATTTAAAAACTACCCTAGGTTATGAACCAGAGCATTTTTGGTTTTGTTTTATTTTTCTGCACTTAGGAAAAATATATTAATATTTTTCTACCATCATCCATTATCATGTGTCAAATTATTTTTGGATTAGAATGTTAGGATGCTCAATTTTAAAAACAATTTTGTGTGTGTGTGTCTTTGCATGTGTTTATGTAAATGTACATGAATTTACGTACATATGTAGAAGCTAGGTGTCAACCTTGGGTATCATTGCTCAGGGGTCATCTACCTTGCAGATAGTTGTGAGCTACCACATGGCTCTAGGAATCAAACTGGGATCCTCTAGAACAGTAAATGCTGTTAACTGCTGAGTCATTTTGGCAGCTCTGTCGATCTTGTTTTATTGAAACACATCTCTCAGAAGCCTGGAACTTGTCAAATACACTAGGCTAGTTAGCCAGCAAGTCCAAGTAGCCAACTGTGTTTGCTTCCTCAGCACTAAGATTATAGATACACAAGAGCATGCCTAGCTTTTTAGTTTTATTTTTCAGCACTATTTATTTATTTATTTATTTATTTGGTACATGCATGTGTGGAAGAAACCTTTTGGGAATCTCTTCTTTCCTTGCACCATATGGGCCCCAGGAATTGAATTCAAGTTGCTTTGTGGCAACTGACTTTACCCATGGAGCCATGTTGCTGGCTCAGATCTGTCTGGCTTTTTAGACAAGTGCTGGGAACCAAACTACGGACTTTGTGCTTGTGCAGCAAGCAGTTTAGTGATGACCCCTCCCCAGCTGCTCTATTTCTCGAGTCAAAAGAGAAACCAACTACACAGTTCATCTAAATTACTCAATTTGCTGGCATAAAGTAGTTTATAATACCACCCGCCCCCCAATCCCACACTTTCAGCATCTGTGAGACCTGTGGTGATGTCAAATCTGTTAGGAACTATGTTGTCTCTATTGGTCTCTGTCTCAGGGAGCAGGCGGCAACAAACAGGGTGTTGATATTTAGCTGAGTGATATTTAGTTGAGTATAATCATGAGTGCTGGGATTGCAGGCTTTCGCCGCCCTGCGCTGACTTCTTCTCTATGCCAGACAGAAAGAGCTTTATTGAGCCTTGGGTTCTCTCTACCTGAGCTCCTCACACCTGAGGTTTAACAATGGGTTTGTCATTTCCTCTTCCTGGAAGGAGTCTTCATTAGCTGAGCACTCCTGCTCCATCCATGCTGCTGTCTGACAACTTCAGGTTCGATCCTCAACCAGACACACAGGAGAGAGGAAAATAGAAGGGAGATACATTTTTTCTTGCTATCCCTTCCCCCACATTACTAAGACAGAGTTCATCTCTGTACTCCAAGTTCTTTGTGTGTGCTGGGTGTCTTGGGCTCATGGATAAAGGAAAAGGGTTACAGATCTCCAGTGTACTCAAAAGGAAGACCTGGTGAGGAAGGCTTTGCTAAGGGTTTTGCATATTGGGGAACTGGCAAGGTGTGGTCAGAGAGGGAGGTAACCCTTCAACCTGATTCTAGATGTCTCATGGTGCAGGGTACCAAACAGTTAAAGGGAGCAAGCATTCCTGGGAGTGGCAAAATAGTTATGGCCTGTAGGGTAGACCTCTATGGCTGGCCCTGCTGGGACCTAAGGAGGTCAGGAGTGGGTGACAAGGTCTCTGATGACACTGGTAGGGAGAGGACACCAGCGTCAGGCAAGCGCTCCACTCCCAGCCTGGACTTGCCCCAACCAGCTGCTACTTGAGGGTGTGAGTTGAAAGGGTGGTGAAGGTTAAAGTGAGATCTGGGACCTGTGCTTGGGGCCAAGTGCACTCAAGATGAAGGATCTGAACTGAGTAGTCAAGAACAAGGGCATCCTGATATGTCCTAAGAACCCAGCTTCTCGAAGCCTGGGGTTCTGACTTCCTGGAGGGAGTCAAGGACACAGGTAAGGCTAGGAGGGAGATGTGCCAGCTGCTGATGGAATGTCTCACCACCCTTACCCCATTCCCAAAGCAGCTGGAGACCAGCAAGAGCTCTCAGTGCAGACCACTTCTCAATGTACAGACAGACATGCTTCATCAGCCCAGTATATTTCCATGGGAATCAGCCCTCTGTGTATCAACCAAGAAAAACAAGGCCTTGGGCCAGCAACATGGCTTAGTGGATAAAGGTGCTTTTGGACAAGCCTGATGATGTTCTGAGTTTGATCCTCGGTGGAAGAAGAGAACAAGCTCCTGCAAGTTGTCCTCTGACCTCCACACACATGTGGTGGCATGAACACAGCAACCCCTCACCTATTTCATAATAAATAACTATATAAATAAAAATGTAAAGACATTAGAAAACAAGGCCTCAAAATCCTTCCCCTCCCCATGAAAGCAAACACCCCAAACACTATAGTCTCTTAAGAGGAGAGCTTGGGTCTCTGCAGTTCTAATTCAGGTCAGGGTAAGGAAACAGGCAGATGGTCATGCAGTGCCCAAGGCAGGGGCAGAAGAGGCTGACAATGCCAGGCAAACCTGGTAGGTCCCACAGACTATCCCTAGAGCCAGAGCCACCTCATAATGGGGTGGAGGGACTTCCTGCTGGGTGTGGTGGCCCTGGGAGCTGTGTTATAAAGGTATAAAGGGTAGGGCAGCTCTGGAGTCTGACTCACCCTGAAGATGGAACGATAAGCCCTGGACTGAACACCACCATGCTTGGGACCAGAAACCGTAGGCTCTTTAGTGCTCAGAGACTGGCAGGAGGGAGCAGGGTACACAACAGAGGTTCTAACTTTTCTAGGTGGACTGCTTCTACTGGGCTGTTGTGCTCCTCTTTTCGAGTTCCCAAAGGCAACCTGCTGTGAGGAGCTCCTGTCTGAGGGTCTCCTCTGACACTGGCCTCTCACCAGTCTGCACCCACGGGCTGACACCTGCGACTGATGGAGCATGTGCTGCAGGTCACAACCCAGTGGAAATCAGGCTGTTTCCTGCTGACTGGCTTTGGGAAGGTCTGCCTTGGTTTCCTGTCTATGAAAACAAGGGCAATCATGGTGACATCATCACACTATTACAAGAAGGAAATGAAAAAAGGGAGAAAGGAAAAAACTGCAGTTTGGGTGGGCGGGCAGTGGCTCCCGAAGGGCAGGGAGGAGAGAACTGTAGAAAGAGCACAGGGCTACAGATCCCGAAAGCTTGCATCTACGGAAGTCACAGTGGGCTTCTATTTCCATGGGTCTTCTGTGATGCTCTCAACAAACCTCTGAGCAGAAAGGATATAATACCTGCTTCATCCAGGCCACAAGAAGATATGTTAGATGATGCCTTGGAGGGGTTGGAGAGATGGCTCAGCAGTTAAGAGCACTGGCTGTTCTTCTAGAGAACTTAGGTTCAATCCCACCACCAACCTGGTGACTCAAAACTATAACTCCAGAGGATCAGGAACCCTCTTCTGGCCTCCATATGGGCACCAGACATGGGCATGGGTCTTCTGGCCCCTCACTCAGAGCTCAGAGAGTGTAGCATGGCAGGCTGGGGATAATCAGGCCAGAGATGGGTCACACATAGCAGAGGCCATAGCTACCTTGTGGGTACAGTGAGTCTCTAGAGGCTTGTGAAAAGAGAAAGAACAAAGTGGCCTGGCTAGCAGCTGGGAGAGCAGCAAGAACGTCAAGATAAGGCCCAGGATAAGAGCTGGAACTAGGTCGGGAGTCAGGTAGGACAGGCTGCGGAGGGACTGGAGGAGGCAGCGAGGCTGAGATTCTGCTAATGACTCACTAGGAATATGAAGGTGCCTTGGACAAAGGAGGTAGCAGTGTTAAGGGGACAAAGAGAAAGGGTGGGGCCGCTTGCAGGCAGACTAGAGCTGAGGACTGATGTGTGTGCAGCAGCTGAGGAAGGTTCATGCTTGCTAGATGTCCTCAGCAGTAACAAAGAGGGCCCTGGTCACAGAAAAAAGGCAAGACTAGCCCCACTGTCCACTGAGATCAGGACAGCAACATGCAGGGCCAATGCAACTCCTACTGGCATCACATGGCCTTGGGCCTGCGACCACCGATATCCTATGCTTGCTGGAGAAACACAGGGAGCTGGCCTCAAGCCAAGTCAGCTCTTGTTCTTGCCAAAGTGCAACTGAGCATCCTGCCGCAGTGCAAAGGAGGCAGCAGGTAACCCCTCCAGCATATTTCCTTTATTAGTCCACAAATATTGACCAGACCCCTGGCACTAGGAAATGCACGGCAAGTTGGGAGCCAAGGAGTAAAAGGACAAGTACGCAGCGAGAATTAGGTGCAATGGGGATTCTTGACTGGGGTACCTGACTGGACTCCAAGGCCAACGACCACACATGTACACACGTCAGGTTTTAGAAGGTACAGCTTTCTGGAAAAAAATCCAGAACTCTTTGGATTCTCGGAGGAAGGGGGGGAACTTGGACCCAGAAGGGGAAGGGATGGCACCAACAGCATGAAAAGAGGGTAGTGGCTCTCTAGGTGGCTGGGGATGGTCTCCAAAGTATACCTCGCCTGTCTTGCCCATTAAAGGATGAATGGGAGAGGGCAGAGAAGGGCAGAACAGGGAACAACTGATACAGACGAGTGAGCACAGGTCCCTCCCAGTGCCCAGGGCTTCACCCTCACCAGCACCAGCAGCAGCAGGAAGTAACCGACTGGAAGGTTAGGCAGAGGGCACAGCAAAAACCACAGTTCCCCTTCCCTTTACAGAGAGCCAGACTAGACCGGTTTATCTGGGCAGCCCAGTAATTTGAAAGGCTCCAAACTCCCACCTGGGTTCTCCTTATAGGAAGTCCTGAGGTTTACAGGAAGCCTAAGCCACGGGCTTAGACTGGGCAAGAGGGCAGGCAAATCCTGTTATCCAAACACACCCATGGTGGGGCTAGAAGCAAACTGCAGGACCTCTTTGAGACAGCAGCCCTGGTGATACTCAGAAGGGAGCCTGGGTCCAATGTACAATGCAGCTCTTCTGCTCCATGAGGCCTACTGTAGGAATGCTTGCTTTGTTTACTTGCATCCAGGCAAGGTCCAAATCCTGATGTCCAACAGTGGTGGGCCAGACTCATACCTGACTGTGGCATTCTTCCTAGAGAATCAGCTGTTCCCTCAGTCCCACCCAGCCAACACTGCAACTCAAGGAGCCAGCTGAATTGATGGAACCACACAGACTTAAGTATTTATGACCTGATTCTAGAAATGGAAACTCACCTACACTTGTCATGGCTTTAAACAATATACTCTTTTGCTTGTCTCGGGGAGTACATGCGAGTGTGTGTGCGTGTGCGTGTGATGGTTACATGTAGCCAAGGGTGGCATACAACAACAGCAGAACCAACACTAAGAGAACGAACCACTGGGGAAGGACTGGGACAGTGCTGACGGGGCTTCCAGCACTGCCCCTGCATTAGTCTCATTGCATAGATGGGGAGCTGAGGCTTGGAGATGCCTCCCACCTATTCCACTGTGCAGAATGCAAAGCAAGGGGCTGTGCTTCTAAGTATCTGTCTGGACATTAGGTCTTTCTGCCATACACATCTGCCCCTTCATCTTGTCTATTCTATGCTTTCACCCAAAGGCTCTCCTTCTCTCATGCAAAACTAACTTTTCCTACCTCTAAAAGACTATTATGTATATGTGCTTGTGAGCTGTGTGTAAAGTCCAGATGACAACATTGGGTGCTTTCCTCACAAATGCTGTCCGTCTCTCATTGACCTGGGACTCACACCAACTAAGCTAGACTACTAACCAATGAGCCTCAGGATGCTCCTGTTTCTGCTTCTTTGATGCTAGAATTCAAGATGTGCCACCACAGTGGCTTTTTTTTTTTTTTTTTTTTTTGGTGGGGTAGGGGCAGCTGAGACAGGTTTCTCTGTGTAGCCCTGGCTATCCTAGAACTTGCTCTGTAGGCCAGGCTGGCCTTGAATTCAGAGATCCACCTGCTTCTGCCTCCTGAGTGCTAGGGTTAAAAGTTTATGCCGCCATTACCTGGCTTCAGTTTTTTTTTTTAAGCATGCTGACTTTTTATATGGTTTTTGGGGATAAAACTTTGTTCCCTATGCTTGCATGGCAAGCACTTTACTGACTGATTTGCCCAACCTTGAGACATGTATCCCAGGATGATCTAGAACTCATCACGTAGCTGAGAGTTACCTTGAACTTCTGATCCTCCTGCTTCAGTTTCTACTTCCTGAGTGCTAGGATTACAGGCCTGCACCATCACACCTGGTTTTAAGCCTTAACTGGAGAGTGAACCTTGGGCTTTTGAAAGCTAGGCAAGCACTCTACCAACTGGGTCTCATCACGGCTCAATCTTGCTTACTTCTGGAGAAGATATAAAACCCAAGTAGGTTCAAAGAACCAGAAAGCATCACACTAGGTCCTAGTGATTAGGAGGTGAGCGCTACTGAGAGCTGGATGCAAACATTCATTCTGTCCTTTCTTCCTACTTATGAGTGATAACAGTACGGAGGAAACTTATGCCACTGAATAATACTGACATTATTAATGTAATCAATTCTAGCCAATTAACCACTGTAAACACTTTATAAGGTCAGCATTCCTCTGTTTTTGCAGATGAACAAATCAGAGACACAGTGTAATAAGTAACTCATCTGGAGTCACATGGCCTGGAATTGCCAGGACCCCGTGGGAGGGTGGCCTTCAAGCCTTGGCTGCTCCCCTCTGAACACCTACCCCTTGTTCTGGCCCAATTTCTGCCCTGATGTGGCATACAGAGCTTGTCTATTAGAGCCTTAGTTTCTCTCTCTCTCTTTATACATGTATGTGTGTATTTATGTACAGATTGATAGATAAAGATATCCCCAACTGACCTAGAACTCTCAATGTAGACCAAGGTGGCCTCAACTCACAGAACCCACCATGCCTAGCCTCTCGATTAGACTCTAAAGCACTCTTAGGACATATCACAAGGTTGAGAGCTCTTCTGATGCCTTTCCAGAGAGGGCTGGCTGAGGCCTGCACAGACCCTTAGTAACCTGGACTATACACAGCAGCAGATCCGGCAGCCACATTGCAGGCCTGGTCTCTTAAATTAGCATGAACACCTCCATTATACAGGACTAAAATTTTCAGCTAAGATGCTAACTGATGCTAAACAATGAGGTCATTTCTCCCGCCTTCTCACCTGGCCTCACTTCCCCCTTGGAAGTGAAAAGCTGCCTCTGCTGCAGAGCAGAGCTCCTAACTGTCAGGACTTCCTCACCTACTCTCAGCCCTGAGGAGGCTGCAGGTTGCAAGACTTCTGGATTGTGTGACAGTTTCATGTGACAATAGAGAAGGTACCTGGTACCTTCTTGATGGTAGACAGTCAGGGTTACCAGGAAGAGTCAGCTAGACAGTCAGCTAGATTCTTTGTCCCTGATAACATAAGCTGATTCCGAGGCCAGACTTGAAGAGAACATGGGCTTCCCTCCTCCACAAGCCCCAGCTAGTGGCTGGAACTCAGGCAGAGCCAGGAAGGAGGTCCATCTTCCCAGTTCTCACCATCCTGGAATCCTGTGCTAATAAGGACCCAGAAACCTCATAGCCCTGCAGGTGAACCCATGTACCTCCCACACACATCCATGCCTGGGTCCTCCCAGACAGTTCCCTAACAGGTGCCAATAGCTTTCACTTGTCAGGCAACAGAAGCAACAACCTCAACAGCATCAACGGCCTGGCAGAATCAACTGTTGAAGTAGGGAGCATAAAAAGATATATACAGTAAAGCCATTTGCCCAAGTTCTCCTTTGACTTCCATATGCATCAGATAGAACAAGTCCTCTTTTAAATACTTTTTTTTTTTCTTAAACAGGATGTAGATCAGTTGGCAAAGTGCTTCTAGCAAGGGAGAAGTTCTGGGTTTGATACCAAGTACCACATAAACCAGACACAAATGGCACATGCCTGTAATCTCAGAAA
>JAQHUG010000001.1:3918724-3939217 GCA_028555095.1 Dicrostonyx torquatus
CAGCTAACTTTTAAAAAAATTCATATACTTTTATTTTATGTGTATGGGAGTTTGGCCTGCATGTATGTCTGTGTGTTATATGCATGGCTGGTGTCCACAGAGGCCAGTAGAGGGCATTAGATCTCTGGGAAATGGAATTACAGACAGTTCTGAGTCACCATGTGGGTGCTAGGAATTGAATCCAGGTCTTCTGGAAGAGCAGCCAGTGCTCTTAAGCACTAAGTCATCTCTAGTGCCTCTACCTTATTTATTTGTTTAAACGGGGTCTCGCTCTGTAGCCCCTGATGGTCTGGAAGTGATTATGTATGCCAGGCTGCCCTTGAACTCAGATGTCTGCCTGTCTCTGCCTTCTGCTTCATCTAATTTCTAAAAGCACATTTCAAAAAATGTTTAAATTTGTGCAAGCAAGCGCATGTATGCTACAGTGTACATGTGAAGGTCAGAGGATAACATCCAGGAGGAGGTCTACCATGTTGATCCCAGGGATTGAACTCAGGTTGTCAGCCTTGGTGATAGGCGCCTTTACCTGCTAAGCCATCTTGCCAGACCTCCACTTAATTGATTAAGCTAAACTGGTCAGTGAGCTTAAGGGATCAGCCTATCACCACACCCCACTCCTTCCCCTCCCAGAGCCGAGGCTGTAGACGCACACCCTGGCTTTGGTACGTGCTGGAGAAATTGAAACTCCTGCTTCTGCAGCAGGCACTTGACTGACTTAGAGTCCCAGCTCTCTCATTTACTCTCTTTTTGTTGTTGTTTGTTTGTTTTGTTTTGTTTTTTGAGACAGGATTTCTCTGTGTAACTGCTCTAGCTGTTCTGGAACTTGCTCAGTAGACCAGGCTGGCCTTCAACTCAGAGATCCACCTGCCTCTGCCTCCCAAGTGCTGGAATTAAAGGCGCGCACCACTGCTTGGTTCTTATTTACGTTCTTAAATGGGCAAATGTACCCAGCTCTTGCTCCCATTCACACCTGAGGGGCACCTAGAGTTTCTTCATCCCTGCTTTTGTTGCTAAGGCAATTGAAGGAGAAGGTACATTAGTGATAGAAAAATTAGCATAGAACCTGGAGTTGAGGGGGAAAGGCTGGTATCCTTGGGGTTGTTATGACAACTGAGGAGCTGATGGGGAAGTGTGGGATCCCCATGGAAACAGGGTCAGTTACTATGGGGACCATGGCAGGAAATTCTCAGTTTCCATAGTCACAGGACAAGGAAAATGGCTAAGTATTGAAGGGTGTTATGGGGACCAATTAGGTCCACTCCTCTTAGTACTGCTTTAAGTAAGGGGCCAGAAACTGGTCTGGACACCCAGGCACTTACACCACTATGCTCAGTTGCTTCCTGGAAAGCTCCCTGGAAAAATTGCTGTCTTCCAGCTTCATCCTGTGACCTACAGTTCGTATAACATAGCTCAAAACCACCCTTGGCCTGACATTGCATTCTCCCCTATTAATGCTGTAGGAGGAGTTTTGGGTTGAGAAGCTATCTTGTCCAGACCCATCCAACCCTATTTCTTCCCGCCTGTCCCTGAAGGTGGAGGTAGCTCTGACTGAGGAGATATCACCCAGTATTGAACTGTGATCCCTCTCCCTACTGTTTGGAGCTCTTCTTCCCTGGGGATCACATCTACCTCCCCTACTAAGGTAGCAAACTGGAGACTGCCCTGGAGGCCCTCAAGTCTGCACTGAACCACGGGCTGCCTCTTGCTTTCACTCATAGACAGGGATGAGGGTGCTGTCCCATAATGCAGGAATTTGGGCTGAGCAGGTCCCCAGGTTTGGAGCTCCCAGTCATCCTGCCCTTTGCAATGCTGGATGATGTGGCTGCCATTGAACAGACTGTTATAAAGAGATAGTTGAGGCTGAGTGTGGTGGCACACTCTTTTAATCCCTGCCCATGAGACAGAGACAGGCAGCTCTCTGTGAGTTCAAGGCCAACTTGTTCTACACACTGAGACCCTTCTCAACTCCCCCTGACCCCAGGTTACCTACTTTCTAAATGGGGTCTGGGTTCCAAAATTCATACCCTCAGCCACCAGTTCCATTAGTAATCCCTACCCTGTACAGCAGCAATGGTTAGTGTCTTCAAAGAGTTCTGGTTCTGATCGAGGGTGTTTCTGAAAAGGACACATGGGAAATACAGTGTGTACTGCCCTGTGGGATGGGAGCAGCAAGCCATGCCCCTGGACTAGAGGGTTCAGGGAGCTGAGACTGGAGATGAGGACATCACCTGTGCAGAGCCTCAGATGTCAGAGGAAACCATTGGTTCGCTCTGAAGATGGAGCCTGTGCCAGAGCAGTGACTGATCCAGTGGTGTCTACTGCAGGCCGGTACTGGGCGTTAAGTACTCAGCTTCAGAGGCAGTGTGGTGTCAGGTAACCTAGTGGTCCCTGTCTCTCTGGTAGAAAGTGCCCTCCCGATGCCACATGGACATGCCCTGAGCCCACCAGAGTTACCTCTGAGTTCTAAGAGGGGCAGTTCCGTGCCCCAGGAACCATCTGTGCCTCCCTAGCTCTTTTGGGCTCTCCCTCCCAGTGTTCTTTGAGTGTATTCGGGGCTGGCTGGGGACAGGTTGAAATGATGGCTAGTTAGCATCCATCTTTCTAGGGACAGTGACCTCAGAGATTTTTTTCCCCTGTAGCAAGACCCAATATTCCCTTATAGGCTGATGGGCTCTTGGATGGGCTTCGCCTGTGTGGTTGTTCCTTGTCTGTCCTAAGGTTCCCTTCAGAACTAGAGAGGACTGGAGGAGCAAGTGAGGCAGAAGCTCTGAGGTGGCAGTGCACACCTCAAGCCCTGCAGCAACTCGCTCAGGCTCTGGAGTCTGTCATAGCCAGTACAGCCATCCTGCTCTGGACCCTGCTGCCGACCTTCTGACGACCCCCCCCACACACACACACACACTCAGACTCTGATATTTAGCACTGTAGCTTCAAACAATGGAATTCAGGTCAGAGTTGGCCTGAGGCATCCTAGGGAGAAGGAGTGAGGCCCAGAAGAGAGGGACTGGCAGCCTCTCCTGTCACTTGACCTGTGCTTTTCTCTTTCATGCCCCTTCAGAGCCCATGAACCCTGCCTTGATTGGCCTACCCCTGAACCTTGCTCAGCCCGTTCTGGAGTGTTTACAGGACTAGATAAACCAAGGGTGTGGTTCAAGGGATAGAAGGCCAGAGTGGCCATGAGGAAGATGGAAATTCCTGCTTAATTACCCCAAGCCCAAGTCACTGAGGCAGTAGAATGGGGTGTAGAAGTCTGGGCCACAGGGTAATCGGAGTACAGAAAGCAGGCCCTGGCTGTCCCAGGGGCCTAGAGGGCTAGGCTCAGCAGTTGGGCCTTTATTCTAAGTGTGGAGAAGGGTCAGTTGGGGATTTAGGTCTCTGTATTTTGGGTCAGAGAGAACTGGTTTGACTAGGGATAGTTAGGAAAGTGTTGGGCTATTGTGCGTGCGTGCGTGCGTGCGTGCGTGTGTGCGTGTGTTGATGCTGAGTCTCACTGCACCTAGAGCACAGATTCACCTTGGCTGGCTGGCCTTCAAGCTCCACACGCCTGCTTGCCTCTGCCTCTGCAAGTGCTGAGTTTAGGAACATGCGTTGCTGATCCTGACTCTATATGGTGTTGGGGATCTGAACTCAGGTCTCCATAGTTATGTAGAAGCAGTCTCACTGAGCCATGTCCCAAGCCCAATATTGGGACATTTTTGAAACCAGAAGGGTTCTATGAGGCTACCGAGATGGGTCAGGGTCGAATGGCCAGGTTCCCTAGCCTTATACAAAGATCTGGCTGCATTATCCCGGAAGGTATAGCTGGAAGGTATAGCCCAGGGTGCTGAGGCTTCCCTGAGGCTTTTCACTTCCCACCTGTAATGAGTTCAGAAGAAATACTCTAGAGGCCTGGTGTGCTCAGATAAAATGTCTGTGAGGTCACCTTAAAGGGGGAAGGAATGCTTTGGTTCGTGGTTTTGGAGGTCTGACTCTGTTGCTTTTAGGCCTATGACAAGGCAGAAGTATCACGATAGAAGGGCTTGGCAGAGAAAGCTGCTTTGCTTTATGTCAATCAGAAAGAGTGGTCATGAGTGGGGTGGGGAGAATACGCACAGGCAAGCCATATGTGCACAGGGACAAGGTATAGCTTCCAAGGGAATGTGCCACGGCACTCCTACCCCATCCCAGTAGCCCACCAGATTATAAACCTATCAATGGATAATCCACTGATAATGGTTAGAGCCTTCCTGATCCAATTACTTCCCTAAAACCCCACTAGAACGCTTTTGCGTTAGAGACCAGGCCTTCAACACATGAACCTTTGGGGTAACCCTCTAAATCCAACCTGGCCTTCTCGGTGGTTCAGAGTCTGGGCATCTTGGTCTTCCTGATGGTTGATGGGGAAAGGGACTTACTTCCAGGGAGGCTTGGGAAGGTCAACAAAGGTAACAAGACAGAAAGTCACAGTGATGTCTTGCTTCTTGATGTCCATGGTCCCTTTCTGGGTTACCTGAGCTATGTAGTGAATGCCATAATCCCAGTTCTCAGGAAGTGGAGTCAGGAGTTCAAGAATAGCCTTAACTACCTAGAGGGTCCAAGGCTTGCTGGGTCTATGTGAGACCCTGTCTCAAAGTGGGAGAGGGGGAGTAGGCCACAGGGGATAACTCAGTGTTTGCTTCGCAAGCATGAGGACCTGAGTTGGGATCCTGAGAACCCAGGTAAAGTCTGTAACTTTAATACTTGGAAGCAGAAACCAGCAGGTCCTGGGGACTCTCTGGCTAGACAGTGTAACCCAAATGGTGAGTGCTCCTTCAATGAGAGACCTTGTCTCAAAAAAATAAGGTGGAGAGTGATAGAGACATACAGCCATCTCTTGTCTACACACATATGGGCGCACACACACACACACACACGCACGCACGCGCGCGCGATGGCAGGTGGAACCCCTGCCCCAAACACACATACACACACGTGTGTGTATGCGTGTGCATGGCGCTCATTCTATCACATGCATGTGCTTTTTCTCTCTCTCTCTCTTGCACACACACACATACATACACACACAATAGAAATAATAGATAAAATGGGCAAGGAAGACATTAGACACAGTGGATAGCTGCTCCCACTAAGTTTTTGTGGGGGCTGCCCCAGCTCTGCTGGCATCCATCCAGGTCAAGACATGCTACAATGGGAGGAGATATGCTACAGGTAGCATAAACAAGCCAGTCAGCCTTTATAACAGTGATTCTGTGGGTCTTGACCCCTCAGGGATCAAAAGACCCTTTCACAGGCATCCCCTAAGACCATCGGAAGACACAGATGATTTTTGTTTTTGTTTTGTTTTGTTTGTTTTTAGGTTTTTCAAGACAGGGTTTCTCTGTAGCTTTGGAGGCTGTCCTGGAACTTGCTCTGTAGACCAGGCTGGCCTCGAACTCACAGAGATACACCTGCCTCTGCCTCCCAAGTGCTGGGATTAATGGCGTGCACCACCACTGCCCGGCAACACAGATGTTTATATTCCATATAACAGTAGCAAAATACAGTTATGAAGTAGCAGCAAAAATAATTTTATGGATCTAGTCTGCACAACATGAGGAACCGCATTTAAGGGTCACAGCATTAGGAAGGTGGAGAATAGCTGCTCAGTAAAGTTTCCGTAGATCCTTAGGTCTGAGGTTCCTGCCCCTGGGAGCAGTCTTGGGCACTGTGAGCACTGTCTGAAGTGTACCATTTCTCTTGTTCTTCTCCACTGTCGTTCTCATTTCCTCTCTAACTTGGGAAAGGTGATTACTCTCTGGTGGCAGCTATGTGGACTCCAGAGTCGGGGAGAGACTAATATACAGGCCAGGTCCACTCCCATGTTCTGGATACAGCATTAAGTTAAGGCAAATGGCTAGTTGTGTCACTGAGCAAAAGAACTGTGGAATCCAGGTAGGTGGCTGGGTCCTGGTGAGGGACAGAGATGTAGGAAGTCTTGCATATTCTTCCCAGGCTCAAGGTCTTGAGCCACACTGGGAAATGTCAGTACTTTAAATGAAAGTTACCTGGCACCCTGACAGCAAGGATGGTACCCAGGACAGGAAGACCCTCACCCCATGTGCTGCAGGCCTTGCCCATAATGTGTTTGCAGCCCAGGGTGCCCCAGGGCCCCCTCCACATCCCTGCGGTCTGCTGGGAGGAAGCGACTGCCCTCCCCCACCGTGACTCTGCGCTTCCTGCCTCAGCCAGGGCGGAGGAAACGTATTTTGTTCACACCATAATTTCCTTGGCGGCGCCCATACACTGACTCAGCCACTACCCACCCCTCTTGTCCATGGAACCAACTTTGGGACCTGGGGTTCAGGTAAACAGCAAGAGCAGATGGAGGTTTTAGGGCAGGGGTGGGCTGCTGAGCAAGGATGCTGTAGCGCTAACGTCTAAGTATGACTTGGATGCCTATCCAACAGTGTGTGTGCAGCCTGATGCACATAGTACTGAAGTTTTTCAGGAGGTGGTGGCTGCAGAACTTGGAAAAAGGTGCCAGGGCAGGATACATCCCAAAGCTTTGACTGGAAAACAACAGCAGCACTAGTGTGGACCGTAGCCACGCCCCCCACCTAAGCTCCTCCTCTGCCTGTGTCAGGCCTGTGTAGGTCCGAGCATTAGAAAGGTGGGAACAAGCTAGTGCCACACGCCTTTAATCCCAGCACTCGGGAGGCAGAGGCAAGCGGATCTCTGTGAGTTCGAGGCCAGCCTGGTCTACAAGAGCTAGTTCCAGGACAGGCTCCAAAGCTACAGAAAAACCCTGTCTCAAAAAACCAAGAAAGAAAGAAAGAAAAAAAGAAAGGTGGGAACAAAGACTGAAGGTTGGGGTGAGAGAAGCAGCTGAGGTCCTGGAGGTGACCAGGGTCCACCCCCTCCTCCTTTCCCCAGCCCCTGCCACTCCACTTCTAATCCATCTAACCGTGTGTTCTACCTGTCCATACCTGTCTCCTATCTTTATTGAGATTCTCCCCTCTCATTCTTGAAATCTTTGGTCAACAGAAGGACCTTGGCTACCTGCAGCAATGGATGAAGGCCTTTGTGGGTGCCTTCGAGAAGAGTATCTCATTATCCTCCCTGGAACCTCGAAGGTAAGGCTGGATTTGCTTAGAGATCAGAGCCAGGGAGATATGGCTGACCTTGGCACTCTGTAACTCCCGCTTCTTACAGGCCAGAGGAGGCAGGTGCGGAAGTCCCTCTGCTACCCCTAGATGCTCTCCATTTGCTCGCAGAGCAGCTGGACCAGGACGACCTAGAACAGGCCCTGCTGTTGCTGAAGCTCTTCATCATTCTCTGCAGGTGGCTTTTCCCTAGTGTCCTCTGAGGACGGGCAGAGGCATGGATGTGTGAGCCAGGAAGTGAGGGAGACCTGACACATTAGTGTGACCTCTCTTGTTCTTCACCCCCACCCCAGGAACCTGGAGAACGTAGAGGCTGGTTGGGGCCAGGTCCTGGTGCCCCGAGTGCTGGCACTGCTCACTGGGCTGATGGCTGAGGTGAGGGGCCTGCCTGGATAGGGTGGAGACAGCTACTGCAGGTATGACTGGCTAACCCCCCCTTCTCTCCCCACACTTCAGCTGAAAAGACCCCCATCATCAAAGGAGGACCATGAGCTGGAGAATGTGGCCCTGCATGCTTTGCTCCTCTGTGAGGAGCTCTTTGACCCCTACCAGACCTGGCGGCGCCAGCACAGTGGGTAAGACCCAGGCCTCAGGCAGGGTGGCCTACAGGAGGCAGGACAAAGGAAAGGGATGGGATGGGATTGTTGGTCCTATGGGGACTAGCCTGTGTGCAGGCTGGAGGAGAATGACCAGTGGCCTGACCAAGAAGAGGTGAGAGTTCAGCTGATGGATCTCAGTGTGGGCTTCACCCCAACTCTCCCCACCCCCACCCCCAGGGAAGTCATCAGCTCCGTGGAGAAGAGCAAATACAAGTTCCCTCCAACCGCTTTGCCCTGTGAATTCGGAGCCTTCTTCCAAGGTCAGGCTCCACCCAGTCCTGCCTCCAAACTTAGGTCACCTTCCTGTAGTTCCCCAATGACATCCGCTAGACAGGGACTCCTTGGTGGAACCTTCAACAGCCACGTAGGTGTTTGGTGGTAGAGAGAAAAGGGCAAGCTTGGACAAAGACATTTTTTCCTAGACTGGAATGAGGACTTTCCCTCAGGTGGGGTGTTGACCTGTACCCTGAATCTTCCTTCCATCTTCCTCTCCTGGCTCCTCCCAGACACGTACTTTCTTCATTCCTTGTCCAGTCTCTCTGCTCGGGTCACCCCAACCTAGGCTCTTCCTCCTCAGGGCCCTCTCTGCCCTAGCTGTCTCCCTGTCTCCACCTACTTCTTCACTCCTGGAGGGGTAATACCCAGAATCTCCTCTGGCCGTGTGTGTGTGTGTGTGTGTGTGTGTGTGTGTGTGTGTGTGTGTGTGTGTGTGTCCGTTTGTCCCTGCTTTTTTCACACACTTGTTTCTTCTCTTCTGGGCCTTCTCTCTCCTCTCATTGGAGGGACAGCAGGCAGCACTGGATATGGTCAGAGCAGGAAGTAGCTGGACAGAGACAAGCAGGGTTGTGGGAAGGTGGTTCCTCTCAGATAATCTAGCAAGTCAGTTGTACATGACTCCAGGAGGGGAGATCCCTGGGGGAGCCCTGCCTTCATTTCCTACAGCCTAGGCACTCTTAGGACCACCTAGATTTGTTTCCTTCCATTTGTAGGACCCTTCAATGACAGCCTGGTATCCTCAGGGTTGATTCTCATTCCTCCCCACTTCTGTCTCCAAATCTCTAGAATGTCACCAATTACTCCTTCTCAGGGTATTAGCCCTCTGTGTCCTCTCCCCTCATGGGGCAATTTTATTCTTAGGTCTTGCCTCAAAAGCCCCATTGCAGGGAGGCCCCGACCCCACCCAGTCCTACCTGGGTTGCACAATGTGACTCAGGCCTGGACCCTTCTGCCCTCTGGGTTTCACTTTGTTGCCTGACACCTTGTCCAGCTTAGCTGGAGCAAGGCCACATGTAAGGCTATGAAAGCCCCTAGAAATCCCCGGTGGGGAAGGGGAACTATCAGTGCAATTGATACAGCCTGGTCCCCAGAGCCACGCACCAGAAGCTCCCACTGTCACAGTAGGACAGGGAACAGATTTGCATCTTAGAAGTACTATGTGTCACTCTGGGACCCTGTCACTTTGGGACGTAAGGATGTAGGACGCTGCTTAGGCTCTCAGGACTGGACCATATGTCCCTCAAGAACACTGTAGCCTCCCATCCCCCTGCCATACAACCACGTCGTTTTAGACCCATATCAGGGGGAGGTTTCCTTCTGCAAGTCTGGACATTTGCTAGGCTCAGCTTCTACCCCACACCCCCATGCTAGGTACCCTACCTCTTATGCAGTCCTTTGGCCCATAGCCCTACAAACTTGGTGACATTGTTCTGCTCTACCCGCTACTCAGAGAGCCTGCAGGATGCAGACAATTTGCCTCCCACGTTGCTATTGCGGCTCATCCACCTCTTTGGTGCTGTCCTTGCAGGAGGAAAGGTGTGTTGGGTAGTGAGCTGTGGACCAAGGGGTGGGCCTCTCAGCACCTTGCTTCTAGGTGAGTCCACTGCCATCTTTCCTCATCCATAGGAGAACGGACAGATGGCTGTGAGTGCTGGCTCTGTGCAGGGACTGCTAGGTGTGGTGCGGAGCTGGGGCCGTGACCCAGCGCGGGACCTGAGCCAGGTACCATTAGCTCTGAAAGCACTGGTGGGGGCAGTGCATGTCCTGCACACGAGCCGAGCACCACCACGAGGACCAGAACTCCGCACCCTGCTTGAGGGCTACTTCCACATTCTTAATGCTGACTGGCCAGCTAGTCCAAGTTCAGGCCCCGAAGAGGCCCTTGTTGCCCTACGAGTCAGCATGCTCGGTAGGTATGGGCTCCCAGGCCTTTGGTGCTGGTGGAAAGGCCGGACTCGGGGAGAGGTGGGATGTGTAAGAGTGCTCCTCGGGGAGTCTGACCTTGACCCCTACGCAGATGCTATCCCCATGATGCTGGCATGCGAGGACCGGCCAGTGCTACAAGCCACCTTCCTTAGCAACAATTGCTTTGAACATCTTATTCGCCTCATCCAGAACAGCAAGGTGGGTGGGGTTTCACCTAGGGGTGGAAGGCCTGAAACCCAGGGGGAATCACATAGACTTCCCGGAAGGTTGCTGCTGAGCAGACATGGCTGTGGCCTGTGCTCAGTGGGAGGGCCTGGGGCCTGGGCAGGGTTTGTCCCTTTGGGTTTTGGCCCCACTCTGATAGGAGAATTTTAACGAGGACCCAGTGGGCCATTTCCCACTGGTGCAGAGCCCTGGCAGCTCCCCTGCTCCTGCTCTAATCTCTCGTCCTCCTCCTTTACTCCCCTCCTCCTCCTCACAGCTATACCTGCGGGCCTGGGCACCCCCTGAGGGGGACAGTGACCTGGCCACCTGGTTACTGACTGAGCCCGATGTTCAGAAGGTACCACCCTTTGGCTGACCAGCTCAGGCAGCACCTCCCTGGGCCACCCACCCTGGGCTCCTTCTTTGACCATTTCCTGCACTCTAGAATAGTGGATGTGGGTAGATGTGCTTGAGGCACCACATACCTGGCCACGAGGGTGACTCTTCCATTCCCTTTCTTCACCCCCACCCCTTCCAAGGCCCTGTCCTAGAGACTGGAGCAGGAAGTGGTCTCTAACCCCCCCCCCCCGTGTTAGAATTGGGTACCAGGGTGTGGCTGGAAGGAACCTTCGAAACCTTTCACCACCTACCCCATATCCCCTTCTCAAAAGGAGACACAAGTACAGACACTTAAGAGCTTAGGTTGTAACCACCTACTATGGCAGGGGTTCCTGGTGGGGCCCATTTCTTCCATGGCTCCTGAGTCCTATACTAAACAGATCTGGCTCCTTATAACATGCTGCATGCTTCACTGTCATAGGTGCTGTAGGAACTGCGAGGTGTCAGATGGGGGCTCTACACCTGGGCCTTCAACCTCCAGAGCCTCTGCCCTGGCTTTGTCTTCATGAGGCAGCTTCGTATGTTTATCGCCTATGGTTACTTTCTGAGAGTCTGCCTGTCCATTCAGCTCCAAATCAGGCAGGGCTAGGTGACCCCCCCCCCTTGATTTTATTTCCAGATAAGGAAAAAGGCTTAAAGAAGGGAAGGTTGTCTGAAGTCACATTTCGGAGGGGCTGGGTAGAGCTGTGAGCAAAGGGCCCACAGGACAAAACATGGCTTAACACTTGATATCAGCCTCTCATCCCCCAGAGTGGGCCAGGGGGAGTGAGCAGCATGCCTCTGACTGTCAGTTTCAGTTAAGCTGGACCACAGCATCCTCACTGATTTAGGGGACGGGGGACAGGGTAGGACTTCGAGGTCTCGAAGGTTCTTCTGGCTCTACTGCCCTGTGATTGATTGCTCCTATACCCCTGAATCACTGTCAATCATCATGGGTGATGGGACACTTGATGACTTGCTTGCACATGTGTCTAACTTGGATGGGAAGTGGGAACTAGGGCCAGTAAGTCCACAGGAGGGAGTGCAGAGGCAGTATGCACCATTGGTCTGTCCTTTCCTGCCAGTGGCCACATCAGGAGCAGCAGGTGGCAACTGAGGCCCCCCAGGCAGTGGTACTTTCCCGGCCTGGGTTTCTTTCCAGGCCTCTTTGCCAGAGGCAGTCTTGCCCATCTGCTATGTGAGCACTCCAGCTCAGGGCAACACAGCTTGTGGGGCAAGCCAAGCCTGGAGAGCTGCTGATCCAGCAGACGCCCTGGACCTTGGTGGACCTGTCCCTGTGCCCCTTTTACTGCCAGGTACTGGCAGCTGCTTCTCCTGACTTCCCCTCTACCCCAAGGTGCTGGACCAGGACACAGATGCCATCGCTGTCCACGTGGTCCGAGTGTTGACCTGCATCATGAGTGGCTCCCCGTCGGCCAAGGTGAGGACCTTTCAAGACTTTCTGTGATAGGAGTCAGAGGTAGAGTTTGTTGTCCTCGTGTTTTCAAAACTGGCCTGTAAATCTTGTTTCCTGGAGAGCACATGACTGCCATTCCCTCTGGGGTGTGGTTCCACATGCTTTCACTGGCCCTAGTTCCCACTTCCCATCCAAGTTAGACACATCATTGATGTGTCCTGGGGGCACTTGTGAGTTGACCACCATCTGTAGATGATATAGGCTACTCCATCCTCTATGCTGTCCTTGTTCCTTTCTGTACTGTAACCTACAGGCAGAGATAGACAAAGAGTTCCAAAAGTGGAGGGGTCCCTGTGAGTATGAACTGACCACAAACCCAAAACTTTGCTTTCTTCCACCCTACTTTTCAGGAGGTGTTCAAGGAACGCATTGGCTACCAGCACCTGCAGGAGGTCCTGCAGAGCCATGGGCCCCCCACCCAAAGACTGTTGCAAGAACTGCTCAACATGGCAAGTACTGTGTCCCAAAGGCAGCTGGCCTGAGGCAGTTCCCTAGTCTGGAGGACTGTTACCTATGGCCAGTGCAATGTGAGCTGTGGCTCAGCCATGTGTCAGTGCCCTGAGTTGAGACCTCTACACTATAGGCCACAAGGACTATTCCAGGAACAAAGAGTTAGGGCTTGGCCAGTCTAGGCTACTTCCAAAGCTTGGAAGTTAGTGCTAAGTACTTGTTTTAATGGTCATGATCATCCGTGTACCTTTGGCAAGGCACCAAGATGGGGTAGCACATGTTAGCTTCCCATACTATCAACAGGAAGTCTCATAGCTGGCAAGGGGCCACAGTTGACCTGGGGCTGTCACATTCTTTCCACCTACAGGCTGTGGAGGGTGACCACAGCATGCACCCGCCTCCACCAATCCGCAACGAACAGCCAGTGTTGGTGCTGATGCAATGGCTACCAGCATTGCCCACAGCTGAGCTGCGCCTCTTCCTGGCACAACGGCTGTGGTGGCTCTGTGACAGCTGCCCTGCCAGCCGTGTCACCTGTGTGCAAGCAGGCCTAGTGGGCTACCTGCTAGAGACACTTGGCACAGGGATAGCCCTGGGAGTCCGCTGCCAGGAGCAGCTGTTAGCATTGCTGCAAGCTCTGGGCCGAGTGTCTCTAAGGCCCTTGGAGCTGCGTCGTCTGCTGCGCCCCCCACCAGAACTGGACTCAGAGTCAGAGGGAACTGAATCTCAGAAGGCTCGGCATGCAGGTGCCATCATCCGAGCGCTATCAGGCATGGCCCGGCACCGGGGTCCTGCACGTGCCCTGCGCTACTTTGACCTCACACCTAGCATGGCAGGCATCATGGTACCACCTGTGCAGCGATGGCCGGGACCTAGCTTTACCTTCCATGCCTGGCTCTGTCTGCACTCCACAGAGACAGCTCCTACCTCAGCTCCCAGTCGACCCCTCCAGCGAAAACAACTGTACAGGTGGGTAACTACCAAGGGCTAGGGACCTACTGCCAGGGTGAGTAAGAAGAAGCTGGCATAACTGGCTTGCTTGCCCCCAGCTTCTTCACCAGCAATGGCTCCGGGTTTGAGGCCTTCTTCACGGCAGCTGGGACCCTGGTGGTAGCCGTGTGCACACGGAAGGAGTACATAACCATGAGCTTGCCCGAAGTGTCCTTCGCTGATTCTGCCTGGGTGAGTCCCCACCCTTCTCACATGGCCCAGTGTGGGACAAGGAACGCCAAGGCTCAAGCACGGCTTGAGTCTTCATGGCTTCTCTTACAGCACTGTGTGGCCATTGTACATGTGCCTGGGCGCCGACTCTTCAGTCAGAACCTGGTCAGTGTCTACAAAGATGGCTATCTGGTCAAGACAGCACCTCTTCACTTCCCATCCCTCAGTGAGGTGTGCTAGGCAGGGTTTGGGAGGCCTTGGGTCGGTTGGAGGGACTTGGGCCAGTGTGGACTGGAACCCCTGTGTGTCTTCAGCCTGTACCACTCTGCAGTCCATGGTTTTGGGAGTCATCATAAGCTGGATATAGGTGGACTCCCAGGCTTTGCTCAGACCTGACTAGTCTCCCAATCCTGACCCTGCAGCCTTTCTCCTCCTGCTGTATTGGTTCTGCTGGGCACCGCACAACGACGACCACCACAGGGCTCCCCACTGCCCTGTCTCACACTCACCCCTCCCTTACCCGCTCCCAGTCAGTCCCAGCCTCCACGGGCTTGGGCTGGGGGCCTGGACTGGGGGCCCCTCTGCAGGAGGGCAGCATCAGCTCCACCCTTGCAGGCACCCAGGACACTCGGTGGGGAAGCCCCACATCTCTGGAGGGGGAGCTGGGGACTGTGGCCATCTTCCATGAAGCCCTGCAGGCATCTGCCCTGCAGGTCCTGTATGTCCTGGGTATGTAGCACCTATTGTCTGTCATTCCCGTGCACTAGTCCCAGCCTCCCGACCCTATTGTCCCAGTTTCAGGGCATCAGATTTGCAAAGTGCCCAGGGGAAGATGGCAGCCCTAGGAATCTGTCCTCTGGGCTTGCAGGGAGGAAGGAAGCTGTGGGTGGGCTTTTGCCAGAGGCCCTCTTGAGCTCTTAAAACCTTGAATTCTTCTCTCCAGGGCCCAATGAGCCAGCACCCTTCAAGCCTGAGGGCGAACTACACGAGCTTGGTGCCAAACTGCTCCTCCATTATTCGCCTCAGGTATTTAGGGGTTGGGGAACAATCCCTACCCTCTGGCTGTGCCTCAGGCTTCTGCTTTCAGTCTGTTATCCCCTTTTCCATTTGATCCAGGCCTGTAAGAGCAACATCTGCCTGGACCTGTCCCCTGGTCATGGGCTGGATGGCCGCCTGACGGGACATAGGGTGGAGACATGGGACGTGAAGGTATGTGTGTGCATGTGTGTAGTGCACATAGGGCTAGCTGGGGGCAGTGTCGGGCCCTGGTAGTGTTTGGAAGACCAGTTTAAGAGACCCACACTTTGCATCCAGGCTTTAGGCAAGATGCTAGTGGGGAACTGTCCTCTTACCACTGCCCCTCCCCCTAGGATGTGGTGAATTGTGTAGGGGGCATGGGTGCCCTGCTGCCCTTGCTGGAGCGAGTAGCTGTTCAGCCCCAAGAGGCTGAAGCAGGTCCAGGTGAAACACATGACCTTGTGGGACCTGAACTGACCTCAGGCCATAACACTCAGGGCCTGCTTCTCCCCCTGGGCAAGTCTTCAGGTGAGTCCTTCACACCTTGATTCGGGAGAAAGTCTTGGTATGGTGGTTGGGTTGTGCACGTGAGGTAGTGGCTGCTGGCATGCCCTTGACCAACGTCTGTCCTCTTCCTGGTGATTGGCAGAGGAACGGATGGAGAGGAATGCAGTGGCTGCCTTTCTCCTGATGCTTCGGAACTTCCTGCAGGGCCACACTGTGAATCAGGAGAGCCTGGTGCAATGCCAGGGCCCTGCCATCATAGGGGCCCTCCTGCGCAAGGTGAGACCTACTGAGCAGGTTGAAAAGAGATGGACAGGACCTTCTGGACAGTGGTATATGAGTGGGGCCTGAATGGGCAGGTTTGGTTGTGAGGATGTGGGTAGGAAGGTGGCTCAGGCTGTGTCAGGGAAAGATTGTATTTCAGAGATGGCTGCAGTCCTGAAAGGCTGTGGGCAAGGATGGTGGTTTATGTCTGCTGCTGAGAAGACTGGGACAGCAGGTAGGCAGGGCCTGACATCTCAATCAGCTCCTTCTTCCCTCAGGTCCCCAGCTGGGCCATGGATATGAACGTGCTCATGTCTGCCCAGCTGCTGATGGAGCAGGTGGCGGCTGAGAGCAGCGGGCCCCTCCTCTACCTGCTCTACCAACATTTGCTCTTCAACTTTCACCTATGGACCCTCAGTGACTTTGCTGTGCGCCTGGGTAGGTAAAGGTCTTGGGAAAGAGGCCTAGCCACAGGATGAGAAGTCACAGCCTTGCTCTAGATAATCTGAGGTGATAGATCTGACAGGGTCAGAACTGTGCCCTGGGGTGTGAGGATGGTGCCTGGGAGGTGCGGCCTCTGGCGTAGCCCTACCCTGCTGATGTCCACTCAGGTCACATCCAGTACATGTCCAGCATAGTCCGTGAGCACAGACAGAAGCTTCGGAAGAAGTATGGAGTCCAGTTCATCCTCGATGCTCTGCGCACACACTACAGGTGGATGCTGGGGGCCTGACACGGTCATGCCTGGTGTTGGAGACAGGGTGACATGTTGCCCAGCTCACTTACCCACGTTCTCTGATCTTGCCTCTCTGACTGCTGGTTGTGCTTGCTGGACCCACTAGTCCACAGCGGGAGCGCCCCCTCGCGGCCGATGACCTGCGAACAGTACAGACATCCCTTTTGGGTCTGGCACGTGAGTTCCTGGTTCGCAACTTTTCAGTGGATGACATGCAGGTTGTGTTGAGCTTTTTGACAGCCACCAGTGATGATGTCCAGGTAGGCAGGAGGTTGGGGAGGGTGATATTTGGGTGAGAGGTATATAGGCTAGCTGGGGAATCCAGCCTAGAGAGACATTCTGTATCCTCAGGTAGTAGGCACACTGGACTTGTTGCTGGCCCTGCTGCAGGGTTCTCCAGCACAAGAGCCCTTGGCCATCTTCCTGTTAGAGCCAGGGAACCTCGATGTGCTGTTCACACTGTTGGTGCGACCAAGATCACCACCTCTTTTGACTGACAGAGTCTTCAAGGTATACCCAGCCCCATCCTGACCTCATAATCCCATTCTCTGAGGCCCCAGACTGGAATCTCAGGAAGCCTTGCACCAGTGAATAAAGCCACTTCCACAGGCCTCTTCTGGAGCCACATATCTGTGCAGTGACTTTCCTTCTATGTTAGGTCCTCTGTGATGACAGCCCCTTGGTCTCCCCCACACAGATCTTGCGAAGACTGCAGCAAAATGAACGGTTACCTGAGCGGAACCGCCAGAGGCTCCGGCTGCGAGGCTGTGGTCTCCAGGGTCTTGTTGCCAGCTTGCCCGAGGGGACCATCTCTCCCCAGCTCTGCCAGGGCCTCTATAAGCTGTTTATGGGAGCAGGTATGACATGGTTGTGACCAAGAGGCAGATGAGATGGAGGGGAGGATGCATTTCAGTGGCAGAATGCTCACATAGCATTCACAAGACCGCAACACAGCAACAAGCAAACAGAACCAGAGCAGGAAGAGTGGGCAACCTCTATTGGGAATGGGACTGGTGGGAAGAGGGAGTGTTCCCATAGGGAACAAGATTGAGACAGTCCCCTCCTACCGTGTCAGCCCCTCAGGTTGCAACCCCGGATTGCCTGAATCTCTCAGATTTGTTGGCTGTGGTACAGCTGTCCCTCCAGGCTGACCTCAGCGTCCGCCTGGACATCTGTCGTCAGGTAAGTCAGAGAGAAAAGCTTGGGGAGGAAAAGGGATAGCTTCTGCTCTTGCAGTTCATTTTGTTTGTCTGCAATGGGGGTGTCTTTGGATGCCCCCACTGTTAAGACCTTGGGATGAGGCTCTAGGGAAGCAATCAGATGGCCTCTAATTTGCTGTGCCCTGGTTTGGCAGCTCTTTCACCTCATCTACGGACAGCCAGAAGTAGTGCGACTACTGGCCCGACAAGTCGGTTGGCAGGATGTGCTGACCCGCCTGTATGTCCTGGAGGCTGCTACAGCCAGCAGCCCCCCACGCTCTCTCCCAGAGCTGCCCACCTCCCTGGAGCCAGCCCTGTCCCCACCACCCACCGAGTTGCCTGCTGAATCTTCTGACGTCTTCCTACCTTCAGAGCCCCCTTGCCCTGACCCAGATGCCTTTTACCATGCCCTCTCCCCGTTCAGTACTCCCTTTGACCTGGGCTTGGAACGGGCCAGTGTGGGCTCAGGTAATACTGCTGGCGGTGGCAGCAGCAGTGGAACGATTACTCCAGCCAGCCAGCCTGGCACACCTTCCCCGCTGGATGGACCACGGCCCTTCCCTACTGCCCAAGGCCGCCACAGCTCCAGTCTCTCCAATGTGCTAGAGGACGGTAGCCTGCTAGAACCCACCGTCAGTGGGGATGACACCTCTAACACAAGCAACCCCCAGGTGAGGTGGGCCTACCTTCTGACCTTGCATTGTGTCTGGAGATGACACCTCAGGGGAGCAGGGTTAGCAGTGTGACCTCTCCAAAGATGAACTGGATACCAGGGCTGATATTCTCATGTGTTATGTTGAGCCACAGTGGAGGGGCGCAGCCATGTAGGACCCAGACTTTATAGGGCCTAGGGACAGCCTATCTCTTCTAAGTTATCTCTCCAGCCCCAGTTCTCCTTGGGAGTTCCCAGGCAGCCTTGAAGACTCGGGATAATGCCTTTGCGAATATCTCCTCTTTCCAGCAGAACCCCAGGTCTCTCCCCAGAGTTCAGACAGTAACTGAAGCCCTTGTGCCAGATCTGGCTGTTTGCTGAATGCTGCCTCTCACCATTCCTGCTAGTGTGTGGACAAGGGGTACTGAGTAGAGAGATTCCTTCCCCTCCCAGCCCATGGCCCTCACTGCCCTCCTTTACCCACAGCAAACCCCTGAAGAGGAACTGTGCAACTTGCTCACCAATGTGCTGTTTTCAGTGACGTGGCGGGGTGTGGAAGGCAGTGATGAGGCTGCTTGGCGGGAGCGTGGCCAGGTCTTCTCAGTTCTTACCCAGCTGGGGGCCTCGGCCACACTTGTGCGCCCACCAGACTGCATCAAGCGCAGGTAAGAGGGATGATTTGTGAAGGTGATGGGTTTCTGGGAGTCTAGGAGCCAGAGAAAGTACAAGATAGGTACTGAGTCCTTCTCTTGCCCAGCCTCCTAGAGATGATGTTGGAATCAGCCCTGACCGACATCAAGGAGGCTCCCCCAGGAGGCCTGGCCAACCTTACTCTCCAAGCACTGTGGCTGCTCCGCCTGCTCCAGGATTTCCTATGTGCTGAGGGCCATGGTAATCAGGAGCTATGGAGTGAAAAGGTACGAACACTCAGAGGGGCGCGAGCCACGTGCATTCTTGTGACCTTATGAACATGGGAGTATCTAGTCTGGAAGATGGGAGAGTACCTAGAACAGTCCTGGATCCATCAGCATGGACATCTATGGACATGTCTAGTCAGAGTCAGGCCAAGGTTTGTGGTGAATGACAGTGTTAGAGATTGCCAGGTATACCTTGCAGGATTGGTCAAGCAGTAAGGGCAGTCACTTTGGCTCAAACCTTACCTAGCCTCCAGTCCAAACTTCACCTTGCTTTCTTCCTCTGTATCCCCGGCCTTGTGTGGTAACACGCTGGAACTGTTATATATGGCAGCTCTTTGAAGGTGTGTGCAACCTCCTTGATCGCCTGGGCGCCTGGCCACATCTAGCCAATAGCATGGCAGAACTCCGTGAGATGGCACAGATTGGCTTACGTCTTGTGCTTGGCTATATCCTGCTGGAGGACCCACAGGTGAGCATGCATGTGGGCAGTGGAGGTGGAGGCAGAGCTGGTGGAGATATAGCAATTGGTGGCATCCTCATTCCCTTGCACCTACAGCTGCATGCCCAGGCCTATGTGAAGCTGCATACACTACTTCAGACTGCAGTGCCAGTCCGCCGTGAAGAGGCATGCTATGTCCTTTCCAAGCTGGAGGCCGCACTCAGCCGGGCACTGAACACCTCTTCCTATGAGACAGAGCATGCACAGCCTCCATCTACAGCTGTGGCAGCCTCTGAGCGCTGTTCGTGGTTGGTGCCACTGGTCCGCACGCTGCTGGACCGTGCTTATGGGCCCCTGGGACTGCAGTGGGGACTGCCCTCCTTACCACCCACCAATGGAAGTCCCACCTTCTTTGAGGACTTCCAGGCTTTCTGTGCCACACCTGAATGGCGTAACTTCATCGAAAAGCAGGTGCCTAAAGGAGGTGGGGATCAAGGAAGAGAAATGGGGGCTAGGGCACACTTCAAGCTCTGATCTCTCACCATTAATCCTCCAGGTACAGCCCACCATGTCAAAGTTTGAAATGGACACATATGCTAAGAGTCATGACCTCATGTCTGGCTTCTGGAATGCCTGCTATGACATGCTTATGAGCAGTGGGCAGCGGCAGCGGCGGGAACGCTTTCAGAGTCGAAGGGCCTTCCAGGTGTGCAGCCCAGAACGGGGGACAGTGTGCTACCTCACCAACATGCCTGGGAGACAGCTAATAGGGCAGCTGGGTAGAGACTAGGTTGGAGAAACAGCAGCCAGTGGGACTGACCTGTTCTTCCCACCACAGGAGCTGGTCCTAGAACCCGCCCAGCGCAGGGCTCGCCTGGAGGGGTTGCGCTACGCAGCAGTGCTAAAGCAGCAGGCGGCACAGCACTCCACGGCCCTGCTGCACTGGGGGGCACTGTGGCGCCAGCTTTCCAGCCCCTGTGGGGCCTGGGCACTAAGGTGGGCTGGGCTTTTAGGGGGAGGAGCTGGGCTTGGGGCAAAGGGAACTTTTTTTTTTTTTTTTTTTTTTTTTGGTTTTTCAAGACAGGGTTTCTCTGTAGCTTTGGAGCCTGTCCTGGAACTAGCTCTTGTAGACCAGGCTGGTCTCGAACTCACAGAGATCCGCCTGCCTCTGCC
>JAQHUG010000001.1:3939302-3958959 GCA_028555095.1 Dicrostonyx torquatus
CAAAGGGAACATTTAAGAGTGCCAGATTGCCTTTGGCTCTCTGTTCAAGGTCTTAAATAGAATAATGCAGCATGAGTAACAACAGCAGTCTTAGCCAAGGGTATGGGTTTGGGGTGGGGGCATGTTGGCAGAAGCACCACCGTTAATCCCAGCACTCTGGAGGGAGAGTTCAAGGACAGCCTGGTCTATCCAGAGAAACCTTACAGTCTTAAAGTGGGGGCCCTGTAACCTTTTGCTAGACCTTGACAATTCGTGGTGATATATCTGCAGGGTCCCTCCAGCTCCCCACTGGAAGCTGTCTAATGCAGAGACATACTCACGAATGCGACTAAAACTGGTACCCAATCATCACTTTGACCCTCACTTAGAAGCCAGTGCCCTGCGAGACAATTTAGGTGAGTGTGTTGTACTTGGTCCACCCAGCTGGTATTTCCCATCATGCCTTGCTCTAAATAAGTACGATTGGTCTCACGCAGGTGAAGCCCCCATGACACCCACTGAAGAGGCCTCACTGCCCCTGGCAGTGACCAAAGAGGCCAAAATCAGCACCCCTCCAGAGGAGCTGCTCGAAGACCAATTAGGGGAGGATGAACTGGCTGTGCCGGAGAGCCTGTGAGTGGGTGGACTGGGGGCTGGTCTGGGATGTATGCCTTCCATGGGACTGAGTTGGAGTCTTTGTCTTTTGCTGACTAACTGAGTACCCTGAAGGGGCTCTTTAACCCCAGATCTGGAAGTGGTTAGGTGGCCTTTCTTTAGTAGGACAGGTGGTTGGGTGTTCTTTAGTAGCTAAGCACCGTTCAGCAAGGCTGAGAAAAACCTGAACGATGTGGGGACCAGGGCAGGTGTGTGAGGAGCAGCAGGACAAGCAGGAGGGGTGACCTGATGAGCAGCCAGAGGAACTTTAAGTTCAACTAGGGCACAGGGCTAGTGAGCACTAGGCCCTGGGCAACTCCTCTCTATCAGGGAGGTGTGAACATAGGACATCATGACTCACTGGCCCTTGGAGCTTGCCAAGAAGGGATGTCAGCATCACTAGCTGAACTGTATGCTGACCCCCAGGATGGAGGCAGTGGAGCTGGATAAGCAGCATGAGAAGTTGCTCTTATCAGCTGAGTGCCAGCTCGTCACAGTGGTGGCCGTGGTCCCCGGACTATTAGAGGTGACCACGCAGCACGTGTATTTCTACGATGGCAGCACAGAACGTGTGGAAACTGAGGAAGGTGCGTTCTGGTGACGTTGGTAGAGAAGGGCCAAGGTCTGGACCAGGTAGGAGCCAGTGACTTATATCTACCGTTGGTCCTGTAGGCATCGGCCATGATTTTCGGCGCCCCTTGGCCCAGCTGCGTGAGGTCCACCTGCGGCGTTTCAACCTGAGGCGTTCGGCGCTTGAACTCTTCTTCATTGATCAATCCAACTACTTCCTCAACTTCCCATGCAAGGCGTCTGGGTCCTCAGCTTCATCTCCTTGCCAGGCTCCTAGGCCCCAGCCCTATCCCATCTCACCCCACACCCAGGTCCGGAACCAGGTGTATTCGTGGCTCCTGCGCTTACGGCCACACACCCAAGACTACCTAAGCAGCCGCTCACCCCAGGAGATGCTTCGTGCCTCAGGACTTACTCAGGTCAGAGGCCATAGAGTCCTATGTTTGTGTGGAATGTGAGGCAGGAACTTTGTAAGCAGGGATCCTGGACAAAATCACTGCTCACCCTTTGCTATCCTGCCCTCCAGAAATGGGTACAGCGAGAGATATCCAACTTTGAATACTTGATGCAGCTCAACACAATTGCAGGACGCACCTATAATGACCTGTCTCAGTACCCTGTGGTGAGGACCCCACTCTGCATACATATCCTGCCCCCCTAAACCGCATCTGTCAGTGCCAGCTAATGGGCAAGGCTGTAAGCAGGGTCCCTGAATAGTTCACCTATGACTCAGATCTGGCCTCTGTTCCCTGTCACTGCCTCACTCCTCTACCCTCTTTTCTTGCTGCTGGGCCCTGGTCTCCCTGGAAGGAATGTCTGTTGTAGACCACCTGTGCTCCTGCAGCCCTTCCGAGTGGTATTGTGAGCAGGCTCTATCCATCTTCCTGAGTGTTGAGGGCAGGGCTGTTGGGGCTCACAAGCCATCTGGGTCTTCATGCAGTTTCTTCCCTGGGTGGGCGGCAGTTCCCCTGGGTCTTGCAGGACTACGTGTCCCCAGTCTTGGACCTCAGCAATCCAGCTGTCTTCCGGGACCTGTCCAAACCCATCGGTGTGGTGAACCCCAAGCATGCCCAGCTCGTGAGGGAGAAGTGAGCATGTGGACAGGGCAGGGCTCAGTGGGCTGGGGATGGGTGGGTGAAGGGCTTCTGCTGACTTCTGTTGTCTGTGGCTTCAGATATGAGAGCTTTGAGGACCCAGCAGGTACAATCGACAAGTTCCACTACGGTACCCACTATTCCAATGCAGCAGGTGTGATGCACTACCTCATCCGTGTGGAGCCCTTCACCTCCCTGCACGTCCAGCTCCAGAGTGGCCGGTGCGCCCAGGGGTGTCGGGAGGTCGGGGAGGAGGGGAGGCTGTCTTCCTGGCAGCCTCTTGTGTTGCCTCAGGTTTTTCACATCCCTCAGCACCCATCATCTGACCTTGGCTGTGTCCCTCCGCCAGCTTCGACTGCTCTGACCGGCAGTTCCACTCAGTGGCAGCAGCTTGGCAGGCACGCCTGGAGAGCCCCGCAGATGTGAAGGAGCTCATCCCAGAGTTCTTTTACTTTCCCGACTTCCTGGAGAACCAGAATGGTAGCATGCAAGGCGCCAGCTGTGGGAGTGGGGCATGGGCATGAGTGGCCAGACAGGGGCGGCCAGGAATACATGGGACACTGCTAATCTTCTCCTCTGCTAGGTTTTGATCTGGGCTGCCTCCAGTTGACCAATGAGAAAGTGGATGATGTGGTGTTGCCCCCGTGGGCCAGCTGTCCAGAGGATTTCATCCAACAGCATCGCCAGGCTCTGGTGAGGAGGTGACCGCACACAGCCAGCCAGCCAGAGTTGAGAGTTGTGGTAGGGTTTACAGTCCCAGGTTTGACTGCCACTTCCTACCCTCAGGAGTCGGAGTATGTGTCCACCCACCTGCATGAGTGGATCGACCTCATCTTCGGCTATAAGCAGCGGGGTCCAGCAGCTGAGGAGGCCCTCAATGTCTTCTATTACTGTACCTATGAAGGTAGGCAGTGTGCTCTGTGTAAGCTTGGCCAGGGGACAGATGAAGCTGCAGTGCAGAGAACATTGAAGGAGTTCTGACTGCTTTACCGCCCTCTCAGGGGCTGTAGACCTGGACCATGTGACAGACGAACGGGAACGGAAGGCTCTGGAAGGCATCATCAGCAACTTTGGGCAGACTCCCTGTCAGCTGCTAAAGGTAGGAGATGCTTGGAATACAGCGGTCAAGAACACTTGGTGGTGCTGTCCACCTTTAATCCCAGCACTTGGGAGGCAGAGGCAGGTGGATCTCTGTGAGATCGAGGCCAATCTGGTCTAAAAAGAAAGTTTCAGAACAGCCAGTTTATTCTGGTTACACGGAGAAACCCTGTCTCAAAGAAACAAAAAGTAAAACAAAACGAAAGAACGCTCACGTCGTGGTGCTGACCGTCTCACCTACAGGAGCCACACCCACCACGGCTCTCTGCTGAGGAAGCAGCCAGTCGCCTCTCTCGTCCGGACGCTAACTCACCTAGCATCTTCCAGAACCTGTACCAGCTCAAGGCCTTTTTTGCTGAGGTGAAAATAGGGCAGGAACTTTGCTCCTTCAGTGAGATGGATTTAAGTGCGTTGTCCCTACCTTCTGGGGCCAGATGGGCATGCAGAATGGAGGGACTGGTTTAAAGGCATCTTGTAGACATGAGGGTAGGAGGAAGGGAGGCTTTCTTGAGGGGGGGGCAGCACAAGTTGTGACTTCCTGACAATCCCCAAGACCCTGAGTGGGTGAGGATAGAGGGAGTCTGGCCTTGGACCCCTTCCTGCATCTTCACATAGGCTCCCCTCTCTCCCCGGAGTAATGGAATGAGAGGATCAGGGCTGAGATCAAGCTTGATCCTGGAGTCTTCTGCTTCTTTCTGCGATGCCCTCTTACATGCCCACTGCTGTCACGTGTACTTCTAGGACTCATCCTCTCCATATGACACCTACTCTGTGCCCCTGGGGATCAGGGGCAAAGAAAAGAGGGTGCTCATTGGGAAGACTGTCTAGTTGGGGCTTCTGCTGCCCCTCCACACAGTAGGACCTCTGCATCTCTCTGCAGGTTGTCAGTGAAGGGGTACCTCTAGTGTTAGCTCTGGTACCCCACCGGCAGTCCCACTCCTTCATCACTCAGGGCTCCTCAGACCTGTTGGTAAGTGCACTCACTGGGCCGCGTTCCCTTTAGCTCATCCCTTCTGATTTTGCCCCTAAGCCACCTTAGCACACTCTTACCGACAGGTGACGGTGAGTGCCAACGGGCTGCTGGGCACTCATAGCTGGTTGCCCTATGACCGAAACATCAATAACTACTTCACCTTCAGCAAAGATCCCAGCATGGGGAACCCCAAGTAAGACAGAGCTGTGGGTTGGGGTAGGCTATAGATGCCCTCTGCATTGAGCCACCTCCCTACTAAACAGAATGTAGGCCAACTGCAGGGGAGAGATCTGGCCAAGTTTCCTGTTAGCCTAGATCTCTCCCCTGTGGCCCAGTCTTACCTGCCATCTTCCCCCTGGCTTAGAATGCAAAAACTACTGAGTGGGCCATGGGTGCCAGGCAATGGCATGAGTGGGCAAGCACTGGCAGTGGCCCCCGACGGAAAGCTGCTCTTCAGTGGTGGTCATTGGGATGGCAGCCTACGTGTAACTGGACTACCCCGTGGCAAACTGTTGAACCAGCTAAGCCGACACCTTGGTATGAGCTGCCCTGGTGCCAGGGAGAATGCCGGACAGGCAGTTCTGAACTGGGCCTGGGAGGTACAGTAACCCTGTTCCGTCCTCTCCTTCCTATGCAGATGTAGTGACCTGCCTTGCACTGGACACCTGTGGCATCTACCTCATCTCAGGCTCCCGGGATACCACGTGCATGGTGTGGCGTCTTCTGCAGCAGGTGTGTATGGTGGGCCGACCTGTGAGGTCACTGTAGCCCGGAAGCCCATCTGCCCCTCAGCCTTCAGAGCTGCTCCCCTGTCCTTCCTTTACCTTTACCACTGTGAGCAAATCTGGGGCTCCACCCCCCCACCTCTAGCTGGTATAAAGTCTTACTTGCCTGAATCCTAAGCTAGCCCTGGCTTCCCACAGGGTGGTTTGTCGGTAGGGCTGGCACCAAAGCCTGTGCAGGTTTTATATGGTCATGAAGCTGCAGTGAGCTGTGTGGCCATCAGCACTGAACTTGACATGGCTGTGTCTGGATCCGAGGTGAGTGGACACATGCCCTGGGGAGGCTGTTTGCTGAGGCGCTGGCCCTACAGCCTCCAGTTCTCTGCTCAGCATCCTAACCTGCCTTCTGTAGGATGGAATTGTGATCATCCACACTGTACGCCGAGGTCAGTTTGTGGCAGCATTAAGGCCTCCAGGTGCCACACTGCCTGGACCCATATCACATTTGGCCCTGGGGTCTGAAGGCCAGATTGTTGTACAGAGTTCTGCTTGTGAACGTCCCGGGGCCCAGGTATGGGGACAGGGTACCCAACAAAGACATTGGGGCAACTGGAATGGTGGGGCAGTTATTGATGTTTTCCTTTCTTCCAGGTCACCTACTCCTTGCACCTGTACTCAGTGAATGGGAGGTTGCGGGCTTCATTGCCCCTGCCAGAGCAGCCTACGGCCCTGACAGTGGCAGGAGACTTTGTTCTGCTGGGCACCATTCAGTGCTCTCTGCACATCTTCCATTTAAACAAGTGAGCCCCACTTTTAGTCCATGGGCCCTCTAGGTGGTGGTTGTTGGCACAGGGTAATAGGGAGTACACTCTATCCGTAGCACGTTCTTCTAGGTGTGTTACCCATGGGGATTCTTGCCCTGGACCTCCTCGGCCATGCAGTTGTGGAGTCTTATGAATCAAGGATTCAGTTTAGCCAGCCTTAAAATGAGGACAGCGTAGATACACGGGATAGTGAAGATATCTGTGCTGAAGGCCTTGCCGTTGTGACTTAACGGATATGGATATCCACTTCCCCGTGCTAGATTGCAGCCTGCCGTGTCTCCCCTGCCCATGAAAGTGCCAGTGCGCAGTGTGTCCGTGACCAAGGAGCGTAGCCACGTGCTGGTGGGCCTGGAGGATGGCAAACTGATCGTTGTGGGCGCCGGGCAGCCTTCTGAGGTGATGACAAGAGCAGATGGGGCGGGCATCGAATCAAATTGGGTAGGGGGCAGCCGCCCAGGCTCACTGCATCCCAACCTACTTTCTCCAGGTGCGCAGCAGCCAGTTTGCGCGGAAGCTGTGGCGCTCCTCGCGGCGCATCTCCCAGGTGTCTTCTGGGGAGACCGAGTACAAGCCTGGCGAGACTCGCTGAACGAGCACGATGCCCTGCCCACGAGACTGCTGCCCCAGGGGGTGGGCGGGGCCCACCCCACGTCCAGCTCAGGGATTGGTAGATGGCATCACCAGGAAGTCCCGCCCCTCGCCGGCTGAGGGGAGACCTAGCGCCGGCCTCAGGCCGCAGCTGCATATTTTGCACAATCTGGGGTGGGGTGGGGTGAGGGTGGGGTTACTACTTTGAAACCCCACGTTCCAGTGAAGCACAAAGACCGCCAGTGGCCTTAATCCCTAAAGGTGCCCCTCTCTGCCCAACCTCAGCAATAAACTTGGCCTAGTTTTGTAGCCGCTTGGTTTCTTGAGTATACATGTGCTCGCCATCTCGGCCTTCTGTGGCCACCAATCTTAGTCCCCGTCGCCCGGTCCGGCCTGGCATGCCATTCTTCCTGGGCAGGCTGGCCTCCATGTAGCCAGTCAAGCCACCTCTGTCCTTGCCAGCCGTTTCCTGGCTCCTGGGTCTCGGCTCTCGTGGTCCATCGCGTGGCTTTTGCATGCTATTTGCAGCAACCAGGCGGGTGTCAGCTTCTGTGGGCTCCGAGAGCTTCGGCGTGCTCCAGCGTGGGGCGGGGGCGAGACCGCGCCCTCGAGCTCAGTCCCGCCTCTTCATTGTCCTGCTCCCCTCTCCAACACCCCCACCCCGCCATTGGCCCGCCCCTAGCCTTGGCTCACTCTTTCTTGGGCAAACCGGAACCTGCCCTCTCCAGGGATTCCCGCCGTCTCTCTGGCTGTCTGGATCCTGGCACCCTCGGAGGGGTGGCCGCCGAAGGTCAGGAGGGGTGGGAGTGACGAGCCGTCTAGGTGGAAGGGGTCAGAATTTCCTATCTCCCACCTCGAGTGCCCTGAACCTACGGGTACCAGCGTCTGTGTTGGGGTGTGTATAGGCCTGCGGGGCTGTTGAATTGTTTCTTCGCATTTTGGGCTTGGAGATGGGTGGGGAAACCAAGAGAAGTCCCAGAAGTTCAGGATGGGTGGGGCAGATTAGATTCCAAGGCCTGTCCCCTGCTACTGGTTTACAGGCCCACCCACCAACTAGGACACTGGAAGCCCCCCACTCCCAGTGTGGTAACTGACATAAAGGGACATAGTCTGTAAAGGACCACCCAACCACCGAGGCTTACCTGGCTACCGCAGTGGATTACTGACTGACATGCCATGTGGTAGACTCGTTGGTTATGCAGCAGTAACTGTTGGGGGCCTGGGGTGCCTTTCTGAGTCTCTTCCTCTTCAGGAGAAATCTCTCCTCCTTCCAAAACTGGAGCCTCTGCCTGCAGGAAGTGGGTCTCAGTAGATTTAGTACTGTAGGGTCCAGATGGGCCCTTGGACTGAGTGGCCCGTCTTCCATTTCAGGCCTTCTGAATTCCCAAATAAGAAAAAAGACTAGCCTTAAGTACCCTGGATCAGCCTGCCCTGTGACCTTGCTGAGCCCAGTAATGTAGCCTTTAACTTAGCGCCTGGCCAGGAAGGGGCTGGTCACTGGCTCTGGAGCAGAGTGGGATCCTAGTCAGTACAGGAGTCTTGGGACCTTGGGATGTTGGGTTTTGCAGAAGTGTATGAACACGAGCCTTTCCCTGGTCTCTAGGGATGCTTCAGCCTGAGCTAGGGTCACCGTGCAGCTTTACTCTTTAACAGCCCAGGGATCAGCCCAGGTCTCTGAGATAGGGTGATTTCTATCCTGAGAGCTATTGGGGCCAGCTCAGTCACCTCCACCTGCTTGACACGGGGAAACTGTACCAGCCCTGGTGTGAATCAGGATGGAGTGAGCTAGTAATCGGGACTTCTGGGCACAGACCTTAGGCTCTCCTCATATCCCCGTGCAGAATTCCTGCTGTCTCAGCTGTGTATGTGTGACTCGCCTTCACCGAGCAGCAACACAGCAGGCCGTGCCTGGGAGAGCCATGCTTCACAACGTCAGCCACAGCAAAGGTGTGCTCTACACAGGTATGCATTCTTTGACCCAGATCCTAGAGAGCAGGCAGGCTGGGCAGCAGAATAGGTTATGTGCAAGCCCATCACAGGCTCTATGGTCCCTGTCCCTTGAGCCCCGTCTACACTGGGTACAAGGACGGACTGGTCACTAAATAGAGGCCGACAAGAGCACCGGTATTTTCTTCCAATTAAGTTTTATTTTTATGGTTTTGTGAAAACAACACACATCAGTGTGGTCTGAGTCCACTCTGGGAGCCATGTGGTATAACCAGAGCATGGAGAGGATGAAGGAAGGCTTCCAGAATATCTTGTCGTGTTTTTAGGAGAAGGCATAATAGCAGGTACAGAAGTCTGGATGCCTCCGGGAGATGGTAAGGCACATCTGCATCATCCATAGTGGCAAGCAAAGGGCCAGCCAATTTTTAAAAATTAAGATTATTGCGGGGCAGTGGTGGTGCACACCTCTAATTCCAGCACTCGGGAGGCAGAGAAAGGTGGATCTCTGTGAGTTCGAGCCCAACCTGGTCTACAGAGTGGTTTCAGGACAGGCTCCAAAGTTACAGAGAAACATTGTCTCAAAAAAACTAAAAAAAAAAAAAAATTATGTGTTCTTATATGCCCAGAGAGGCCATAAGGCATCAAATCCCCTGGAGCTCAAGTTACAGGTAGTTGTGAGCTGTCAAATATGCTGGGAACAGAACACTCTGGTCTTGGAATAGAATAAGCACTGTTAGCCACTTAGCAAGCATGTGGGGGTCAGGGGACTTGTGGAAATCAGTTTTCTTCTTCTACCATGTGGATCCTAGGGGATCAACTCAGGCTGTTTTGCTTGGTGGCATGTGTCTATCTGCTGAGCCATTCTTGCCAGTTCAGGACCAGCCAAGTCTGGATGCCATGCTGAGTCCTTGACTACACAGTGTCTAGGTGAGGCTGCTGTGGCTCCCTGCCTTGACCACTTGGTCTTTTTCTTCGCAGATACAGCCCTGAAGGGGCAGGATGAGGACAGGGAAAGAGAGTGGGTAGGAGTCGAAGGAGCCCTGGCTCCTAATACCTCCTCCCTATTTCCCCCTGAGCCTCCAGGGGCCTCAAGCAACATCATTCCTGTCTACTGTGCTCTCCTAGCTACTGTGGTCCTTGGTCTGCTGGCCTATGTGGCCTTCAAATGGTAGGTGGTCTGGGTAGTACCCTGTGGCATCCCTCCACGCCTGGACTGCCAGCCAGCTCCTTGTCTTAGTACCCTCTGCCCTCTACAGTTGGCGCTCACATAGACAAAGACAACAGTTGGCCAAAGCTCGGACTATAGAGCTAGGGGACCCTGACAGGGACCAGCGACATGGTGACAGCAGTGTCTTCGTGGACTCTCCTCACTGTCTGGAGCCCTGTATCCCCAGCCAAGGTGAGCACTGTTCCTCAGTCAGTCAGTAGTCCTTTGTGTTTAACTAATGCTACCCACCACCCACTAACGAGCCTTCTGTCTCCCACCCCAGGACCACATCCTGACCGTGGCTGCCGACTTTACCTGCATATTCCACAGCAGCAGCAGCAGGAGGTCGAGCGACTCTTGATGTTGGGTGAACCTGCCAACGGCTGGCAGGGGCTGGCGTGCCACCTGGGCTACCAAGCTGAGGCTGTAGAAGCCATGGCCTGTGGCCAGTCACCAGCCTATACCCTGCTAAGGGACTGGGCTGCCCAAGAAGGCAGCAGAGCTACCCTCAGAGTACTAGAGGATGCCCTGGTTACCATAGGCCGAGAAGATGTGATCCAGGTTTTGGGCTCACCGGCTGAGGGCTGCTCTGTGGTTTGAGTGACACTCCCCAGGCTGCTGCACGGCCCTGCTTACCATTCTTATTGCCTCGGGTTCCCTTCATGGACTTCCTAGTACTTCTGGCTTTAGAAGCTCTGCAGAACACAGATCCAGCCATTTCATGTCCCTTCACCCTCCTCTCCAAGACAGGAAGCAGAATATGGGGGGATGGGTAAGAGTGGGGCATGGCTCTACCCACAGATTCCCCATTCTGCCTCCCTTTATGTAGCTCCAGCTATTTTTTTCTATTTTTTTAAAATCACATATTAAAGGAAACTTGTATTCTCGTCTGTTTGGTTCCTTGGGCCTATAAGACAGTTGAGTAGCTGTGAAATAGAGGCCCAGAAAAGGACTTGGGGAGATCCATAGGGTATGGAGGCCCCTCTCCAAGCAGCAGCTGGGATGGCAGGCACTTCTGTTCATGGGCTATGAAGGCAAACTGGAGTTCACCTTCCTGCCCTTCCGTGTTTGGATCATATTAGGAAGCCATGTTTTCTCCTCAACTCTCTTTGCTTAGCTGGAGCCGTGTTTAGTAAGTCCCCTATCCCTAAGGTTCCCATGGACCATCCCAGGACCCTTTGTGTGACCTGTGCTGAGACAGGCGAGAGGCAAAATAGTTGTGAGCTAGGTGTTGAGGAAACACTTTTAACACCGGGACTCTGGGCTGAGGGTAGGGCTCAGCTCAGTGGAAGAAAAATTGTCTGGCACACATGAGACCTCAGGTTCAATCTCTGGAATTACAAAAAGCAAAAGCCAGACTGCCACCCAGGCAAAGGAATTCCAAACCAATTCCCCAGCTGCTAGTGTGGTTGAACACAGGAGGTAAGCAGGCTGTTCCAGGCAGGGCAGCTGAGCCAAACCACCTGTCCTTCCGTGCACACACCCATCCTGAAGTGGCAACAGGCAGCTTCTGAAGGACCAGTGCACATGAGGAGATGGCTTCAGGCTCATCTAGACTCACTGAGAGGACCTGGAGTCCAGTCAGCGGTAAAGTGGAGCCCAAAGTTGACCTGAAGTTGTGCGGATGCTCTGCTCCTGGCATTGGGTACTTCGTGAGGATGAAACTTAACATGAGCTGTTTCTACTGTTGCTCATCAGAAAGTTACCAGAGCTGCTTAACAGCCTGTCCTTTTTATAGTAAATGTCAGCCAGGCATGGTAGCTCTCATCTGAATCCCCACGCTCAGGAGGCTGAGGTAAGGTCATCGCAGGTTTGATGCCAGCCTGGCCTACCGTGAGAACACCTCAAAAAAAAAAAAAAAAGGGTAGGGTGTTACCTTCATCTTAAGACCCTAAAGCTGATCCCCAAGGATGAAGAGAAAAGCCAGAAAAGTTCAGACTAGCATTTCAGGGACTAATACACTCAGGGCCACCAAGAGCTGAGCATGAACAGACTTGCATACTTTAGCCCAATCTAGGTCATTTAAACATGAGGGAGTAATGGGGGACGATGAAGATTGTCGGGGTTAAAAAACTTTTTACAAATTTCTAAAACTTTATAGCTAGCCACCACTGTGATAGGAGGCTGTCTCAATTTCCTTGAAAAATGTGAATGCTTCATGGTAGCAAGCAGACACGCTAGGAAATGGTGAGGGTTGAGTGAATTAGGTTCCATCTAATGTACTTCAAAGTTATATAGGCTACAGGTTTGTGGGGAAAGGCTAGATCATTAGCCCTTGATATCCAGGGTTCACACTCATGGACTGGTGACCAAGTAGCTTTGTGTAGTAGTGGCATAGTATTAGGTATGGAAGCAATCCATAGTTACCTGAGATGGGTGCCAATAGGCTATAGTAAGAACTATGCCATTTTATTTAAGGTCCTTGAGTATCGTGTTCATAGTCAATTCCACAGAGATAGCGAGGGAAGACTTGTTATATAGTATGTAGGACTGTACAGTAAGGATGTCTGTCCCCTACTACAGGACTGTAAATAAGTGATGCACGTAGGACCGTACAGTAAGGATGTCTGTCCCTACTACAGGACTGTAAATAAGTTAGTGATGCTTGCTTTGCTTTAGTCTCGTCAACAGTGCCATTCTGTAAGTTATAAGGATTAGATGAATATTCTCTAATCTCTGAAATGCTTGGCACAGGCAGGAGATGCTCTAATTCCCAGCAGGCCTCAGCCTAGCCTTGTTTTCCTCTTCCTCCAAGAGAGTGCAGAATCACAGATAGGCCCCAATCTAATATGAACTTCCTCCCTGCCCAGAAAACTAACGAAGGACAGACCACTGCTGAGCTGTATCTAGAATACATGCTCACTCTCATCATATGCCAATACCCAGAACCTTCTGCCTGCTGCTGCCTTCCCTCGAGTGTCCAGGCACAGCGTCAGGTAACAAAGTAGGAAGCAAGGACCCAAACATTTCTCCCAAACTGTGGGCTGGGAGAATGAAGTCTGAAGGCAAAAAGGTCCAGTAACACTCTCTGGCCAGGAGGTACCAATGAAAAGATACTTGGCTTTTTTCTTGACTGACCCACTAACCAAAATACAACAATCCAATGGCAATGAAGGTCTTAGGTCATGTGTCCTCTGCCTCAACTGAGCTCAGCTTCAAGATCTGAAAGCTAAAATTATCAACCTCATGCAAATGTCTGACCAACACACAGGAGGACCTATAGGCACAAAACTTGTAATAAAATGCATTAGGAATGATTCATCTTGGACTCAAGACACCAGTGGCCGTGACATCCTTTTTCTCTTCAGTAACATCAAAACAAATGAACTTAATTAAGTTTTAGGGAACACGCATTGCAAGTTCTTTAATTGATTTTATTTTTTACATAAAAAGTTCAGTAGAAATTGGATAAAGTAAAGTGATCTTAAGCAGTAAATCAATCTTATCAACATAGCACAGGGCTGGCCAAAACCACAAGGCAGCCTGCTTTGGAATATTTACATGATAACAAATTAAACCTTGCAGGAGAATTTATACTGTCCTTACAAAGTCATCTCATGATTCTAGCACATAGAGGCTAATGGCAAACAAAAACTGAACAAAAACCAGGAAAAACAAAACAAATTATTTTCAATATATTCACATATACATTAAAATATAATACAGATCATCAGGGTAAAGGGTCTTGGGGGAGGGTGCGCATGGGTCTGTGCGCTGACAGCACCGCCAAAGGGGAGACCCAGATTTGAGGATGGGGTTGGGTGTGGCCAAGGTCTTCCCTAGGCTACTGCTTCCAACGGCCTGTAGCTGTTATATCCCAACAGCTAACAATAGGAGTCATTTGTAGTTCATTTTTGTAGCTTACAGTTGACACCTGCAAAGTCTGAACTTCTCAGGATGATGGGTCATCACACCAGTAGTGCAGGCCTGGCCGTGGGTGGGGCAGAAGCCGAAGGATGAGTCCTGTGTCTAATCACACATCTCACTCTGGCCCTGCAAGTCATTCTAATTCAGTGTCCTCTTTAGGTTTGTAAACAGCCCCAAACTTCTGCATGTACTTCTTAATGTACTCCTTGGTTTTGTGTTTCACATTCTCATTGCACTCCAGGTCCTCGGGGTTCTTACAGTACTTCAGCTCCTTATTCATGACTCCGTGAGTCAGCTGTCCAAGGCACAGGAAGAAACCACAGACACCATCAGAATGGAAAATTATTTCACAGGGAGGAGGACAGGCTTCAAATGAAATCAAAGGGTAGCTGGGGCAAGCTGGTACAGGGACAGAGAGGAGAAATCCAGCATTCAGTCTCTTAGAGGTCTACTTTCCCACCTCTGAACCTTGCCTCACATTCCTGGGCCCCAGTCCTTGGCACTTGGCACATAAAAGCACCCTTTTTAATGAAGGAGAGTATCTTAGAACATATATGACTTGCTAAGAACACCAACAGACAGACCAGAAGCAGGGCAGTACCTTTCGAGCGAGGTGTTTGAAATCTTCAGTTGTGGTGATTCTGCCCACCTTGCAGTCAGGTTTGCGGTAAGGATTCAGGCACTGGACAATGAACTGAGACATCTACAGACAGAAGTAGGAGACACATTGCTCAGCTGTGCTGATGAGGTCATTAGAAAAGGCAGCAAAAAGCACAGCTGTGAGTCCCCATTTCCTCCCTAAGGTGCTGATCTAGTCAACAGAATGCTAGGAAGTCAGCGACATGTATGAAAGCAATCCTGACTCAGTCCTGAGAGAAAGTCTCCTTAGCCAGACCAACCAAACCTCACTTAAGAGAGGCTGCAGGCACCAGCAACAAGGTTCTGGAAGTAGCCTCTGGTTTCACACAACTAAAATTCAAATGTTGCCGAGGTCATCGTGTTAAGAGGTTGGGACCTATAAGAGGTAATTAGGCCATGAGGGTTTCTCTGTCATAAACAGAGCTTCTCCTGTCTGGGCTATAGCTCAGTAGGTAGAGGGCTTGTCTAACTGTGGACTCCTATGAAGTGTTCAGTGTCTAGGTTGTCTGGATCCTGGAGGCAAGGCAGGGCAGAGTAGCAGACCTAAGTTACCAGAGGGCTCTGCAACACCAGGACTGCAGGTAGGCTTGTTGCCTGTAAAGGTTATTTCAAGTCTCTAAGTAGTATTACACATTAATCCACAAGATCACAACCACCAAAAAGCACATGGAAACATGGGTGAAGGATGATGCAGGGTAGGGCTCTTCAATCACCATCTCCAGTGTTGTTTCTGTAAGGCTTATCCTACACAACAGCTCTTCAAAGAGGCCCCAGATCAGGACCTACGGTACAGGGTCACAGGGGAAAGGGAATGAAAGGGGCCACCTTCAAGGAAGTAATCTGTACAGGCCTCTCCATCCCCAAAACTCTGTGACCCTTAAAACATTCAAGGAATGAGGTTGGATCATAGATTGGATTGGTTGAGCTGAAACACCAGAACCATTCTGTCTGCACAGTTTTCTGGTTTAGCTGTCACAACTGGCTGGATAAGCCTTTTACACACAGGGTTTTCTGTGGTTGCCTGAACTCCATATTTTCCCCCTTTCAACCCACTCTACAGTTAGTCAAGGCTTTGATTATTCTCAGCTTAGCATCAGCGGTTCCCTAAACCCACAGACACAAAGCCACGACATGAAAGGGCACAATACTGTCCACCCTTATTTCTAATACCCTTCTAGTGCAGGAGACTTGTCTGTTCAGTCAATCATGTTTTAAATAAATGCTGATTGGCCAGGTAGGAAGTATAGGCGGGTCAACCAGACAGGAAGTAGAGGCAGGGCAAGGAGAAAGTCTGGGAAGCAGGAAGCTTCCCTGGCATTCCTGCGCAGACCACCAAGGAGGCAACAATGTAAGCTGCCCAGCTGAGAAAAGGTACCGAGCCATGTGGCTAACATAGATGGGTTAATATAAGTTATAATAGCTAGTAAGAAGCCTGAGATAATGGGCTAATAACCTAATGTAGACTTTCTGTGTGATTTTCTTTGGGGCTTGCCGGCTGTGGGGTACCGGGCAGGACACAAACCCCAACGAGCCAGCCCTCTTGTTACACCCCTCACATGACCAGTACTCAAGACTGAGGGGCTACTTATGACTTCCTGGAAGAGGTGACACTCTTTCTTGTTTCTGTATATTCTCATGCTACCTTCACCTTCCCTTTTGATCCATTTGGCCAGTTTCTTATCTAAATTCAAGAACCTTTCTTAATATCCTGAGTATTAGCCTCTATCATGACACATTCTTCACACAGCTGCCATTCTTTACAATTCTGTAACTTTAACACACTATGAACCCTTCAATGAACGGAATCTGGAGTTTATAATCTAGGCTGGTAAAATGGTTTACTGGGTCAAGGCATATGTCACTAAGCTGGGTCTGAGTTTGATTGCCAGGACCCAAATGTTGTCTTCTGACCTCCATACATGTCATGGCATCCCCTCCCAACCAACAAACGTGCAGTGGAGACAAACAGGGTGGAGACATATTGTCAAGATGGAGAACGATGCTATCAGGAAACAGCAAAAAAAAGAGAACTACAATTTGATCAGAGGATCCAAAGGTTCTCTGATCTTTAAAGCTTATTATAAGAACAATAGTACCAATTTTGCTGGTCTCAAGGGCTGTTGTAACAGGTACCAAAGTGTTTACCTAGTTGTAAAGGGACAAGGAAGCACCCGACACTACAGTAAGCCTAATACTATAGATAGCTTTCCATTGCCTGAGATGCTATAGAAGGCCCACAGTGAAATGACAAATATGTTGGCAGATGGACTCCTCTCACTCCAGTAAGAGACAGTTATGAGATTCCTGATGGGTAAAGCAGCAATTTAGGGCAAAAGATACAAACTAAACCATCTGTACATAAGACAGATGTACAAACTTAGGCAAGACACAATGGGCTCAAGTAAAGTCCAAGGACTACACCATCCACATCTTCCAAACCTTACCTCTTTTCTGAATACTTCCTTGCTTTTCTTTGCCAGCTCACTGGAAGTGTCTGCTTCTGCTGTCTTGGGCTTTTTTGATGTCTAGAAAAGAGAAACAGGATAGTGCTAACACGAGATGCCGGTCTGGTGATGCCCTATTGTTCCAGAACTCTCACCTGACTAAAGGAGAGGGCCTGGAGGCTCCCTGGCTAATAGTTTAAAATTCAGTCACCTGACTCAGGTCTCCTTATAAAGCCTAATTCCAAGCCTATATCTTAAGTCACAGCTACGTCTTAGATGTAGAGTTGTTTTATGGCATTTTCCCTGTGGAGGATATGTAGTATCTGGACTCAAATAACTAACTTTTCCTAGGCTCTGACATGTTCGCATTCCAGAACTAAGTTAAGAGCTCTGTTCTGCGCAGAGCAGTGGTGGCACACACCTTTAGTCTCAGTACTCGGGAGGCAGAGGCAGGTGAACTCTGTGAGTTCGAGGCTAGCCTGGTCTAAAAGAGCTAGTTCCAGGATAGGCACCAAAGCTACAGAGAAACCTTGTCTCAAAAAAACAAAAAACAAAAAAACTACCCCCCCACCCAAAAAAAGAAAAAAAGAGCTCTGTTCTGAAAATCTTTGTACTTAGCACCTTTCCTCCCTAAGTGAGGTTGCCTAGACTATAGAGGACCGCCTCAATATGCTAGAGAAACTCCTTGAATGCTGGCATATCTAGTTCAGGAGTGTAAAGATTGAGGAATTATGGAGTACTGTTATCCCAGTACTTCAAAGTGAAGGCAGGAGGATCAGGAGTTTAAAGTCAACCTTTAAAAACAAACTTACACAGCCAACCTAAGTTACACGAGACCCTGTCTCAAAGAAGCCCCAAACAAACAAACAACAAAAACAAAAACAAAGGAGTTATAACGAGCCATGTTCACACAGCTAGAAAACCCTTCCCATGGAAAAATAATTATCATCATTCCACTTGGAATGCTAATTTTCATGCTCTAGGAATATCAGCTGATGCAACAGGTTTAATTTAAAAAAAGATTGATTTACATGTGTATGAGTATATACATATACATACATGCCTGGTGTCTCCTGGAACTGGAGATATACCTGAAGTTATATGTGAGTGTTCTGCCACCCAGCTCTCTAGCACCTCCCTCCCTCTGGAACTTACTCTGTAGACGAAGCTGGCCTCGAACCCATAGAGATTTGCCTGCCTCTGCCTTCCAAGCGAAATATGAAAGGAGTGCATTACCACCACCTGGCCTTTTTTTCTTAGCCCTTATTTTTATTATCTTTGATTGTGTTTATTCATGTGTGTCTCTGTGTAGATATGTACACAAGAGTGTGGGTGCCTAGAGGCCGGAGTTGGAGTTACAAGTAGTTGTGAGCCATCCCACGGGCTACTGGAAACTCAGATCCCCACAAGAAAGGTGTGTGCGCCTGACTGCTGAGTCTTCTTTCTGGCCCTGTCCATGTTTTTTTACTAGGGGGCTTAGAGCAATATAATTTTTGACACCCTACCTATGCTCTGGTTCTGTTTTCTCCATTTCCACAGACAGTACGAAGACTCTGGTGTTGAAGAAGCTGTGCAAGCCCCTCTACTTGCTTTGGAGAAAGGTAGCTTTTGGGTTATCCTAAGCCTTGTTAGAAAGGCATTACATGGCCTGGTGTGGTGCCACACACCTTTAATCCCAGGACTCAGGAGCCCGAAGCAGGAGGATCTCTGAGTCTGAGGCCAGCCTGGTCTATAGTGAGTTCCAGGACAGCCAGGGCTACATAGAGAAACTCTGTCTCGGAAAACCAAAACAACAAAAGCTTTACATATTTACATCTCTCTACTTTTTTTCCTATGGCTGTTGGAGTGGAGGTGGAGCTAGAGGATGTGACAGATTCCCCTTCTGATTTTAGGAAAAGAGTGAAACGGAACCTGAACAAAACTCTATTTTCTTTTTTTTAATTTTTTTTTATTTATTTTTTTTTTCAAACATGTAGGCAACAAAACTCTATTTTCAAATATTTTTATTTGGCTTTTTGAGACAAGGTTTCTCTGTAGCTTTGGTGCCTGTCCCAGAACTAGCTCTTGTAGATCAGGCTGGCCTCAAACTCACAGAGATCTGCCTGCCTCTGCCTCCCGAGTGCTGGGATTAAAGGCGTGTGCCACCACCACCCGGCTTATTTGGCTTTTTGACATGGTCAAAACCTGCAATTCCTTCTGCCTGAGGCTCCTGAGCACTGGGACTATAAAAGTGCCACACATAGTTTGCTTTGAGACTGATTATATTTCCCCATCCCCAATGAGTGTATATCCCACAGTAAAATAGCCAGAGATCCAGAATTATCTAACAATAGGCTCTTGTTGCCTATGGAAGATTTGTTAATACCAGAAAAGACACCAGTGACTGGACCAAACGGCCCTCATTCAACTCATGGTAGGCTAGAGAATGCACCTGTAAAGAAAGTAGCCTCACTGAAATCTGAGAAAAACCATTGACAGGGGGTGACAACTCACACATCAAAAGGCAAGTGTTCCCAGATCCTCAGCAAATCATCAGTTTGCTTTTTCCTCAACTTGGGTGTCAATGGAAAGTTTTGGTGGGAACCTATGTAAGCAAGTCAGATGAATACACAGAAAATGAGCAGCCAACAGCGCTTGAAAGGAAGCCACAGCTCATTGTTGTTAGAAGACGATCCAGCTGTTAGCTTTTATCTACAGTACATCTGACGTCTCAAGAAATCTTGTTTGAAAATGACTTCTGTCTCACACCTTTATGTTACCGGGTTTTGACTTCACCCACATTCACTGGCCGATGGTCATTAAGCTTACTGTGTGGCTCTGGTACTCACCAAGAAACAAATGATATAGCAAATGCAAACTCCATTCTTTATTAGGCAAACAAACACAATTAGGTCAAAAAACCTCTGTGCCAGCCGGGCAGTGGTGGCGCACGCCTTTAATCCCAGCACTTGGGAGGCAGAGGCAGGCGGATCTCTGTGAGTTCGAGACCAGCCTGGTCTACAAGAGCTAGTTCCAGGATAGGTTCTAGAGCTACAGAGAAACCCTGTCTCA
>JAQHUG010000001.1:3958983-4061492 GCA_028555095.1 Dicrostonyx torquatus
AAAAAAAAAACCCTCTGTGCCTTTGAAAGGGGAAAGAAGGGTTAAGTTACAAAGATGGGCTTTGAAAAGGAGAGAATGAAATATTTCTCAGCTATTATCTTTTCCCTCCTGATTTTAATTCTCTTCAGAATGTGAAATGTAAAAGACTGCCTAATGAGGAACTATATGTTTGGGAGCAGCGTGAATCTAAAAGTAGAAGCGGAGCCATCAGAAATGCGTTCGATCAACCTAAGTTCTCCAACACACAAATGTGGCTGCATATTAAGTATGAAGTTCAGAAAGAAGGTCCCTGAAACCCCAGAAACTCACCACTGCTTTGGAGTTGCTACTACTCTTAGAAACATCAAAATAACTTCAGTGGGTGCTTCTAGGTAAAGGCTGCAGTTCCCTCTTCATTTGTGAAAACAAAAACAACTAACAACAAAAACCAAGGGCGGGGAAAGGGAGGAGGTAGGAGAGGGAGGAATGGGAGGAGGGGGAGAAAAGGGGGGAATAGGCCCCTAAAAAATAAAATTCTAACAATGGTGTTGCAAAGGAAAACAGAATCTACAAAATCCATGGGACGAGAGTTACGATATTCCTAGGAATCAGTGGGCATCTATATTTCACCTACAAGTGCAAGGTAGGCCTAGATCTCTAAACCATCTCCTCTACAGAGACAGGTTTTCTTGTTTCTGACAATCTTTTAATTGTGATTTCTGGGTTCCTATTTCATTACTGTTAAGTGGCACTGTATGAAACCATTTTGTAAATTTCTCCAACTCTAAAACACAAAAACGAAACAGGACCAACAACTGAAAAACCTCTTCGCTGCAGACCTTGCCCTGTGCAAAGTCTTGTTTTATAATGTAAGGACACCTATGGAACGCTCGGATGAATGTGAATCCAGGAGGCAGAAGCAAATAAACTGTTCTCTCTCACTTGTGCAAGCAGTCAATAGGGTTCAGGTCTAAGGTTCTCAAGGGAAGGTTTAACTTAACACTCACCACATGATGGATGATGGAAGAGAGTACAAGATGATCAAGAGTAGGGAACAACACTGGAGGGAAACAGAGAAGGAAGGCTCTCATAGATGCTTAGTCTAGTTATCAAAAGCTTTTACTACCACCCAGCACTTTTCAAAGAATTCTCTGCCCACTACACACCTTCCCCTAGTTTGCTGTATCATACATTCTCTATTTAAGCACCAGAGCCACACTATAAGCTTAATGCAACCAGATGAACTCGAGTCCCAGCTTCGGTCGTGAAACACATATACACATACTTATGCTTTCCAACAAGAACCGATTTATTGATCATTCAATATGAATTCAACTACCATCCCTATTCTGAATCCTGTAGACAGCTCAAACTGCTCAAATTCTACAATTAATTTATTTCCTCCTTCATTTCTGATGCTTAAACTGAATAAAAGGACCTTTCCCACCTAAGCTAAGATTATTGGCCACTTTTGCTTCTTCCTAATCTGCTTGATTCACCAAGGTTTTTTGTCTTGTTTTTTAAGACAGGGTCTTACCACATAAACTTGGCTGGTCTGTGTAGACCAGGGTGGCCTTGAACTCATAGATCTCAGCCTGTCTTTGCCTTCTCAGTACTGGAATTAAAGGTGTTTGCCACCATATCTAGCCTGGTCTGCTGAACTTAGCAATAACTCTCAAACATTCCTCACTTTGTCAGAGCAATGATAACACTGCACTCTGCTCAGTCACTAACTCAAACAAGCTGTCTCACTCGAGAGACACGTATTTGATTATCTGATTCCTCTGCATCAATGATATTTCCTAGCTCCCAGGTACCTACTGCAAGTTAATCACACTGGATGCCCTCAGACAATTTATTCCTGACATACTTTTCCAGGGTGTTTTTTTTGTTGTTTTATTTGGCATTTTTGGGATCATGCTTAGGACAGAAGCCAGGGCATGACGTGTACTAAATGAGTAACCCTACCAGTAACCCACATCCCCTTTTTACTCTTGCATGTTTCTGACTTGCTCAGTATCTCGTATGCACCCAAATTCTTACTATACCAGATATTTTTGACTGTTTGCAATTTGGACCTTTACAATTTCGCTGAACTTGTAAAATCCCCTTTCCCATGATGACACTGATGTGGTCCTAAGGGCAGATCACTGAACTCCTCAAAGGCATGTGGCATGGATTTCCACTACAGCAGCTTTCTGAGCTGAACTTTCAGATGACGAAGACCCAGTTTCAGTTCTCTTTCCATCTCTGTGTCACACCAGATTTGTGAATTGACAAAAACTTGTTACACTGGTGCAGTGTATGGTTCTGAAAGACTTACATTCTGAATAAAAACACCAAGAATAAAAACGGAACATAAGGAATGGAGACTTTCCTCATAAGTGTCCTCCGGTCTACAGGTATGTTCAGTAGAGAAATGCAACTGTAGAATGCTAAGGAGGATAAATTTAAGTAATTCCAGCTATCCAAGCCTTTTTTTTTTTTTTTTTGGTTTTTCGAGACAGGGTTTCTCTGTGGCTTTGGAGCCTGTCCTGGAACTAGCTCTTGTAGACCAGGCTGGTCTCGAACTCACAAAGATCCGCCTGCCTCTGCCTCCCGAGTGCTGGGATTAAAGGCGTGCGCCACCACCGCCCGGCTTATCCAAGCCTTACTAGGGCAAAGAGACCAGTCTTAAAAGGGATCCAAAGACTGAATGATAGATCAAAGAGCACTTGCTTTTTTATCTATGAGGTTGAAACCAAAGGGTTAACCAACCCAGAAGGCTTTGGTCTAGATTTTTACATTAAAAAGACAAGAAAAGGTAGTATTTCCATAGAGAGACCCTGTCTCAAAACAAAACAAAAGCAATTTTTATAACAGAAGCATATTTGAAATTTTAAAAATCACTGGATGGGGGCTGGAGAGATGGCTCAGCGGTTAAGAACACTGCCTGCTGTTCCAGAGGTCCTGAGTTCAATTCCCGGCAACCACATGGTGGCTCACAACCATCTGTAGTAATATCTGGTACCCTCTTCTGACCTGCAGAACACTGTATACATAATGAATAAATAAATCTTTAAAAAAAATCACTGGATGAATAATTTAGATTATAAATAGCAGCATCAATAATCTTTCAAGAGAAGAGGAACTATGTAAACTGGAGTGTAAGGAGAAAGAACTGAAAAAAACAAAGTGAGAGATTCAGTGGCCAGTGAGAAATCAAGCAGTCCAGCAACGGGTATACAATTGAGAGTGGCAGGAAGAAGAGGCCATGGTACGAAAGACAGATTAGAAAAAAATAATGGCTAAGATACTTGCAGTTTTGATGAAAACTATCAATCTGGGTTCAGAAGAATAACCACAAAAAGAAAACTGAAGTATGTAGCAAAAAAGAAAAAAAACGGAACAAACAAAAAGCAAAACTGCTGAAAATCAATTAGAAAAGAAATAATATATAAAAGAGAACAAAGAATACATCTTTCTTATCAGAACAATTATAAGCTGGGCATGGCAACACACATTGTTAGCAAAGTTCAGGAGACAAAGGCAGTAGTGACACATCAAATTCAGTATCAGCTTGGGTTACATAACAAGACCCTGTCTGAACAAACAAAACAGAATAATATTTTAAGAACTGAAAAGTAGGCCAAGGGTAGTGGCACACACCTTTAATCCCAGCATTCGGGAGAGGCAGGTAGATCTCTTTGAGTTCAAGGTCAGCCTGGTCTATACAACAAATGTCAGTACAACCAAAGCTATGTAGAATGGCTCTGATGGAGGGGGTGTGGGGAAGAGTAGGAAACAGTATCAACAGGAGCACTGGCTACTCTTGGCTGTTCTTGGCTGCTCTTTCAGAAGACCCTGGTTTCATTTCCAGCAACCACTGTGGCTCTAAACCATCTGCAACTCCAGCACCAAGATCTGACATCTTTTTTTGGTCTTGTGGTGCAGGTAAAGCTTCCATATGAATAGAAGAGAACAGAATTCTATATCCAGTGATAATACCCTTTAAGTAACAGTCTCAAAGTTTCCTACAATGTTACACATACTCCTACTATGTAATTCAGCAATTATGTTCCTTGGCATTTACTCAAAGAAACTAAAAACCATGTCCAAGCTAAAACTCACACACAGGTGTTTTCAGTAGCCTTATTGCAAATTGCAAAACCCAGAAGACAAGAAAGATGTACTTCAGCTTACCTGGTAAGACAAAGGTAACTGGCTAAGCAGCTGTGTGATTAGACACTCGAGCATTAGTCAATACCAAAGTGAAACAAAACACTAACCACACATAGACAGAGAGCCCTAACTGCATAGTTCCCTGGGGCTAGATGTCATGAAGGGCGAGGCTAATGTATATAATAATAGAGGAATATGAGAACATCAGAGTCTCATTTCCTTCTGTTTGATCTACTTTCTACCTAATTTTGCTGTACCAAACCAGAACTAAAATTATTCAGTATTTCTTAAAGGGAAACGATAGTTTTGTTTCCCCTCCCCAGAAAAAACAAGCTCACAAACATCATTGCCAGTAGATCTGAAATACTAGAAATATTCAAGGAAATTCTTCAGGATAAAAGAAAATGATTGAAGATGGAAATACAATTCTATGTCAAAGAATTAGAAATGCTAAATAGTGGTTGAAAATAGGATCTGGCTAAACAAAAGTTTAAAAATTTTAACATTTTACCACTTATTATGGCTATGGGTACAAAAAACTGAGTCTACACTCACAAATCTAAATACCTGTACCACTAAAGAGGTAACCACCGGCCCCAGCAGGTCCAACCTGACTCCTAACCCTAATTACATACTAACATTAACAGATTTTAAAGTGAAATGTAGTGACATATTCTGTCATTTGTCTCATTAACATATGAGAAAATGAATGGAAAAGCATGATGAACAGAAGTAAGTGAAATATATAAATTCTATGACTCAGAGAAAAGCTTATCCTGTAAGTAGTCACAGGAATGTGGTGTAGTCTAAGACGACAGCCCGTTGTGAGACATATGGGTATTATAAATCTCTTAAGTCTTAGATCTTAGGATCCCTTCCTATTTTTAAATACTCAGGCCTTCACAAACTTTGATTCATATGGGAATACCAAACAAGTTAGGAAGTAACTTCATTCTGGTAGAGCAGCATATGCCCATAAACCTAGCACATGGGAGTCAGAGAATGGGGATCACTGGAGGTTTCAGGCCCACCAGGTCACAGAATGTCAAACACAGATAAGAAATGAAAACATTTCCTAGAAAAGTTAATGAAATATAAAAGAAGGTATGGATTTGTTCATACTTGTCTTTCATTCTAGCTTCTATTTCTTCCTTCTTCTCTCTCCCACCCATCCTTAATAACTTAAGGGCTTCTTCTTATGGCCTTTAAAAACAGCAACAAACCAAAAAACCTATAAAGTGCTCAGGTTTAAAAGACTTCAGATGCAGATAATTTAATCTTATTAATAAATAAGGATAAAGGATAATTGCCTAGCAAGTATGTGTTCTATATTTCTACCACCTCTAATCTCAGTGATTGTTTTGTCAGAGGAAAGATGAAGAGTAAAATATTCTTCTTTTTTCTAGCATTTCCATAGTAATTGTCTTCTGCCTATGGCTTCACAAACAAGAAAGGAAGTCTTATACTCTGAGAATCACATGAGGTGTCTCTTTTGTTGCTTTTTTTGGGGGGAGAGGGCGCACACGCCACAGCATGCACATGGAAGACAAAGGACAACTTTTTGAGAGTTGATTCTCCCCTTTCAACGTGGGTCCCAGGCACCAGATAGATCATGTGCCTTGGAGGTAAGCTCCTTAGTTCACTGAGCACCTCACTGGCTGTTGTTGGCTTATTTTTTTGCTTTCCTTTAGACAGGATTTGCTGTGCCCTCAAATCTAGTGATGACAGGTATGATGACCCGGCTCCTTGGGCAGTTTCATTATCTACCTGTGTGTAGGATGTGTGTGTCAATATGGGCATACCATGAATGTCATAGTTTTGTGGTTTCCTTTTAGTTTCTTTTTTTCAGCTATTTGTTTTGTTTTATTGAGGCATGGTCTCGTTATTTCTTGCCAGTATGTTATGTACTCTAACCTAGCTGGCCCAGGAACTTGGGATGCAATTCTCCTGTTTCTGTTGCCCATTGTACTGTAGGAGTGCTGGAGGATCTGAACTCGGGACATCAGGCTTGTGCAACAAGTACTTGTGCAACAATCTACTACATGACCTCCACAACCCCTTTGGTGAGTTTTAACATAATCAGTTTAAATTCATTCCAGAGTTAACTAATCTCAAAGTAAGAGGATACTAAACTGAAATGTCCATTCAATTTATTGTATTCAATTTAAAGAGTCCAAATAAAGCAGAATGTAATGACAAGATCACTAGTTGGATGATAGCTTGGGCTCGACAGTCCCTGGCTCAAAAATAAACCATAAGTAAAAAGAAACCATCTATACAGCTTAGTATCAAGAAGAAGAGTTAATATACTAAAAAAAGGTTATAAAGGAGTATGGAATATACTTATCACGGGGCCTCTAGTTTTACCCTTTAGTCTTCTGTTACTGTTATTAGTGCTACAAAACATTGCATAATTGTCTATTCATATATTCAAAAACCTTCTAAATATATTTCTTATGTGAATAAGTAGCTAATACACAGCTGAGACCGTAAATCTCTAAAAACAGCCTTTCTCTTTGATTTCAATCTCTTCCTTTGACAAAAGAACTCCCACATATTTTCCAAAGAAAGAGAAAAAAATTTGAAAACTATATAGCTAATGACCTTACTAAAATGAAAGGACACAGACGCTCATATGACCAGGATACATATAAAAGCTATACTCACTTTCATGGGGCTCTCATCATATGTTGGGGTTCCCAGGTCCATCTCAGCTTCATGCTCAAGGCTTGCATCATCTCCTGGGCTTTCCCAAGTGGGAGGATCCCACTGAGTCTGCCTAAAAGAAGTTAACAGCAAAGCTGTCATGGGTGAGACAGACAATCTTTGCAGAGTTTAAAAATATAATATGCAACAGAATAGATGATAAACCAGAACTGTGAGACTAAGACATACTTCTGATAGCTTATCAGCAATGACTCTAGCCTGGAGATATATTCCTAATATTAATCCCATCATACTTTTGAAGGCAAAGATGTAATAATGCTGGCTAGATATTGACAACAGCAAGAAAACGAATTATCTTGTTTGCTTCTCAATTGGCTCAGTGTACTAGATAGATCCTGAGTTTAAAAAGTATGGAGCGGACAAACAGATCAGTGACTACTATAACTACTATGTGTTTGGAGCAAAAGAAATCACATCCCTACAATCCTTGACCATGTTTGTAGTTTTGCACTTTATCTAACAATTGAAAGTCTAGAAAAAAACTTCTAAAATTGTATTCTTTCTAAAAATATCCCCAACTGGTAATAAAAAGGGCTCAGCCATGTTAACTCATTGAATGGTTATAGTTGTTTTAAAAATAAACAGGCAAATGTATAACCCAGGATAAAACTAAGGACAGCCTTAAACCTTTGAATTTTCTGCCTCTACCTCCTTTCTGAATGCTAAGATCACAGGAACATACCACCACAATCAACTACATTTAGAAGAATTATTTTGTTTTAAATTGTGTGGGTGTGTATGCGTGTGTATTCGTGTGTGAGTGTCTGTATCTGTGTCTGTGTCTGGGTATGTGCACAGTAGTGTGAATGCCCACAGAGGCCAAAGAAGTTGAATCCTATGAGCTGGAAGTTACAGGTGGTTATAACCTGATGTGGGTACTGAGAATTGAACTCTAGTACTCTGGAAGAAAAGTGTTCTTAACTGCTGAGCCATTTCCCTGGCCTCTCAGCTGGTTTTATTATTTTATATACACATGATCGATCCAGAAACAGAGCCAGGTGTTAGTGTTCTTTAATCGCAGCAGTAGGGAGGTGAAGGCAAAAGCAATATGGCTGGGCAGAGAGAGAAATATAAAGGGAAAGAGACAGGAACTCAAGTGTGGACTCTGAGGTTTGGTGGAGACACAGTGCAGTCTAGGAAGTCTCCGGATGGCCTCTTCAGTTCTGAGCATTGGTAGAAGTAAAAGGTCTCTCTGGTGGCTTACAGCACTGCTTTTCTGATCTTCCGCTTTAACCCCTGTATCTGTTACTGGGTTTTTATAATTCATGCTACATCCCACCACACTTGGCTTGATTTTTTTTTTCTTCTAGATTTGTAGGGCAAAAACTGAAGGATATTCATAGTCAAGAGTGTGGTCTAAGGCCAGGTGTGGTGGCGCAGATGGATCTCTGAATTCGAGGTCAGCCTGGTCTACAGAGTAAGTTTTAGGACAGGCTCCAAAGCTACAGGAAAAAAACAAAACAACAAACAAAACCCCAAACACCTGTCTTGAAGAAAAAGGGGGATAAAAAGAGTCCGTGATAACTATCACAGAGTAATCTAGGAAGGCAGTATTTAAAAGGTTAAAGCTGGAGCCATGGGAATGGCTTGGTGGGTAAAATCACTTGCCAAACAAGCCTAATGACCTGAATTTAGTCCTTAGATTGCACCTAAAAGAACCAGGTGTGACCCAGTAATCTCAACACCATGGCAAGAAGGGAGGTGGAGATGGGAAGATCATATAAAAGCTAGTAAGTTAGCCTGGCCTGGTATACACAACGCAGCTGTAAAATTAAAAGATTCTTTCTCTCTCTCACACAAATACGCATGTGGGTGTGTGTGGGGAAGTGAGGGATAGATGGCTCAGTGCTTAAGATCACTAGCTACTCTCACAGATGACCCAGAATCTATTCCCAGAACCTACGTGGCAGATCACAATCCATAACCCCACTTCTATCCAGGGGCTCCAATGCCTGTGGGCACTAGGAACACAAGTGGTTCACAGACATTCATGTAGGCATAATACCTATACATACATTAAAAAAAAAAAAAGTGGATGGCAGGAACAAATTTCCAAAATTTTTCTTCTGATCTCTACATATAAAGAAAAAAAAAAAAAAAAAAAAAAGCATGTTTGTGTTATCTCGCTGCCACTGTCCACCCTGGCCCCCCACAATTACAGGCACAAAATAAATAAACCAAATAATATACAAAAAGCTACAATAGAGCTGACTTTTTCTGAGAGGTCAATACAGCCACTGTGCTCGTTTTTCCGGTCCAATAAATAAACCAAATAATATACAAAAAGCTACAATAGAGCCGACATCTTTCTGAGAGGTCAATACAGCCACTGTGCTCATTTTTCCGGTCTCCTACTATACTGATCATGAATCTAGGGACAGCACAGGCTAATAGTGAGATTGTTCTTTTCTCTTTTCAATAAAAGAGGAAGGAGAAAGATAGGGAAAGAGAAGAAGAGAAGCAAGAGAAAAAAAGCTTATTTTGGTGTGGAAAAAAACAAAGGGATGGGTAAGTTTTCAGACCCTAATTTGAAAAAAAATCACTATATGCACTCAGTAACATAAGGAGTTCTCATTTTTATAAAGTTTTTGCTTGCTTTCATTTTTGGGTAGACAGAATCTCACTATGTACTCAGGCTGGCTTTCAACTCAAGTTCTTCTGAGCTGAAGCACATATCTAAATCACAGGTATGTGCAATAATAATAAAGACTGTGTATGTATGTGTATGTGTGTGTTTGAAATCTTTCGAGACAGGATTTCTCATGTAGCCTTGGCTATCCTAGAACTCGCTCTGTAGACCACACCGGTCTCAAACTCAGAGATCCACCTGCCTCTTAGTGCTGGGATTACAGGCATGCATCACTACAATCTGGCCTTTTTTAATATTTTAAATTACATGTAGGTGTATGTGCCTGCATGCAGGTATATATGTACATGTGTAGAGGCCAGAGGCATTACATCCCCTAAACCTAGACTTAATGGACCTAATATGGATATTGGAAAGCAAACTCAGGTCCTATGGAAGAATAGCAAGTGGTCTTTACCCCTAAGCACACATGAAGGACTGAGAGAAAGACAGAATTTGTGACTATAAGAAAATGTAAACTTCTTCATAAGATATTGTAAACCAAAGTATTTATAGTATCCATGAAGATAGGTTAACAGTATGAACATAAAATGAGGGAGATACCCTAAATGAGCAACTTGTAAAAAATTGAAATGGCCCACAATTTAATAGACATGTTCTATTTCAATACTACGAGACTAGAAATACAGTCATTCTCAGCTATATAGACCAGCCTAGGCTATATGAGATTGTGTCTCAAAAAACCAAAACCAGGCTGGGCAATGGTGGCATATGCCTTTAATTCCAGCACTTGAGAGGCAGAGGCAGGCGAATCTTGGTGAGTTCAAAGCCAACCTGATCTACAGAGTGAGTTCCAGGACAGTCAAGACTACTCAAGAGAAACCCTGTCTCGAAAAACCAAAAACCATAAAACAAACAAAACAAACTGGACTACCACAAAATAAATGACTAATAAAGCAAGAAAAAGATACCTTTAAAAATTTTTTTATTTCGAGGCAGCATTTCTTTTTGTAGCCCTGGCTGTCCTGGAACTTGCTCTGTAAACCAGGCTGGCCTCAAAATTACAGAGATCCACCTGCCTCTGCCTCCCAAGGGTTGTGCCATCCAAGCTGTGTGCCATCACTGCCCCCAGCAAATTTTTACTTTTTTAAATATAGAGTTATTGTCCACGATCAAATCTGGCCTAAGTAGAATATCGATTAACTATCCATTTATAAATTACCGCCGGGCGGTGGTGGCGCACGCCTTTAATCGGGAGGCAGAGGCAGGCGGATCTTTGTGAGTTCAAGACCAGCCTGGTCTACAAGAGCTAGTTCCAGAGCAGGCTCCAAAGCCACAGAGAAACCCTGTCTCGAAAAACCAAAAAAAAAAAAAATAAATACTAGGGCCGGGCGGTGGTGGCGCACGCCTTTAATCCCAGCACTCGGGAGGCAGAGGCAGGCGGATCTTTGTGAGTTCAAGACCAGCCTGGTCTACAAGAGCTAGTTCCAGAGCAGGCTCCAAAGCCACAGAGAAACCCTGTCTAAAAAAACCAAAAAAAAAAAAAAAAAAAAACTATTTGTGTATAAGTACATGGGTGACATGGTATGTGTGAAGGTCAGGGACAACTTTTAAAAGTCACCTCTCTCTCCTTCCAAGGCAAGGGTCCTAAGAACTGAACTCAGGTCATCAAGGCTTCGTAGAAAACATTTTCATCCAACTGAGGCATCTCACCAGTCCTGTCACTACCTTTTTAAAAAACTTCCTGAGCTGGATGTAGACTCACACTTATAATCTTAGCACTCTGCAAGCTGAGCCATATGAATGCTGAGAGATCAAGGCCAGACCCTGTCTCATAAAACAGAAAGAAAACAAAATGAGGGCTCATGATATAGCTCAGCTGGCTGAATGTTTGCCTGGCATGCACAAAGTTCAGTATTGAACCGCCATAACCACAACAGGGCTTGGTGGTGCATGCCTGTAATTCTAGCATTGGGAAGGTAGAGGCAGTTATCCTGAGTTCCAGATCAGCCTCGCATTCACAGGACCTTATCTTCGAAAAACAAAAAAACAAACAAACCAAACAAAATAATCTACTTTAGTTTTCTCTAGAATTCTGTAAATTAAAAACACACCAAATGGTAGGCTGGGTGTGGTGGCACATGCCTTTGACCTCAGGAGAGACAGGCAAAGATCTCTGTAAATTCAAGGCCACCCCTGGTCTATATAGTGAACTTCAGGCCAGCCAGGGCTACACAGTAAAACCTGTCTTACAAAACAAACATATACCACACACCAAAGGGGCTGATGAAATGGCTTAGCAATTAAAAGGCACCTGCTACCAAGCCTAATCTAATGACTAGAGATCCTAGGACACATACTGTAGAAGAAAAATAACTCCCTCACATTGTCCTCTGAAATCTGCATGCATATGTACACATGCACACACAGTATAAATAAACACAATGGGGTGGATATACCAAAGCATATTTTAAAAGGGCAAAAAAAAAATCTACCATACATTTTCAGATGTGATTATAAAGCAGGCACTGCAGCGCACACTTCCAATCCCAGCACTTCAGAAACAGAGACACTGAAGGCCAGCCTGGGCTACATGAATTCCTGTGTCAAAAGGGGACAGGAACATACACAGCAAGATAGCTCAGTTGAGTTCAGTCCCAAAAATCCATATAAAAAGCTGGACTGGAGGGGGAAAAAAAAGACTGGTGGGCTCTCTGGAGCTTGATGAACATATAGCCTTAGCCTAATCAGCAAGCCCTAAGTGCCAGTGACAGAAGATGTCTTAGAAGCAATATAAAACAAACAAAACACAGGTGGATGATTTCTGAAACAACTTAAACTGACCTTGAATGCCCATGTGTGCATCCACCCCTCAAACACATGAGTCCTGGCACACAGCCCCTACTGCCCTGCCCAGATGAGATTCTGAAAATTCAATAGTCCTTTAAGTCAGTGGAAATCCAATAACTATCAAATTCCAACTGCATCATAACTGACCAAGTAAAACGAGAACTGGGATGCCTAGTGAATCCCCTTACCTTGTGATTACATGGTAGTAATAGATCTTCCCTTCAGGATCTCGGGCTGTCTTCCAGTTGGGAGGTAAAACAATGGTTTTTGGTTTTGGAGGAGAAGGAGGTGGCAGATCCAGTAAATTATTTGTTACCACCATTTCAGGCTAAAAACAAAACAAACAAAAACTGATAATAAATACATACACACACACACACATAACACTCACATAAATTTTTAATCAGTGATATTTCTTTCATTATGCCACAATTGGGCAAAATGCTCACTTACATAAATATAAAAAGTATGTATTTGTTTTCCCTTAAGAAGGATAAAGAAAAGGTATATTATGGGAAATAGCTAACCAGACAATACATATGAAAACCTGTAGAGAACTACCAAAACCAAATTTAAAGAATCATACTTTAAAAATACTTAACAGCTTATCATCTAGAGCAATATTTACCAGCATTAATGCAAACAAACCAGCAAGCAACAACAACAAAAGCCAATGATAATGGCATATAAAACTCCAGGATACTGGGGTTAACGAGATGACTCAGTGGGTTTTCTTGCAGTGGTGGATCTTTCTTGCAGAAAAGCTGGGTGTGATGTCCAGTCTCCACTGGCAGCTAACAACTTTCCACTTCCTGGGTATCTGATACCTTTTTTTTTTGTTGGTTTTTTGTTTTTTGTTTTTTTTTGAGACAGGGTTTCTCTGTAGCTTTGGAGCCTGTCCTGGAACTAGCTCTTGTAGACCAGGCTGGCCTCGAACTCACAGAGATCCGCCTGCCTCTGCCTCCCAAGTGCTGGGATTAAAGGCGTGTGCCACCACCACCCGGCCTAATGCCTTCTTTTAACCTGACATATACACCAGACATAAATATTGGCAAAAATACCCATACACTAAAATAAAAATAGTTGGGTGTGGTAGTGTATACCACTAGCCCCAGCACCTCTGAGTTTCAGGCCAGCATGGTCTACAAAGTGAGTTCTAGGATAGCCAGGAATACAGAGAATCCCTGTCTCAGAAAACTGAGGAGGGAGGGGAGACATGGATGGATGACTACTCCAAATTATTAGTGACTATTATCTTTCTTTTATTATTATTTTTATATCTAGAAATAGTTCTTTCTTCAAGTCAAATATTTAAATGTCTTATCTATTTTTTTCCTTCTTTTTCTTTTTAAAACAAGAACTCACTACACACCACTCAGACTGGTATAAACCTCAAGTCAACTCTTCTGTCTCAGTCTCCCAAGTGCTATATTAAAGTTATAAGCAACCTCATCAATCTTATTAGTGTTTTTTAATAACACTACACTTTGACTACTTTGAATATGATTTAAAGTATGGTGGTCTGAATAAGAATGGTCCCCAAAAGCACATATATTTGAGTGCTTAGATATGGCACTGTTTGAAAGGACTAGAAAGTGTGGCCTTCTTGGAAGAAGTAGGTTACTGGGGGTGGGCTCTGAGGTTTTAAAAGTCCATGCCAAACCCAGTATTTACCTCTCAGACTGTGGGTCATGATGCAGCTCTCAGCTACTGCTTCAGTACCAAGCATGCCACAATGTTCCCTGACATGACAATAATGGACTAAACCTCTGAAACTATAAGCAAGCCCCCAATTAAATACTTTCTTTTATAAGAGCCACCCTGATTCTGGTGTCTCTTCATATCAATAAAACAGTGTCTAAGACATAAGTTGGTACCAGGAGTGGGGTATTGCTGTGACAGGCCTGACCATGCTGCCTGCTGGTGTAATGTGGACTTTGGATTAGGAAAGTAGTTGAATGCTTTAAGCAGGGCTTGACGGGTCATACTAGCAGGAGCATAGTATTGCTCTCAGTGATGAGAACAATGAAGATTATAGCTGCCCAGTTTAAGAGGTTTCAGAGAGGAAAAATATTAGCAAGTGGTCCAGACACGATTCTTGTGATTATTTTCTGCAAAGAATGTGGCTGCTTTCTACTCTTGTCCTAAAAATCTGCCTGAGGCTAAATTGATGAGATCTGGATTAATGGCCCTGACAGAGATTTCAAGACAGCCTTAGTATTGATCATGTTGTGTGGTTATTAATAATCACTCACATGCAGATCTATAATATAAGGAGTATGCTGGACAAAAAAAATACAAAATGATTAGTTTAAGACGAAAAGGAGAAACAGGAAGTGTCAGGGAGCTAAGTCCAGTGCACAAGGAGATAATAAATTAAAAGTAAAGCCTGATGCTTTAAACAGAGTAAATGGAGTGGTGGCCTCAGGATAAGACCCCACCCAGCTAAACTTTCACCTTGTTAAGTAGTGAAGGAAATTATCAACAGAAAGCTGATATAGTGTAATTAAATAAGGAGACCAAGTTTTAGCCCTAGAAGCAGTAGAACTTGGCAGGTTTGGCTTTAGAGTCAAGGCTTTAAAAAAAAAAAAAAAGCCACTGAGGCTAGACGTGTGTCAAAGGTGACCTTGTATAAAGGCCTTCAGAGGCTATTGCACAAAGGTGTGAAAGTGAAGCCTGGGTTGTGTTGGCGACCAAAAGATGGAAATGTCAGAGTGATGAGATACCTGGTGAGGAAAGCTGGAGACCAAGTGTGGAAACAGCACACAGAGAGAAGTGTGTCGCAGTCAACAAAGCTGAAAGGAGTTAGACATCTTAAAAGTGTCTTGACATCAGACATAGAGATGCAAAATTTGGATTTTGCCTAGCTGGTTTTCAGTCTTGTTTTGGTCCAGTATTTCATCACTATGCTCTCTTTCCTCCCTTTTGGAATTGCAATGTCTATCCTGTGCCACTGTATGCTGAAAGTATGTGGCCTGTTTTTGATTTTACAGGGGATTACAGTTAAGACACTGCCTTGAGTCTTAAACACTTTGAACTGTTAAACAGTGTTAAGACTGATGGACTATGGGGAATTTTGAAGTTGGATTGAATGTATTTTTGCATTATGATATGGCTACAGCCTATAGGGGCCAGGAGTGGAATGTGGTGGTTTGAATAAGAGTGTCCCCTACAGGCTCATATATTTGAATGCTTAGTCACCACAGAGTGGTATGGTTTGAAAGGATTAGGAGGTGTGTCCTTGTTGGAAGAAGTGTAAGCAAACTCCAAATTAAATGCTTTCTTTTGTAAGAGTTGCCTTGCCTTGGTTATGGTGTCTTTCCACAGCAGAACAGTGACTTAGACAAATGTTGGTGGCATTGACCATCACCACTCTTATTTAGAATGTCAATTTTCAACAAGAAAAGACTCTTATCATACTTGCAATGCCTAGCAGAGCCAACTTATAGCAAACCTTCAAATACTCCCTTATAGGCTCATTCAGTTTACTTTCAGGTTGTTTCACAAAAAGCATTTTAATTCTATCTCCACTACTTTCCCCGTCTCTTTAAAGCCACCATCAACTGCCATACTGCAACAAGAGTCTCTCTGAAACTGTCAAGTGTTCTAATACAATATGATTACAGTACTTTTATTTTGTTTTTCCTAGTCCAATTGTAATCCCATTTTACTGAAAACTAATAATAGTACTTCATCAAGATTTTACCATATCCTTCAACCTGTATTTTAGGATACTAAAAACATCACTCAATATTATACATATACAACATGCCAAGAGAACTATACTACATACTTTATATCCCTAGTCTTGTTCATTATATCTCATCTTCTAGTACTCTGCAAATACTAATAGATATTCCAGAAAAAAAAAATGAAGATGTTGTTATTATTGTGATGTGTTGTGTGTGAGTACGGGAACATGCATGCTACCAATTGATGGGGCACGAGATCAGACCCCTTTGTGCATCAGTGCTCCCTTTGCACTTTTACAGAAGTGCTGGTGAAAAAACCAAACCTGGACTGCAGGCTTGCACAGCAAAGACGTTATTAATTTAGTTATCTCACTGACCCCAAAGTAAGTTCTTTTAAGACAAGGCCTAGACTGTGACACCACCCAGTCTGCCCTTCAATTCACTGTGTAGCCAAGGCCAGTCTTGAACTCATGATTCTTCTGCCTCCAGAGCACTGGAATTACAGGTTTATATCATCATTCCCTGCCTTGTGCCTAGAAAATTATTACTTCAAAAGTTTATACTATATAAAAATATAAGATCATTCAAGGGAGGTAACAAAAGGGATCCTAGCTAATACACGTGACTGTAATTTCATAGAACGTATGACTTTATTGTATCCACATAAAAACTGGTAGCTATATAAATTATAATGAATACTTAAAAAAAATGGAAAGACACACACCCAATGAGAGGGTTAACAAGTAAAACATTTCTTACTGGCTGTAAGGACTGAGGCTGCCCTGGTGCAACTATCGTAGTCACGGCAGCAGCTGGCTGCACCACCACTCCTTGTGGGTGAGCTGTGAAAATCTGCTGTCCCTGGATATACTGAAGACTTGGCTGGGCGTAACTCTAAAAGACAAAACGAACAAAGTCATAATTTATATTTCTTTGCATCATACTATGTGAGGTAGTAATTGACTTCCAGTATGATGTAGTACACACCACAAACACACACACACACACTTTTAAAAAGATACTTTTTATATGTATGTTTGGCTTCAAAGACATACAACAATATTGTTTCAAACACGGAAGGGTAAGGGTTTCCTTTGGTTGTTTGAGACAGAGTCTTATTATGTAGCTCTAACTGGTTTTGAATTCAGAGATTCCTCTTGCAAAATGCCTCCCAAGTTCTGGGATTGAAGAAGTGCATCACTGAATAATTCATTTACTTCAACCTCACACCAATGTATTCAGCACAGAAGTAAACAAGCACACAAATGTTTCTCCTCTTTTATTCAGGGAACTGGAATGATGACTACAGCCCCAGGGATTTAGACAGACAGACACAAACACACACACCTCTCCATTCTGCTCTGTTTTTGGGAAGTACTCTCCCCACCCAACTTCTTTTTATTTACAGTGATGACAGAAGAATATAATGAATCTAAAATTTTAATAAGCAGAGAAAAATCCAGAATGAAAGCCCTCCACCTCTCGATCCTAAATGATCAGATGCAGGTAGATGCTCCCATCCGAGTCTCCTAAGAAATAAGGACTATGTCTAAGATGTAAGTCTACTCATATTACTCCTCAATCGCAGAAAGTTTTACTAAAACAATGTGTCAAATTGCTTTAGAAACATTAGGAGCTGACTAGATCTAGACACTTCACTCAAGGACAGTTTTGAGCCCAGGTACTGAGATACTATCAAGTATGAACAAAAGCATCAATACAAATCCAAAATCAAAGAAGTCTAAATGAAACAGTAAAAAAACTCAAACAGTATGAAAAAGTTGGTAGGTTCCAAAGATGGAGTTCAGGTTGTCAAACCTGGTAGCAAGAGGTCTTCACCTGTTAAAGCAGGCTGGCCTTTAACACTTTATATTTAAAATATTAGTCCGTATTAGTGTGCATCCCATGGCATACATGTAGAAGTCAGAGGACAACATGAAGTTAGTCTTAGCTTCCATCTTTACAAGGCTACTAAGGGTCAAACTCAATGCCATCATGCTTGTGAAGCAAGAACTTTACCACTGAGTTATCTCTCTGGTCTAGAAATATTTTCCTTAAAATGAGATTGCCATATCATACATGTTTATACACAAAATATAATAAATTTTTAAAAAAGATCAACACCAAAAAGGCTAATATCCATCAGAATTCATCCAACTTCTAAGAGATATTATAATCCTTAGGTAGTTAGTTTCAAAGTTATCAAAGTTGCCTTAAATAATCAAATTTATAGCTTAAATCATCTACTTAGGACCAAATAAGAAAACTTAAGATAGTCTGACAAAGTAAAAGTGTTTCTACTAGACATTTTCTCCTTGAGAAGATGCTCAGTTTTTCACTGGCAATGGTCTGAGGTCATTTTCCCATCGTACTATTATTCTCTGCCTCTTTGTAAATGTGAATCCAAATCTTCCTTGAACAGAACATGGCATCAGACATAAGCTCTGATGATTACAATCACAGGTTAATAGGAGACTGAACTTGGAAATCATAAAAAATCTATTTTTATCACATGGATATCATAAAAATTCTATTCTTTTGGCTAGATTATTTAACAATCTTCCAATTAGTCTACTTTTGCCTTGAGCTTTAGTTATTTTCTTTCTCAGAGCAACTAAAGTAATCAATTTAGATTATGCCAGATGACATTAATCTATTAGAGCATGCTAGAGGATTTCTACATTACTTAGACTAAGAAATCTTCAGAGTCTGACATCTTATTTCATACAGGATAGATATCACAATTATCCCACACAATCTGTGTTACAAGTGTTTAATACTGACTCTACGAAACATTTAAAAAACTAGATCAAAACAGTTATCCTACCTCCAACTCTTTGAAAACAGGATCTCACTAAGTGTTCCATGTTGACCTTGAACACCTCTGCCTCAGCCTCCCCCCTCCCCACCACCAATTTAGAGAAAACAAAACAAAAACAGTACCAGGGTGAAACATGTTATTTCCAGAGAAAACAAGAGGATGAGCATGCAAGCCTACAAATAAAAATTTGTATGACAAGACAGTTAACTAAGGCTCACTATGCAGATTTGTTTTGTTTTCCAAGACAGGGTTTCTCTGTAAAACTGCCCTGGCTGTCCTGGAACTTGCTATGTGAACCAGGCTGTCTTTGAACTCACAGAAGTCTGCCTGCCTCTGCCTCCCAAGTGCTGAGATTCAAGGTGTTTGCAACCAAAGCCTGGTTTACTATGCAGAAATATTAAAGATTTATTTTTTATTATTTTTATTTATGTGCATGAATCAATGCTGTGGGTGTGTGCTAGGATCCTCAGGGGCCAGAAAAGGAGTCACAAGCATCTGTGAGCTGTTTGACATGGGTGATGGGAATCAAACTCAGGTCCTCTGGGAGCTCAAGTGCTCTTAACCACTAAGCCAGTTTTCTAGCCCGTTGCAAAAATTTTCAAGTGTTGACTACTACAGAGTAGAGCTTTGTTTCTTTAGTATGCAGACTGGTTCCAGTATAAGCAACAAGATAACCTCTGGTTTCAGAAAGCAGTATCTAAATTTATAAAATCAAGTGTCAAATTTGACCTGTTTCTTAAATGCAAAAGCCATGTTTAAAGAATGAGAATATCTCACAGGACAATAATTCTGAAAGTAAATGGTTTATGAAAATGCTGATTATATCAGCACCTGAGCCAAATAATCACCCCAAATCATATCATTTACTAGTAGATATAGTTAAAGTATGAACCAGTCCCCAGGTTACTAGTAGATATAGTTAAAGTATGAACCAGTCCCCAGGTTCAATATTTCCTTTCCCTGTCTAAGTCAGCCAATAATCATTTGCAGATGAAAAAAAGCAGTATCAATGACAGGTATTGGCTTTTAAAAATATGCTGAAGATGGTGGAAGTACTTAGTAGGTCTGAGGCAGAAGGCAGCAACCTTGGACTACCTATATGAAGCTACTGCCTCAGCAGACCAAGTGGTTATCCAATAATGGTCAGCCCTGAAAAATAAATATAGAAGTTACATACGGACCGCACAAGATGTTATTTAGGAACACACACACACCCTTAATAAGCTTTTAGCAGAAAAGTACTTCAGACTTTAAGAAGCTATTAACTGGTTTTCAGTTTAAACACAATAATGCAATAGGTATACATATTCGTGAGACACAAAAAATATTTTATCACTGTTAAACCTCTTTGCTTGTGAAGCAGTGGTGGCACACGCCTTTAATCCCAGCATTTGGGAGGCAGAGGCAAGTGGATCTCTCTGAGTTTGAGGCTAGTATGGTCTACAGAGTGACTTCCAGGACAGCCAGGGCTACACAACTAAACCCTGTTGGGGAGGGGGGGAAGGAGAAGAACTCACACACAACAACAATAACAAAAAAATTTAAAAATCTCTTTTACTTGGGGGAAATCTGAGAAGACTAGCTTGCTATTTTGAATGACTTGAAACCTTACACCCTATAGAATGAGTTTAAGGCCAGCCTAAACAGTTTAATGAAACTTACTTCAAAATAAAAAGTAGAAAGCGGTTTGGGGCTGTAGCTCAGTGGGAGAGTGCTTGCTTGAAACATAAAACACTCTGGGATAACTTCTGAGCACTAAAAGAGAGGGTGTGTGTGTGTGTGTCATGCACCACACCTGGCTGACAGTTTGGGTTGCTTCTGGTATTTTGGTAAGTTAAAACACAATTGTTCTGTCCTATTTCAAATAGAAGGGGAAATTGCTGAGTAACATTCTATAAAAAGAAAGCCTTTTAAAGCACTGAAGTAAAATGTGGTCTTAGTGTAATTCTGTCACTCATAAGACTTCACTTATAAATGTCAAGACAGCTACAGATCATATGACCAGTTAAAGCTTAGCTTCTGTTTAATGTGAAAACTACATTGAAAAGTTCATGAAAACAAATTTTTCCAAATGTCAAAACAAGTATAAATGATAAATCTGTACATTTAAATTTCTGTTTATCATGGATTATTGCATCAGGAGTATCACAACTTTTTTAAATATATTTTTTATTGATATTTATTGAGCTCTACATTTTTCTCTGCTCCCCTCCCACTTCAGTCCTCCCCCAATGTCCCCTGCTACCAATTTACTCAGGAGATCTTGTCTTTCTCTACTTTCTACTTCCCATGTAGATTAGATCTATTTAAGTCTCTCTTAGTGTCCTCATTGTTGTCTAAGTTCTCTGGGAATGTGGTTTGTAGGCTGGCTTTCTTTGCTTTATGTTTAAAAACCACCTATGAGTGAGTACATGTGATAATTGTCTTTCTGTGTCTGGGTTACATCAAGAGTATCACAACTTATATCTCTCAGTACTCCATGTGTTGTTATAGCAGATAACAGGGTCTGAATGTCACAGACCTAAACCTTTTGAAATGCATCATTATCACTATCTACCATCTTATTCAAAAGGCATTCTGCCATTTTATACTTCTCCCAAAATACAGTAATGATAGTATGGATTCAAAATATACACTAACAACCACGCTACATGTTTCTCATTATCCAAACCCCTAAATCACCTCTAATCAACTAATTTCACAGAAAAGGGAAGAGAATCCATTTACCCACTACTCAAGGATATAGAAAGTAAACTAGGGAGTCACTAAAAATGCCTTTGATAGGGACAGAATGAAAGACGAAAAAGGAAGTAAAAAGCCTTTTTCCCCCCTTCTTTTTCTTCTGAGATAGGGTTTCTCTGTGTAACAACTCTGCCTGTCCTGTAACTTGCATTGTAGATCAGGCTGGCCTCGAACTCACAGAAATCTGCTTGTCTCCACTTCTCAAGTGCTGGGATTAAAGGTGTGTGCTTCCACTGCCCGGCTCCAATTCCTAAAACTAATAATTAAGCCCAAAAGAAATCTTGCTCACTGGAAGGATAGGGGGTAGGTGGGAAAAGCACCAGGATTTATCCCTACCACTGGCTTTTTGGGAACCTATTCTCTTTGGATGGATAACTTGCTCAGCCTAGATATAGTAGGGAGGGCCTTGGACCTTCCCCAAAGCAATGTGTCTTACCCTCTCTGAGGAATGGATGGGGGATATGTGGAAGAAATGGGAGGAGAGAAGGGAGTGGGAACTTGGATTGGTATGTATAATGAAAAATGATAGTTTGAAAAAACTACCATAAAACCAATTAGATTTATATTATGGAATCTTACAGGGTTGCTTAAGACAAGGTCTAGAGCTAGTTTTAAACATGAAAGTCTTCTGCCTCATCCTTCTAATGCTAATATTACAATGCAAGCATGAGCCACTGTGCCCAGATTCTATTGAGAGTATTTTAAATACTTATTATTTATTTATGTTACTGTATGTGTGTAGGTGCTCTTGAAGTCCAGAAGGTGGAGCTGGAGTTACAGGAAGTTGTGAGCTGCCTGACATAGGCGTTAGAAACTAAACTCTAATCCTTTAGAAGAATAGCCATCTTAATGGTTGAGCCATCTCTCCTGCTCTAGGAGTCTTGAATCTTTCACTGCTGTAGCTTAGATTTTTAAACACTTCAGCAAACAGACTGGGATAGAATTTTTTCTTTTTCCACAGAATAAGGTGTCAAAACCAGAGTTAAATGCATGTTAGGAAAACACTGTACCACTAAGCTATTCATTCCCTCAGCCCAAAAATAAAGGAGTATTTTTTTATTGATTTCCTGATACACATTCTTAGAGAAACTCAAAGCATAAATAGTTGAATTGTGCGAGGAACTAGATTCAGTACGAGCATTGAAAGCTACAATTAGGTCAACACAAGTTATTTTCACTGTAGACTGCAGTGGTCAAGCCTACATGATGATGACTCTCCAGTAACTCCCACCTCCTGGCAAGCACACACTCTTCCCTGTGTGATGAACAGATAAAATAAAGCGACAGGAACTGTTGGTAATTCTACTGGGAAGCCTTGGCTGTGAATGGCTGTCAAGTGAATCCTCCATTCCTAATCTAGCCTTCAGATGACTACAGACCTTGAAAATAGCTTGACTCTAATTTTCAAACCACTCAAACTGAGTTGCTTCTAAATTCCTTATTCATGCAAACTGTGACATAAGTAGGCTTCAGTGGGGCAGTGGTGGCGCATACCTTTAATCCCAGCACTTGGGAGGCAGGGGCAGGCAGATCTCTGTGAATTCAAAACCAGTCTGGTCTACAGAGTTCCAGGACAGGCTGGGCTACATGGAGAGGCTCTGTGTAGCACGAATAATAAAAACCCAGAAACTGAAATTGGGGTTCAACCAGAAAAACAGAGCAGCCAAGCCACTACGGAAGTCTTACCAAGGCTCGGTGATAGTAGACTAAAAAGATTAAGCCTCTCTTTCCTCACATTTTATATTCCCTCTAGTGCTGGGATTAACAGCATGTGACTCCCTAGTACTAGGACTAAAGGTGCAAGCCACCATCACCTGAATTTGTTTCTGCATTGATCCTGTGTAGCCCAGAGTGGCCTTGAACTCACAGAGATCCATCTGATTCTGTCTCCCAAATCCTGGGATTAAAGGTGTGTGTCACCAGTGCCTGACCTTTAGTGGCTTTAGCTTTGCCTCTTGTCTTCAGGCAAGATTTATTTATCAAAATTTATCAAAGATTTATCTATCAACCCTGTCTTGATTTAAAAAAAAGTATTAGTCTCCACGCCCCCCACAACATTTTACATAGTAGATAATCAATATCAATGCAATAGATCCAAAGTATAGGGGCATAATTCAGTGGGAGAATGCTTGATGAGCAGGTTTTATCGTTATCAATGACATCACTTTTAACAAACAAAATAATCAATGACATCACTTTTTCCTTCTTATCAGATTAATTAGCATCTCAAGTGAAATCTGGTCATCAACAGCAGGCTTTCTCTAACACCAGATTCAATTAGCATGGCATTAACAAGCTTTAAAGTATGAAGAGAGGTTCCAATTAGTTACCTGCACAATTGGTGGAGTTGTCTGTGAATATGGAGATGTCACACCATAGACAGTTGAACATGTCTGTCCTTGATAATATATGGTTGCTTGAGACTGTGCAGGAGAGTACTGCTGCTGTACACTGACAGACTGTTGGTTTGAATCCCAGACACTATAATTCTGTCCTTGGACTGGGCCTGGAGCTTGTACTGGCATTACAGGAACGTTGGAGTCTTGGTGTACCACACTTTCATTCTGAGATACATACTGTGAACTGGAAACTTCCACAGAGGCTGCCACATGTGGCACCACTGGCACTGACGGAGGGGCAGCAAGGGATTCAGTAGGATGTCCTACCAAGGGCTGAGCATGATCATAAGGGGCAGGAGAGCACACAGGGTCCATGCTGGGTGTGGGCAAAAGCACCTTTCCAGCATTAGGGTTGCTGGGATCCACATAAGCCTGCATAGGATAACCTGGTGGATAGCCAGCAAAGGGGTGATGAGAGGCATTATAGCCCAGAGAGTCAAAGGGTAGTGGTGATGTCATCCCCAAGTTCTGTAGCTGCTGTTGTTGCTTCTGAGCCTCCCTCTGTGCTACCTCTTGCTCGAACAACTTCCTGCGCTCCTCTGTAGAAAGTTTATTTCGGTCTTTAATTCGTACTTTCTTTTTAGAAGTTGGCGTATCATATCTACAAAGAAAACAATACCACAAAAGATTACCAAATCATGGATATAAACAAAAGACTTATAAAACAGTAAGCCACACATTGATATTTCTTCTCAAATTATAATGTAACCACTAATCACATCAAGTCTAATTTGGCATTGGCTAAAAGTCATACTCAAAATTAGTTAATGAGAGTTGTTATTAAGGATTTGATTAAATTCAACACCACCACTGCACAAACGAAACAAAAAAAAAGGGAGCTAGAAAGAAGGCTCAGCGGTTAAAAGCCCATACTGCTCTTGCAGAGGACCAGAGTTCAGTTCTCAACACCCCTGTCAGGTAGTTCACAACTACCTATAACTACTCCAGTTCTGAGAGGATCCAATGCTGTCTGGCATACAAAGGTACTCATGTTCTTGCATGTGTGCACACACATATGTATTTTAAAAACTTAATCTTTAAAATACACTAGCTGGGGAATATTGCTCAGTGGCAGAGTGTCTGTCTACAATGTACAAGGCCTTGTGTTTAATCCCAGGGAACCATAAAACAAACAAAAAGAACCTGGCAGCCAGAACAGAAACCTGGGAAATCCAACACTTGAATAATTCCACCTCTACTCTCAGATTAATTAGACCAGCTTCCTATTCTTTAGAGTTGAGGCTGATTCTGTAAGAACAAATATAGAGATTTTAAACCTCAACATGATGAAACCTATTTCTTCGTAAAGAAGAAAACGAACAGTGACACAAGAAAAGAAATAGTACAGTATCAATCTAATCCAGTGTTCCTAAAGTCCCAAGAATAAGTCAGAAAAGTGTCTGCTGTCCAGTAGGAGGGTCTGAGCTTTATCCTCAACACCCATACAAAAAGCCAGAAGTAGTAGCTGACACCGATCATCTCAGCTCATAGGAGGCCAAGGAAGGAAGATTACTAGCTGTAAGTTAGGGCAACACAGCAACAGAGTGAGATCCTTTCTAATATAGATGAATAAACAAAATACAACTATATGAGGTTAAATACAAATTGCAAAACTCTATTAATCTTCACGTCTATTACTATGAAAAAAAAAAAAACCTGTTTTCAGACCTTTTGAGAAAGGGTCTCACGATGTAACTCTGGCTAGCCTGGAACTTTTTATGTAGACTAGGCTGGCTCTGGACTTTCAACAATCCTACCTCTGTTACACAAACGCTGGGATTACAACTATGTGCTACTGTGCCCAGTCTTAACTCAAATACTTAATTTTGTTGTTGTTAAATAAACCTTTCTTCCATATATTTATTTTACACATGTGTGAGTGGGCACACCATAATACAGTTTTGAAAGTCAGAAAACAACTTGAGGGACTTAGGTTGCTAAAACTGAGTATTTTTACTCACTGAGCTATGTCTGTGGCCCCATTTATTTTTGAAAACTCTTTGAAAGTTTCATACACATATATAATGAATTTTAGTTGTGCACCCTCCCATTTCCATCATCCACCTTCTGAACCCTGAAACCCTTCTTTTCCCAACAAGTCCTGCTACTTTAATAAAAAAAAGAGAGAGAGAGAAAAGTCTACTCCACTCTATTTAGTATACAAGTGATGTCACCACGGCACAAATGTGGACGGAGACGGCTTCCTCTTAACCATATGGTCTCGGGATCAAACTCAGGATCATCAGCAGCAGCTCCTTTACCTATCTCACCACTCTACCACTCCATTTTCATGTCTTTCTTTGTACCTGACTTGGAAATTTCAGATTTGCCCAAATAAGAAAAACTCACACTTACCTATCATCTGGCCTTTTTGTTCCCCGTTCATAGGCAGAAGAGGGTGGTGAGAGAGAGCCCCTTCGTTTCCTTTTCTCTTTATTCTGAGTTGGCTTGTCTGGGTCTCTCTCTCTCGACCTGTTAGGAGTCTTTGGAATGGTTTGATCTCTGAAGGCAGCAGCATCCCTTCCTCGTTCGGTTACTAGGGGGATAAGTTATTATTTGTAAAGTTTATTTTAGTTAGAAAGTAACACATCATGTATATAATAAAATTTCTATCCAATAGCAAATGTATGAACTCTTCCCCTTATTTACTCCTGACTTTGAAGTTAAAGGTTCTAATTTTTAGTTACTTGATACTGAGGAATCAAAACCAAATTCCTACTTCCTTATTCTAAGTCTGAGGCTAAGCAAGATTTCACATGCAAGGGAAAGACTGAATTTACTATATAAAAGGTTGCTCCTGAAAAAATTCAAGATCACCCTTTGTAGATCCCCAAGGGCTATATAAACTAGATACTTATTAAACATTGGAGGCAACCCTGAGATATTTAAGGACTGGCTATAATGCTGACGGCCTAATGTAGGGAACCCTAAACTGGCAGCCTCTAATAATTTTACACTGATGTCACTGGTTCTTCTACCAAGAAAAAAAACGTGCCCAGCACTATCTTCTTTCTTAGAGGAGATCTTTATAGTCCTATGTAGAAAGTTTGGCTATGAAAAGAATAAATCAGTAGAACCTTAAAATGTGCAAAAGATAAGATATAACAATGGAGTGAAGGATACCACATGGGTCTTTACTTAAAGTATAAAAATATATGCTCATTAAAATAAAGAAAAGATCAAAACACACACACATACACTGGCTCTTTCTAGCAACACTGGGTCATTGCTAGAAGGGAATGCATAAAACAACCACAGCTCATAACTAAATTCATTGCTTTAGTTCCTTAAACAAAGTTTGTCAGAAGACACAATGAGGCAGTATAGTCAAGAAACCAAGACTACCATGGAACTTATACTATTCTCTAAGAATGACTCCGGAGTTTTCTCAGTAGTCACTGACTTCTTGACAATCTGGCTCAGCTATTTTTTAGCCTTCCCTGGTAAAGGATATACACAACTCTACATTTAAATAGCTAGGGGAAAACACTGCTCAACAGACCTCTAGGAAGATAATATAGAGTTAAGAATGTCTACTTTGGGGCTGAAGAGATGCTCAGCAGTTAAGAGCACTTGCTGCTCTTGCAGAGGACTTGTGTTTGACTTCCAGTACCCACACAGCAGCTTACAATCACCTTTTAAGTCCAGTTCCAGATAATCTGGTACAGATACCATGGACACATGAGATTACACATGCAGGAAAAACACCCATAAAGAGAGTAATTCTTGAAAAAAAATTGTAAGGGGCTGGCAATGGCTCAATGAGCACTTGATGATCTTGGAGACAACCAGGGTTCAGTTCTCAGCACCTACTTGGTGTCCCACAACCTCCTTTAACTCCAGTTCCAGAGACTCCAGAGCCCTTTTCTGGAACCAGGCACTGGTAAGTTACCAAAGCAAAAGCATAGGCAGCATAAGAAACACCTCCTTTGGAAAATACACTAAGAAAGAATACAGGCTTAAGTTTCCAAACTATTACATCCAATGTTTCATTTTTCTTTCTTTTTCCTTTCTTTTTTTGGTTTCTTGAGATAGGGTTTCTCTGTGTAGCTTTCGAGCCTGTACTGGCACTAGTTCTGTAGACCAGGCTGGCCTTGAACTCACAGAGATCCGCCTGCTGCTGCCTCCTGAGTGTTGGGATTAAAGGTGTATGCTACTGCCACCCAGTTTCATTTTCCTAGGCTGTGGCTTTGGTAGCTTACCTTGCATTCATTTGTCCCTGAAGTATAGAGATTGTTTGTTTTCCTTCTCCTTCAGTGCTGGGGATTGAACCCAGGGTTCCTCACATGTTAGACAAGTACTCCACCACTGAGCTTTTCTCCCTGGCCCTAAAGTAGACATTCTAAAAATTTTTTTCCGAGTTATTTATGTGTATGAGTGTTTAGTTTTCAGAAGAAAACTAAAGCTCTTATTATTTGCCTCCTCAATTACCTAAAGAATTTTTATAAATCTACCTACATAAGTATTCTTCAACCTACCTGTGCTCTCCTTTTCAGTTTGACTTTTCTTTGGAATCCGATATACCTCCTGTGGGGGGTGGGAGAAAATGAGTTAACAGTGTGAAATAAAGAGATGGGTGCTTTGCAATTGACAGATTTCATAATAACATCAAGCCATGGGGAGGTAAGGAAAACACACTACAAGGAAAACAGATTGGTCGATACTTAACTATTCTCTAAAACTTAATGCATTTGACTTTAAATAAGACCTAGCCGTATGAAATTGAGCAAAAGAAGATGTATATGTATATATTTTACATTTACCAAGGTTGTATTATCTCACAACACAGCAGAATAAATGACTAAGCACTATTTCTGACAAGAACATACTTCCTGAGAATTCTAATTCCTGAATGCCCTTTGCTCATATATATATATATATATATATAGCTGCAAAAAATACAATAGAAGCCATCTATAATTCTTTACTGAGTATATTAATAAGGATATTTCTAATGTCTCACCAATAATTCTCACTAAGAGCAGTAACTCAGTTATATAAAAATACTTTGAAAATTACATGTATAAAGACAATTCTTGGTGGTCAGCATACGGATGAAAACCACAGTCTCTCTCACACACTCCAGGCAAGCATTCCACTTTTGATGCTTTAGCTCCACAACTGCCTTTGCCATGCTAGAGAAAAAAAATTTAAGGTCTTTGGACACACTGGGCAATTCAGTGTATTTTCCTATGGATGCTAAAACCCTGCTAATGGTCAAATTATCTACACTCATAGGACTGTTAAGGAAGGAGGGAGGAAGGGAGGGAGGCAGGCAGGCAGGGGGAGAAAAAGATGCACGCTATTATTAGGTCATCAATACTCCCAAAATGGCATCTAGTATTATGCCAAAACTGATCAAGATAAATGTTAGCTATGTTTTTATGCCTCAAAATACATATCTTGCTATGTTAATTCGAAGAATATGCTTTGCTGGTCTGACAGTTCCACACTGGTAGTGTATGGGCACAAGTTCTTACCCGGCTATTGAGTGAAGTAAGCCAATCAATGACAAGTCTACACATTCTCAATGGCACATAACAATACTCTCCCATGACAGTTGTGTAATATTACCCACACCCATGTTGTCTAGTTACCATCTGTGTAACCCAACTTTGAGAATGTACTCCAAGAAAACTAAACTCATTTCACATTATACTTAGATCCAATAATATGAAAATGAAAAACAGTCCATGTTACACAACTGAAGAAGGGTGAAGATGAATTATTAAAGCAGGGAGCAGTGTCACGAGGCTTTAATCCCAGCACTCAGGAAGCAGAAGCAGGTGGATTTTCATGAGTTTGAGGTCTACAGAGTTCCAGGACAGACAGAGCCATATAGTAAGGCCCTGAGATTAATGCACAAATGTAGATTCCTCCATTCTCTTTGCCCCTAGAATCCTCCTCCTCATGTTCAGGACTACTAGAACTGTGTTTCTTTTTTTGTTTGTTTTTTGTTTTTCAAGACAGGGTTTCTGTGTAGCTTTGGATCCTGTCCTGGAACTAGCTCTTATAGACCAGGCTGGCCTCAAACTCACAGAGATCTGTCTGTCTTTGCTTCTCACTGAGATCCACTTGCCTCTGCTTCCCTTAGTGCTGGGATTAAAGGCATGTGGCAGCGAACTGTGGTTCTCTACTACAGATGCACAATAATTCCAGGAAGTCTTTTATATTAGTAACACCCAAGACAGACGAATCTTGGGTTGCGGGTTTCAGGTTGTTTCACTCCTGATACAAGTGATGCACAGTGAAAGCTGAGGACTACTGCAGTACTTACCGGCTTTTCTTAAAAGTTCTGAGGGCTGCCGGGCGGTGGTGGCACATGCCTTTAATCCCAGCACTCGGGAGGCAGAGGCAGGCGGATCTTTGTGAGTTCGAGACCAGCCTGGTCTACAAGAGCTAGTTCCAGCACAGGCTCCAAAGCCACAGAGAAACCGTCTCGAAAAACAAACAAACAAACAAAAAAGTTCTGAGGGCTCCTAGCAAGAAAGCCTCTGGGAACGAACTATCTTTGTGTCCTTGGTTCAGAGCATGGGGCTCTCTCTCTTCTTGAACAGCTTTTGCCTGCTGAGAGGACATATTTCAATCTGCTACTCCCTTCTCTTCTCGGGAACGTCTACAATCATCTAGCTGTCACTTTCTAGCTGTGGGTACTATATCAGGGACAAAGGCAGGAGGGACAAGCTGGCACTCTCAGCTCTGATTTCTCCACTCCACCAAGTAACCAAACTTGGGAAAAAGTAAAGTTGCTATTTATCAGCAACCATTTGTACTGTAAATTAATATGAACAACTATTTGAAAATGCTATGTAAATCTAGGTACTAAAAATTCGACATGTTCATTCATAAAGGACACTTTGAATAGATAAATAACACAGATTCATTCTTTCCACAGGATCCTGACATTACTGTAAGTGTTCATGAAAACTACCAAACAATAACAACAAAACCTTATAGACTTAAAAAGGTGCAGACCTCTGTGATGGTAGCTAATGTGCCATTAAATGCCTTCAAAAGTTTACATAAACTGCTAACTTGGAAATATATTCTGAGGCCAGCAAGAGAGTAGAACAAGGGTGCCTCCTGGGACTAACATAGTAGAAGAAGACAGTGGGGAAAAATGTCTTTCCCACATGATTCTGTTGTTATTCTATTATTATTATGATTATGATTATTATTATTTTAAAGTTATGTGTATGTGTGATGTGAGGAATTTCCCTCTGTATGCTGTTATTATGTTTTATTACCATTGGTGAACAAAGAGCCTGCTTTGGCCTATGGCAGGGAAGAATATAGCAAGGCAGAAAATCCAAGGAGAGATAGAGGAGGAAACAAGGCAGGTTCAGGCAGACACCACATAGCTGCCAAAAGAGACAGACACTGGAACCTGACAGGTAAGCCATAGTCTTGTGGTGATACACAGACTAAAAGAAATGGATTAATTTAAGATGTAAGAGCTAGCTAAAAATATGCTTGAATCACAGGCCACACAGTGCTGTAATTGATATAGTTTCTGATTATTCGCATCTGGGTGGCTGGAAAACAAAACTGCAGTCTCTGTTTACATATATGTGTAAATGGCATATGTACATGAACACAGGTCCCCAGCGGCCAGAGGTACTGGATTTTCCTGGAGCCTAAGTTATAGGTGGTTGTGAGCCAGCTGAACTCAAAGCCCCAAGAAGAGTAAGAGTTATACATGCTCTTATCTGCTGGGCTACCTCTCCAGCTCAAACTACATGTCTGTTGTTTAAAACAGATTTCTTACATTCACAAAATAAATAACTAGCACTGACTGTTGACAATTTAACTGTAGTAAAGATGACTAGTACTACCATAAAGTAAACAGACCGAGTTTCCAAGATTGGAAGTTGAATAACTTCACCTTCTACTCTATGAAGTCAAAACTACATGGAAATAGATTATCTACTCCTTCCTCAATTTATGCATTAGGAGACTGAACTCCTAAAACTGAAAATGGATGGTATCAAAGTCCCATTATATTTTGAAAAATGAGCAGGAAACAGCCTTGTAAAGACAACTGTGAAATTTCTTTGGATCCTTTTATCTGGTAAATTAAGAGTATTAATGTTATTAGCCTAACTAATAGGAAATCCACCAGGAAAGTTGTCAGTCATAGGTCAGTGAGTCCACTGAAGAAATTATTAAAATCACTTCACTTGCCAGGTGGTAGAGGCGCACACCTTTAATCCCAGCACTAAGGGAAACAGAGGCAAGTGGATCTCAGTGAGTTTGAGGCCGGCCTGATCTACAGAGCTAGTTGCACGAAAGGTTCCAAAGCTACAGAGAAACCATCATGAAAAACAAACACTTCATTTTCTTCATTCTAGTCAGGAGACCAGCACATAACAGCTCTGTGAGTTAGGAGACTGGCTCTGCATTCAACCCTTAATCTCAGAGAAACCTAAAAGAATCTTATTTCTTCACTTCATCCAATATATAGATATCATTTTTTCATTTCTTTAGCACTTAGGCAATACTCCCAACTAACACACACATATACACTCAAGCTATAACTGTTATGAGCCAAGAACGTCTCTTCTTTGTTATATTTCTAGCACCAGACAGTGGTTCAGCAGATAGTTAATGCTCAATTGTTAAGTAGATTAACAAGTGAAATTTTACTCATTTATAAAAATCACCCATACAATATTACATAAACTATCTCAAACGATAGGGTGGTGACCAACTGAAGAGAATTATCTGTAGAAACCTAGTTTGTTGATATAGAAAACCAAAAAGTATCAACTACATCCTAAAAGCATACACCAATGCTCTTACTTTGTAGTAACTTAAAGATATACAATACCTGCCACAAAGGAATTCACAGCACAACAGAAATTCTAGGAATTGGTAAGTTAGCACACCTGTAATCGCAGGACTTGGGAGGTTGAGGCATGATGTTTAAAAAAGTTCAAGGTAACGTTAGCTACATAGCATGTTCCCAGCAAACCTGGACTACTTGAGACTGTTTAAAAGACGAACACCCAGAAGAATGGCTGAAACTTGATTCTCATATATATTTTTAACACTGCTAAAGTGTACACTATATGTAAAAGAGAATAAAGATTAAGTAATAATAGTAGATTTGAGATCATTCAAGTCTAGATTTTGTACAAAACACAAACCTTTTTGTCTTTTGAAAACAGAATGTTCCATAGTACAAGTTAATCTCAAACTCAGTATATCTGAGAATAACTTTGAGCTCCTCATTCTTCTGCCACTACTTCCAGAGTGCTGGAATTATTTTTTATATAATTTTCATTTGTTTTTACTTCAAACCATAAAAAACTTTTTATTTAACTAGAAAAATTTCCAAATAAACTAACTCAGATTTTGCCTGGAATCAATGCTTAAATTGATTCAATCTTTATTACACTACAATATTTCTGAAACAAACAAAAAAAAACCCAGAAGGCAAATTTAGAGATGCCTACCTGAAAGTTTTATCTTTAACTGGAAACAAGAACTATCTCAGTCGGTTATTAAAGTGAGTTTAAGTGCCAAGACATTTCTAGTTTTTGTGAAAATATGTCTGCATTTGAGTATAATAAATCTATATACACAAAAGGATTTAAAATAAAAGTAAATAAATTCTGTATTTAAAAATGTGATAAAACAGAACAAAGAGTCAGACTTCGATCCTCACACTTGCAAGGTGAGTAGCTCACCAACGGACCTGTCTCCACAAAACCCCTATTCTTTTCTTTTATAACGCAGAGGCTTGTTTTAACAAAGAGGTTGAAAAACAAAAATTAAAAGGTAAATTTCAGAAGTTCTACATCTTAAAAAAAAAAAAAAAAAAGAAAATCCAACAGGTCAAAGGAAGAAAAGATAATTCGGTGGAAGAAAAGATAGCAGGTGATTAAAGTATGACTCAGCAGTTAAAAGCATGTACTATTCTTGAAGAGGACCCAAATTCAACAGCATGCACATTATAAATGGCTCAGAATTACACATAACTCCAACTCTGCCTCCATGGGTACCTGAACTCACAAATACATACACACACACAGAAAAACACACATTAATAATACATTTCCAACAATAAAAAAAAATGTAAGAAAAAAGCTATGGGCTAGAAGACAGTCAATCTTATCTCATGTTGATAGGATTCGGAGAAACTACAAGAATAGAAATTGCACTGGATAGGCAGGGGTATAGCTCAGTTGGAAGAATGCTGGCCTAGTATGAACAAAACTTAGGCTCCACACAGCCAAGTATGGTGATGCATTCCTGTAATCCCAGCACTCGGGAGATGGAGGGAAGATGATCATGAGTTCACATCCTATGCCAAACAGTGTGTATGAGACCACCCAGAGAGATACATAAGAAACTGTCTCCAAACAAAACAAACAAACACACAATTATTTCTTCTTATAGGTCGGAGTGGTAAGGTGGACACTGACACCAGGTCCTTGATCATGTCAGATGCATGCTCTACCATTAAACACACTGCCAGGTCCAGTATCTTCTTTCTTTCTTTCTTTCTTTCTTTCTTTCTTTCTTTCTTTCTTTCTTTCTTTCTTTCTTTCTTTCTTTCTTTTTTTTTTCCGAGACAGGGTTTCTCTGTAGCTTTGGAACCTGTCCTGGAACTAGCTCTTGTAGACCAGGCTGGTCTCGAACTCACAGAGATCCGCCTGCCTCTGCCTCCCGAGTGCTGGGATTAAAGGCGTGCGCCGACCACCACCCAGCTCCTCTTTCTAAAGGAAAATTTAATCTTATATGTTAACTATACATCTGTCAAACAAAAGGGAATAAACTAAACACATTTCTTAAATTTGTAAGGTTTTAAAATTGTACCTTCCAGAAAACAATGCTAAAAGGCCTCCATAGAGACGAGAGGCTGAGACTGAAATACTGTGTCAAAGACATTAATTTTCAACCATATGCACTACACCATATTAGTTAAAAATTATTTAATCTTTGGAGCTGGAGAGATGGCTCAGCAGTTAAGAGCATTGACTACCCTTCCAGAGAATCCGGATTCAATTCCCAGCATCCACATGACAGCTCACAACTGTCTTTAACTCCAGGATCCAACACCCTTACAACATACATACAGGCAAAAAAAAAATAATAATAAATTTAAAAAATAAAAATTTAAGAGGATTAAACATAAGCTTTGAATATTAAATGAATCATCCAGCACTTACAGATATGTATATATACTGAACAACTGAGAATTCAATATTGTGAAACATTATTTTTATGTAGTTGCCCATTAGTTAGCATCATATAAAACACCTAAAAAGAATCCTCAAAGATTTGCTTTTCAAACAAGTCAAAATTTTGAAAAAGGTTGTATTAAAGATAAAACTATCCCTGAAGCTATTAATAGAAATTAATAATGCAACATAAAGAACCAGCTTGTGGGAGATTTTGGCTTGAGTCTGAAAAATATGTGCAAGAGAGGGAGGGCCAAAAGAACACAGAAAATATACATATGAAATTCAAAATTTAAATCTTTGGCTAAAGAAAGAGATTTATAATATGAGGGAGCTTAAAAAATAACAATGTGGGGCTGGAGAGATGCTCAGTGGTTAAAAGCATTGGCTATTCCTCTAGAGGATCCAGGTTCAGTTCTCAGCACCCACACAGCAGTTCACATCTGTAACTCTGCTTCCAGGACTTCTGACATCCTCACACAGGCATACATGCAGACAAAATACTAAAAAGCATTTTAAAAATTACATCAAAACAACAACAACAAAAAACAAACGCTGGGGTGGTGGTGGTATCACACACCTTTAATTCCAGCACTCAGAAGACAGAGGCAGATAGATCTCTGAATTTGAGGCCAGTCTGGTCTACAGAGCAAGTTCCATGACAGCCAGGGCTACACAGAGTAACTCTGTCTTGAAACAAAACAAAACACCAAGCAAACAAAAACAAAAAACAAAGTAAGCTTGGGTAATATAAGAAATTGCCACCAAAAAAAGCATACACAGGAAAACAAGTTGATCTGAAAGAAAACTAAGATAAAAGACGAAAGTTTTTGTTGCTGATTACTTTGTTTCCTTTTTTTTTTTTGTTTTTTGTTTTGTTTTGTTGAGCCAGGGTTGCTCTATGTAGTTCTGTAGTTCTGGCTATCCTGAACACACTATGTAGAACAGGCTGGCTTTGATCTCACAGATCTGCCACCCTAGGATTGAAGGCGTGCGCCCACAACAGGCTGTTTTCTCATTCTTAACCATCTCAACAAGTTACCTACAATTACTAGATTGCAGGAACTACCTTTTTTCCCTAGCAGTTTCGAAAAGTACTTGGATGCTTCTTATAAAACAATATAGTACTTTAATAAAGCATCCTCACTATTTAGAAGAGTGAAGCAAGAGGACTGAAAATTCAAGACCAGCCTAGACTACAGAGTGAGTTAAAGGCAACCTGGGCAATGAGTGAGACAAACCCTGTCTCAAACTAAAACCTACTGGCTGTGTGCTTGGAATTTTAAGAAGTGCTCCTTACAGATTCCTTACAGAATCCTTAAAGATTCACAATAAGACAGATTCAGACATAAAAGACCTCCAAATGGGTCACAGTGTTGGATAAATGTATGTAGGCTTGGGAGACAGAAAAAAAAAAAGAGTATAAAAAAGGATAAAGCATTTAAAGGGAGTACATATAGTCATAGATTTAAAAAAAGCACTTTTTCACAACTTAAGTTCTGCCATTAGTAGGGGTAACACGGTAACACCTGTTTGCCTGCCCAGGCTAAAACTTAAGCTGCGCCATTACTATAGTAAATACAGTAGTTCCTGCCTGCGTTCTACACAGTCCAGCATGGCGGAGCCAATTGTGCCTCTGAGCCATGCACAGTGCCCCAATTCCAAGCACACAGCCAGTCTTTCTCCACATACACATGCTGACATTACAAGAAAATTCCACCATGTCCCAGTTATTTTACATGAGTGATAAGCTGAAGTCCTCATGCCTGTGCAGCCATCTCCCCGGTCAGTAGGTGTATTTTGAAAAGCTAGATTATTTCTCCGTGTTGGCCATCAAATCCCTTTTTCCTAAGCACTTTCCCAAAGACAACAGCAATTCTAAGAAAAACAGGGAAAGATTGAGCAGTCCCACTATCACAGCTGAAGACCAGACAAAAAGAGGATAAAGAGATACAAAATATAAAAAGCAAAGACATAGAAAAGTATCACCTTCAAGAAAAAACAGAATCCTAAGAAAGAAGGAAATACTTTTAGAAATAGTGACAATATGCTTTAGAGGGCTAAAGAAATATGATATACTTATTACAAATGTCAAAATAACCAAACAAGTAATAAAAAACTAAGCCTTAGTAAGTCTGAAAAACTGCCTGTCAGAAAGATCTGACTGAAAAAATCAAAAAGAGGACTTCGGGGACACTTGCTAAGTATGATGACCTGAATGTAATCTCTGATACCCACATGACGGAAGGAGAAACTGACTCCTATAATTTGTCCTCTAGTCTTTCTAATGTGCATCATGTGCACAAGCATAAGCATGCACATGAATGTGTACACACACACATATACTCCACGAAAAATAAAAAGTATAATAAAAACAGAAGACTTAGAAGATGACATCCATATCTAGACAAGAACCTAAGGAGAAAGAAGAGGGAGCAGCACAATGTGCTGTCCATTTTTTGTCACTTATTTACTTTGCTGCTAGGCTGAAACCCGAGGCTGTACACGCGAAGCATGAGCTCTACCACTGAGCTACTCTCCCAGCCTCACCTGTTTCTTCTTTTAGAGGCCTCTGAACAGCCATTTTTATGTCTAAGTTCAGACAGCTGAGCATCCAAGAAGTGAAAAATAAGGCCCAACCTCAGTTTTTAACCCACCAAGTACCACCTGCGTCACTAAAACAGCTGAAAATATCTGCACTGGCCAGAATGTGGTAATACAAATGTGTACACACATACGCTTACTTTTTCAAAGTTAAACCAGTACAACTTGGTCAAGCATATGGATATCTATCAACGTAACAAATAATGTACACAATGACTCAACTACACTTAAGTATGAATTACCCATTGTTGAGGCAAAGAAAGAAATCAATATACATGAATATGATAGGGGACTGAAGTTATGGTGTATTTAAAAAACCTAATATCATACTTCTATGACAAATATTCTTTATAAACTGTTATGAAATAACAGCCATGTTTATTAAACAAAAAAGTAAAAAGCAGGCTGGGTATGGTGGTACATATCTTTAATGTTAGCACTTAGGAGGCAGAGACAGGCAGATCTGAGTTCCAAACCAGCCTGGTCAACAAACATAGCAAGTTCCAGGCCTAACTGAGATACACATTGAAACCCTGACTAAACAAACAAACAAACAAAAGCTGGCCATATATATGCATGACTTCTTTCCTGAAGACTGAATATGTGCACGAGCACACACACAGTCTGTTGATTGACCTTGAGAACCACAGGAGATGAGGCTGGAGAGATGGCTCAGAGGTTAAGAGCACTGCCTGCTCTTTTTAGAGGTCCTGAGTTCAATTCCCAGCAACCACATGGCAGTTCATAACCATCTATAAATGAGAACTGTTGCCTTCCTCTGGCGGGCAGGCAAAACAGTCAGGCAGAACACTGTAAACAAAATAAATAAATAAACCTTAAAAAACATTATAGAACCACAGGAGACAGAGTAGGAAAGAAACATTTCATTATATGCACTTTGTATTGCATTCAAGAATGGCCTCTCTAAAACTGAGACGATTACACATCTCAAAAGCAGCTCTAGCCATAGAAGCAAAGGACTGGCCCTGCACACTGAGCATGTTCCTGGTTGAGTCCCATTACTCAAGAGGCAACTGCTAAAATGCTGCTGTTTGCAGAGCCCTTACTTCACTGTGCATTGATTGCAGCTTGTTTTTCTTATCACTCCTTCTCAAGCTCTACCCATCTTGACAACAATTCAAAGAATCTCCATAGCAATGCTCACTTTTTCTCCATAAATATCTGCTGGGCTAAGGTTAAAACTTGAAGCATTGAAAGTTAACAGCTGCCTGGTGGTGGTGGTGCACGCCTTTAATCCCAGCACTTGGGAGGCAGAGGCAGGCGGATCTCTGTGAGTTCGAGGCCAGCCTGGTCTACAAGAGCTAGTTCCAGGACAGGCTCCAAAGCCACAGAGAAACTCTGTCTCGGGGGGGGGGGGGGAAGAAAGTTAACAGCTAACACAGTTCCTGGATTCAAAGTCCAGTACCAAATACTAGTGTAGGAAACAAAAGAAAACAAAATGCATATTCAAATAGATAGTAATCATTAATGAGTAATCAAAGTCGTGATTAAATATTTCTCCAATTATAGATTTGTTATTCTGGCCAAAATAAACCCAGATTTAAGCTTTTCCTCACTTTTCAAATGTAATCGTACCTGTTATATGTTTTAAACATAAAACTCACCACAGGTAGCTGGACAGTGGTGCCGCACACCTTTAATACAAGCACTTGGGAGGCAGAGGCAGCTTGAGGTCAGCCTGGTCTATAGAGTGAATTCCAGGACAGCCAGAGCTACACAGAGAAAACTGTTTCTCAAAAAAGCAAACAAAACAAAACAAAACAAAAAACACCTCACCACGGTCCTGCTGAGGGCCCCACTGACGCCCAGTCATCCTGAAACAACCTTTTAAGGGAGCACAGTCCATTTCATTCCCATCTGACACCTACAGACCTACTTACTAGAGAAGCTGCTCTAGCTACAGGCCCTTATAACAAAAGTTATGAACGCCCTTCAATGTTCAATCACAGATCAGAGGCTGAAAAACACTACAACATTAAGGGTGAGCAGAGACTTGAGCAAACACTGAAGTGATGGTTGTGACAACTGCAGAAAGAACCTCACTCATAGTCTCTAAACCAGATGCAGATTGGAAAACATGTGTGGCACATATTTCCAACAATTACACAATTCCATGGGATGCTTGACAAGAACAAAGAAATCAGTATTATTTTGGGCAGAATAAAGACCAGATGAATGTAAGGTTTAAATCAGAAGATCTGAGTCAGCTCACTCAAACAAAAGCTAAATCATAACTTCATGGTCCTTTTAGGTTTTGTTTTGCAGTGGATAAAAACACCACCACATACCTCACAGGCTGAAAAGATCACATGATATCTAGGTAAATATATCATGATTACCTATCAAACACAAAACTTACACTAGAAACTAAAGAAATATGGACTTCAATTTTTCACTCAAGTATCAAAGTGCCAAACTAATATGTAACAGGCTCTTCACAGAGACTAAGTGGAATACTGGAGAGGGAGACTACAGGGGCCAAAACAAAAGCTATTACCGCCTTTGCTTCAAATACTAATGTGAAATGTCATCTGTTATGCAGAAAGGATGTGATGAGAATATATACAAAGGGCAGAAAAAATACTGTCTTGGAAAACAAAAAACATTTTCTGTGGAAAAGGAAGAAAATTAGAACAGAAGTCTAGAAGAAAAGCAAATGTTTTAAGAAAAAAGAGAGACAGTACAAATGTGATATCAGGCTGGTATACAAAGCAAGTTCCAGATAAGCAACATTGCAAGATCCCACTTTAAACATAAAAAAAAAAGTTAAATAGCTCATGACTTTGAAAATGCATGTTTAGAAAGAAATTAATATCCATTCAAGTAATTATTTTGCAAGTCACTTTTATAATCTGTTAAGTACATTATAAATGACCAAGCGGTGGTGGCACATGCCTTTAATTCCAACACTTTGGAGGCAGAGGCCAGCCTCTGTGAGTTCAAGGCCAGCCTTGTCTACAAGCCTACATACATACTCTAAACAGTATGTCTGAAGATATGGAAAAGTGAAATATGAACAGATCACATTGCTCATGTGCAAGAAAAATTATTGGGCAAGATTAGACAGGCATAATGGTCAATTCTATAAGCTTGGTTCTTTTCTTTTTAAGATTTATTTTTTATTGTGCTGAGCGGTGTTGGCACATACCTTTAATCCCAACACTCAGGAGGCAGAGTCAGGTGGATCTACATGAGTTTGAAGACAGCCTGGGTGACAAAGTGAGTTCCAGGACATGCTCCAAAGCTACAGAGAAACCCTGTCTCAAAAAAAAAAAAAAAAAAAAAAGGCACCAGATCTCATTACAGATGGTTGTGAGCCACCATTTCCAGGAATTGAACTGAGGACCTTAGAAAGAGCAGCCAGTGCTCTTAACCACTGAGCCATCTCTCCAGCCCTAGGTTTTGTTCTTTATGTACTTAATTAGCACTCCTGTTAAGGGGGTTATGTAATGGTAATACAGAGTCCTCTGAATCTCATCTACAATTCTAAAGGATAATGAAAGATATGTTGAAAGCAAAAATTGAGAGCAACAATAGTATGTTTTAAGAGTAAAAGCAAGGGGGGGGGGACACGACGACTGCATTAAAAAGGTTAGATCAGATACTAAATGATCTATTTAACCCGTAGAATGAAAGAAATCTACTTATTTGTGTGAATGTATGCGTGTATGGGTGTGCAAACCATAATACACATATGGAGTACAGAGGACTTGGGAGTTGGTTCTCTTCTATCATGCGGGTTCCAAATATCAAACTAAGGTAGGTCCTCAGGCTTGGTGGCAAATAATTTTTTTAATCAAAAAATCTACATATATAAAATTCTCCACCAGAACAAATAAGTACCTGAAAAAATGGCTAAGACTTGGGAAAGGCAAATATAAACTGAACCTGGAACAGCATGCTATGTCAAAAATTTTAAAACAGAAAATCAAAATGATACAGAAGTAGTTTTCGCCGGCCAAATATGAGGCAGTTTAAGCATCAAATGTTGAAATTAATGCAGCATAATCCACCAAATAGAACAAGAATCCATGTGTCTAAAATTACTGTTAAGCAATCATCAGTGACTCAAGCAAATAACTTAATGCTGAATTCAATGGACATATTCAATGAAAACTACATATTTCCAAAGCTCTTCAGGTGTAGTGTTTTTTTGTTTTGTCTTATTTTCATCTGAGTGACGGGGAGACAGTATCTCAATGTGTAGTCACAAAGGCCTGGAATTAACTACGTGGTCCAGGCTGTCCTGGAACTCAGGACCCTTTATCCTAGGGTAAGGCTTTACCTGATGGTTTCTTATCCCTTCTGGTGATGGGATTACAGGCATAGGTCACCATCCACTGGTGTAGAGTAACTTTGGAGAAGCCCAGCAGGCGCCTTTGAGATGTGATTGAAGCTGACAATGTCAGTAATAGAACCAATGAGTATTATGAGAACAACATGATAATATTCCTGCTAGGAACATATAAGTTTTTTGTTGTTGTTGAGACAGGGTTTCTCTATGTACCCCTAGCAGTCCTGGAATTCACTCTGTAGACCAGGATGGCCTTGAACTCACAGAGATCCCTGTGCCTTTGCCTCTCAAAATGTTTAGCCAATTTTCTATGTACTTATCACTAGGATAACTGTCATGCAGAATGCATACAGAACATTCTTGGATGTCTCTAAGACTAAAATTTTATTGGAAATTAAAAACATACTAACTAGAAAACTTATATGGCTTAACCTACACTAGAAAAGTCTCAAGTCACTGACTGGTTCAATCATGGTACAAGGAGCAACAACATTCCTTAGAGGTTTTTTCTCACTAGGATGTTCTTTCTATAATGTCTATTACTCTCCTGTTGTTCATACAGTCTTACACTTGAACTATCTTTTCCTAAAAGAAGTCAAGATGTAACAACAAGGGCTGGAGAGATGGCTCAGAGGTTAAGAGCATTGCCTGCTCTTCCAGAGGTCCTGAGTTCAATTCCCAGCAACCACATGGTGGCTCACAACCATCTGTAATGAGATTTGGTGCCCTCTTCTGGCATGCAGGCATATACACACACAGAATATTGTATACAGAATAAATAAATAAATATTTAAAAAAAAAGATGTAACAACAAAAACTAACTTCACAGCAATAGAAACATGACTACTGTCTTTGGGAAAACGAATTTTAAAGGTCATCCAAATGTGTAAAGTAAAAGTGATTTTGTTTAAAGCAGTCAAATTCTGTTTTTTATCATTGAAATAGGTATTGGTAAATGTTTTTTCTGTAAAGGACAGGACAAATACTACAATCTTTATAATCTATCCCATCTCCGTGGGATACCAAAGTTTACCACTACAGCAGCCACAATCAATACATAAACAAGCAAGGAGCACAGCCACACTTTAAAGAAAAACAAATCTCTAATTGATATTTTTGTCTTTTGTGACTACATTTTACTATGTAGCCAGGGTGGCTTCCAACTCATGATCCTTTTCCCTCAGTCTCCAGAGGATCACAGGCTACCACCAAACAAGCTTAACTACTACTATTCAGATAAAAGTAGTTTCAGTAACAAAATGGACTACAAAATAAAAAGTGACCTCAGCCAGGGATGATGGTATATGCCTTTGGCAGAAGCAGTGGATAGTGAGTTCTAGGCCAGCAAGAACTATATAATGAGACCCTTCCTTTAAAAAAAAAAAATAATAAAATATGGGCTTGAGAGATGGCTCAGCAGTTAAGAGCACTGACTGCTCTTCTAGAGGTCCTGAGTTCAATTCCCAGCAATCACATAGTGACTCACCACCACCTGTAATGAGAGGGCATGCCTGCAGGCCGCCCTCTTCTGGCCTGCAGGCATGCATGCAGACAGAACACTGTGTACATAATAAATTTTAAAAAAAATTCAGTCACTTTAAAAAAAGAAAATATGTGTGTGTATGGGGGAGGGAAGGGGCTCACTGCTGAGAGTGGTGGCACATGTCTATTATACCACCTTTAATCCTAGCATCTGGATTATTGTTGGACCCTGTCTCTCAAAACAAAGCAAGGGCAGGGCAGTGGTGGCACATGCCTTTAATCCCAGCACTCGGGAGGCAAGACAGATTTCTGTGACTTTGAGACCAGCCTCATCTACAGAGTTCCAGAAAGGCTCCAAAGCTACAGAAAAAGCCTGCCTCAAAAAAAAAAAAAAAAAAAAAATTTCCAATGCATAAACAAACAAGACACTTAGCGGCACTATCTAAAACAGCATTCCCTGGAGGTAACCCTATACCCTACCTATATCCTCCTTTATCCTTTTACTCTAGACTTACCAAATTTATCACAGAGGCTCAGGACACATAATTTCAGTTCCAAATGTACAAGCCTCTTTTTACAGACAATACTAGTGGTGGAGTGAAATCTCACTAACTCAAAATCATTCAGTTTAGGTAGACAGCTCAACTTCCTATACAAAGTTTAATATTGAGCCTTCTGACCAAACAGTGTTGCGTCTTTGCTTTGTTTTTGTTTTTTTAAGACAGGGTTTCTCTGTAGCCCTGGCTGTATCAGAGCTCGCTACATAGACTAGGCTGGCCTTGAACTCACAGACTCTATCCTGCTTCTGCTTTCTGAGGGCTGGAATTAAAGATCTGCACCACCACCCCTGGCTAAAATTGTGTATTTTTAAGTTAAAGGTAGTATCTACAAAATGATGAATTAAGGGAATAAGAGTAGTCATTAATAAGTATTAACTTATTACTTCTTAGAACCTTCTGTCCCCAAATCATCTAATCCAGGTAGAAACAGAACTACCCAAGATGACCAGAAGGTGAAAGGTACATCCTATACCCAAGTGTTTGTAAAGAAAGCTTTAAATTACTAATTATTATAATCTCTTGATGTTCACAGTAATCCAAACTGCCAAATTCATGAGAACCTTACCTCCTTTTCATATGATCCAACAGAAGGAAGATTTTCCCAGTCAAGTTATAATTATCAACTGCAGTCACTGCTTTGCCTTCTGAAATCTAGGCTACATTTTCAGCAGGACACATGATGCATAGCAGTTCTTCTTTCACACAGAAAGAGATGCACATGGCCCTGCTAAAAATGCAGCCTAGTTAATCTGCATATGAAGATGAACATGTTTGTAAGTGCAATGTGCTAGGTTATATGAGGGCTACTTTATGAGAAACGTGTCTAGTCAATGTCTTGCAAGCCTAGGGAATGATCCTGTGTATATAAGGTATAGAAAAAGCAGCTCACTTAATCCTTTCTCGCCAGAAGTACGGACTTTCCCGGAACGACAACAATTGTTGGCAATGGTCGCACCAAAATAATGCCGGCGCCAGTGAGTTAACCACCTCTGTCCTCTTTTCACCTATTATATTTTTCATGCATCATCCAACTTCCCAACCATCTTCCTGCTTCTTCACAGAATGCACGCTAGGTTCACGTTTTTCTTCAGCACGAAGTTGGAAATGGAGTTGAGAAAAGGAGACACATGGTCAGCTGGTGATGTTAACAAGCTCCTTGCTGCCCTGAGAAGCTAGATGGAAATGGTTCAAGTTACAAGGGGGATCATCATCAGATCTGGGAGGACAAAGAGTAATTCATGAAGCTTCACTCCCTTCCCTCCCACCTTTTTGACTTTTTTTTTTTTTTGGATGATCCCTATAGTCTGCCTTCACAGCAAAACCAAGATTAAAGAGTATGAAGTAATCCTGTTCAGTTCTTTACTCCATCCAATGCAGAAATGACAACTGGAATACATGTCCAGTAATGTTATAATAGCCCCACAAGATCAGGAAGAATTAGAATGGCCAAAAGATCCACAACCAATGCTTTTTAGTATGAACTAGATATCAGTAACTAACACAGTACTTGGCCACAGGTGCTTAGTAAGGTTGAAAGAATAAGACATTTTTGCTTCAGCTAATGTTTACATAGGTGAAGTGAGACAGAAGTAGTTAACTCTTTTAATGCCGGGATAGTATGGTACACAATAACCACATTAAATCAGTATGTCTCTCTAAAACGTGTACAATTTATCAATTCTTGACTTCAGACTTCTAGCCAAATGCTAAAAGTTAAAAAGACAATAGTAATCAGAATTTAGAAACCAGACTCATGGTAAAAGCTAATTAAAAGAAGAATTAACAACCCCAACAGCAATATGTAACAAAATATCACAGTTCACAGTAAGTAAAGATGCCCAAACAAGTTTTTTTAAAAAAAGAGATTTTTTTTATTTAATTACTCCTTTGATGTTAAGAACTCAGATGAATACAAAGTATGAAATCTAAGAATTTATTTATGTTTTCGTTTGTTTTTTTTCATGACAGGGTTCCTCTACAGCTTTTAGAGCCTGTCCTGGAACTTGCTCTGTAGACCAGGCTGGCCTCAAACTCAGAGATTCACCTGTTTCTGCCTCCCACAGCCACCCGGTTAAGAATTTATTTTAAATATAAATAAAAATGTAAAAATCTACATTATTGTGAAATAACTCTGGTCTTTGAGATAGTTCAAAGAAAAATTTATTTTGTAGGACTGAACAATGGGTGTTCAGAAAGTGAGGTTAATTATTCCAGTTCTATCTAAACAGTCTACATACACCCTAGAGAACAAACCACACATTTACAATCACAGATACAAACTAATACACAGATATCAAAAGCCTTACATCTTATAGATTTTTTAAAAATTTTATTTATTATTATTTTATGTGCACTTCTGTTTCACCTGTGTAAAAGTGGAACTGGAACAGGAGTTATAGACAGTTGTAAACCACCAGGTGGGCGCTGGGAATTGAACCCTGGTCCTCTGGAAAAGCAGTCAGTGCTCTTAACCATTGAGCTATCTCTCCAGCCCCATCTTACAGATTTCAAACCAAGTATGTGATTATAACAATCTGAGATTTCTTGGCAAACCAATGGCTTTATATTAGCATTCTCTCTTCTACGAAACTATGGCTTTATATGGTTTTCCTGTGTTCATTTGTGTACCTGCTTCTACCTCTATCTTCATTACTGAATTATTTCCATCATGCAGGCTCTGTTGTCACCTCCAAACATCCGAAAAACTTCTTTTAGGACCCTTGTGCTGTCACAAAGCAGGCTTTAACTAAATAAAGGTCCAACAAGTGACTATCTATTATCTCTCATCTAACTGCAATTCTGATTCCTGCCATCTGATACATGGCATTACCAACAGACTTACTATCAACACTCCTTTTATATTTATTTTTTTCTTTCTTTTACATTTATTTATCTATTTTTGTTATTGTTGTTGTTTTGTTTTTCGAGACAGGGTTTTGGGGTAGCTTTTAAGCTTGTCCTGGAACTAGCTCCTGTAGACCAGGCTAGCCTTAACTCACAGAGATCAGCCTGTCTCTACCTCCCGAGTGCTGAGATTAAAGGCCTGCACCACCACCACACGACTCCTTTTACATTTATTTTAAAAAAATTCAGGTTTCACATTAAATAAAGCTGAGTTTATGCTAAATTTTAAGTGACCAAAGAATAACATATAAATAAAAACACAGACTGGTATATGAAAATCTCTCAACAGGGTAAAAAGGAAGCACCTCACACAACTAATTACTCACTGGGTTCTAAGTTCTATGGGGTCAAATCACATGATTTAATGTGATATGTTTTGCAGTTTCACCTTGCTACAAAAACAAAACAAAACAAAACTGGATTGCTATTTATCTGATTGTTTCAATTCTGAGAGACGAAAGGATGAACAAAAAAACAAAAGGTAGGAAATAACTTATTCTCATATGGTCCTCAAAACCTGGATCCCAGACCCAGAGCACTTAAACTGAAGAGAACCATTAATTCTAATATGCTCAAATTTTTATACATCCACACTTATTCAAGATCCAGACTGGGGTTTCTGAAAGGCAAATTCTATACATCTTACTGCATTCCTTATCAAGAATGAGTATACATACAAAACACACACACACACACACACACACCTACCTAACTCTGCCTCCAAAGACATGTACCACCACCTGGCTATTTATTGAGATAAATTGAGATATTTATTGGTCTCTCTATGTATGCAGTCCCAGCTACCCTAAAGTTTACTATGTAGACCAGGCTGGTCTTAAACTCAGAGGTCCTCTGGCCTCTGCATCCCCAAGTGCTGGGATTAAAGGAGCATACCAACAAACTTGGCTTCCCCTCCCGATAACATGTTTTGTTTATTTAAAAAAAAAGAAAGAAAAGAAAAAAATTAAGTATAGGCCTATTTAAAAAACAAAAGCAAATAACCTAGTGTTATGATTTTTTTCTAGAATAAAATTTCATAATCATTTTATAACAAAAAGTTCCTAAATTATCAGGGGTTTCCAATGAATTTCATTGTTAATTTTCTATTAACCCATCCAGCTGATTTCCAATTAATTTAAACATCTGCTGTCACTGCATACAAAGTAAGTTTAACACTAAAAAGATTTTGTTTTGTTTACTTTTACATGAAGAGCCCTTAAATTAATAAAATCACCAATATGATGTACTTTTCTCAGTGAGAGAAAAGGTGGACAATCTGGATAATAGTCTGACTGGTATTGCTTCAGAACACTGGAGACATTTATCATTACCTCTCACGACCTGAGAGATTACAGTCCATTTTTCAGAAATACTCATGGCTAGAGATGCTGTCAAGTTTTGTTCAGGTTTGCAGCAGTCTGATTCTGAGTAATCAGTTACATTGACAAAAAAAAGAAAAAGAAAAAAATGTTTTCTTACCTTTAGGTCTTTCCAGCTGTCTAGCAGCTTGGTGGCCAAATCACTTATATCCACTGTTTTATCAGGCGGTTCTTGGCTCCTCTCACTTTCAACATCAGACACACCCTCCTCTTCATCTTGGGACTGTGTTTCCTCAGCAATAGTTTCTTCTAGTTTTGTGCCACTGCTTTCTTTGAGCTCTGCCTCGGCGTCAGCCTCTGGTTCAGCTGCGGGTAATTTACTCCCTTCGATGCTAGTTTCACTCTCAACTTTGGACTCACACAGCTGTTGTGACTGCAAGTCGTCATCGTCTTCTACAGTGACAGTTTCTAACTGATCAAGGTCCTCTTTGCCATCCTTGCATTCTAGCTCACTGGTTACATCTGAGATCGCACTGTCCATGCTATTTTCACTTATAATTTTAAGCCTGCGAAACATGAGTTTCTTGGGAGTCTCTGTATCCACTTCTGTGCTCAGCTTGATGGAAGGATCAGGTGTATTAAGCGGTGTGTGAGCACGTGATGTATTCTCACTGGAATATCCATCGCCTTCACTTAACTGAGGGACAGCAGTCTTGGTCTGAGACCAGCGTTGAATAATTGGAAGTACTTTGCTTTCTTCCAACATATTTTTAGTAGGAATAGGTAAATGCTCCAAAGTCTTTATAATCTGATTAAACATAATAAAACATTAATCATATCATTTGTACATGTTTTTTTCTTTTTTTTCTTTTTTCGAGAAAGGGTTTCTCTGTAGTTTTGGAGCCTGTCCTGGAACTAGCTCATGTAGACCAGTCTGGCCTCAAACTCACAGAGATCCGCCTGCCTCTGCCTCCCAAGTGCTGGTATTAAAGGTGTGCGCCACCACTGCCCAGCTTTACAGCTGACCTTTTAAACAGGTAAGGATTCACAGAAGAAATACTACATTTTGGGTACCGTCTTACTAAATTAAGACCTATGCCTTCATAAATATAGATGCAGTTGAAGGTTATAACATTATTTCCTTTTAAGAAGAAAAACTTGGGGGCTGGAGAGATGACTCAGAGGTTAAGAGAACTGACTGCTGTTCCGGAGGTGCTGAGTTCAATTCCCAGCAACCACATGATGGCTCAAACCCATCTATAATGAGATCTGTTGCCCAGAACACTATATACATAATAAATAAACATAAAAATAAAAAAAGAAGAAAAACTTTTAGTAAGTCTGATCTACAATAAAAAAGTATAGAGTAATGACATAATGACTACTCACACACTATGTTTGACTGGTAAATACTCTCTACAAGGAAGGAATTCCCAAAACTATGCAGCTTAAAAAAAAAAAATAGCCAGGTGGTGGTGGCGCATGCCTTTAATCCCAGCACTCGGGAGGCAGAGGCAGGCGGATCTTTGTGAGTTCGAGACCAGCCTGGTCTACAAGAGCTAGTTCCAGCGCAGGCTCCAAAGCAACAGAGAAACCCTGTCTCGAAAAACCAAAAAAAAAAAAAAAAAAACTAGACCTCATTTCCAGTCTCTTTTTCTATAAAATTCCCCAAGATACTGTAACAGAATCTTAGGAACCATAAATTAACATGTATTTAAATGATAATTTCCACATTTAAAAATTCAAATATACAGGTGTTGGTGCACACCTTTCTTTAATCCCAGGATTTGGAGAGACAGAGGCAGGAAGATCTCTCTGAGTTTAAGGCCAGCCTGATCTACCTACAGAGCAAGTTCTAGCACTGCCAGAGATTCAGAGAAAAACCTTAGCTAAAAAATTTAATTAAAGCCGGGCGGTGGTGTCGCACGCCTTTAATCCCAGCACTCGAAAGGCAGAGGCAGGCGGATCTCTGTGAGTTCGAGGCCAGCCTGGTCTACAAGAGCTAGTTCCAGCGCAGGCTCCAAAGCCACAGAGAAATCCTGTCTCGAAAAACCAAAAAAAAAAAAAAAAAAAAAGTTACCTATCAGGAGCTGGAGAGATAGCTCAGCATTTTAAGAGCACTGGTTGCTCGCTCTTCCAGAAGTCCTGAGTTCAATTCCCAGCAACCACATGATGGCTCTGTATGCTATGAATACCATTGATTAATAAAGGACTGCTTTGGACCTATAGCAGAGCAGAGCTAGGCAAGAAAAACTAAACTGAATGCTGGGAGAAAGGAGGTGGAGTCAAGGAGAAGCTATGAAGTTCTGCCAGAGACAGACAAGTTGAAACTTTACCCGGTAAACCACAGCCACGTGGCGATACACAGATTAATAGAAATGGGTAAAATTAATATGTAAGAGTTAGCCAATAAGAAGCTAGAGCGAATGGGCCAAGCAGTGACTTAATACAGCTTCTGTGTGATTATTTTGGGGCTAAGTGGCCAGGAACTAACTAGCGGCCTCTTTGCTACATCTACAGTGGAATCTGATACTTTCTTCTCAAGTAAAGTTGTACATGCAAACAGATCACTCATGTACATAAAATAAATTAAAAAAAAAACTATCTGTCAAAGGTCAGAAGATACTAATTTTATGGTAAACTGTAAATACTACAAATCCACTAATAAGCCGGGCGGTGGTGGCACACGCCTTTAATCCCAGCACTTGGGAGGCAGAGACAGGCGGATCTTTGTGAGTTCAAGGCCAGCCTGGTCTACAGGAGCTAGTTCCTGGATAGGCTCCAAAGCTACAGAGAAACCCTGTCTCGAAAAACCAAAAAAAAAAAAAAAACCAAAAAACAAATCCACTAATAATGCTGCCAATTAATCTTACTTAGACCTTTGAAAAGACATCTTTGATTTTCAGAATATTCTGATTCTTGTCAATTTTTAAGAACTCCAAAATTTAAATTTTCTGTGTTTTTCCATAATTTAAAAGTAATGGTCTTGGGGCTGGAGAGATGGCTCAGTGGTTAAGAGAACTGACTGCTGTTCCAGAGGTCCTGAGTTTAATTCCCAGCAACCACATGGTGGCTCACACCCATCTATAATGAGATCTGGTGCCCAGAACACTATATACATAATAAATAAATTTAAAAAAAAATAATGGTCTTAGCAATAAACTGAGTTACTATCATATTATATCTCACCTAAAGTTCCCAGTACATAAAGCTGACTTGAAGATGCTACAGGGAGTCGGGTGGTGGTGGCCCGTGCCTTTAATCTCAGCACTTGGGTGGCAGAGGCAGGTGAACCTCTGTGAGTTCGAGGCCAGTCTGATCTAGTGAGTTCCAGGACAGCCAAGGCTACATAGAGATACCCTGTCTCAAAAAAACAAAAAAGATACTATGGGGAAAACCAAAGGCAAAGTTACTACCAAAGCAAAATATATGTAAAGTTATAGCTACAGAAATGATATAGGTATAATAAATTTTTATTATTTGATATTGATCTCATAGTATTAAATTCAAATCACCCATGTCACAGCCCCTCCCACAAAGTAATCAAAGGAAGCAGTTTTAAGAAATGTGGGACTGTGAACTGACCTCTTCCTGAAGTTTCTGGTTACTTTCCCGGCCATCACCAAGCTCTGCCATCCAGATCCACAGCAACGACAATCCATGACGTTCCAGAAATGACTTGAGACAGGACTGAGAGTGTGTGTTCTTTCATGGGAAGAAAAGAGCATGATGTAAAGTGTTAGGGAGGCAATGACAGTCAAATGTTACACGAGACCATGGCAAGAATTAAGTTTGCTTAAATCAATGCACACACACATACACACACTCCAGAAACTCTATTTTTATTAACTACAACTAAGACATCTAACAAATACAATAAAAAATTTTATATCTAAAAATTTTGTCCTTTAATGTATTTTTGTCAAACTCATTCCTAATCATCTGCTATTGCCCCTTCCCCGTCTCACTGTTCTACTTCTTTCCAATGAGAACCTCTTCCACTTTTAAGTCTCTTATAAATTTAGTTAATTAAAGGAACAAAACTACACAACTGAAAACAGTATCTCTGATGGTGGTTCACACCTTTAGTCCCAGCACTTGGGTGGCAGAGGCAGGCGTATCTCTAATTGTGAGGCCAACCTGGTCTATAGAGGAAGTTCCAGGATAGCCAGCAATACACAGAGAAACCCTGCCTTCAAAATAACACACACATTCTGATAGTACACTTGGACTTGACTTAAAGTAGAAAATGATTACTATATTATCATATCGTTTACAATGAAATTCAGTCCTGGTCTTATCAAGATGGTTCAAGCAGTTAAAGGTGCTTGCCTGTAAGCCTAATGACCCAAACTCAATACCTAAGTCTCACATGGTCAAAGGAGGAACTGATCTTCCACTAATCTCCACAGGTATGTACCCACATACATACAAAAAAAAAAGTAACAACTCAAAAAATAAATAAGTAAATACATAAATCCTCCTAGATTTCTTTTAGATAATTTTTTTAAATTATCTGTTTCTTTTGGCATACTGGAATACATGAGATGACTGCTAAAAGTCTTCCTTTGAGATCCTACAGTAAATTAGCTTTGGTACACTAGTACCTGGTAAGAAAGGAGAAAGCCTTTGTAATTGTAACATGAATTATTACAATAAAAGAAATCCCAGCATGTGCTTTTAACTGAAGAGAAAAGCAACTCTGCTATTAATAATATGGAACTTGCTAGCCATTTTCAAGGGTATAATAAGCTTTCAAAATCCTAAATAACTTGCATATCCATTTTAAAAAAGATAAACTTTTCTCTAACAGTCAAAGTGTCCCACCCCAAATTCAGAAATAAAAATAAGTTCGTATTAAAGTGCTTACCTGAATGAGCTTTAGACAAGTAAGTTTCTGCTCCAGAGTTTCAATTCTAACCATGAGCCGGGATAAACTGAGAACCTGGTTTTTATCAGAGAGGCCCTCACCATTTTCCATCAGCGCTTCTAGCTCTCCATCCACCTACCACAGCAAAGAAAATATCTAGTTATAAAACAAGTACAATCCAATCGTTTATTCAAACAATGGGAAAAAATGCTCAGTTTCACAAGCAATTTAGAAAATAAAAATAAGATCACAAGGAAAGAACCTTGTAGTAGACTAGTTGGGGGGCATACATGGAACACACCCACAGAGCACCATTCCTGTATTATTAGCAATGGAAGTTGAGGCAAATGACTATTAACTCCTCAAGCCCACGCTAGGCGAGTGTGTCTCAAAGTAAGCAAAGAGAGAGGGAGGAAGGAAAAGAAAAGCAGGTATAAACACAATATTATCTGATAATAGAAAATTACTGTTTAAATACAAATTAGCTAGCAGAGATGAAGATTAAATAAACAAAAAAGAAATATAAATTAATAAAAATCAATCTGTAAAGCATTTCCTTCATTTATCAACTATGTGAAAAGAAATTATTTCAGGCTTAGGGATATGGTTTAAGGTTCTGGGTTAAGTTCCCCAGGATTACTGGACAGAGTGAATCAGGCCTATCACCCAAGACCTCAGGAAATTGAAGCAGAAGACTATCAAGTTTTGAGGCCTAACGAGGTGATACAATAAGTGCCAGGTCAGTGACATGTCTCAGTGTGTAAAGACACCTGCTTCATGTCTAACAAACTGAATTCTATCCCACACGGTGGAAAAAGAAAATAAATGCCTGCAACTGTCATCAGACTTCTCCAGGCACACCCCTACACACACACACACACACACACACACACCAAATAAAACAAAAACAAGAAAAACAGGGAGAAACTGGATGGGAAAGGATAAGTAAAGCAGGAAAATAGATTATGTCATTCAAGTATATATACTTTCACATGCTAATATGGAACTTAAGGTAAATGTAAAATTTAAAGACTGCCGTTTAGAGCTGGAGAGATGGCTCAGCAGTTAAAAACCCTAGGTGCTGTTCCAGAGGACCTAGGTTTAATTCCAAGGACCCACATGGTGATTCACAACAGTATGTAACGCTAATTTCAGGGGGTCTGATGCCCTCTTCTGGCCCCCACAGGCACCAGACTCACATGTGACACACAAGCAGGTAAAACACTCATACACATAAAAATAATGTTCTTTAAAAAGCTGTCCTAGCTGGGAATGATGGCCCAAGCCTTTAATCCTAGTAATCAGGAGCAGAGACACGTGGATCTCTCAGTTTGAGGCAAGCCTGGTCTACAGAGTAAGTTCCAGGACAGCCAGGGATACACAGAGAAACCCTGTCTCCAAAAACAAAAACAAAGCAAAACGCTAATGAAAATATAAAATAAAGAACCCAAAGCACTGCTAAAAACACAAAGCAGTTGTATCTCCTTTGCCCAGCAATTCCACTAAGAATAAAACACAGAAAACCTTCTGCACATATGCACCAGGAAATGCCTATGGTGCTCAATACAGCCACATTCATGATGGCAAAACAAACAGCCCAGGGCTGGAGCGATGGCTGGGTTGTTAAGAGCACTAGCTGCTCTTCCAGAGGTTCTGAGTTCAATTCCCAGCAATCACACTGTGGCCCACAACCATCTGTACTGAGATCTGATGCCCTTTTCTGGAATAATGATTAATTAATTAAAAACAAATGCCCCAAATGTGTATAACACAGTTAAACTGGTATGTTTATTCAATGAAAAATATATGGGGCAAGTTAGATGGCTCATAAGGTAGTTTGATTCCTGGGACCAACTTGTAAATAGAGAACAGACTCCTGCAAACTGTCCTTTAACCTTCATACTTGTGGAGTGTGTTTGCATACACACAACCCTGAACAAAGACAAGCTTAGAAACAGTATGAGCCACGGAATGTTTGGCATACTTTAGAAGTTTCCAGTACTCTATTCTAATCTCTATTAAAATGAAATAAAAACAGCCAGCCACAACTCTTTTCTAAGAATATTTCATCAAAACCCGGATTTTCCTTTTATATTAAACAGAAAGGCTATTTCCTTAAAACTTTTATCCTAAATTCTGAAAAACAGGCGACACACTTACTGAATCCTTCTTTCGAGAGCGCTCTTTTTTCATCTTCCCTCCTGCTGCTCTGATGCTGACTCGGTTTTCTCCTCCCAGGTAACCTCGGCAGTTAGCTGACCCACAGAAACATTTCTGAGCTTCTTTGCTGTTAAGGAAAGTAAAACATGTAAAAGTGAGAACACATTAAGAATCATACCACTCTACAGGAAATATCAAAGTATTCATTAAGAGACTCTTTACAAACCTACTTCTACTAGAAATGTCTAAAAATTGCTTGTAAAAGATAATTCCTTTTCCACAACCACCCCTTCTCTCAATTTGTGTGTGTGTGTGTGTGTGTGTGTGTGTGTTTGCGCGTGTGTGTAAGACTAGAGATTCAATCCATGGATTCCACAAGTTAGAGTCCTACTAGTAAGCTTTATTTCCAGTCCCTTTTCTACTTTCTATTTCTGAGACAGTTTCTCCAGTTACCCAGCCTAGCTCCTCTACCTCAGCCGCCTATGTATTGGGATTACAGGCCTGCAACATCTGTACTGGCTACATCACTTTCCTAATCTTTTATCACTTGTTAGATAAAATAAGTCAATTATTTGATGATTTCTGAATTTATAAGACTTCTTATTGATGCATGAAAATAGAGACTATTTATATTTTTGTGCTAGGTAAAATAAAATTCCTTACACAGCTTAGACAATTATTATTTATGTATGTTTAATTGGTACCCTAAAAAGATCCATTTATTATAAAAAAAAATAAAATACAGTATCATGAAGACACTCAAAAGGAAACATTTGATTTAAAAACGTATCATATTTGATGGCCTCCTGTAATACCAAATATAGTAATAATTAATTAAATGAAACCATGGAGACAAGGAAAAAGGTAGAAAAGAATATTGATTTAAGTCTATGGGCCTGGATAGAAACTACCTTTGCAGTTTGTGCCCAAAGTTACCACAAGAAAAATAAATACTTTAAAAGTACATGGATAGATTTAGCGTGTGTGTGTGTGTGTGTGTGTGTGTGTGTGTGTGTGTGTGTGTAGAGAGAGACACAGAGAGAGAGAGTACTAATCAGAGGCAAAAAAAAAAAATCACTTTATAAACAAAGCAAAGATTCATGAACATGTCCACTTTCTTTGCCCTGAGAAAAGGATACTCTAAGCACAGAAAAACACTGGGAATCTACTCAGAATCCTATCTGTAACTTATCTCCTATATACATGACAAGAAAAGCAAGTAGTCAAAACAGAATACTCCTTTGCATTTGTCCTGGTTTATAAGGAGAGAATCAGTCTCAAAACTGAAAGAATTTCAAAGATGACTAAACTCTGAAATATGAAATATGTAAAGGAATACCTGAAACAATGTAAGTACTGAGAAAAGAATCCGCTGGTAAAAAACACTGGACAAAGTAAGAAAACTGCACCTTATCCTAAAGGGATTAAAATATCCAGGAAGTGGAGTCTGTGTAACTTTTAATATAAGCATCAAAAGCTGCAAATTCACAAAGATATAATCTGGGGAGAAAAAAACTGTTTAGTTTTATAGATTACTTGAAATTCCCACCCCTGAGCTTCATTGGTTTTATTTATCTTTGTGTGTGTGTGTGTGTAAGACTAGAGATTCAATCCATGGATTCCACAAGTTAGACAAGAGTCCTACTAGTAAGCTTTATTTCCAGTCCCTTTTCTACTTTTGCCTTTTGAGTGTGGGGAAGACAAGCATGTACCACTTTGCCTTGCTAAAATAACAGTTCCACTATAGAGCCCTGGCTGGCTTGGAATTTCCTATGCAGTAGGCAGACCCAGGCTAGCCTTGCACTCAGAGTCCACCTGCCTTGACCTCCCAACTGCTGGAATCAGAATACACCACCAAACCCAAACTTCAAAAAGTCATTTATTTTTATTTTATTTGCATTCGTGTTTTGCCTGTGTGAGAGTGTTGAATTCCTTGGACCCAAATTGAGTTACAGACAGCTATGAACTGCCAGGAATTGGCAGTGCTAGGAACTGAACTCAAGTTCTCTGGAAGAGCAGCCAGTGCTCTTAACCTCTCTGAGCCGTCTCTCCAACTTCCAAAAGTATTAATAAGAGTACACAATCTGGTATAGGTCAAATAAAATTGGGCAAGAGTTGATAATGATAGATAAATAAGGATATTACACTCTTCACACACATGTGTTCAGAGTTGGCATTTCTACAATGAATGAGTTTTGAGGTTTTTTTTGTTTTTGTTTTGTCTTGCTTTTTTTTATTGTTTGTTTTTCTCAAGACAGGGTTTCTCTGTAGCTTTGGAGCCTGTCCTGGAACTAGCTCTTGTAGACCAGGCTGGTCTCGAACTCACAGAGATCCGCCTGCCTCTGCCTCCCGAGTGCAGGGATTAAAGGCGTGCGCCACCACCGCCCGCCTGGTTTTTTTGTTTTTGTTTTTTTATTTTTTTGAGAAAGGGTCTCATGGGCTATCCTCAACTGGATACACAGGCACAAGTAACCTTGAAGTTCTGATCGTACTGCCTCCACCTCCTATATCAGCAGCTCTGAATCTGTGGGTCATGACCCCTTTGGAGGTCAACCAATCTTTTCAAAGGGGTGTGTCACCTAAGACCACTGGAAAACACATATATTTATATTACTACTCACAACAGAAGCAAAACTACAATTTTGAAGTAGCAACAAAAATAACTTTATGTTTGGGGGGTCACCACATTATGAGGAACTATACAGGACCGCAGTCTTAGGAAGGTTGAGAACCACTGTCCTACATGAGGCATGCACTACCACACTGGTTTTTTTGTTTTTTTGTTTGTTTTTTTTTTTAATTCAGTGCTGGGAATCAAAACCAGGGCTTTATGCATGCTAGGAAAGCACTCCACCGACTGAACTACACCCTCGACTCTATAGTAAAATTTTATTATATTGAACTCAGAGGAACATTACATAGTTCCTATACTGTAAATTCATTAGTGGCCAGAAAGATCACATAATAGAAAAAACAAAATGATGGCATACCATAGATGAAAAGTGGTATATCTGTAACCGAACACCCATTTTCCATATCAAAAGTAACAAAAGAGAATAAAACCATTACTTACCCATATCTTTGAAACTGATAGTCAAATGTTAACTCTGAACCCGAAGGAACTAGCTTGGTGGTAAAAAATCCAACCCTCAGTTGTCCATTCACAGTCCACTGAAATGTTTTTAAGAGAACAGAAATTAGTAACTGATTAATGTTTGTGCATGCAAATGTACAAAGACCATCACCTGAGTAAATTATGCATATGAATCTTTATATAATAGGTGTTTGCTCAAAACAAATAGGTTGATTTTTTCTTAAACTAATCAACTATCACTCTTATTTAATAGACTGTAAGATTCAATATCTATAAATTGATTGTAATACAATAAGGTGAACTGCTGACTAGAGAATGTAGCCAAATGAAAAACGCTTGACTAGCAAATACAAGGCCCAGCATTTACTCTAGCACAGCAAACAGAAAAAAAGAAAAATTGCTGCTTTTTAAACTTACATACATTTATATATGAGAGCTCATTTAATCTTTAAAAAGAAAAAAAAAAACAAAAAAAAAAATAGGGGATTCTTGGTGTCACTAAGTATCACAAACTGAGTTTCAATTTCTAGTACCAAACCTTGGTCTTGTATAAGAATAGAAAGTACTCTTAGCCGGGTGGTGGTGGCGCACGCCTTTAATCCCAGCACCCGGGAGGCAGAGGCAGGCGGATCTCTGTGAGTTCAACCAGCCTGGGTCTACAAGAGTTAGTTCCAGGACAGGCTCCAAAGCCACAGAGAAACCCTGTCTCGAAAAACCAAAAAAAAAAGAGAGAAAAAGAAAAAAAGAAAAGTACTCTTAACTGCTGAGTCATATCTCCAACCCACCTTGCACCTTCTTTTGAAGCAGGGGTCTCTCTTGTTTCTGCCACTTAGCCACAGACTAGCTAGCCCACAAGTTTCCAAGTCATTCCCATCTGCACTTCCCACCCTGCTATAGGAGCGCTAGAATTAGATGCCAACTACCACATCTGACTTTTTAAATTGTGGAGTCCAGATATCCAAACTCAGGTAGGTCATCAGGCTTGTACAACAAGCACTTTTCTTCACTGGAGTTCATCTTCCTCCTTGTCTCCCATAGCTTATTTAACTTGGAATTTATTTTTATTTTTTAAAGAATTTATTTTAAGCCGGGCGGTGGTGGCGCATGCCTTTAATCCCAGCACTCGGGAGGCAGAGGCAGGCGGATCTCTGTGAGTTCGAGACCAGCCTGGTCTACAAGAGCTAGTTCCAAGATAGGCTCCAAAGCTACAGAGAAACCCTGTCTCGAAAAAACCAAAAAAAAAAAAAAAAAAAAGAATTTATTTTATTCTGTGTATGGGTGTTTTGCTTGCAAGTATGTCTACAGAGGTCAGACAAAGGCATTATCGGATCACCCAGAGCTGGAGTTATATACATTGTGAAGCACCCAGGTAAATCTAGCACCCTCTTCTGTTCTCTGTAGGCACTGCACACACCTAGTGTACAGACATACACACAAGCAAAACACCTACAGATACAACAAATTTTAAAATAAAAGAAAAACTACAAAAAAAAAAAAAAGGAATCTGAATATGACAAGTCATTGGACTTGGTGAGAATTAAGATTTAAATTTGAATTATGGTATTTTTGAAATAGAATCTAAATTAATTATAGGCAAGGAAACAATAAAATATACTATTTTCTGGGCTGGATTTCAGACTAGAAAATTTATAGCTGTAAAAAATTAAAAGGCTGGAAAAATGGCTCATCAGCGAAAAGCATTTGCTAGCAAGCAATCAACTGAATTTAATCCCATGTACACACATGGTAAAATATTCAACTCCTGCAAGATTTCATCCAACCTCTACATTTATATGCATGCACACACACAAGACAACATGTTACTTTTAAAAGTAAATAAAATTATAGTAAAGTCTTTTGATTAATCAGAATTCCCTTGGACATTATCACTGAATTACAGTTATTACACACTACACTAACGAAACACTTGGAGAAGGCAAGTGAGGACTGTATATGGGCAACACTACTATTTTTGCAATGCTATATTTTTGTGTTTTTATAAATCTAAATTAATTCTAAAATGAAAATGAAGAGAAAACAAGAAGAAATTAAGAGTACTTCTAATGCAGAATTACAATTAATGGTCAAAACATTAATCTTGAGTAAATATTTCAAAATTTAAGTAAATTTATATCAACTTACTTTTTGGGTTTCACAGTTTGGCTCACAGCTATGATTCATGAAACGAGAGCAATTCCCCTTTTGAGTGGCATCTATTATCTGGGGGAAAGAAGGTAATTTTAAGTTTTAAAATGAGATCTTCAAACATTCATGCATTCTGAAAAAGCAAGCAAGCACTAAGGCAACTTTAAGGTATAAACCACACATTCTTTTGCCTCTTACCCTATTTTAGAGAAGTTTCTACAACAAAGTAACAAATGGTTAACTGCCTTTTTGGAAGATTTCCGATTACAGACAGTCTACCTAAGGGCGAAATTATCTCATGGGGCAGTTGTTACAGTGTTTGTCTAGAATGTAGAAATCCTGAGTTCAACCTTCAATACTTCATAAAACCAGGCATAGCAGCACACACCTGTAATCCTAAAAACTGAGGCAGAGGCAGGAGGATCAGAAGTTCAAGGTCATCCTGTTTTATTTGCCAAGGTCTAGGCCACAATGCCCCACATCTTTAATCCCAGCACTTGGGAGGTGGGGCAGGCGGATCACTGAAAATCCAAACCAGCTTGTTGAGTTCTAGGTAAGCCAAAGCTACCAGTGAGACCCTGTCTCAAAACCTAACAGAAAATGTCTTGTCTCTCTTACCTACTTTTAGCTATTTCTTACATTTACTGCATTTCAATCTCATATATGAAATAATTCCTTTTGAAACAAATGCTGTGCCACATTTCAGTACCTCTATAACCTGAGTATGTGTTCAAATGCTCTGGAGTGAAAATCTGACAGGCCACATCCAGAGTGGTAGGTCCCTAGACTTAGCATTTCTACCTCGACTATAAAGGCAGATATAAGAATCTAAGCCACAAACCGAAGAGATTTACAAAAATGCAAAACACTTCATTAACATGTCATTTCTACAAAAAGTTTTGTGAGAAACTATTTTTATAGAGTTGTTATTTGTATCAGCAAGTAACATGCTCATGAATATCACTTTTAAATATAATGACGGACATTTCTAAATTTCTCAGCATTAAAATATAACACACATAAAAACATTCTGGGGAATCATCCATGCTTTTTAAAGTTGTCATATGAAGCATGTATGTTTGTATTTATATATAAACACCACCCTCTCCCATCTTTTCATAAATAAATACAAACTATATATTGTTCTGATCCTTTCTGTTTTGTTTTGAGACAAGAGTATTACGTAGCACAAGCTGGCCTCAAATTCCCTATCTAGATAGTCTTGAACTCCTGATCTTCTCCCCAGTGCTGAAATTATAGGCCCTGATCACCACAGCTGGCTACTTATTTTTTTCATTTCTTCTAGCCCCAATTTGTTACTTTAATGATCAATCAGTATACCACTCACACCCCATCACCAATGCAACAGTTTTCATATGTTTCAAAATAAACAAATCCATGCTGCTCACCTCATCATTTTTCAGAGCCATGAAATAGTAGTGGATGTTTTTGTTCCGTGCGTATTCTTTCACCCGCGCTTTAAACTCTTTATGGTCAAGTACCTCTCCACAGTATTCCAAGACGAAGGTGTTCCTACAAAACAATGAAAGCATAACACTTCCAGCCTATACTGAAAATTTACAAACTGAAACAAAACTAAGAAGTATTTTAAAAATATTTATCGCTGGGCGGTGGTGGCGCACGTCTTTAATCCCAGCACTAGGGAGGCAGAGGCAGACGGATCTCTGTGAGTTAGAGACAAGCCTGGTCTACAAGAACTAGTTCCAGGATAGGCTCCAAAACTACAGAGAAACCCTGTCTCAAAAAACCAAAAAAAAAAAAGAAAAAAATTTTTATCATATACTCATTACAGTGGCTGGCCTTGAACCTGAGATACCCTGCTTCAGTCCCGAGTAGCAAGACAAAAGTGCCGGGCGGTGGTGGCGCACGCCTTTAATCCCAGCACTCGGGAGGCAGAGGCAGGCGGATCTTTGTGAGTTCGAGACCAGCCTGGTCTACAAGAGCTAGTTCCAGTGCAGGCTTCAAAGCTACAGAGAAACCCTGTCTCGAAAAACCAAAAAAAAAAAAAAAAAAAAGACAAAAGACATGCATCACCTACTGCTTTCTTAAAATACCTCTTTTCTTTAAAAGACCACTGAGTCTAAGAAACTTTTAAACTGTACAAGCTAGGAAAGAGCACTGAAGAAACTGCATGTCGACAATTGTTAGGAAAAATTCAATACAGCAGCAGTCTTGCTGCTGCCCTTACTTTCAGAGTTCTTTTAATGATAATGATAATCAAATCTGTCTCTGGCTTCTTGGCCAGTCTCACTGCCCAGAATACGTATCAGAAATTTGCATAATACAGCTGTACAAAATTGCAATAGAGGAGCTTTATTTATGCAAAGAGACATTCCCAAGAATAACACAAGATAACTCTGCTTCTTTCACACCAGAAAACAAAAGGAAAGGCAGTGAAGGAAGGGAAGGGGAGAGGAAGAAACTATCTATATAAAAGGTATAAAGCAACATCCATGCCTTCAGACCTGGATTTGGCCTAAAGACCAAATGGCAAGTTGCTTAACTCTGCTATGAACAAGGATAATGAAGTTTCACAAGTAACCTCCAATTATTATTTTTATAATCAATATTCGAGGAGCTAGAGAGATAGTTCAGCAATTAAGAATACTGGCTACTCTTCCAGAAGACCAATGTTCCAGCAACCAAAATTGCAGCTCACAACCATCTGTAATTCCAATTCCATGGGATCCAATACACTCTTCTGACTTATTCTGGCACTAGGTATAAGTGGTAGACAGACATAATTGAAGCAAAACATATATAAAGTAAAAATAATCAAGCCTAAGATGTTTCTTTCTAACGAAAGAACTGTATCATCTTTGTAAGTAATGTGTAATAATGACAAAATTTGAAGCTCTACAAAGGTTGTCCTGTGAATGATGGTTAACTGCTAAAAAATACTTTTCATAGGACACTCACTTATGAAAAAGCAAATTCTCCTCACTAAATCTGATCATGGATGCTTATGTGACGTGGGTCTTATGACAGATAATATAGAGTTTAAAGAAATCAGATCATCTGCCCAAAGTCAGAGTTCCATCCAGCCTAGGATTCAAACCCTACCAGAATGATTACCTGTCCTTTTTTTGTTTTGTTTTGTTTTTGGAGACATGGTCTCTCTGTATAGTTCTGGTTGTCCTGGAACTCGTTCTGTAGACCAGACTGGTCTCAAACTCAGAGATCCACCTGCTTCTGCCTCCCTAGAACTAGGATCAAAGCCGTACACCACCACCATCTGGTCAAATGGGACTTTCTGTTTATTTTTTAGAAATCAATTTAACAAAGTCATTCTACATAATAACCATTACTAAACACCACTGATAACCTTTTTCCTACAAAATGTCTAACCAAATTCAATAACAGAAAATAAAGTGAAAGCAAACTTACGAAGGAAGATCCTTGGCAGCTCGTAAGCCCCAGCCTTTCTTTTCTGTAAGTATAACTTCCACATCTGCATGTTGCTTTCTCTGAAACCGTCTATTCGAACAATAATCTCCATTTGGACATCGAGAAGAACTGAAATGAGAAATGGGTAAATGATAATACCTGTATCATCAAAAAAGAAATTTAAAAAAAAGGTACCTACTTACACTTACAAGACCGACTTGATCACAGAGATTTGCCTGCTCTTCCTCTAAGTGCTTGGATAAAAAGTATGCACCACCTAAACTAGTAACTTTTCCATGTTAAAATAATCAGGCTGGAGAGATTGACAAGCTCTTCTTCCAGAAAATCTGAATTCACACTTCAGCACACACATGGCAACTAACAACCATCTGTATCTCCATTTTCAGGGCATCTTCTTTTGGCTTCTAGATGCACCAGACATGTACTTAGTATGCAGATATAAATGCAGACAAAAATATCCATACACATAAAAAATAAAATAAGGAAAAAAAGTCTTCATCAATCAGATTCGTTTTAAAACTATCAAGTGGCAGTAGTGGTGCACACCTTTAACCCCAGCACTCGGGAGGCAGAGGCAGACAGATCTCTGTGAGCTTGAGGCTACAGAGCCAGTTCCAAGACAGCAAGGACTAAACAGAGAAACCCTATATCAAAAAACCAAAAATAAAATAAAATAAAGAAACCAAACTATCAAACATTTTTAGACAGGCATGGTGGTACACAACATCAATCCTAACAATGGGAGGCAGAGAAGTAGGTAAATCTCATAGCATGTTCCAAACCAGAAAAGGATATATATACTCTGTCTTTAACAATAAAGGGGGGGCATATTATAATGCAGAGCTATTTAACATTTTATAAACTATACTAATCAAGTGTGTAACAGCAGATGATTACTATGGTCAACTATGAACAGAAAACATGGTAGGTTTGGCTATGCATGACTATAATCTCAATGCTCAGGAGGCAGAGGCAGGCAAATCTCTGTTTGAGGCCAGCCTGGTCTACAGAGAGAGCTCCAAAACAGCCAGAGCTATACAGAGAAACCCTGTCTTGAAGGGAAAAAACACAAACAAAAACACAAATTAGGTAGGTTTGTCTATGTACAATTCTGATTAAGTCTGATTATATTAAAGCATACATAGTATTTTTTATTTCAATATATATATATAAAATACATATGCCTGTCTTGTACACATTAATATTTCTGAGAATACTACAATGGGACAGAGGTTTGGGAAAAGGTATTTCACCTTATGCATTTTCAAATTTTAGTGTTTTACTTTATAATCAAAGCTTAAAATTACCACAATTTATCCCACAGGGCCTAAGTATTACAAAAGTAAAAGGAGGACTTAACTAAATGTAGTAGTAGAGGCTGGTCATGATGGCATACAAACCTTAATCACTGAGGACCAGTGCCCTGGAGGCAGAGGCAGGTGGACCTCTGTGTGTTTGAGGTCAGCTTGGTCTATCCAGGGAGTTCCAAGGCAGCTAGAGTTACATAATAATATTATTTCAGAAGTCAAAAAAGTCAAAAAGAAAGAAATGAAGGAAAGAAGGAAGGGAAAAAGGTAGCAATAGAATGTTAGTATTAGCAATAGAACTGGTTCATATAGAACTTATGTGCCAGATGCTATAATCTAATGAGCAATACAGGGGAATTTGTCTTAGTATCTGTTTTCTACTAAATTCTGGAGATTTTATTGCTTATAAATATTTACTTACATATAGGGAAAAGGTTAAAATTATATCCTTCATTATTTCTCATATTTAGAGACACATACTAGGAGAGTAAGAGCAGAGCGGAGTAGTGTACTTACCACTCAATCATGAGGAGACGATTAAGGCAGTCTTCTCCACAGGCTACTTCTCCTTGAGCTCTCTCATCTTTGGAGAGAGGTGTGCACTCACACTGCATCCGCTTAATATCCCGATGGGATTTATTCTTCTTTCTATTGGGTAGAATTTCATGAGATGTAGTGACATAAGTCTCCTGAAGATAATATATTCAACCAAATAAGTACTAAATCTCAGTTTCATATTTATTTCTGTAAATCTACCAATCAAAAGGAAGGCCACACTAAGGTAGAAACAGAGTTCGAGACCAGCCTGAACTCTAAAGGCTCTTTCCCTCTATATCCCCACAACCTCACCCCATCCCACAACCCCTCCCCCGAAAACAAAGAGGAGGAGGAGAAAAGAGGATAAGATGATGATAATGATCTTGTCGTTAACATTTGCTAGATAAAAGCCAGATGAGGTTGTATATGTATATGTGGTGGTATAAATAATCTAAGCTTTTCAGGAGCCTGAAGGAAAGACACAAATTCAAGGCCTGGTTAAACCATGAGTGCCAAGTCCAGCCAGAACACTTTAAGACTCTGTATGGAGCCCAGGGGATAGAGAATTCTGGAAACAAAGTCTGGGGAATATAGCTCGCTCAGCGAAGCACTTGCTAATATCATACAAATAGGCCTTAGGTTCAATTCCTCAGTACCAGAGGAGGGAGGGAGGGAAAGGAGTATGTGGCAATGAGGGGAAGGAATAAGTTTAAGTCTTCTCATCTTGAAATTCAACCCTTACTTTCTAGTTCAGGTCAAATCACACCAATTTTAGGAGAAAATAGAAAAATTTGTAAGTTTCCAATAATGAGGTGGCTGGCTAGCTAAGGTTAGACCAAGGTGGCACATGCCTTTATCACAGCACTCTTAGGAATCGAAGGCAAGAAGTCTTGGGTTCTACAGGCTCAGGGAAATAAGATCAACTGCTAAATAAAAGTTTGTATGAAAGGTTCGAGAAATGGTTCAGTGGTTGAGAGCACTGGCTGCTCTTCCAGAGGTCCTGAGTTCAATTTCCAGCACTCACATGGTGGCTCACAATCATCTAAAATAGGATCTGATGCGCTCTTCAGGCAGGCAGGTATACATGCAGAATGCTCATATACATAAAATATAAATAAAATCAAAGTTTGTATGGGACTAGAGGGATGGCTCAATAGTTAGGAGCACTTGCTCTTTTGCAGAGGACCCAAGTTTGACTTCCAGCACCAATGTGGTGGCTTACAGCTTGTCCATAACTCCAGTTCCAGGGCCCTTTTATGGCCTCGGAATCACCAGACATGCAGGTAATGTGCATTTATACACATAAAACAAAAGTAAATCTACATTTTTTGTAGGTATAAAATTCAGTCTCAAAAAAGTCAGGCAACTGTGGCATACACTTTTAATCCCAGCACTCAGGAGGCAGAGCAGGTGGATCTCTGAGTTTGAGGTGAGCCTGATCTACAAAGCAAGTTTCAGGACAGCCAAGACTGTTGCAAAAAGAAATCCTGTCTTGAAAAAAAAAAAAATAAACTATTTAATCAAGAGCTTTGATTCAACCAGATCCAGGTACAATGGCACATGCCTATAATCCCAGCACTGGGGAGGCTGAGGCAAAAATACCAGTTTTATACCAGCCTTGGTTACTTAGCAAGCTCTAGGCCAGCCTGCGGTTTCGCAAGAGAAGGAAAGTGTGTATATAACTGAACCAAATCTTTTATGAGACCCCTTAGTGGTATATATCAGACTTGAATACATCTGTTTAAAATGTATAGTACTAGTTCAAGAAGAGGCAAAGGCAGGAGGATAGAAAGATCAAAAGAGATCTGGGCCAGTCCAGGTAATATAATAAGACATAATCTTAAAAATAAATGCAAAAATTTCAGAAGCGAAATTTTCTCAAAAAAGTATTCTGGTAGAATTAGGCTAATCAAGTTCTATTAAGTTCATAAAAACCCATGACAAAACTGATAGTGGTGACAAGTACTTGTAGTCCCAGCACTTGGGAAGTGGAAGCAGAAAAACCAGGAGTTCAAGGCCAGCCTGAGCTGCATGAGACTTTGTCACAAGAAAAAAAAATAATAAATGAATTAAAAAAAAAGTCTTCTTAACCTTTGTACACAGTAAAAAAAATTTAACAGAATGTTCAAAGTGCTTAAAGGGATGACAACTAGACTGAACCAGGAGGGAACGCTACACAAAAGGAAAGGGCTCAGCAGAAAGTATACACTAAGATCACCGTCAAGGTGGAGAGATATGGCTCAGCAGTTAGTGCGCTTGCTGTGCTTCCAGAGCATCAGGAAGCAGCCACCTCAGGTAGCTCAGAAGAAAAAACAGATACCACTTTTCTTAAAGACAGAAAAAAATGAAAGGAATCTATTAGTAAATATAAACAGAAAAGGACATTTTATAGATTGTTATTCTACATTTTATTACTCTTATTTCAGTCTAAACTGCAGAAAAGTTTGTTATTTTCTTTTCTTTACAAAAAAGCAGCACAAACGTATTAACAAAAGCATTAGTTAGGCTCACCTTTCTGTTAAATAAACGTTTTCTTCAATAAGATCAAAGTAACAGGGCATCTTTCCCAGCTTGGCAAATTCTTTCCACCGCTGTGGGTCCCTAAAGTCATCCATAGCACAGGAAGGCCCCATCAGCCCCGAGTGGAGCGGCACTGATGTCTCTCCTGGCTCACTCTCCACTCTAACTTTCTTTCTAGCCTGTAGCTCACAATCACTTTCAGAATCACTCTCCAATTCTTGCCTTCGTTTTTTAGGAGGTCCTCTTTCTTTTATGTCATTTTTCTCAAAGTTTTTTGAAAACTCTTTTCTTTCATTCGTAACTATAGAATCCTTAGTTGAATTGCTGCTTATTTCAGGTGCTTGCACTGATCCCTTGTCCTTTTGATGGAAGAAAAATTTATTGGACTGGCTTGAAAAATGTGATCCACTTCGTTGATCCCAATTCTCCTCTTCTTCCCGATCATCTGTTAAAGAATCCGGTACCTGCCCTTGAATTCGATCATAAGCAACCCCAGTTCCTGGAGGTCTGCCTGCTGATCTTGGATCCCAATAGCCATTGCCTTGCCAGTAATTATGGGTTCCACCAAAATGTTCAGCATTTTGTTGATATTTGTGTGTGCCACAGGCTCCATAGCTGCTGTCAGGTTGCTGGTATGTGCTAGTGGGCCTTTCTTGTTGGGAGAAGTCCCATCCTATATTTCTGAGCTCTTCTGATGAGTGCAAGCCATCCATACGGGAAATGTCACAAGAGGAAGAAAAGTTCATCTCTGTTTTTCCTAGTCTACTACTATCAGGCCTATTAGAGAAAATTATCTGTTGCCGAGACTTACTTGGGATATCTTCAAAATCATCAGAATAAACTGGTAGCTCTTGTGACCTAGATGTTTTGGCTCTTACTGTGTCTTCTGAATTTAGGTGACCTAGAGGGTCAGATTTCAAGTCTGTATGACTTGTACTATCAACCCCATCACTTTGAGAATGAGCAATTTCAGGTAGGTGATTATCTACTTTTCTGCTGAACTGTGAATAAGAAGTTTCTAAATTCCTCTCTGTTCCTTTATGAAGGAAGAATTTTTCAGTCTGAGGAAAGCATTTACTTGCCATACTCTCAAACTTATCCTCATATGAATGTCTCCGTGACTCTAATCTTTCATCTTCCCAGTGGTCGGAATAATGTCGGTAGCTATGACTGCTCCGAGAAGAACAGGGACTTGTCTCTTCCATGGGCAAAGTAGAATTCTTTGGCACAACCACAACCGACTGGAGACGGTTTCTTGGGATACTGCTATCATCAGATTCTGTACCTTCTGAATCACTTTCGTCACTTGAACTTCCAGAAGATCCAGAATAATCTTCATGGATAGTAGATATAATTTCAGGAGCATTACCACTACTGTCACATTTTAAGGTGTAAGTTATACCATCACCGTCTTCCATGGTTAAGTTCAAATCGTAAGAAAATACAACCTCTGAGTCATCAGAAGTATGTGTATGTCCTCTTCCTTCTTCCTCATCTAAGATTTCTGGTCTTCCTCTTCTATCATGCAATATGGAATTCTCTTCTTCTTGAGCCTCTTGCAAAGACTGCCCAGATAATACATTATTGTGCCTGCTTTCCCAAGAAGCAAATCCCTTTCCTGAATCAGGAAGGGCACTACCCACTTCTGTTTCTTTCCCTGCATACTTTAAAAACTCTGTGCTTTTTTTACTCTGCACTGCATCTAGAACTGAAGATGTATTCTCGTCACATTTTTTTATTCCTGGCGGAAGGCTCTGAAAAGATGAAACAATACCTGAGCTCCCTATTGACTCATACAAATCATCAAAATGGTTAGGTGAGGCTGAACTAGTGCTACCGATGCTCTGCTTATATTCATCACATGCAAATTTTGAGTGTTGATCTGTCGGCTCTCTATTATCACATATAACTGTTTTTGATTCCAAATGCACATTCATAAAGCTATTTGAAGAAATCTTCATAACTGAAGGTTCAATATTTTCAGCTTCAGAGTTCTCATTTGGAGAACAGCATCTATCTGAATCTTTGGTTTTGTAACAAGAATGTCTCTTATCAGTTGATTCTTTAGTTAATGTTTTGGAATATTCTACAGTCTTACCTGGCAAAGACATGAGTTTATCATGATGTGGTGACAACAAAGGTTCTGTTTCCCTAAATGGACTTTTAGACTTACTACAGCTATCATCTGAGTCTTTTTCTTTACATCTACCTATATTCTGAAATCCATTTGATGAAAGCATGCAAGGAGATACCTCTGATCCAGTCACACTATCATCAGAAGTCATTGAAATAGCATCTGTTTTAGAGGCACAAAAAGTTGCCATATCAGAATCTGTCTCTGGAGATCCATTTATATTTAATTCAATAGAACAGAAACTTAACTGATCATTTTTCACTTTTGATAATGACTCTAATTCTTTAATATTATCAAGGCTATCATGGCCTATAAATTCAGTCTTAAGAATAGGAGATTCATCTAGCTTTTTAAAAGTAGGTGAATCATTTAATTGATTTGATGGAGATGGAGACCCAGTCTTTTCTCTTTCAGAAATTTTATTAATTGTTCTTAATTCACTACCTTTTGAACAAGGAGTCTGCAAATTAAAAGAATGTGATTGTTTGCTTTCTTCATTTAATTCTGCACAACAGAAAGAATTTTTAAATTTATCAGACTTAGATATGGGTTTTGAAAGGGCAGATTTGTAACGGGAAGCACTGTTATCATGCTTAGAATAGGAGGACCCCCGTCGGAATCCCAGTTCAGTTGGGGAAGAACAACATCTTTTTATGGATTCATGCTCTGAAGTCCGCTTGGATTCTCTTTCTAGTTTTGAAGAATACTTTCCTCTTCTCTCCATCTCTAAGTAAGAGGTCTCAGTTTTACAGTCCCGATCAAATTTAGAGTAAGATGATGATGTCCTTAGGTCTCTGTAGGAATGGGATGAGGTGCGCCTTGGATATGACTTCTTATACTCATCTTCAGAGTCTGAGCTCTCCCGTGCCCTGTTATCTGTATAGGGCCGAGAATATCGTGTCCTTTCACGGTAAGGGGAACTCCTATGGTAGCGCCGATCAGAATCATAATAATGAGATCGCTCTGACCGAGAATAAGACAAACTAGTTCTAGAGACTCTGTCAGATCTAGAACGAGATCGGCTCCGCCTTCGGTCTCTTTCAGACCTACATCGGGAAGATACATACCGAGTATCTCTTTCAAGTTTTGAGTAGCTAAAGTATTTATCATCTCTCTCTGTTTTAGATCTCGATGACTTCCCCAAATCCTCACTTTTTGAAGGTGCTGAGCTCTTTTTAAAATCTCTTTCCTTCTCGATGCTTGTGGAAGATTTTAAATCATGTGATCTTTGACTGGAGGAAGTCCGTACAGAATCTTCATCAGATTCTGAACCAAGAAACGTGCCTTCAAATTGTGAAGATTTCTTCTTAGAACTTGCTTTTTTAGAACTGAGGCTTATCTTAGAACCATCTGAAACTTCTTCTTCCTTCCCAATATGGGAATCTTCTCTTTGCAAGGGATTATCTGCTTGTTCCTTCAACGTTTGAATTGTGTATTCTTCCAAACTGTTAGATACAATATCCTGCTTCATATCCACCTCTAAAGATTCTGGTACAATTTTAACTGGTGGTTCTTTCTGAGCTCTATCCACTGTTAAGGGTACTGATGCAGTCATTAGTACTGTTCCTGGAGGGTGTGGCAGGGCCACTGGTTCTGATATTGGTGCTGATGGTAAGGGTGACGTGGCTTGGGGAGGTGGAGGAGGTGGAGGTGGAGATGAAGGTGGTGAATCTATAGTTGATTCTGCTATGACTGCTGGTAACTGTATTGTAGGGGGAGGGGGAGATGCTACCGCTGAGACTGTAGTCAGCTGTGGCCTGGATGTCACATGAAGCAGATGTTTCTTAAAATGAATTCTACCCAATTCCACTCTTGACTTTGGTGGGGAAGATTCTTCTGTAGTAGGAAAAGTATCTCCTGTGTCCATTTTAACTTTAGGGTTTGAGTCTACTTGAAGAGTTGTAGCTGGGGAGTTTGGAGAATCACTTTGCTTTTCATTGCTAAGTGCAGTTAGAAACCTGTTCTGTAAAGTTTTCTTTGTAAGACTGAAGCTGAATGACACCTTCTGTCGTCCCTGTTCCTCCAAATTAACTTTTGTCTTCGTGCCTTTGGGCAAAAATCGACTAGAAGCAACACCTTTGAACATTGGTCCTTTGATGAAACCTGTTTTCTGCACATTTTCAATCTTTGCCTATAAAAGAACAAAGCAATTATGGTAATAAATGTTTTCTTTCAAATTGTGAATATCATATTCAAATTGTCAATATCAAAATTTAAAATGTCAGAGAAAACTTAAAAATCATTAACAGTAGTATGATTTTTACTATGCTACAAATGTAGCTTTACATTTATGAATTTAGCTTTTCATTATAAAACATTTTAGGCATAATCAAAAATATAGAGACTAACAAATCACTAACTAGTCATCCCCAACTTAAACAATTGCCTGTATATTTTTTTTCCATTTAATCCTATATTATCCACGTTGGCAGTATTTTCTAGATATCTATCTTTTTCCTTTTTTTGTTTTATGTGTTGGTTTTTATTTTTATTTTTTTGTGTTAGTGGTGTTTTTTTGAATTTTGGTTTTGAGGCATAATCTCACTATGCAGCCCAGGTTTGCTTTGAGCACATATTAATCCTCATGCTTCCACCTCCCCAGCGCTGGGTTACAATGTTGCACTACTATGTCAGCTCAAGCAGCATTTTTTCTTTTCTTTTCTTTTCTTTTTGATTTGTTTTGTTTTTCAAGACAGGGTTTCTCTGTAGCTTTGGAGCCTGTCCTAGAACTAGCTCTTGTAGACCAGGCTGGTCTCAAACTCACAAAGATCCAGCTGCCTCTGCCTCCCAAGTGCTGGGATTAAAGGCGTGCGCCACCACAGCCCGGCTCAAACAGCACTTTCAACAACAACAACAAAAAATGTTTTAACCTGATATGTAGATGATGTTTATATACATTTATATACCTTAGTATACAAAGCAGTTTGTTCTTGTGTTTTACTTATCTAAAAAACATGAAAGATCAAATAAGCCAAAGATCTCCTAGCATCACATAAAATCAGTAGAGTACAGAGTAAAAAATATTTATGAGCCATACACTAGAGAATATTAAATTAATAGCTCTAAAATGAAGAAAAAAATTGTTTGGGGTATTTTTATTTTTAAAGCAGTGATCAACAAGCACCACTTTAATGACCTTCCCTGGTACGAATTAGCCTCTTACTGCATTCATTTTAAAGATAAAGTAGCCAAAAAAGGGTCTGGCCTTCTACTGTACTAGAAATTACTCTGCTTTAGCACACTACCACTATCTCTGCCTGGCCTACACACAAATTTGGTAATGCTAATTTATTCTCTAATATTACTATCTAAAACAAGATACAGCTAAGAAGTCTTTTCCAGCCGGGCGGTGGTGGCGCACGCCTTTAATCCCAGCACTCGGGAGGCAGAGGCACGCGGATCTTTTTGAGTTCGAGACCAGCCTGGTCTACAAGAGCTAGTTCCAGGATAGGCTCCAAAGCTACAGAGAAACCCTGTCTCGAAAAACCAAAAAAAAAAAAAAAAAAAAAAAAAGTCTTTTCCATTATCTGATGAAGTATCTGACAAACCACTAAAGAAAATGGTGGGAGTCATAAGTTAAAAGTTAAAGGCATAACCTAGGTTGTTGAAAAGTTAACAGAAAACCAGGCACAAACTCAAGCATATATAAACAGAGATAAGTCTGCTTCTGTTCTCCAGCACTGAAGGGTAGGCACCACCACACCCCGGCCTCAAGCCTATATTAAAGACTAATATCAGGAGAGCAAGTCAAGAACAAATTAAAAATTTGCCATCTATAACATTTTTCTAATAAATGTTCTTTAATTTATTTTGGCCATTTAAGAGAGTAATTTTCCTCCTGCATATGATATAATTGAAAATCAGTTCTAAAGCTGGTGCAGTGGCACACGCCTTTGATCCCAGAATTCTGGGGGCAGAGGCAGGCAAATCCTTGAGTTTAAGGTCAGCCTGGTGTACAGAGCAAGTTCCGGGACAGCCAAGGCTAAATAGAAAACTCTTGTCTTGAAAAACCAAATAATAAGAAAAAGTATACATAATTTCAAGTGAGGAAATAATACATATGTATTAGATTACTCATATAGCAGTGGTTTTCAAATATTTAACAATTAAATTTTACATGGAAACTTACTAGAGACAGATAAAAAGATAAAAATCTGTATGTAGAACTGCTAGTTTCTGCCACCTTTCTAAATTTCTTTCTTTCTTTCTTTTTTGGTTTTCTAAGACAGGGTTTCTCTGTGGCTTTGGAGCCTTTCCTGGAACTAGCTCTTGTAGACCAGGCTAGCCTCAAACTCAGAGACATCCGCCTGCCTCTGCCTCCCAAATGCTGATCCCAAAGCATGTGCCACCACCGCCTGGCCACCTTTCTAAATTTCTTGAAACTTTTAAGTTTAAAATTATTTTCTTGTTATATACAATATCCCTCATTAAAATGAGTTATTTTAATTATTGAGCAAAACTATTAATTTCATTTCACAATCAAATATTTTCAGCTTTTATCTAGATTCTAAAATGTACTTAAAAACCATTTCTCGAATGACTAGCTCAATTATACCTACCTCATTTTCTTCTTCTCTATTCCCATTCAGCCAAGAAAACATGCAAAAGAATAAAAAGGATCATAAATACTTAAACAAAATGAAACTTTTTGTTAAAATAGATACTTAATGTAACCTATTCTTTCATTGTGACAACTCTGTAACAACTACTTCCGAAGCTAGTGCAAGCCACTATGCTAAGTACTAGAGCACAAAAATAAGCAAGGCAGTACCTGACCTAGAAGAGATTTTATTTTTCTAATAAGTAGCAAAATACAGATGTTACAAAAGCAATTCCTACATAAAGGAGTAAATATAAGGACTAAATACATACAATGTAGTAGCAAAGTGGACAACTGAGTTTAATAAAAACAAGAATGCAAAAAAATCCCGACAAATGGATTAGTTCTTAGAGAATGTACTTTTGGAGTGATCCTAGGCAAAAGGTAAAGATTAAAACAGAACAGCTCCTACAAGTAAACTAAAAACCATTCACTGTTATCTGATAACAGTATATGATAGAAGATAGAAAAAGGACACAACTAAATGGAATAAGGAACAGTGGGCATGTTTCTGATGAAGAATCACATTTTTATGCATGGGTAGATGGGTCCCAATTTCTTATTTTTTTAACTTATTTTATTTAGTAACTATTCATCAGTTCCTTTGCTAAACACAAGATATATACTGTGTTCTGCATCACTACTTCGTATATTTAGCACCTAGTATTCTAACAAAGATACACAGATTCCTATGAATAATCAAGTATCAAGTCTGGTAAGCACTAGTGTACCAAGGCATATTGGGGACTATCTACATGAGGAAAGGAAAGTTATCAAAGGGTATACGGTATACACATATGTTGCTTTGTCCACATACACTTGTGTGGACTATGTGGCAAGCAAGCCTCAAGTACGTTCTAAGGGCTCCTTAAATGTACAAAAATCCTCTCTCCAAACGTAGGTCTGAATAGTAATTCAGTTAATCCATTAACAAGCATCTATGGAAGTTAGAACTGTAGGGTAAAAGGGACAACTGGAGCAGGAAAACAACCAATCACTGAGCACCCTGACTCTGAACCCAGAGCCAGTGAAAGAAACACCCTGGATTTGAGACCTGAGCCAGGAAAGAAACATCTTTATCCTTCAACCCAGAACTAAAGACTGTGCCCTGGCTCTAAAACTAATATCAAAGATACACACATTGTCCCTAGAATCAGGGCCAGTGAAAGAAAATGCCCTGGTCCTAAGATTAGAGTTGAAAAGCAAAAAAGAACCAACAAAAGAAACACAGTTTGGCCATAAAGTCAGAGCCATCTCTGCCTCTGACCAGCTAAACTAACCAATCTCTGAGCAAGGACAAACTGACCAATCCCCCTTCTCCCTGGGAAAACTCCACCCCTAAAAAGCCCTATATGCCTCTCTGCCCCTTCAGTTAAAGGCTGCCCTAAGGCTGCCAGGGGCTGCCTTTAATCCCTTCCTGGCAGAGGCAGCGAGTCTCCTGGATTCTTCCTTCCCAAATAAATCTTTCTCAAGGGACCTTCATTTTGCAGGTGCAGACTAGAAGAACCTGGCTGGGACGTCCCTTAGAAGACTGAGCTGAAAAATCTTGCTGAGATGCTCTCTAGGGAGCCTCAAGCAGAGCAGACCAGAAGAACCTTGCTAAGTCTGCCTCTGAGAGCTCTCAATTGTAATAAGATATATTGATGAAAATCTGGCTGGGTGGTGGTGGCACACACCTTTAATCCCAGCACTGGGGAGGCAGAGGCAGGCAGATTTATGAGTTACAGGATAGCCAGGGCAACACAGAAAAACTGTCTCACAAAAACAAACAAACAAACAAAATCAACAAAAATCAAATCTAGTGCTGAAGAGACAGCTCAGCAGTTGAGAAAAATTGCTGCTCTTTTAAGGACCTGGGTTCAGCTCTCAGCACCCACATGCTAGTGCACAGTCATCTGTGCTCCAGTTCCAGGGGATTCAACATGAGCACCAAGAATGTAAATGGAAAGTGAATGTAAGCACACACACATAAAATACATACATACATCTAAGAAAGAAAAAGTTAAAAGAAAAAGCCAGCTGTGGATGCCAAGCCTTTTCATCCAAGCAAACTTATCTGTGCAAATTCCAGACCAGCTTGATCTATATGACAACCTTCAGGCTAACCAGACCATGTGTCAAAAAACTAAACAGATGGGTTTGGAAGATGGTTCTGTGGTTAACAGCAAAGGGCATTCAGCTCCTAGCAATCACGCTACAACACCTAAAAACCATCTGTAACTCCAGTTCAAGAGAATTCAACACTCTCTTCACACACACATACACACACAATCACACAAAGTGACTGCCTAACATAAACAAAGCTCTGGGTTCCTTCCTCAGTACTTGGGGCAAAAACAAAAAAAACAAAACCACTAAGCCGGGCAGTGGTGGCACACACCTTTAATTCCAACACTTGGGAAACAGAGGTAGGTGGATTTTCGAGTTTGAGGCCAGTCTGATCTACAGAGTGAGTTCCTAGACAGCCAGGCTACACAAAGAATCACTGTCTCGAAAAATCCATAAAAATAAACAAACAATAATATTAATAGAGAAAAAGATGAAACAAGCAAAAGGAAAGATCTCGAATCCAATCTATTATCATTTTGGTCTACAAATCCTTCTAACACATTTGAGTGTCTGTGTGGCTTTTATTTAAACAATGATATTTCTAGGTACTGTAACCATACTATTACAAACCATTATGTATTTCACTTTGTTCCTTAATCCTAAATACAGTTGGTAGCAAAAAACATGTATAAATTAGAGTATCACTGAAAAGCATTAGGGGAGAGCTTTAAGAGCTGGAAACCCACATAAAGGAGGGAAGAAAGAACAGACCCACATGGATGTCCTCTGACAATATATAGGTCATGGCAGGTGCAGGCCACATTCACACATCACATAACAACCCCTCCACTCGTTCATGCATATAGCAATAATTAAAAAATTGTGAAATTATTTTTAACAAAGGAGAGCTACAAAGAGATGAAGACAGAATCAAATTTCAAAATAAAATCTAGGCCTTGTGGCATGAAGCTGTACACCAGTCACTTAGAAGGCTGAAGAAGGACTGACTAAACAACATTAACAAGGCTCTTATCTCAAACACACTACCTAGGCAAGGTTGTTTACACCTGTAATTCTAACACTTGGGAGGTAGAAGCAGAAGGAGCACAAGTTCAAGGCCATTCTTGATTACATAGCAAAGTTCAAAACTAGCCTGGATGGTATATAAGATACAGGCTCAAATAGGGTGATGGGCAGAAAGTGGGCTACGGAATGTAGCTCTTGTCTAACATGCATGCAATACCAGGTTTAATAGCCAAGACTGAATAAACTAGGTGAAGTACTGCATGCCTGTAATCCTAGCACTTGAGCGGTAGAGCCAAGAGAAACAGAAATTCTAAGTCATATTCAATTACACAGTGAGTTCAAGGCCAATCTGTGCTACATAAGAGGTCACCAACCAGATGCAGGAGGCAAAATGAGAATGCTTTACTGAGAAAAGGTACCAAGCCGCAAGGCTAAACCTAAAAATTCTCGGTGAATTTAAGTCATAAGAGCTAGTTAGTAAAAAGCGTGAGCAATAAGGCCAAATGGTTTAAAATTTATATAAGCCTCTGTGGGTTTATTTGGGACTGAATGGCTGCAGGAATGGGCGGGACAGAAACTTCTGCCTACACTCTGCCTCAAGAAAACAAAAGTTAGAATACATACATTGGGGCTAGAGAAAAGAACTAAGAGCACTGACTGCTCTTGCAGTGGACACTGATCCAATTCCTAGCACCCATAAGGCATCTCACAACTGTCTCTAACTCATCTGTCACAGGGTAGCTGACATTCTCTTCTGACCTCCAAGTACACTGCATACCTGTGATGCATAAGCATACATGCAGGCAAAACACCCATAAAGTAAAATAGAAAAAAATAACAAAAAAACACATATACCCCAGGGGAAAAAAACATACAAATATACAACTAAAATTACATCTTCCCAGAAAAAAAACTATAAATCTGCATATCCTTATATACATAAGAGATGAGAGACCAAAGAAGAACAGTATGAGTAGTAGCAAAGGGAAGAGCAACATATTTTTCTGGGTTTCAAACCAGTGCCTGTTCACTCACTGCCGCTACTGCTTATGCTTTTGTTTGTTTGTTTTCAACACAGGGCTTCTCTGTGTAACAATCCTGGGGTCCTGCTATCCTGGAACTCACTTTGTAGACCAGGCTGACCTCAAACTCACTGAGATCCTCCTGCCTCTGCCTCCTGAGTGCCAGGATTAAGCCGTGCACAACCACTGCCTGGCTGAATCACTGCCTTTCCTCCCGCCCCCTTTTCAGCACCTATTCACTGCTTCTTATCACATAGTGAAACTGAGACTTGAAAGTTTAGAAACTTTTACAACATGACCTTAACCAATGACCAGGTCTTGCATTCTTTAAAGATCTTTATTAGGAAATAAAGTCAAAGTTACAAAAAATAGTATTGTACTCTACCCAACTCTCCTCAACAGTAGCCATAGAGCTTAAGTACAATATGAAATCGGAGATGTTATCAGTTACATTTCAAGTTTCATTTTTGTGCTCTAATAATGAAACATTGAACAAAAGCAACTTAGGGTAAGAGTTTATTCAATTAACATTTCCAGGTTACAGTCCACCATCCTAGGAAGTCAGGGCAGGAAGTCAAGTAGAAACCACAGAAGAACACTGCTGTTTTGATTGCAAGCTCAAGTTTAGCTTTCTTATAAATAGCCCAGAACTATCTGCCTAAAAACTGGTGCCGTTCACAGTACACAAGCACTCATACATTTGTTAATAAATATGATACAGGTCAATATGATCTGTGAAGAAAGGTAACTCCTAAATCAATGCTTTACCCTCTATGACTCTATAGGCTGTCTCAAGTCAACAACTAAACCTAACTAGGACCAAAATTACTGCTCAGTAGATTATATTTTGCCACTATTTTTTCTAAACACGAAACTCAAATTCATTTGTGTATAAACACAGTTCAATGCAATTTCATCCCGTGTAGTTATGTGTAACCACCACTACAAACAAAACATAACTGTTCAGTGGCTCAATTATTCTCAGTGTCTACATTTTAAAATTTGTATGTGAATGGATGTTTTGCTTGTCTGTGTGTATGTGCATCATGTGAGTGCCTGGTGCCCTTGGAGGCCACAAGAGGGTGCTGGATCCTCTGTAACTAGAATTACAGATGGTTGTGAGTGGCCAAGTAAAACTGAAGCCCAGATCCTGTGTACTTACCCTCTGAGTCATCCAACCCTCTAGTCTAGTTTTTAATTTTTTCTAGGAACTCAATTTTGTTGTGTTTAAAAGTTATTGATCCATGACAGTGGAAAAAAAAGAAAAAAGTGTCCAGTTTATATTATATATAAAACATTCATAATGGTCCTTGAATTTTCTGGCACATCACTGTACAATATCCTAACTTCAGTCTACAGCAAAACTGCAAGAGACAGATGATGCTAAGCTAGCAAGGCTCTAGTATTAGTAACTATCAAAATCTTCTTAATCAATATGTTAAGAACTGGGGATGTGTTTCCTCATACTGGGTGGCCTTGTCCAGCCTAATACAACTACTGCAACTTGATATGCCACATTTGGTTGATATCCATGGAAGCCTGACTTTTTCTGAAGAGAAAGAGGAGTGGATAAGGGAGGGAATGGGGATAGAGAGACTGCAAGGAGAGGAGAGGGGAAACTGTGTGGTCAGGGTGTGTGTGTATGTGTGTGTGTAAAATAGTGAAGAAAAAAAAAAGAAACTGGGGATGGCCAGGCAGTGGTGGTACACATGTCTTTAATCTCAGCACCTGGGAAGCATAGGCAGGCAGGATCTCTGAGTTGGAGGCCAGTCTGATCTACAGAATGAATTCCAGGATGGTTAGGGCCACACAGAGAAACCCTGTCTTCAAAAACCAAAAACAAAGAACTGGGGCTGTAGCTCAGATAGAGTGCTAACAGATAAAGAACATGGATATGAGGCCCCAAGCTTGGTTCTCAATAATGAAATAAAATTTTAAAAAGAAAAAACTTATAAAACCATATATATATATATATATTTCATATATATAAATATTTTCAGTAAGCATATACCCATCTGAAAAATATGCTATCATATTTTAATCCCTGCCCCTCATTTCTTGTTGTCTAGTATCACACCATTATTATCTTCTTCAATAACAAAGAAAAAAATACTCGCCAGCGCGGTGGTAGCGTACGCCTTTAATCCCAGCACTCAGGAGGCAGAGGGAGGGCAACTTGGTCTAGTTCCAGGACAGGCTCCAAAGCTGGAGAAACCCTGTCTCAAAAAAAAAAAAAAAAAAAAAAAAAAAAGCACCTGACCAATGTAATTATGCAGGAAAATCTTTTCTATTCAGTCAACACTATTTTAATGTGTTCATATCAACTAATAACAGTACTTCTTACACAAACCATTGTTAATGTGCAATACATAGTATATGTATAATAGGCAATATTGCTGATAATTGCACAACTGGCTTTCTATGTTATCGCATAATAAAAGTTTGTTTTTTAATGGGCCTGGTAAAGTTACCATAGAGTATACCTATTTTGATTTCTTTAATGAAACCTTTGAAATACATTTTTACCAATTTCTCTCTCTTTCTTTCTTTCTTCCAAGACAGGGTTCCTCTATCCCTGGCTGTCCTTAAACTCATTCTGTAGACCAGGCTGGCCTTGAACTGTGAGATCTGCCTGCCTCTGCCTCTCAAGTACCAGGATTAAAGGTGTGCACCACCATACCCGGCTTTATTTTATGTGCATTGGTGTTTTGCCTGCATGTATGTCTGTGTAACCAGAGTGTAATGTATATGTATCCAGGGTGTCAGATCCCCTGGAACTAGAGTCACACAGACAGTCATGAGCTTCATGTGGGAGATGGAATTGAACCCCGGTCCTCTGGAAAAGCAGCCAGTGCTCTCAACTGCTGAGACATCTCCCCAATTTTTACCAATTTCTAATTAGGTACTTTATTGTATGTTAATAAAATTCACCTCTTTGGCTAACCCGACTATACTTTCAGCACAGAAGCAGTACTATAAAATATGTAGTTTATGTTTTAGAATACATAGAGTTGCCCTGGGAATAAATTATTGGCAGTTTTACATATATATGTGTGTGTGTGTGTGTGTGTGTGTGTAAATAAATAAATAAATATATATACATATATATATATTTTTTTTTTTTTTGGGTTTCTCTGTGGCTTTGGAGCCTGCGCTGGAACTAGCTCTTGTAGACCAGGCTGGTCTCGAACTCACAAAGATCTGCCTGTCTCTGCCTCCCGAGTGCTGGGATTAAAGGCGTGCGCCACCACCGCCTGGCGGCAGTTATATTTTTAACCAGACAAAAAGAAAAAAGAAAAAGAGAAACAGAAAGTCAAGGCTAGCCAGGCATGGTGGGAGGCAGAGGCAGGTACATCTGTGTTTGAGGACAGCCTGATCTACAGAGGAAGTCCACCCTATCTCGAAAAACCAAGACAACAAAACAAAACTGACAACAGTGAGATAGCTCAGCAGGCACATGCCACCAAGTCTGACTATCTGATTTCAATCCCTGGAATTCACATGACAGACAGAAGGGAATGACTCCCAAAAGTTGCCCCTAACCTCCACAGGTATATAGGTACTCACACACATAACAAAAAGCTGGAGAGATGGCTCAGAGGTTAAAAGCACTGGCAGCTCTTCCAGAGGTCCTTAGTTCAATTCCCAGCAACCACACGGTGGCTCACAACCATCTATGAGATCTGGTGCACTCTTCTGGCGGGCAGGCATACATGCAGACAGAACATTGTATACATAATAAATAAATTTTTCAGAATATTAAAAAAAAAACCCTTCCTAAAGAGAAGGTCTAACTATACTTGGCAAGGGAGTGGGCAGTAGCAAGAGCTATTAGTCAGAAACCACCACTTGCTCCAGATTCTTGCAAGCCCATAGCAGTGCTCCCAGTAAGCAGCCCTTCTACGGGGCCTGTTTGCACGATTATATTCTTATCAACACCCACACCATCCCAATCTATTTTCACTAGCAAGATGTTAGCATTTGACAGAAAAAGCACTCTAAAATAAAAGGCAGCTTTAGAGACTCACACCAACTTTAGAACTCAATTTAAATAACCAATTTACTTACTCAGCTGGAAAAGCCACTAAGTAGCCCCTAGGCCTGACCAAAATGAAACAAAGGACTACCAGACCTTACTGTTTTTTAAAATGCCTCATTTGTGTTTAGCAAATACAGGTAATCATAAACTATCTCCAAAATTTAAATACAAATATACTCAGATTGAAAAAATGGTATGGTTACCTGAATGCTCTAAGAAAAGGCCTTAAAAGTCATATATTAAAACACTGGGGAATAAGATGGATCCTGATAACATGATGTCTCCAACAGCTCAGCCAAAAGTAAATTTCAAAAAAAAAAAGAGACTGGTAAAATGGCCCACCAGGTAAAAAGCATGGCTCAGCCTCAGTTCGATCCCTGGAACTCAAGTTAGAAAGAGTGAACTGCCAGGCGGTGGTGGCGCACGCCTTTAATCCCAGCACTAGGGAGGCAGAGGCAAGCGGATCTTTGTGAGTTCGAGACCAGCCTGGTCTACAAGAGCTAGTTCCAGGACAGGCTCCAAAGCTACAGAGAAACCCTGTCTCAACACCCCCCCCCCAAAAAAAAGAGACAACTAATTCCCAAAAGTGGTTCTCTAACCTCTATACAGCAGCATGACATTCACATGCCCACCTCACAGACACATACTATCCGTTCATTTTCATACACATGCACACACACAAATTAGGGGAAAGTAATACAAATAGCAAACTTTCCACTACTGGTGGTTAATCTAGGCTAAAATTATAGTATAATGGCACATGCAAGTATCTGTTAAATTAAGTCAGGATTGGCAAAGTCTCCAAAAAATGTTATACTATTATAACCTGAGATGGTGGAGCAAAGAGTGAGTTTTTCCATCATTAGTTCTCTATGCACATGTCAGATAACAATTTACAGGCCAGCCTAGGCTTCATAGCAAAATCTTGTCTCAAAAACAAAATAAAACAAGCCAGATTTCTCAAGAAGATATCTAAAACTGATTGTTGGTGATTCTAGATATAAATTATGACTTATAATAGGTTTTAGTGCACTATAAAATAAGGTACTACTCTAGTTTGTCATTTTATCTTTTGAAGGTACTATTCTATAGTTGTACTGAATGAGTCTCAGTGAGTCTCTAACTCAACATGCTCATCTTTTGCTGTCATTCACCATGACTATCCTATCTTCTCAGTACAACTGACAAGACTCATGGAAAAACAACACACACTAGGGTTAAAAAGTTATTAGACGGGCTGGAGAAGATGGCTCTGTGGTCTTCCAGAGGTCCTGAGTTCAATTCCCAGAAACCACATGGTGGCTCACAGCCATCTATAACGAGATCCGGCGCCCTTTTCTGGTGTGAGGGCATAAATGGAGGCAGAATATTGTATACATAAGAAATAAATAAAAAATGTTATTAGAATACCTATTAATAAATCATGCTGAAAAGTAGTAACGCACAGCTTCAATCCCAGCACCTGGGAGGCAGAGGCAGGAGGATCTCTGTGAATTCAAGGCCAACATGGTCTACAGAGTGAGTTCTGAAGACAGCCAGTGCTACACAGGAAAACCCTGTCTTAATCAACAACAAAAACACTGATAATCAACTGCCAGGTATGGTGACCTTTAGGGGACCAGAAACATTTAGGGGGCAGAAACAGGCAGATCTCTGTGAGTTTAACCCAGCCTGGTCTAAACAGTAAGTTCCAGGACAACCAAGGCTACATAGTGAGACCCAGTCTCAAAAAAAAAAAAAAAATCATGCAGGACACAGTCACGTACACTTCCCCCCCACATACTGGGGCCTGAATCTAGGGTCTTGTGAATGCCATACCAGTGCTCAACCACTGAACTATATCACCAGCATTATTATTATTTCTTTAAAACTGGGTCTTACTAAGTTGCTAAGGCTGGCCTTGAATTAATTCAGTAACCATGCTTTGAATATTTGATCCTCCTGCCTCAGACTAACAAACACTAGGAGGATTACTAGTCTGTACCATCAGGCCTACTGAAAATTACATTTGTAATTCTGGCTCTAGGAAGGCCAAGGCAGGAGCTGAAGGTCACCAGGAGGTACCAGTGAGATCCTGTCTCAACAGCAAACAGCAGAAGAGGCTCACATAATAAATCTTCACGGTGGAGCTTTCAAAGGAGCATTTCTTGCCTCCTGGTGTCTGTCACACCTATACACTCAGCACTGAGGATGCAGAGGCACAAGAGCCATGGCGTTCACATTAACCTTGATTACACACTAAGACTTATCTAAACTATAAACCAAGATGAATTTTTGGTCTTTATTTTTATTACAGTGGATGTCTTGTAATCTCATCCAGTCTAGTGGCTTTGTATACTGCCTCCCCTCCCCTACAACACCAGACTTGTGTAACAATCCAACCTAAATGTCTTAACAAGCATCTCCAATTTACTACGCAAAAAAAAAACAAAACAAAACAAAAAAAAAAAACCCTACTAATCCCAATTGACTCTTTCTACATCATCCCTAACTCAGTGGAGGGCAATTTCTGACAGACCAAGTCTTAGAATCACATTAACTTCTCTCACGTCATGTGTCAACAAATCCTATTTACTCCTCCACAAACATCGAGCACCCATCTAGTTCAGATACTACCTTGGTATAAGCCACCAGCAACTCTCTTCTGGATTACTAGCTTCTTTACAAGTCTTCGGGCTTCCACTCTGTTCCTCTGCAATGCTACAAATGAGCCTCCTGAAGCTGAAAGCAAACCATATCATTCCTCTGATTAAAACTCAGTGGAGTGCACATGCAGTGCCAGATACTCAGGAAGCTGAGGCAGGAAGATTATTTGAGCTCAAGAATTCAAAGTCAGCCTGGGTTACTCTCAAAAAACAAAATTAAACAAAAAACCCCAGCCAAATCTTTAGAATGGCTTTACAGAGCTTTGTGGAATCCGTGCTCATCCTACTGTGAATCTGTTTACTATCACTTCCCTTCTCATTACTGAGAAGAGTTTATACTACTGCCTCAGCAAATTATTACCCCTACTTCAATTATAATGGTTACTGCCCAACAACCCCAACTCCTGCCCCCCCCCACTTTGTTTTTTTCTGTTCTGGAATTGGCTCTGTAGGCTAGACGTGGCCTTGAACTCACAGAGATCTACTTGCCTCTGCCTCCCAAATGCTGGGATTAAAGGTGCATGCCACCACCGCCCGGCCAAATATTTATATCTCTGCCTAAATATTACTCTCTCAAGGATGCTTACCAGTTTACCCCACTTTATATTGTGACTCCTTCAACAATAAGAAACCCCCTATATCCTACAGGATTTCCAAGACATTTACCTTTAGTCATTCCTCATAATTTATTGTTTATTGACCTCATTGGAATGTAAACTTCACAAGGACAAATTTTTCTTGTTCCTACAGTGCCAACCTTTAGTAAAGATAGGCTTGTGTCTACAAAAAAAAAAAAAAAGTAAAATGCCACTTTTGTCATTTGTTTGTCTCCTCCTTATGACAAGTTCCCGAGGACTCTGCTGGACGTGCTATGCCCTCAATATCTACCCTACACTATCACGGACATCCAATGTAGTTAATCAAATGATTATAGCCATTTCACCTGAACACAATGTCATTTACACTGGAGGAAAAACCAAGGCCTACTCACCTGCACCTGACTAAGAGTGAGCAGACCATCAGACACAACTCAAAGTCTAATCAAAGCAAATTTACATTCCAACTGACTTCACTTCTTCAGAGAACCATTTCAAACCATTCCAAGGCTGAAAGGGAATGACTTGCCTCTTCACAACCAAGCTTCCCCTCAATTTCAGCCAACTTCATCTTTTATCTTAAACCACACCTCTATTTTCCCTATTAACCCTGGTTAAAAGTACTTAAGACACAAAACCTGGCTAAAAGTACTTGCACACATCACACTCTGTACCAAGAGCTGTTCACTCATTATCTCATGTAATCTTCTCCAAAGCCCCAGAAGTTGCTACCATTAGGATAACCATTTCCAAAATGAGAAAACTCAAATTTAAATAGTCATTTGTTCAAGATTAGTGTTCAAGTGCAGGTTAGTCTGACTGCATTGTGCTTCCCAGTTTTAAACACTACTTCCTCACATGGTCTGCTATCACTTTACTTCTCATTTCTGGACCAGGCCTCATTGTCTTCGTATGTAAAAGAGGGGATATTGTTCAAGATGCCTGCCTACATCAGTCCAGTACTAAGAAACATTTTATAACCTATACAGGTAAATAAAAAGGAAAAAAAAAAGACATGTATTAGAACTTACTCTTCACTATTAAGAATCTGAAGCAGTAAAGCCAGAAAAGCAATAAAAATCCCCGAAACTGAAAAACAAAACAGGATTTCTCACTGCACAGTAAGTTTTTCTGACTCCATTTTTCCACATCTTATGAAAAACGTTTTGCACCAATTTGGAAAAAAAAAAAAAAAGGATATAATCCTATCAGCAAGGATAATGTCTTCACCATGCAACCTGGAACACGTCACTGAAAGGCTCTTGGCCTTTCCTGGGCTAGCATGTTACTTTGTACAAGAGAAGCACTCAATCAACATTCACTGAATGACACAAATTCCTCCTGAGGTTTTCCACCTCTCAAACCAAAAACCTGTAACAGAACTTTGCTATTGAGCTAATTATACAGTAAATCCAAACATTCTAATTAAAATGTTAATCCAAAGTCAAGAACCTAGAAGGATAAAGCCATGCTGGTTTACTATTGCAAGGGAAAGATGGATTTTGTTTTATTAAGACCACATAAAAGACTGTGCATAGAGGTGACCTATGTTATTAAGCCTTTTTGCAAAGCACAGACCAAACTAAAATGCCAGAGGACCGCTTAAAGGTCTCTGAAAGCTTAAAAGAAAGCAAGATGAAACTACTCAGGCTCTTCTTAGGTGAAAACAGGCCCTTCAAAATTGCCCCAATAAAATTTTATACTTTTCTTAAGGCAACATAAAAGATTCTGCTTTTTGAGTGGATATAATCAACACTCCAACAAAATAACTTTTATGTTACAATACCAAAGAACTATCTTGGAAGATTCAGACAGTCCCGAACCAAGGTTAAAAATTTGGCAAAGGTTCCAAAGACTATGTAATGTGTCATACTTAGTTATAAAAGTTTAACAGCTTCACTGAATCTCCCCACAAACGTTAACTTTGGAGTGAATTTTGTGTGCTCTGAAGTATATCAATATGAGCAAAACGAGTTACAATGGTTTTTCAAATCCGTTTGTGGCCAGCAACCGTATTGTAATCCCAGTGGTCAGGAAGCTGAAGAGGGAGGGTCCCAGGTTCAAGGCCAGCCTGAGCAACAGGGTGAGACCACTTGTCTAAGAAACAAAATGATCCTGTGAAAGCTTTGGAAGGAACTGACTCCAGACTCTGAAGTGAAAGTTTTCTGTTTACTTTTGTCTTCAGTAAGCAGCTAAGGCCGCCTACAGTCCTAACTCGGGTGGTAGTGGCGCTGTACACCTCCAAATCGGACTGGAATGGAAGCTTGCTGTGCTATCAGATACTGCCCAACAGAAATATAAAAATGTCCTAGGCTGAAAAGAAACTATACTTTGGACAAAATTATATTTCGCTATTGTCTTTAGGGAATATGCAGAGATTCTGAGGTCTCTTAAAATCTTCACCCGGAGCAAAAAGTCACCCTTGTAGGTAAGATTCTGTTACCTAAGAAATAGTATGCCAAAGCGTTCAAGCCTCATAATCGAGAAAAGAAACGTTTGTCGGGTTTTCACTTTCAGGTAAAAACAAAACTAGCGTCACCTCAACAACGGGACCGGACAAACCTCGCCACCATTACAAACCCAAGTGCCAAAGGTACAGACTGTGAAGCTCATAGCACTACTGGGCCCGGGTCGGGTGCCCAAGGGGGGGGGGGAGAATCAAAACCAAGACTGCAACGCGGGGCCCCTCCGCGGATCGCTACGGAGAGACGCGCGCTAGGCCCTTCCGGTCGGAGTTGCCGTCCCCGGTAGGCCGGGCGACGGGTCGAGCTTCCACCCGAGCCCGGGGATTCTCGGCCTAGACTCGCCGGCGTCCTATAGCCGACTTTGGCCTCAGCCGCGCCTCGGACTATGCGCTGTGGTCTGAGACCGAAGCTTGGGCCGCCGCCGAGCGTCCTGGAGGAGCTGCGGGGAGCGCCAAGCCCTGGGCCGGCCGACTGAGGACGCGGCAACGGTGGTGGAGGCCGTGGCCGCCCCTCCCCCACCGGGCGGCCCCAACTGCCGCTGCGACGCGAGCAGCGGTATCCGCGCCAGGCTTAACCGCCCGGCCGGCCGAGGCCAAGCGAGGCGGCCTGAGGTGGCTGCGCCGGGCCTGTTCCTCACCGCGACCGCGCGAAGCCTCCCAAGGGCCCGTTACTCCGCGCGCCGCCCTCGGCTGAGGCGACCGACGGCAGCGGGAGGCCGCGGACCTGAGACTTACTCAGGGGTCGGGTGCTCGGGATCGTAGAAATCCCCCATCTTCGGTGGCGGCTGCGACGGCAGCTGCTTCATGAGGAGCAGCTGGAGGCGGCGACGCTAGCCCCCTCCCCGCGGCAGGCCGACGCGGGGGAGGGGACCGGAGGGGAGGAGGCCGCTGGTCCGATCGCGGCGGCGGCAGGGGCGGCCCGCGTCGCTGGCTGGCTGGCTCGCCCGCTCACTCCCTCCCTCCCTCCGGCAACCGCCCGTCGCTCTCTCCCTCACACACTCTCGGAGCAACGCGCACCCCGCCCGCCCTGCAGCCTTGCAGGCCCAGCCCCTTAAAGAGACACGCACGGGCAGCCCACCGGCCGCCAGTCGGCGCGCCTGCCCCGGCCAGCCGACCCTGGCAGGGGCGGGTGCACCCCGAGGGCCGGGCCGGGCCTCGCCTGCGGCTTCCCGGAACAATAAGTCCCAGGGCTGCGTGTAGTAGGCGGGTCCCGGAGCTGGAGGGGCGCCACCGCTACCCCTCCCCGGGCGACAGCCCGAGCCCCTCAGGACACCGGCCTTCTTCCCTCGAAGCCCGCCACCACCCACAGCCCGAAGTCCGGGAGCCCTCGGAGAGCCCGGCCTCCAGGCCGTGAGGTAGCGCAGCAGCCGCTCTCGCCCCTTTATTTCTTCTCTCTAGCTTCTTCATCCCGCTCTCCACGCGAACGGAAAGCCAGCTAAGCGGGGAGGGGGGGGTTGCTTCTCGGGCCGGGCTTCTCGGACACGCCCCCCTCCTTCAGCCTCCCGCCGCCCCCACCCCCGTGGCCCCACCACTCCCTGCCTTCCTCCTACACCCCCCTGTATTCTGCCCTCACCCCAAAAGGCTGAAAGGCAATGTTTGTTGTTTAGGCCTCGGAGGCATGACTGGGGAAAAGGTTATTAATTGCTCTCTTGCAAAAGAAAAAAAAAAGATAACGTGAAACTACGAGCTTTTTGTTTCTCGAAGGAGAAGTTGGACTTCTGTTAGGTAAACTTACAGACGCCGAATGTATAGTAGCTGCGTATCATGAAAGTGACAGAGTTCAAATCTTTGTGGAGTTTTTTTTTTGTTGTTGTTGTTGTTTTTTGGGTGGGGGAAAAACAGCCACTAATTTTTTATTGGATTTACCAATAAATTGAAATGTGATCTAACAGAAGTCCTTCACTAGCTAACTTTGTCGTATTGTTGATGTTTAGACAGGGTCATCTGTAGACTTTCCTTTAACACTTGAATGTACACCCTCTTGAGTGCTGGCATTCTGGGTTTTAACAAGTTTTTTGGTTCGAGACAGCCTTTCTCTGTGTAGCTCTAGCTGTTCTGGAACTCACTCTGTAGACCAGGCTGGCCTTGAACTCAGAGACCCGCCTGCCTCTGCCTCCCAAGTGCTGGGATTAAAGCTGTGTGCCCCATCACCCCGCCCTCGTTTTTAAAGTGTATTTTTAAAATTGTGTCTATCTGTATGGTGTGTATTGAGAACACACGTGTGGGGACCAGAGAACATTAGGGAGTCCATTCTCTCCTCCCAATATGTGGGTCCCAGGGATGTAACTTTCATCATAAGGTCAGGCAGCCAGTACTTTTATGGGCTGAGCCATCTCCTGAAAAAAAATTTTTTTTACTTGTATGTAGGTAAGCAGTATCTATTTTCTCTTTATCATTTAATATAGAGGTTAATCGGGCTTTATTTTTTTCCTGGTTACTTTAGGCAGGTTCACGGTGCACCAAACTCTTAGGTGTCAGTCTCCCACAGCCATTTTGTTTTTTGTTCATGAGTTTTTATCTGTGGCACTAGAATTTGCTGTGTATCTTATGCTGACCATAAACTCAAAATCCTTCTACCCCAGCCTCCCTGATGCTGGAGTTACAGACACCACAACCTGCTGAAGATGAAAGTTTAAATGTGAACAGACTCTCTCACTGATGTGAGGATAAATGAGGTGCTTGTGAAACCCTGAACTTCCTCTTTTTCTTCACTTTTCTGTTTGTTTTTGAGGGTTTTGTGCGCCCCAGCTGGCCTTGACCTCTGTGTATAGCCAATGGTGACTTTAACTTCTGATCCTCCTGCAGCCACCACTCAGTGCTGAGATTACAGGCATGCATCACCCTAACCAGTTTATTTGGTGCTGGGAATTGAACTCACAGCTTCTGAAATTCTAGACAAGCACTCCATCCACTGAGAAACATTCCCAGTACATAAAACCCTAAACTTAACCGATGTCAACACATTTTAGTTTATTATAGTCCAATGGATAAGTTCTATCTGGCACTATGTAAACCAATACCAAGCAGTTTCTAGCCATATGATACTGGGCATGACTGTTTCTCGGCCTTCTACTGCCTTGCCTATAAAATAGAAGTGTATCTACCACACAGATATTGGTGAACATGTTTGTACAATGCCTCTTACTAAACAATAAGGTATGTTTAAGGTTGTTTTTTTTTAAAGATAGTTTCAATTTGTAGCCCAGGTTCGCCTTGAACTTGAAGTCCTCCTGCATCAGCCTTTGGTGGGCCACCATGCCCAACTCTTAGATTTTAAATATGTTTGGAGCACTTTGCCTGAAATACTACATAAGCCACTGGCAGCCACTTGGCACTAGAATAGAGCTATTTTAGGTGGGAACAACAGCTGAGAGGAACTAAGGTGGCGTGTGCAGGTTTCCCATTTCCTTAAAAACAAAGTAAATGGAGCTGAAGAGATGGCTCAGTGGTTAAGAGCACTGCTTTTCTTCCAGGGGAACCGGGTTCAATTCCTAGCACCCACATGGCAGTTCATGACTGTCGGTAACTCCAGTTCTACAGGACCTGACACCTTCACACAGATGAGTAGGCAAAATACCAATGCACATAAAATAAAAAAAATTTTAAAAAGTAAGCAGTTTTTTAGCGGGGGACAGAACAGCACTTGCCAGGTGATGATAACATTAGTCTGGTCAGAACCTACAGGAGTAAGCATGTCAAACCATGAGGGTCAGTGGAAATCATAAGGTCCATGACTCTTTGATTCAGAATTTTCAGTCGGGCAGCATTTTTGAGAGTATTCAGGATTCTCTGGAGTCTGCTTTGCTGTGCCTATCCCAGGTAGGCCTCAGCCTCCAAGATAGGACTGCAAATATGTCCCACCGCATGCAGGCTAGATTAAAGGCAAAGACAGGCATCCTTGGGACACATCCTGGCAGGGAGCAGGGGCATGAAGGTCATCCTCAGCTACATAGTGAGACTGGGGCCAGCCTGTCTCACAATATAAAACATGATATAAAAATATCCTTTTTTCTTTTCAGCCCAGATTTGCCCTACAGTTCCCTATCCTCCTACCTCATTCTCTATACTTACTGTGATCAGCTTCCTGACCAAAGCAATGAACACTTTTTAGCTTATTGGATACCGCTCCCCTTTTTTTAAAGACAGGGTCTCACTATGTAGCAGGTGGCTAAGAACTCACTTTGTAGACCAGGCAGGCCTTAAATTCAGAGATACAGCTGCTTCTACTTCCTGAGAGCTAGGACTAAAGGTGGGGGCCACCATGCCCTACAAACCCATGCTTTTGTACAAAAAGCCCTCCAATGTATTTAAAGGAAAAAAATGTCCAAAATCCCCAACATGAAACCTAGTCCCACTCCTAGAGTGCTGAATACCATAAACCTTGAGAATTGCTTCTCCTAGTAGTATCTCCCATGGACCCAGACCACATCCATCCCATCACACCTCAGGGTGGCTACTAGTAGCCCTTAAAGTCAACTTTTGTGATTGATGAAAAAAAAGGAAGAGCTGGGTAGTGGTGGCACACACCTTTAATCCCAGCACTCCGGAGGCAGAGACAGGCGGATCTTTGTGAGTTCAAGACCAGCCTGATCTACAAGAGCTAGTTCCAGCGCAGGCTCCAAAGCTACGGAGAAACCCTGTCTCTAAAAACCAAAAAAAAAAAAAAAGACTTTGAACTAATATATTGACTAATATACAAATGAATATATATTGACTGATACAACACATAAGCAATTAGATGTGTTCTAAGATAGTACTGGGTGGTACCTTTTTTCCCCAAATGGCATTTTTTTTCTACACACCCAGGCCAGAGTTCTGACTCAAATGGAACCTGACTAAGGCTTAGAAAAACAAAAGGTCATTCCCCATTGAGTCCACAGTTGAACTGGAATTGAGTGGGAGGCTGCTTCCCACCCACTTACTCCTTTCCTACCTCTCTACCTAATCCTTACCCCAAGTAAGGATTGTCAACAGGAAGGCCACTGTTGAGGGTATGTTGGGTGACTCCCTCAGTACTGAGATTATGCAGCCATGTTTTTTATGCATATATAGGGGATTCAAACTTGGGTCTGCAGAGCAAGCGCTCTTACTCACTTAGCCATGTCCTTTGTTCCAGCTCATACCTTCCTCATATAAAGTAATCTGAGGGCCTGAAGTTACCTCTGCAGTGCGATCTGGAATATTTTCTCACTGCTTCCCTTGATAGGGCTTCCGTGTAATTCCACTGTAGGCCTCTATCATCTTGGGCATTCAAGGGTATCAGATAGAGGATTGCTGTCATAACATGTTCAGGGTCAAAGCCTTGGTCCACAACATCAGGAAGAAAGACTGCGTGGAAGTTCCAAAATGTGTCACTCAGCAGAAACTGCATTTCTCAGCCCCAAGGTATACTGGTCAACTGGGAAGCTCCCAGTGGGCCTGTGTTTGTCCTGAGTGAAGCAGTGAGTTCTTTCCCTATGGTGCCATCACCAAGGACACAGCTCCAGACCCTGAGGACTTGACTCAGGAGTAATGTTTCTTCTTCCCTGCTCAGGCCTGCTGCTGTGATCCCTGTTCCTGTCCAGGGTAACCTGGACACCTTCACTTGTGTCTATCTGTAGGTCACACACTGACAAAGGGAGGAAGCAAGACAGAGAAGCTGCAACACCTACTCCACATGTGTACTTGGCTGGAAAAGTCTAAGGTCAGACGCTCCTGGGCACAGGGGCCCAATTCTGCCTCTCCCTCTTGTAGGCCACTAACTATACCTGATCCTCTTCTGGTTGCCAAGCTAGAGGGATGGGTTGAAAGAATTTAGACTTCTTGGGAGCTGTAAGAAGTATTCTCAGACCAAGCTCATCTCAGGATGCCCACTGAAGAGAGGAAAGAGGCTGACAGGCAGAGCCTGAATTACTATTTTGATTTCCTACTCAAGGCTCAAGTGGCTTTTAGTTTTCATTTTTTGTTTGAGATAGGTTTCTTATAGTCCAGACTGACTTTGAACTAGATATATAGCTGAGAGTGACACTGAACTCCTGATCTTCCTGTCACCACCACCCAAGTGCTGGGATTAGAGGCCTGTTCTGCCATGCCTAGCTACAATATTAGCTATTTTTCCTTTTGGTGGTGTTGGAGTTGGAAGAGTTTTGTGAATGCTAGACAAGTATAGTACCACTGAGATACACTCCCAAACCCCATCGTGTGTGTGTGTGTGTGTGTGTGTGTGTGTGTGAGAGAGAGAGAGAGAGAGAGAGAGAGAGAGAGAGAGAGAGAGAGAGAGAGAGAGAGTGTGAGAGTTGCTAGGGACCAAATCTCAGGTGTCACGCTTGCTAGGGAAACACTAGGACAAGGTTTTAGTCACAAACTATATATAATGAAGATGTCCTTTCAGACAGAAAATTAAGTACTATTCCAAAAATAGTTTTAAATCCAAACTAGAAAGTAATTTTATCGCTGGAGAGATGGCTCAGCAGTTAAGAAAGTAATTTTATCTTGATTTTTACATGTGGTAGCAAATTAAAATCAAAAGTATTCTGTGGAAACAAGCAAGGATGTCCTTTGGAGGATGCTCATCCTAGTAGGCAGGCAACTGTGTTCTCTGGGTTTGGTCTTGCAGCAGAGCGAATGGCTGGAGCTCTGAGCACGTGGTTTAGCAGCTTCCTTAGAACAAACTAGAGTCGCTGGTCTTCAAGCTATTGATGAGACTATTTTCTGTGTGACTGTTGGAGGCCCACCATGGTTTTCATATAATTGTGCTGGAAGAAAAGGGAACTTGATCAGGAGGTATAGTCTTAGCAAGGACTCACAAGCTATGTCACTCCCATTTATTTCATCAATCTCCCTGCAGACACTCTCTGGATAGCGCAAATTCTATGAGAAGTAACGTTCCATTAGAACACTGTCATTCTTTGAATCTAAGGAAAGTGTGTAAAACTGTTTTTGAAATAGCCTGGCAGTTATGTTTAAAAGGAGATATACACTGGGCATAGTAATGCACGTCTTTAATCCCAGCACTCAGGAGGCAGAGGTAGGTGTATCTCTGAGCTCTGGTCTACATAGTGAGCTCCAGGACAGCAGAGCTACATAGTAAGACCCTGTATAAAAGAAAGAAAGAGAGAGGGAGGGAGGACGGAAGAAAGGGAGGCAAAGGAGGCATGCATGTTTTGGATATTAAAGTATCCCTCAACAGGCTCCTGTATTTGAAAGCTTAGTCTCCAGTGGTAGATCTGATCATTAAGTCACTGAGAGGTAATTGGAAAGTGAGGGCTCTGACCTAATAAATGGGTTTATCCACCAATGAATCATAACCTGATAATATTATTGGAAGGTGGTGGAGCACAAGACGTAGGACCTGGTAGGAGGATGTAGGCCAATGGGGGTGTGCCCTGAAAGGTACATCATGTCCCAGGTCCAGCCCTGTTTTCCTCTGCTTGAGCACCTTGAGACAGGCTCTTCTGTTGCCACCCTGTTCTGATCTGTAAACTGGTAACAATGGAATTGAGCATGATCTGAAACTGAGGCAAAATAAACCTTTCTTTTTTTTTCTTCGCTTTTCCTTTGTTTCTGTTTTTGTTTCTAGACAGGGACTCATAAAACCCAGGCTTGCCTTGACCCTCCTGTGCAAATAAGGATAACTTTGAACTCCAGATCCTCTTGGCTCCAGCACTCAAGAGGCACCTGTCACCAGCTTTGCTTAATCCTTGTAAGCTCTTTCTCTCAGGTATTTGTTACAGCAACAGGATTCTACCTCCAAGGTTGAGCTATATTGTTGCAAGCCCTCCCTCTATAGCTGCAGTACTCACAAATTCTTCCCTTTCTTTTTTAATTTAAATTCTGTCCTTTTAATACACTGCTAGGCTCCTTGAGAGCAGGCAGAAAAGGCTGTCATTAAAGCAGCGGGCAGGAAAGGAGCAAATGTTAAAGCTAGCTTGGACTGTGGAAAGAAACTTAGCATCCCCCAGGTAAGAGGCTGAACCTGCAGAACCGATACTAAGCTGGAATTTTCTTTTGTTTCTTGACATAGGGTCTCAATATAGCCCAATATGGCCTTCAACTCAAGATACTCCCACCTCAGCCCCCAAAATGCTAAAATTACAGGATTTGACATAATACCAGACTCAAGATGGAATTTTTCCTCTCTGTGATTCTTGGTATTGAACCCAGGGTCTACACAGGCTAGGCAAATGCTCTGTTTCTGAGCTACATCTCTAACATTCAAGCTGGAATTCTTGAAGGATATAAGTGGTCCTGTGTTGATAATATGTTATGGTAACTACAAAAAACAAATGCAGACAGTGTAGTGGTGAAAGCCTAAAATCCCAGCACTTAGGAGACAGGAGCAGGAGTTCAAGGCTACCCTCTGCTACCTAGAAAGTTCAAGGCAGGCCTGAACTATATGAAACTTTACTGCAAAGAACAACAACAAAAAAACAAAAAAACAAAAAAAAAAAAAAAAACAACTCCACAACGGCTCAAACCTTTAATCCCAGCACTGAGGAGGCAGAGGCAGGTTTATCTCTAAATTGAAGGCCAGCCTGATTCTACAGATTGAGTTCCAGGACAGCCAGGGTTACAAAGAAACCCTGTCTCAAAAACAAACAAAAAACGGTAACAAACCCACCTGGAGACAGAGTTGACTGGGAGGTAGAGGCTGGAGTATTAGGAGTTCAAGGTCAAGGTCATCCTAGTGAATTTGAAGCCAGCATAAGCTAAATGAGATGTCTTTTAAAGACAGAGTCTCACTATGTAGCTCTTGCCTAGAACTCACTGTGTAAACCAGACTGCTGGCCTCAAAGAGATTCTCCTGACTCTGTCTCCTAAGGAGAGGAGACCCTGTCTTAAGAAATCAAAACAAAAATAAAACCCTACCAGGCCACCCTCACAAACCAAAACAAGCGTGCACTCTTCCAGGAAGAAAATAAATTGAATTTATGTGTTTCGCAGTCCTGAAGTCAATCAAATATGAGCTTGTAACTTAAATATATATATTGGACTAGAGAAATAGCTCAGTGGTTAAGAGCACTGGCTCTTCTTCCAAAGGACCCAGGTTCAATTCTTATCACCCATATGATGATTCATAACCATCTCCAGTTCTGGGGACTCCTACACACTCTTCTGGCCTCTACATGTACCAAACATCCAAATGGTGCACAGATATACATGCCAACAAAACACCCATATGCAAATTAGTTTTTTTCTTTTTAGAGAAAGATTCTTTAGAAGCAAATTAATTTTTTAAAAAAATTCCAGGTATGCAAACGCACACATATACACACTAGATACACACACATATATACACAATGAAAGAGACTAAGAAAAATAGCAAACAGTGCTGAGTATGGTGGCACACACCTGTAATCTCATCTCTTGGAAAGTAGACACAAGAAGATCAGGAGTTCAAGGTTATCCTTGGCTACCTAGCAAGTTTGAGACCAGCCTGGGAACATGACTTTCTCAAACCAAACAAATAACAAGAATACCCACCAGAGCACAAAGGGTTGCATGGTATTCAGGTCCTTGGAAGACTGGAGACTCAGGAAAACCACAGGCTCCACTTGGCTACAAGTGGTCCTCTGTCCCCTGCCATTTGTGCAGGATGGCCCCCTTGGACAGACCCTTCCCCACAGGCAGTGATCTCAGAGGATTTCTTTCCTAGACTGTCATGGGCTGTGAACCACCATATATGTCTGAATTAGCATTTACCAGCCATGTCCAGACCTGGCCATGATCTATGTGATTCCCCTTTCCCAACTTCCACAGTCAAGCCTTGTTTCAGTCTAGAGCCAGCAGAAGACACCTATAGACTAAGGGTGGCACTCAATCTCCCTGGGCTGGTAGCATCACCTCCACCCATCCTGTGCCTTTCTAATAAGGTTAGTGATTGTGGGTGTCCTAGTAACAAAGTCTTTGGGGCCCCCACTTTCACAGACATGAATGTCCCAAGTTACCTTCTGTTCTGTCTTGACTTTGGCATTGTAGAAGGAGATGGAATCAGGACCCTCAGGCAGTACAGTCTGTTGCAGCTGGCTGAACCTGTCCTGGTCATCTTCTCCCTGGGAAAGACCCAACCCAGCATAGTATCTCAGCCTGGCATCATCAAAACAAACCCTGGCAGGGCTTGTACTGAGCATCGGCACAGTCCCATGCTGGGTTTACAAATCCACACAGAGCATCTTCTCTAGCACCACATCTGCCTACTTATCCTGCTATGATGATAATGGACTAAACCACTGAAACTATAAGCAAGCCCCAATTAAACATTTTCCTTTATAAGAGTTGCCATGGTGATGTGGAAAGCCATTCTGTATGCTGCAAATATGTGTTGCTTTTATTGGTTGATGAATAAAGTTGTGTTGGCCTATGGCAGGGCAGAAAATAGCTAGGTGGGAAAGCCAAACTAAATACAGGAAAAAAGAAGGTGGAGCCAGAGAAGCAAGATGTGAGGTAACAAGCCTTGTGGCAAAATGTAGAATAGAAATGGGTTAATTTAAGATGAAGAGCTAGTTAATAATAGCCTGAGTTAATAGGCAAAAACAGTTTATAATTATTAAGTCTCAGAATAGTTATTCGGGAACTGACAGGTGGGAGAGAAACCTCCAGTTACATTGGCCATAGTGTCTTTTTACAGCAGCAGAAATGCTAATAACTAAGACTCCCTCTCAAAATTTATTTATGTATGTTTATGTATGTATATACATAATATACATATACAAAAACAGGTGCTTTTGTCTGCATGTGCATCTGCACATCAGAAGAAAGAATTGGAATTCATGGGACTTACAATTATAGATGGTTATGAGCCACCATGTGGATATGGGAATTGAATTAAGAGCCTCTGGAAGAGCAACCAGTGCTCTGAACCTCTGAGCCATCTCTCCAGCCCCTATGTATCTCTCTTTAAGGTTTGTTCTGGTTGGGTTTTGTCTTCTTGACACAAACCTAGACATGTCTGGGAAAAAAGACTCTAACTTAAGGTATTCCCGCCACAGGCTGGCCTTTAGGCCAGTCTCTGGGCATTTTCTTGACTGATAAAGGGAAAGTGATCCTGGGTTGTAAAGAAATCAGACCGGGGGGATGGAGAGATGGCTCAGTGGTTAAGAGCACTGGCTGCTCTTCCAGAGGTCCTGAGTTCAATTCCCAGCAACCATATGGTGGCTCACAACCATCTGTAATTCGATCTGGTTCCCTCTTCTGGCATGCAGACAGAACACTGTATACATAATAAATTAATTTTTAAAAAGAGCACACTGAGGAGCGAGGGAGATGGCTCAGTGGTTAGGAGCACTGGCTGCTCTTCCAGAGACTTGGGTTCCACTCTCATCACTCACATAGCAGCTTACACCTGTAGGAACTCCAGTTCCATGGGAACCAGCACTTTCTTCTGAACTCTGAGCACCAGGCTCACAGGTAGTGCATACACATGCATGCAGGCAAACATTCATACACATACAGTCTTTTTTAAAAAGACAAAGGGGTGGGGAGAAAAGCTGACCAAGCCATGGGGAGCAAGCAATTATGCAAGCTATTATCATTCCTCCATGGTCTCTGCTTTAGTTCCTATCTCTGGGTTCCTGCCCTAACTTTCTTTCATGATGTAGCTTACAGCTACAACCGTAAGCTGAAATAAATCCTCTCTTTCCCCCACAGTTGCTTTGTAAACCTAAGATAGGATTTTTTTTAATTTATATGTTTATGTCTGTGCTGTTATATGCCACATGTGTGCTATTGCCTACAAAGGCCAGAAGAGGGCATTGGAACTGGAGCTGGAGTTACAGATAGTTGTGAGCTACCTGACATGGGTGCAGAGAACCAAACTCAGGTTCTCTAGAAGAGCAGCAAGTATTCTTAACTGCTGGGCCATCACTCTAGCTCTGTTTTTCACCTTTCGATAACTGAGGAACTTACACTTGCCTCCCAGCCTGGGTACTGGCAGCATTAGACATCAATTCATGGAAGAGGTAGAATTACCCACATTAGTGCTACTTTCCTGTGTTCAACCTTCATACCCTTGTGCTGCTCACCAGAGACACAATCCTGTTGACAGGTACCATGCCTGGCCGGATACTGCTGCCCTGCTTCAGTGCTACCTGAACATCCTCTGGGATGACAAAGGACTCATTGTACCAGATGTCAAATTCTGCAAGAGTCAGAGAGACAGCACTGTGAGTGTGAGGGAGCCTGTGAGGAAGGAGGCAAAAACTATCGCAGGCTCACTTCTATTTACTTCCTGCTCTAGCGGCTCCCTCTTCTCATCCCCATCCCAGTTTTCATAGCCCTGGAAAGCACACTCCTGAAGCCCCTGACTAAGCCCTGGCTCTTCAGTGAGCAGGTCAGAGAACACTACCAGAACTGATACTTGGCCTTGCCCTGAGGCCTCTCTTGACCTTAGGGAGCCCGCAAACCTTCCCAAATGGAATACCCAGGAGCAGGCGATGGCGACACTGATCCACCAGGCGCTGGCAGTACTGGATCTCAGCTCTGAGGTCTCGCAGTTCTTGGTACTCATTTCGATACTGCTTCTTCAGGTCTTTGAGTTTCAGGATCAGCAGAAATTCCTCCTCATCGATAATCATCAGGCCTTTGTTCTCGTACTCACCTGCCAGGTGATGGGAGAGGTCAGGGAATGAGGCAATCGCCATTCAGGGTAGGAGAAGGAAGTTGTTCCAAAAAGAAGACAATGTTGGAGAGATGGCTTAGTCCTTAAGAGCACTGGCTGCTCTTCCAGAGGTCCTGAGTTCAATTCCCAGCAACCACATGGTGGCTCACAACCATCTGTAATGAGATTTGGTGCTCTCTTCTGGCATATGGGCATACATGGAGGCAGAATGTTGTATATATAATAAATAAATCTAAAATCTAAAAAAAAAGAAGAAGACAATGCTGACAGATCCCATGTGGCAAAGGCATGGGTGGGTATGACAAGTAGTGGGCAAAGCACAAGAAGGCTAGGCCATGCCTGCACACCCATATTAGCTCAGTGGGGACTGACTGGTATTTCAAAACAAACAGGAGGGATAGTGGGCAGAGAAGAGGACAGAGAGAGGTCATTTATCAAGCTTATTTTGATCTTCTCCCATCAGCCAAAGATATTCATTCCTTTTTTTTTTTTTTTGGTTTTTTGAAACAGGGTTAAAGGCTAGGCTCACAACCAAAAATATAAGATATTCATTCTTTAAAGTTTTTTTTCAAATAAATAAAGAGGGGCTGGAGAGATGGCTCAGTGGTTAAGAACACTGGTGCTCTTCCAGAGGACCTGGGTTCTATTACCAGCATCCACATGGCAGCTTACAACTGTATGTAACTCCAGGTCCTGGGGAATGACACCCTCACACAGATATATATACACATGCAGGCAAAACATAAAATAAAAATAAGTAACTTAAAGATAGATAAGATAGACAGATAGGAAGGTAGGTAGGTAGATCAGTCAATCCTCAGGGATGGATTAGTAGGAGGCCAATATAGAAAGTAGGCAGCAGCAGCCAAATCTTGGGTGTGTGTGTGTGTGTGGATGGATTAGTAGGAGGCCAATATAGAAAGTAGGCAGCAGCAGCCAAATCTTG
>JAQHUG010000001.1:4107949-4120269 GCA_028555095.1 Dicrostonyx torquatus
TATCAATACATAAACAATATATAAGTATCTTAATCAGTGGTAGAAATGTACACTGTAAAATGGTAAATATATATCAACATATATATCAATACATCAAAAATGTTTTAAACAGAGGTAGAAGCATATGCATGCATACAATATTCGATATAATTTAACTTTGTATTCATGTACAAAAATCTATGCCAATGTAATTATCTATAAACAATAGCTCACAAATACCAATCTATTAATCCCATCACCTCATACTTGGTGGCAGCCAGGCAGGCATCACTTCTTACGGAGCCATCTCTCCTGTCTCTCTGTTTGATACTTAAATGGCTGCTGGGAAACAAGGTCACACTGAGCTGGGGAAGGAAGGACCGGACAAGTGACAGCAAACACATCGCACTTACTTTGTTGTCATCTCCGTATTTGATCATTTCATGAGCAAAGTCATCAGTAGGCTTGACACGGACAAACGCTTGAACCTTTTTCCTAGTACCCATTCTAGCTAGAGAGAAGAGAACAACAACGGATTTAGCAGCCATCATCAAATACCGAATAGAAGGGAGAAGTCATTTGTCAAGATTGTAATAAATGCCTGGCATGGTGGAGCACACATGTAACCCCAATACTTGGGAAGTGAAGGTCAGTGGATCAGAGTTCAAGGCCAGCCTCAGCTCCATTGTGAGCTGGAGGACAGCTTGGGCTACAAGAGACCAGCTGCAACTCACCACCACCACCCACCAAGTACATGAAGTACATGGGCCCCCTGCCTTATAGGCTGCTTTACCACTTTCCACCTTGACTCCAAAGAGACTGAAATCCAAAGCAAAAAGAATGCTCCCTTAGTGGCCTGGTTTTAGCTGCTGTTTCTAGAAATGTCCTATATCTAAGATGAACCCATTCATGCTTTGCTTCATTTTCTCTGTTTTCTCCTGACATACTTGCTTGGAACACATTAAAGTCAGCTGCCTTCTCTTCATTAAGAGGTTTTCTTTCATGCCTCTGTCTCCATCAGACTAACTTCAAAATAGATAAAGTATCTTTATATATATATATATGTATATGTATATATATATACATACACACACATATATACATATACATACACACACATGTAATAATATATATTATTAGGGATAAGAGACAACTGCCTTAGCAGTGGTCAAAGGACAATGGAGTCATTTCTCTCCTTCCACCATGTGGGTTCCAGGATCAGACTTGTGTCCTCAGGATTCCAAGGCAAGCACTTTACTTGCTGAGCCATCTTGCTAGCCCTAGAATAAATATTCTTTTCTTTTTGTTTTTATTCATGTGTGTCTATGTGAGTATATGTCACATGTGTGCAAGGACCCTTGGAGGCCAGAAGAGTGTATCTGATGATCTGGAGCTGGAGTTACAGGCAGCAATGAGCTGCCTGACATGGGTGCTGGGAGGAGCTATAAGCACCTTAACTACTGAATCATCTCTCAAGCCCCTCATTAAGTGTTCTTAATCTAGTCCATAATCAAACAGACTTTCTCCTCTCATGTTGATGAAAAAACAGTCTTTTGTCCCCCCTTGCTCTCCTAACACCTTAAAAAAAGGTTTGTCTTTATTTTATGTCTGTGGGTGTTTTTCCTGTATAAATGTTTGTGTGCAATATATGTGCTGTGCCTGTGGTGGCCAGAAGAGGGGATTGGATTCCTCTGGAACCAGAGTTACAAACAGTTGGGAGCCACCATGTGGGTGCTGGGAACTGAACACAGGTCCTCTGGAAGAGCAGCCAGTGCATTGAACTGTGGAGCCATTTCTCCAGCCCCCTCAAAATAGGGAGTCACGCATATATTTGTCTTTATTCATTATACCATAACAATATATATATATGTCTATATATATTAAAAAATGTTTACTGCAGCTTTGTGGGATGGACACTGTAAAAGAATGGGATAGCAGTGATAGGGAGGCAAGCTTAGTTAAAAGACTTCTCTAACTATGAAGAGTTGTCTCAGAACAGACAAGACCTTGTGGTCACAGAAATTAAAAGCCAAATGAAATCCAAATGCTAGTTAAAAGAGATGTCACCAATGGGACTGCTGGACTCAAGTCCCACAGTGGAGAAGCAAAGAAGTGACTGAATGGAATTGATAATTCAACTAATTTTGTTTTGTCTTGAGACCAAGACTCATGTATCCCAGTCTGGCCTTTTAAAATTAATTAATTTTTAAAATTAAAATTAAATTTTAAATTAAAAGTAATTTAATTAATCTAACTAAGTGTATGAAAGTCAGAACACATGGGTTCCAAGGAGGAAACGCAGATCACCAGACATGCAAGGCCAGTTGTATCCTTTACTCATGAGCATCTCACTGGCCCAAGGCTAGCCTTTAACTCCTTAGCCTTCTGTCTTCACTTCCCAGCTGCTGTATTACAGATGGATACTGTGGTGCCCAGTTAACTGTTATGGCTTTAAGGGGGACTGAAAACTTGGTCACTTTTTCAAGTGTTTCATGCTATATAGAGATGATAGAGGACTAGAATGACACAAAATCCTAAGACTCTAAGGAAAGGTAAGTAAAACCTACTTATAAAAGTCATTTATTTTGTTAAATCTAGCTAATTTACACTAAAAAGTCAAGAAAAGCCTGTAAGATATACTAAATAATATTATTAGGAAAATTGACATAGTACAATTTTAAGCTGAAGCACTCTGTGTGTGTGTGTGTGCGCATGTATTCTTACCTGTGAGTGTGTGTACAATTAGAGTGGAAACAGGATGTCTGCACTATTGCTTTTCACCTTATATTCTGAAGCAGGGTGTCACTGTACCTGGAGCTCACCATTTTGGCTATGCTTGTTGGCCAGGAAGCCAACATGTTTCTCAGCTCCAGCGAGCAGCTTTTATGTGTGAGTTATGGATGCAATCTCAGGTCCTCATGCTTGAAGCGGCAAGGACTTTATTTTGTGAGACATCTCAGAGCCCTAAGATGGGCCCTTCCTAAGTCAGGGGTGGGGGCAGACCACTAAGGTGGTCTGAGGTGTCTGCCTAAAATCACAACACTTGGGAAGTGGAGGCCTGAAGATCAGAAGTTCAAGGTCATTCTCAGTTACATAAAGAGTTCGAGGCCAGTCTGGGGTAAACAAAATCGTGTCTCAAACAAACAAAAAACCCCAATACCAACTGTAACTGCTATTGTACAATGACCACACAGCAGGATGTAGGCTGCACTGAACACTTCCCCTCTAATTGCCCCATCAGGATTGGGCCGATTCAAGAAGGAATAAAACATCTTCCCCCGAAGTAACCTGCATTTTTACTGAGGGAGGAGACAGGGAAGAAGAAGATAGGGGAAAAGGAAAAACAAGCATTTATCAGCAAAAGAATTGGCTGAATTTATGAAAAGTTAGGGAAATGTCAGACAAAGGAAGTTGATTCAGTCTCCTAACAGACTGAAGGGATGTTTAATGATTTAAAAAAAAAAACCTTTACAGAAAAACATTCTCATGTGAAACAGAATCTTTTCTAATACTCACAAAAATCATATAAGGCACCAAATGTTGTAGCCCACGCCTTTAATCCCAGCACTCTAAAGGCAGAGGCAGGAGGTTCTATGAGTTTGAGACCAGCTTGGTCTACATACCGAGTTTCAGGCCAGCCAAAGCTACATAGTAAGACTCTGGGTCAAACAAATAAACACGTGAAAAAGGAATAAAAGGGCCAACAAGATGGCACCTGCCACCAAGCTTGACAATCTGAGTTTGACCCCCAGGACTTACATGGTGGAAGAAAAGACCCAATTACTCCAAGCTATCCTCTGACTTTCACACATGGTCTTTGGTACATATGGGAATTCATGCGGGCACACACATGCACACACACACATTTAGTAAACTATAAAAATATTAAAAGCATTATTAAATAAGTAATAGTAATATTTTACATGCACTTTTCTAATAGATGTGCAAAGGTGCCACCTAACAAAAATTATTCTAGATTTTAAAAGTATTAGTGGCGTTCACATTTCTAAACAAAGCTTGGGATCATTTCCTCTGACAGTTACATTACCACCATGGTGTACGTCTCCTACAGAAACAAAGTAACTCGCAAGTGCTGCTCTGCCAGCTGCCAGTTTTGACAGTGTGGATACAATAAAAGCACCACCCATCATATGCGGAGCAGGTAAAACAGTAAGTGAGCACAGCACTCCCAGATCTGCCTATTCCGACGTGAACATTTTCTATATCCTTCAGTTACTATTTCACGGGAGCCTTTCTTGGAACTTTTAGAATTTTTTTGGTTGCTAGAAAATTAATCCGAAAAATATTGGGGTAAGTAAAGAATGTGCCAGGCAGTGGAGTCACACACTTTTAATCCCAGCAGAGGCAGGCGGATCTCTGTGGGTTCAAGGCCAGCCTGGTCCACAGAGCAAGTTCCAGAACAGTTAGAGCTGTTACACAGAGAAAACCTGTCTCAAAATACAAACAAACAACAAAAAAAAGAAAGAAAAAGAAAAGAACAGGATGTGGCTTGGTTGAACATTTTTGTCTGCAAAACTGAGCTCTACGGAAAAAAAAAATTCCCACATAGCTCTAATGTGAGGCCCAGACTAAGGAAACAGCAGGGAAGGTTTCATTTCCAGCTCTGCTTCGACTTATATTACTGAGAAACTGAAGAGTAGAGAGAAGTGGTTTGTTGGTCACAATTTTATAAACTGCTTTCCTTGAGATAGTGTGTCACAGTGTAGCCCAGGCTGGCCTTGAACCACAGTCCTTTTACCTTAGCTTCCCAAGGGTTGGGACAGCGCCTCCAGGTGAGTGGTTCACTTTCTACTCAATTATGTACAGTTCTGGGAAACCCTCCCCAGCACAAACCACAAGAGCCCATCTTCCTGCCCAGGAAGATTCCAATGCCATTGAGTATTATCTCTGGAAGGGATCACAAAGAATCCAGGGAGTTCTGGAAGCAAGTTCCAGGCCAGCTCAAGGAATTTCCCACAGCTTTCCTCCTTTTCTGCCCTGAAATGTCCAGGATGTACATGCACTAATCAGCCATCTGTTGTCCCCAAGGCTCTCTTGATGCTCATGCCACCAAACATTCCTGGAGTCACATGCAACCTGCCAATGGGCCTTTCCGATGATCCATGCTCCTCCTGTGAGCCTACTACTCAGCACATCAAAGCCTCATGCCATTTTGCACTTACTGAAATACTGCTTGTTACCGTTCTTACGTCGCTTCATTTATGTGGGCTTCAGCTCCCAAAGCAAATGACAAGCTGCTTGAGGACAAGGACTGTGCCTTGATCTCTTGTGATTCCCCTACAGGGTCCAGAACAGTGCCCAGCACACAGCAGGTGCTCAGGAAATGCTGGTTGGTGGTGATACTCATGGTTGGAAATCAGAGGGTGACTGAAGCTCCATAGGTGGCTCCATCTTCAGTCACTACTGAGAAAGTTCCAAGGTACACAGTGTCACTCTTCTCCCACGCTACCTCTAATCCCCGAATATGCAGGCTTCTTGAGGGAACACTGATTTCCAGGTACAAGAAGCCATGTTTAGTCTCGACACACCCTCCCCATTAGGTAGTGTACCTTTCCCTCAGGACTTTGCACAGAATAACCCCAGTCATTTGAACGCAATTCTTAGATACTTCTGGTATGATAAAATGAATTTGAGTAGTCACTAGGAAACCAATGCGCTGAGTTTGTTTTGGGCCTGGGAATGAGCAGAATATCCATAACCCATGAAGGCTTGACAGGAGGTGAAAGACCATTGGACGGGATGACTGATAGGCACTAGAGGTCCCCATCTGAAAGGCTCTTACTTAGATCAGGGACAAAGACTGCCCAAGAAACAATAATATCTAAACCCACAACACCATCACACCATAAGATGAACCCAAAACTGGCATCCAGGCAAAACCGGCCTTTCTCTTAGTTCTCACCTAGTGAGCGGAATCCTTTTCTAAAGTGTGTGTGGCAGGGAGCATCGGCCCCATTCCCGTGCCCCTCTGGACTGTTTTCCTCCTCTGCGGCCCGAATGGCTTGAAGTGATGATGCCGAAGGTCTCTCCAGTTCGAAAACTGAGGAGTGAAGTGTCTGAACGACCTCTGCCACTCAACCTCACGCCCTCTTTGTCTAGGGAGAATCGTGAGACCCCGGTGGAGACTCGTGGGACTAGAGAACATTAGTTCAGAAACTCCACGCTCCCCTAAGCCGCGATCAGGCTGAAAGGGGCACAACGATTAACATGCTCTCTTTAGAGGTTCCTCGGTTTTTACAAATAAAGGCGCCAAGAGGGGTTTGGGACCCAGCTCCTGCCAGCAACCAGGATATCCTCACCAGATTTCCCTTTTACTTAGCCCCACCGGCGCGTGACCACTGCTCACCTCGCGAGGCAGCGGCACCGAGTAGAGCGACCGCTATAACTGCAGCGACTTGAGGGAATTCTGTTCACAACCTGGCCAGCCAGCCGACTGGCTGTGTGCACAGTCGCCATGGCAACGGGACGCTTCCAGAGACTCCGGAAGTACTGTAAGGTGGTGGCGAATCGAAGTCCACATTCCTCCGTTGAAGACACAGGTAAAGTCAGGGCTGAACAAAGAAGACTTGGAGACGAAGTCCAATTAACTTGAACGGCTCAGAGCAGCTGTAGACGCGAAACTGGGATTTAGGTTGTAGAGGGGAAAGAAGGCTACGTATGAATCAGGAAGCGGGGCATCGAGACTTCCGGTTCAGAGGAGTTAGCCAGTACGGTGGCCGCGCAGGCTCGTGAGCTTTCTTCTTCGCGCTCCGAGCTGCCGTCGGCGTGCTCCCTTGCCCCGCCCTGGTTAATGTGAAGCCTACCGGCCAGGCCTGCGCAGTTGAGGCGGCCGGGGAAGATGGTGGAGGACGGCGCGGAGGAGCTGGAGGACTTGGTGCATTTCTCCGTGTCGGAGTTGCCTAGTCGTGGCTACGGCGTCATGGAGGAGATCCGGCGGCAGGGCAAGCTGTGCGATGTAACGCTCAAGGTACCGTGGTCTGGGCGGTGGCTGGCTGAGAAGAAAGGGACCGAGCGGGAAGAAAAAAGGGGTGGTGGACAGGGTAAGAGAGGTCCAGCGGACTGAGGGTGGAGAGAGGTTAGGGGGGAATAGAGAGGAGAGACAGCGGTGCCAAGCGCAGAGCGGGGAATTGAGGCCAAGTTGGGAGAGGAAGAGGAGCAGCCGTTCAGCCATTGGAAGGAAAGACTGAGAGTTGTGCCGCTACGCCCTAAGAAAAGGAGACATTGGGGTATCCGCCTCCTTTTCTGTCATACAGACAAGAGAACATGTTCTTATGGCTGGTCTATGGAGGAAGGGGCGGTGGCTGACTTCACATTCCGATGGGCACCACTAAAACGTCTTGTCTTGTCATAAAGTCATTTTTTTGTGCCTCTTGAAGTTGGCTGTGCTATTGTAGAGGCTAAGCCTTCTCTTCGGGAGTCATTGCCTGCCCTTGGCGCTTTTTCAATCGGATCTGGAGATCTTTTGATGTGGACTGCTCTGCTCCACACTAGAAAACAACCTACATTCACCACCAAAGGGTCCTGGAGGACAGGCTAATGGACTGCTTGGGGGAAAGGATATATTCGCCACCTGTTCCCTGCCAGCATTCTGATCTGGCGTTCTGTGTTTTGAATCATGCTGGGCTGCTCCTTGATTACACTGTTGAGCCAGGTGGATCCCTCCAGGTGGGGAGCTGCTGCTTGCCTGTGGGTTTTCCTGCCTGACTTGGCCTGGAAGGGCTCTTAGTGACTGTGCCTGGCGCTCCCTCTTCCTGTTTCCAAACAGTAGAAAGACACAGACACCTTTTAGCTTTTATTTTCTACTTAGTTAAGGAAACTTTGCTTCTCCACATATTCGAGTCAGACTGCTAAGTAGGATAGGATGGCTAAGTCTGGCTTTGGAGACAAGCCAGACTTTTATTTGCATTAAAATACTGGCTGTAACTTTGGGCAAGTTACTTAATCTCTCTAAGCTTACCTTTTCCAAATGTGAAGATAAAGATGATGCTTAAATATCACTATTAGTGAGTATTAAATGGGATATTTGGTATTCGTTGTATAACACCTGTCATAACCTTTCATCAATCCTGAAAGAAATGGTTGTCTATTAGAGTACTGAAATGGTCTACAAAGGGCCAGGATCTTCCCAGGTGAAAGACGGAAACCAAGAAGGTTAAGAAAATTAAGCTGGACTAAACCATGCAAAAGATGGCAAGGCCACTAGGGATTTAGACACTGAAGAATGCCTTAATTGTGGCAGTAACATTTGAGACGAGTAGGGACCAGTGAAAAGCAGTAATAAGAAAGAAGTTTTGGGGTAAGATTTAGGCTATGGACTGGCAGTAGGTTGATTGGGTAGAGGTACTTGCTGCCAAGCCTGAGTTCAATTCCTGGGACCCACATAGTGGAAGGAAAGAACTGCCTTCTGGAAATGGTCCTCTGCCCGCCACAGGTATGCTGTGACACACACACGCACACACACATGATAAGTAAAAATGCTTTTTTTTTTTTAAAGATCTAGGCTTTGCCAGGTAGTGGTAGTACATGCCTTTAGTCCCAGTACTCAGGAGGCAGATGGGTTTGAGACCAGCCTGGTCTACAGCATGAGTTCCAGGACAGCCAGGTATATACAGAGAAACCCTATCTCAAAACAAACAAACAAAAAGCCTAGGTTAGAACTAGACATGACTGTAGACGCTTCTATAAACAAAAAGCCTAGGTTAGAACTAGACATGACTGTAGACTCTTTCATTCAGCCTCAGGAGAGCTCAGTGGTGCTGAGAGCCACAGAAAGGCAAAGCCTACATCTTACTGCTCACAACAAGAGCTGTTCTCATAGTTGAGTCTTTCCTCAAACTTCTGATGAGTCCTGGCTGTTTTTCAGGTAAGCCGGCACTGAAGAACCGGTGAGAGGCTTTTTGGCATGTGATGATTTAGTAACTAGTTGCCCCCATTAGGGTAATGGTTCTCAAATTTAAGCAGGTATGAGAGTTACCTGGTGGCTTTGTTCTTTAGAGCTCACCCGAGAATTTCTGACTCATAGGTATTGCATGGGCCCTGTCAAGTTCACCAGCGATGCTGTCATCTAGTACTACATTCCGAGAACAAAGCTATAGACTAGAAGACCTGTCCTTTCAGAGTATATTCAGAATCAACGAATCTTCTTTGTATTCAGGGATGCCCCAGTTACCCAAGTCTGGAGTCACAAGTTCATCCTAATAAGAGTGTAATCCACCTGTTTTTTTTATTAGGGCAATGACAGAGCAGCTGCCTGCCTGGTCGAGGGACCAGTACTGCCCGTTTTGGGCCTCTCCTCATGACACACCTTCAGAGGAGGCTGGTGTTCCCAGTGCTTGGAGTTGGAGGCTTGACCTCTGCATTGCTCAGAATTCTCCATCAAGTCAGGCACTGGCTTGTCTGGTTTTCATCTTGTAATCATTTGTTGATGTTTCTAATCTCTTGCTGTGCTGTACTTGGGAACTTTGCTGTTCCTGATGATCTGAGAGGCAGTTATAGCACAGACTCTGCACGGATCTGTGTCCTGGCTCTGCCACTTCATAGTTGACATGACTTAAATTCCTTAAATGCTAAAGAGTCAGTTTATTTCTCTGTAAATGGACATCATCACCTACCTGAGTACTAAAGATTCAGTTACTTAATGAGCTTCAAACTTCATGTAATAAATGCTCAGTGAATAGTAGGTATTTGTGTTTTATTGTTTGTTTGTTTATTGTATGTGTGTATGTGTGTGCCTGGTGCCCTTAGTGGCCAGAGAGGACATTGGATCCTGTGGAACTTACACAGTAACAGATGGTTGTGAATTGCTGTGTGGATGCTGGGAATCAAACCTGAGTCCTTTGGAAGAGCAGCCAGTGCTCTTACCTCAGAGCCATCTCTCCAGCCCTTAACAATGATATTTCAAGAGATTAGATCTTAATGTGTTGAGCAGGCTGGCCCAAAACTCTTGTGCTCAAGTTGTCTTCTTGCCTTTATTTTCCAAGTAACTGGAACTGTAGGCACATGCCGTTGCATCTGGCTCATTAATAATGATTTAATGATGTTTCCAGAGAAAGTATAAATAAATGTATGTGTTCCATTTGCAGGGTTTTTCTTTGTTTTATTTGTTTTTGTTTGTTTGTTTGTTTTCAAGACAGGGTCTCACTATGTAGCTCTGGCTGTCCTGGAACTCACTATGTAGACCTGGCTGACTTCAAACTCACAGAGATTTGCCTGCCTCTGCCTCCCAAGTGCTGGGATTAAAGGCTTGCACCACTACCATGGCTATTTGTGTTTGTTTTTTGAGACATGGTCTCAAGTGTCCTGAGCCAGAATTTGCTACGTAATTGAGAATGACCTTGAATTTGTGATCCTCTTGCTTCTCTCGGGTATTCATATTAAAGGCACGCCTCACCACACTTGGTCTCAGGACACAGTTTTGAATTTATCTGAGTTTATTTATGTTTCTTGCCTGCAAAGAGTTTGCAATCAATCCTCTGCTCTACTTGAATAGCTTGCATTTAGGAGTTGAGACCCAGTCCAGAAAGGGCTTGTTCAAGGTCACAGGCTAGATTCGGCGAAAGTGGGGTTAGATGTAATATCGGTGCTCTTGTGTTGTCTTCTGTGACTGACACAGGCTGAATTGATTTCAGTTACACGTTTGTGACTTTGAATTAAGACACATCAGTTTATGTGCACCCACTCTTAACCTCCATGTCCTCTTCTTTCCTCTCTCCCCAAGGCAGAGTGAGAGTGAGCGTCCACAGGCTCTTACACCCTCAAAGCTCACTGCTAGTGCTTGGACATAGATTCACTTTGCCTTTGGAAATATTTAAATTTAAATTCCTTGGTAGCCATTTGGATAGTTAGGTAGGCGTATGGCAGAAAAGAGTAATATATTCATTTTTTTTAAAATGTGTGGAGGTAACACACCTTTAATCCCAGCACTGTGAAGGCAGAGGCAGGAAGATATCTGTGAGTTCCAGGCTAGTGAGACCCTGTCTCTAAACTAATTAATTAATTATTTAAAAATAGAATAAAGCCCCCTTTCTATTTGTAATAATTTGAAATTCTTATTAGAAAAAAAATCCATGTTTCTTCTCTTTGGCATGTTCTTTCCCCTTAATGGCTAGAAGTTAGTACAGGGCTTTCTGGCAACCTATGGTATGTGACTGAGGTCTGGATAGTCATTTGCATCCATGGAAGTTCTCCTCTTCCCATTTCCTCTCCATTCCTTCAACAGAAACTAAAGGTTCAGGCGTGTGTATCATGTTCATCTGGGTCCAGCCAGCTGGGCAGAAGCCCCAACTCCCAGATTCAGGGAGTGTTCTTCCTCATGAGATCTCAAGTCAGCAAGTGGTTTGTTTCTGTTTCCCCTCGACTCACAACCTTCTTCTGTTTGTGAAAACAGAAGGGGAAGAATGTCACCAAGTCTGCTTATTTAGTATTCAGACCTGTAAGCTTAAAGGAGAGAGAGGAATGCTGTGGTGTGATGTGTGGTGGGTGTGGGGTATTTGAGGAGAGAGAGGAAGACTGTGGTGTGGGTGTGATGTGTGGATGGGTGTGGGGTATGTGAGGAGGTCAGAATACAGCTTTGTAAGAACCTGTTCTCCCATCTTTATATGAATTCTGAGGGTTGAACTCAAATCAGAGGGTCTTGTATGGCAGACATTTGACCTGACAGCCATCTCTCCTGTTCTTGCTAAAGTTTTGATCTGAGAATGTAGCCTCCAGAAAGAAATGTGAAGGACACAGTATTAGAATATTTTCTTTTGACTCACTTAATTCAGGTACTGAAACTGGCTTTAAGTGCTGCACATGCAAGCCTGGAATCGTGCCCTGTTTGTAATAGGAGAGTAGGTGGGGAAGGAAATGAAGTCAGAACTTGTTGGTGCATGCCGTTTCTGTTATGTATAGTATAGTCTATCACACAGGGATAATTACAGAGCTAGAGTAACCATGTTAGAAAGGATCCATAGAGGTCTCTATTAAAGCCATTTGTTTTGTGGATTGAAAAACCCTGAAGCTTAGAGCTATTAAGGGATTTGTCTGAGGCACAAAACTATTAGCTGAGATCCAGCATAGCTATTTCTGTATGGGTGGAAGCAATGCTTTTACATCCTCTGTTGACTTACTCACCTGCGCTTCAGATGGCATGAAGCAGAGCAGGCTACAACTGACCAACCCATTTTTAGTGTCGCCTGTGAGCATGATGGCAGTGATGTGAGTGTGTCTGAATTCACACCCCAGAGTGGTGTGTATCTAAATTCCACACCCCAGAGTGATGTGAGTGTGTCTGAATTCACACCCCAGAGTGAGTATGTCTGAATTCACACCCCAGAGTG
>JAQHUG010000001.1:4137487-4161742 GCA_028555095.1 Dicrostonyx torquatus
CTTCCAGGACCCAAGAGGGAGCCCAGCGGGAGAGGATGGAGAACCTTGGGATTGGGCCTCGCAATGGGAAGCCTGGAGTGAAGTGGGGGAAGCAAGCTGCTCACCTCTCTACTGCAATCCCTGTCGCAGCTCAAGGTCAAGGAGGTTGACCACCACCTTCTGAGAAATTGACCTGTGCAGTTTCGCTCCTCCTATAGGTGGGGGGGAGACACAGGAGCTAGAGGGGTCATGTCACATTTCTGGAGAGAGGCCAGCTCTGTCCTCAAACTGGAGATGCAAGCCAGAGCCAGCAAAGAGAGAGACAGTGGACAGGAAGGACAGATGCACACCCATTAATGGAAATATCTGTATAAATTATTAGAAGTTATCGTGTCTAGAGAGACCCATGTTTGTTGAAGGTCCTGGGTGAAGAAGACACAGAACAGCTGATGCCTGCCCCTGGCAAATGAGGTTGTGAGTCAGTAAATGCAACCAGTGCTTTAAATCTGACTGGTAAAAGAACATTTGAAACACGTTACTCTCTGGTTTTATTTTTAAAAAGCAACATCTCTAGGTGGATTGCAGACACACTTTGTCATTTTGCTATTTTATGTTTAGTAGATTTTAGCATGTAATGCCTCCTCCCACACTGTTTTGTGTGGCATTGGGATTGAAACCCAGGGTCTTGACATGCTAAGCAAGACGACCACTGAGCCATATATTGCTGTTTTGGTAAGGAATTACAATAATTTATAGTAAGCAAATGTATTAAGAAGTCTGGTTTTGTTTTGTTTTCTAACTATTGTGTGGGCGTGTGTGAGAGTGCAGGCCTATAGAGGTCAGAGGGCAACTGTGGGGTCAGCTGTTGTCACCGTGTCAGCTCCAGGCTCCTTTATGCACTGAGCACTCAGGAGCTTCCAGTAAAAACTGCTGCTGGTGATGTGGATGGAGCCAAGGGAGGAGAGAGCTTCTGCTGCTGGGCAAGGCAGTCTGGGAGCTGGCAGAAGGAGACTCACCCCATCGTCCAGGAAGTTGCAGTTTTGAGGCTGTCTTTCCGGGATGGAGATGCAGTCTGTCTCTTTAATCCTGAACTCGAATGAGATGCTGCTAGTGGAAACCTTAGGAAGCAACAGAGAAGTCATGACCGTCTGTCTCTCTCCTACCGACTAGGGAGCAAAGCACAGAAGGCTTAGGTGACACTGTCTGTATCAGCCTAGTCCAGGTCTACACTGTCCACCACAGTCTGGGGCTTACTAAAGGCCTGTTAACAGAAACCTAAAGGGTACAGCCAGTGGGCATGGTGGCACGTGCCTGAAACTCAACCCTCAGGAGGCAGAGGCAGGCAGACCTCTGTGAGTTCAAGGTCAGCCATGTCTATAGAGCAAGTTGCAAACCAGCCAGGGTGATATAAATGAAATAAAGGGTACAATTGGAAATTGTGGTTCACAGATGTAGTCTCTACACTTGGGAGGTAGAGGCAGGAGGATCAGGAGTTCAGGGTCATCCTCAACTACACTGCAAGTTCCAGGGAGCCTGGGCTACATGCCATTCTGTCCAAAAATGGGAGGAGTTGTGGTCTTTAACATAGATCGCTGTAGGACACTCTTTAATTGCCCTTATACTGAATACCATCCTGTATAAAATAGGAATAAAAATATCTTCCCTTCAGGTCTCAGGCCAGAAGGCAGGCTGTACAGACTTGTCCTTCCTGTGAGTAGAAGAAATGGCTGGCCTAGAACTCATTACATAGCTGAGATTAACCCTGCACTTCTGATCCCCCTGCCTCCACCTGCGGAGTTCTGGGTTCAAGTCCAGGGTTCCATACGTGCAAGGCAAACACTCTAGCAACTGAGCTACCTCCTCAGTGCCCAGGTAGAAGAAACCTTCCACACTGCCTGTTTCCCTGGCTGGGGTGGCCAACACTCACCGGAAAAGATGGCACAGTGTAATCTACCAGGCGGAAGAGGGGCTTTCCTGGACGCCCATTGTTGTAGGCCTCTATGGCCTGGTTAACAATATCCTCATATCTTGGTTGGCGACAGGCCTCACACGCTACTAACAGCCAAGGCCAGCACCAGCACAGATGCCTTCCACAGCCTGGCCATTGCCTCTGACACATTGCCATCCTTGACTCCTTTTATTTAGATGATGCTTAGGCTGCCTTGCTCAAGGACTGCTGGTGACATAAATAGCTGATGGCTCCAGAAAGGGGGCCCCTTCTTTACTTGGCTAGAGTATTGATCAATCAAGTATTGGTCCATATTACAAAACACTTTTGGCCAAGAGTGGCAAGGAGATTTGGGCAATAGACCAGGGCCTTGAAGTGAGTCCTGAGCAAGAGACTTGTTGTCAGACTGGGCATGCTGTTCACTCTGGGCCTCAGTGCCCCTGCTGGGCCCCTCCAGACCTGCCCAATCACAGCTCTTCTCTCTCTCCTGCCTCTTCTGCTTTGATTCCCAATAGCTGTCCAAAACCCATGGACTCCACACTGAGTTCTTCAACCAGATTCACAAAGAGATGATCATTTGGAGGCTACACTCAGGGGGATACCCACAGTGTTACACAAATCTTAAAAATACATCAACTGTAAAACTCTGAACATTATCACCTCTTGGTCTTTTTGTTTTGGATTTTGTTTTTTTGTTTTTCTGAGTGAGGGTTTCTCTGTGTGGCTTTGGAGCCTGTCCTGGAACTAGCTCTTGTAGACCAGGCTGGCCTCAAACTCACAGAGATTCCCCTGCCTCTGCCTCTTGAATGCTGGGATTAAAGGTGTGTTCCACTCCCACCTGGCCACTTCTTGGACTTTAATATTGTTTATGGACTGGGCATGTTGGCACACATCTTTAATCCCAGAACTTGGGAGACAAAGCCAGGTAGATCTCTGCTAGTTCGCGGCCAGACTGGTCTACAAAGTGAGGTTCAGGACAGCCAGAACTACACAGTAAGACCCTGTCTTTCAGAATAAAATGAAGGTATGGTGTGGTGGTGCTCACCTTTAACCCCAGCACTTGGGAGGCAGAGGCAGGTGGGTATAAGGGTTATACCTCTGAAGGGAAACATATTCTGGTAATAGGAAGCCAAGTCACAGAAGAGATGTATTGGGAAAAGAGCCAAGAAAATGGCTGCCTCTCCTTGGGAAAAAAGCAGCAAAGATCTGAGGAGGAGGCAAGCTTTGTGCAGAGTTTTTGGAGGGAGCAAGACTTCCCAGGGTGACCTGGGATTTTGTGGCCTAATCTTGGGGCAAACCAAGGAATTAGCTGGAAGTCTGAGGAAATGGCCTGGCCACTGGAGCATCAAAGGAGTTACAGATGATCTCTGTGAGTTCAAGGCCAACCTGGTCTACATAGTGAGTCTAGGATGGCCAAGACTGCACAGTGAGGCCATGTCTCAATAAATAAATAAAATAAACTGACTAAATCTTATTATTTAGTATGTGCACTTGCACGTACATAACCATGGCAGGAGTGTGAAAGTCAGGGAACAACTTTGTGGAATTGGTTCTCTTTTTCTACCATGTGGGTCCCAGGATAAAAGTCAGATACAGGCTTGCACAGCAAGTCCCTCTAGCAGCTCACAACCCAAAGGGACACAAATTCCTGTTTCAGGGTATAGGCCATTCCAGGAAGCAGGTTGAAAGTGGGCCAAACCAGGCCTCCTCACCTTTCTTCTGGAGACTCCCTTGCTAGTGAGAATGGCCTTCAGTCTTCTACCAGCCCTTGACTAAGAAGCTATTGTTCTCCTAAAGGGATCAGATAGCCTGAGATGAACCAGCCTGCCTTTATCTTAAGCTAAAAGCCATCTTCTAGTAAAGACAAACTAGATTGGTTGTTGTTTATGATTAAATCTCTGCTTCTCAAGGATTAGGACATGCCCCACCTGTAACCTTATGAGTAGATGGTTCTATACTGCCTGTTTCAGGAACGAACAACCATGTCTTGGCTTGGCGTAGCTTTATGTCAATGAATTTATTAAGATGTGTAGCATCCTACCGGGCAGTAGTAGTGCATGTTTTTAATCCCAGCACCTGGGTTTGGATAAAACTACCTTTGTTTACAGAGTGAGTCCTAGTGCAGGCTGGGCCACACAGAGAGACCCTGTCTCAAACAAAATAAGAAAAAAGAAAAGAAGAACAAGAATGGCATCTTATATATTGTTTCTGGGGGTCAGGGGGAGGCTCTGGTTTGAGGTCCGCAGCAGTATTGACAAGATAACACAGGCTACCTCAGACACAGCTACGTTAGGACTGATAACCAGTCTTTTAGGGTGGAAAATCAGTTTCCCAGGGACCAAAGCTGAATACCTTGGCCTGGCCCCAGCCTCACACTGGACCTTTGCAAGTCTGCCCTAGGCAAGGAATAGAACCAGTGTTCGCCTTATCCTTTTGTCTCTGCCTCTGAGAGAGTTTTGGCTTGGCTAGGACTTTCTAGGAGACAGCCACTGGGACGTTAGCACAAACTCACCTAAATTTCTTGAATATCTGAACATTCCCCACCCTTGAATTTTGGTGACCAGCAGAGAAATGGGTCCTGGCCTTTCAGCATGGACATAGTCTTAGAAGCACCTTACCCTACATTGGAGTGTTTGCCCCCTATATTCTTCTGCTAATCAGTGTGTCTTGGGTGGCTCACATTCATTTGAATGGCAATTTGTAAGGTCTGAGGGGCTTCAGAAAGTAATATTTTTGTGGTTAGAGGTATTAAGGAAGGCTCCTAGGAGAACATACGTCTTCAGCTAGACTTTAGAGGGTAGGGGCTTAAACACAGAGAAGGGGGAAAATGGCCACCCGGCTTTGATTGTGGGGCAGAGGACAGTATAAACAGAGGAACTGGCCTGGCCTGCCTGTTGTAGAGAATTAAGCGCAGCAGGAAGGAAGAGGAATAGACGTTTTGCTGTGATGCAGAAAGAAAATGATAATGAAAGCCAGAAAGCTTTTACAGTAACCTAGACCCACATTAGAAAAGACTCAGCCTAAGCTTTCCATGGTCTCCCACATCTGTCATGCCAGCCCTTGGGAGGCTCTTGGTTTCTTCTTGTCCAGCCTGGGCTGCACAGACAGCCCTGTCTCAAAACAAGGCTGGACCTAAGAGCATCGCTGGAGAAGTGGAAAGAAAGCTATGGATCCAGACATGAGTAGGAGGAAGGATGGGTCGCCTGAGGACCTGCTTCGGTACAGGCAGTGGAAAACTGAGACTAAGGCAGCAGAAGTGTGGTCTCTGTTGCTGCCAGAGCATCTGATCTTTGTCTCATAGGTTTTTGAAGCTGCATTGGCCTGGGTCAGATACGACCGGGAGCAGAGGGGACCATGCCTGCCAGAGCTGCTATCCAATATCCGCCTGCCTCTTTGCCGGCCCCAGTTCCTATCAGACCGAGTGCAGCAAGATGACCTGGTGCGTTGCTGTCACAAGTGCAGGTAAGTGTGGGTGGCCTTGTCCAGGACACTGCCCAGGGTCTAGGCATAAAGAGGAGTTGGCCACCTGTCTTAGCTCAGGGAAGGAAGGATTTGAAGCAGTCTTAATTCGTGGTACATGAATTGCACAGGACTCACATGGTGGTGAGAGAGACACCACGTGGGAGCAGAAGGGACCTTTTCTTTCCTGAGTCATCTATGTGTTCTTCATCTTCATTTTCTGAGTCCACTGTGTCTGCACTGCCTGGCTGGACCTTGCCCACACCAGCAGCTAACTTGATAGAACACGTAGGACTTCCTGGGGCTCCTCACTTTCTTCAATAAGTAGTAACCAATGCAGTGACCTCTGATAAGTGAGTGATTGAAAAGGAGGGCCTTGTGTGCCAGTGTATGCAATTTCCACCCAGAGCCACCAGCACAGCTCAGAAGATGGGTTATTACTCAATTAAAACAGAGAAAAGGCCTGTCTTTCCAGTTGCTTGTTAGATTCACAGTGCAGTGCTCAGTTTGGTTTTTTTCCTTTGCTAGCAGGATGTTTCACATATTGAGTTCTGCATTATTTTGTTCGGGGAAGTCCATGGCATGGTGCAGGCTTTGTGTGTCAGGAAGTGGGGATGTGTGGCTGGAGGGAGCTAGGATGGCCCTGTAACGAGCAGTCTGAAGGATGATATTGAGGCATATGAACTATCTTGTCAGTAGTACATAGCTGTCAAAGAAGGTTCTTAGAAAAAACAATGTGGTCTGTGGTCTGGAGGGGCTGGAGGGGCAGACTGGAGGTGGGGAAGTCTGGCTGGAGCACCTGGCAACAGTTGCCACAGTGCAGGGGATGGGTGATTGATTGGAGAATGTACGCCATGGGATGGTTCGAGGGGTAGGAAGGAAGTGCTGAGTGCTGATAGGAAGTAGGCTGTCGAGCTTCCCCCAGCACTTCCATTTTAGCCCCCATACTGGTTTTCAGAATCACACCTGATTTGTGCCTGTTAGAAGGAGTTGCTCTGGTTACAATAGCTGGGGTGTTCTCTGATTGGTGCCTGTTAGAAGGAGTTGCTCTGGTTACAGTAGCTGAGTGTTCTCTGATTGGTGCCTGTTAGAAGGTAGTTGCTCTGGTTATGGTAGCTGGGTTGGCCTCTGCTCTTTTGGCATCTTCACTTTTGAGCATGTCTCAATAGCTTTGCATGGCTTCCCCTCTTCTCACTTGAATTCTTTGACACTAAACCTCACATAAGGGTTGGGGATATAGCTTAGAGGTAGAGCATTCTGACATGTGTGTGGTCCAAGATTCAGTCCCCAGCATAAGAGAGACAGAAAGACACTGTAGGTCATATTTTCTAGAAGACTTTTCCCAGATATTCCTACATTTAGGTATGGAGAAGCCAATGTAAATGTGACTACAGTGGGAAGTCTCCTCTCTTAGCTTCTTATTCCTTATTTCAGGGACCTGGTAGATGAAGCAAAGGACTATCACCTCATGCCAGAGCGCCGGCCCCACCTGCCAGCTTTCAGGACTCGGCCCCGATGCTGCACATCCATCGCTGGGCTCATCTATGCCGTGGGAGGCCTCAACTCAGCAGGTATCTTGCAACTCCCCTTTGCAGAGCCCTTCCTAGGACTCTGGACAGTCAGGCTGGCCGGGTTTTTCTAATTCTTCTTCTTTATGCTGTCTATCTCCTTCTTCTTTTAATATAGTTGCCCTAGAGTAGAGCTTATTCATAATATTGAGTTGATGTCAGTGCTAAAGGTGCCTTAAGGAATAAAGTTTGATAGTCCCAGAGTGCTGACAGATGCCTATAATTCCAGCGCTTGGTCCTGGAAAGAAGAGGATTGTGATTTTAAGGCCACTCTGAGTTGCACAGTAAAACTGTCTCAAGAAAGAAAGAAAAAAGCTTGGCAATGCTTATAGTCTTAGTACTTGAGATTAAGAGGCAACAGAATTACTGCAAGTAAGGCCAATCTCCATAGTGACTGCCAAGCCACCCAGGGCCACATAGCTAGACCCTGTCTCAGCAGCAACAGAAAGGGGGTGGGGTTGGGCACTGTGGCACACACCTGTAATCCCAGCACTTGGAAGGCTCCCAAGGCCCAGGGGAGCCTAGGCTACATGGTAGGATTCTGTCTCAGACTCATGGGTATCACAACAGTTGAAACCTACAAATGAGGAAGTTGAGACCCAGAGAACTTGGGCAGTGTACGCGCTCTGCTGTGGTCAGAGCAAGGACTGGGATCCATCCTGGAGCTTAAACCAGCTCTTAGCCCTAGTATTTATTATCTGCAGCATGTACTCACTCTAGAGAGAGCACAGTAAGGAATCTGCCCAATTCTATAATCAGGCGTTCACATTTGCCCTATGACTCTCTGGATCAGACTGAGATAATCCAATACCCCAGTTCTGCTAATATCCCTGGTCCGTAATTCTTTCTGATTCTTCACACTGTCTCCTGTGGAGCCCCTACGGGTTTACACCCACCTGCCATCAGCAGCTTGATTACATGCTGTAATCCCAGTACTTCAGAGGCTGAGGTGGGAGGGTCTTGAGTTTGAGGCCAGCCCGGGTTATAGATATTGAGACTCAGCTTTCAGAACAAAGCAATACAAGCTGCCATTTTCAGTAGTTCTTGTATTAGATGTGGTCACATTTCTGGGAAAACCTCTTGAGGGTCGAGGGGAATTCACAGCTTTGCCTTCAGTTAAGGTTTCTGAAAGGCAGCCGGCAGCCTTCTGCTTGTTAACAGTTTGGCCTAGAAAAGGGAAATCTTTAGTAATAAATATGAGAGAGGAGTAAGTGCTTAGGCTCCCAGGCCACCAGGAAGGAGGATCCTTTGAGTTGCTAATCATCATCTGAGGAGAGCAAGAGGGTTCAAATTGTCATTCCTGGTCTCTGTGACTACCTTACTGGGTTCTAAGTGTGTTCTAGAGCCACATTGGGTGCCACATCCATTATGTCATTTAACCCTCAGGGCAGCTCTGATAGCTTTTAATTTCACTTTCAAAACATGATGAGGGCACAGGGCAATTTAGAGTAAGTCGTTAGAATAAGTGGCAGTTAGCATTAGGACTCGTGCGTGCCCTTCGCTCTTGCATGCTTCTTGCACCGGGCAGCTATCCCATGCATTTGCCTTTATTGTCAATTTCAAGCAAAAGGCTTACCTGATTATAACTGAAAACTACCGAAGAGCAAATGTTTCCCATTTGATTCTAAAATCTTTATCATAGCCAGAGTCTGTAGTGGGCCCAGTTGCTCTGAGTAACCCATGGGAAGATATAATAGAACCCAGTCAGATACCCATATAATCAATACCCAGTAGCTGTGATCTAAACAAGTGGTCTCATTTGTTTTAATTTGAGTAGCAAATTTTTATGCAGGTGACTCTCTGAATGTGGTGGAAGTGTTCGACCCCATCGCCAACCGCTGGGAAAAGTGCCATCCCATGACCACAGCCCGCAGCCGTGTGGGTGTGGCTGTGGTGAATGGGCTTCTCTATGCTATCGGGGGATATGACGGTCAGCTGCGGCTGAGCACTGTGGAGGCCTACAATCCTGAGACGGACACATGGACCAGAGTGGGGAGCATGAATAGCAAGCGAAGGTATTCTGGAAGCCGCGTGCAGGCTGAACACACACACTGAGCATCTGGGGAGCCCCATGTAGGGGCACATAATAAAGTAAATGCAAGTTTTGGCCTGGGGAAATCCTGCTGCCAGGCCAGCCACTGCCAGCACCTCCTGGGAGCAAGCCCCCACCTGCTTAAACTTAAAATACCTGCCTTGTCCTTTGAGGAACTTGGGGAGCCAAGACACGGACATGTGGAAGTTGTATTGGTATATAAGTGCCAGCTAAGGACTGAAAATGTGTGTTATGGAAGATTCCAGGAGGGCGAGAAACTGGACTGGACCATCTGGAAGATCTCAGGGAAGAGGTGGGATTAAAGTTGAAACCTGAAGGATAAGGAGATTTAACCTCATTAGTAGTAGAAACCCCAAAGCGTTTTCCTCTGTGCTCTCTTTCTGTACTTACGCTCTCACTGCCCGGGAAGTGAACAAACTAGGCAGTGTCACACACGTTCTCCAGATGTGAGCACATGTGTATCTGCAAGGTGGAGTGAACTTGTACATCATGGAACATGGTCTAGCTCTTCGCATCCTCCACCCCTTGTCTGCTCACATATCCAGAATGAGAAGTATGATTGGAGGACATCATGGTAGTGCCTGTGTTTAATCTTCTCAGTCCAGAGATGACAGCGTCATTCCTTACGTCAGGCATGTGCCGCACTGGTAGGGCCCATGCTACAAGGGTGTCCATAGACAGCTTCCTCCACACTGTGCCCTGTCAGTTGCAAATGTTACTCTTCTGACTCTCCTCATAGGGACTGAGAGGGAAAGAAGCTCAAGGCACGTTTCACCAAAACAGATTGGCCTGCATTTTGAGTGTCTATGACATGGCCCAGTTTTAGGAAGGAGAATTGTGTGCAGTTTTAAAAATATAGTTTGAAACCTACTAGCCAGGTTGCGCTTCAATGGTCTTTCTGTATAATTCTGTGATTTAACTTTTGCCTCACAAACCCATTCTCTTTGTCATACTTCTGGGTCGCTACTTAGAAGATCAAGTGACTGGGAAAGTGGGGAAAGAGGCCAAGTTATGGTATGTGTGGCGAGGAAGTAGTTAGTGTGGAGGGCTTTGCCGCATAAAGGGAAACACATTCCTCATTCAGCAGTGTTAGCATGCGGCCATGAGCCAGAGGAATGTGCTCTGCAGCAAGCAGCCCAGTCACGAGGGTCTCTGTCCTTTCCTTTCAGAAGAAACAATGTGTGCACGAGATGTACTTCTTCCAAAGATGCTCTCTGAGCTCTCTCCACACCTTGCTGTGTCCCCCCTACTCCCCGCCACCTCTTGAACATTTTGCAGCTTGTTGTGATCAAGGGACCCATTTCCCATATCCCCAACCACAAGCAGTTCTTTTATCTTGGCTGTAGCCAGTTGGCTTTCCTTGTGTGTATGCTCTGAGAGACTTTCTTATTTTGATGTCAGAGGGTTTGAGAAGGAAAATCCTTTGGGTATTCCTCTCCTTCGCTGTGGTTAATGCCCTGGTATCAGCAGCATGGGCCCAGTTCCATTTGTCCCTTTGAAATTGCAGGTTACCTTAAAATTGTCTTAGTCACATCTCTTCTAACATCCCACATAGCTCTCCATCCTGCCAGTGAGTGGCAGCTTCCTTTCTGTCCTCTTTCCATCTTGTCTGTCTTGTGGACCAGGAGCCTTCTTCCAGGTTCTTGTACCATATTGCCCCAGCCCACTCTGGTTGGCACTTCCCCTTTTCTCAGCGCTTATCTTTTCTTCTCACTTGATTGTTGCTTATAGTTTGGGACCTCTTGATTCACCCCCATATTGTTCCTCAACTCCTGACTTTACTACCTTGTGTTTGGGACTAGGGTAATGCTTGCCCTAGCAAGAGCGAGGCCCTAGTTTCAATCCCCAGTACTACCAAGAAAAAGGAAATGTAGTAACTTCATTGTGTTTTGTGTCCATTCTAGAGAGGGATTGATGCCTAGTAAATTTGTCATCTTCTTACTGACCTTGCCTAAAACAAGGCCCTCTCCTTTTCTGGCAGGTTCAGAAGGTCTGTTAGTCTAGTTTGATTTGCTATGTGTACTTGGAAAGTGGCAGTTGTCTGGTATATTTCTCTTTCCTGTTCAACCCCAGCTTCATTTTTAGTCTTCTGTAGTGTCAGATGTGAAATCATTGAGTCTGGCAACTTGGCATTCCTGCTTAATTTTACATAAGGTTTTATTTACGTAGGATGGAAGGTTAAATGATGATCTAGAGCCCTGGATAATCAGGATTTTAGGAAAACTTACATGTAGAACAGGGAACCCTGGACTTGTGTTATTTAGGTCTTGGGCATGTCTTCTCTAAGCAGTCCAGCCAGCCGACCATCACAGTGGTTCTCCTTTGAAGGCTATGCTAAGGGTAGCACATTCAGTAAGTACACACCCAACGGAAGCTAGAGGCTCACCCACCAAGACGAAGGGGGGGACTGTGTGGGGCTATGTGTGGTAGGAACACATGTAAACACTAAGGATGAGGGACTGTGTGGGGCTGTGTGTAGTAGGAACATGTGTAAACACTAAGGAGGGACAGTGTGGGGCCGTGTGTAGTAGGAACATGTGTAAACACTAAGGAGGGACTGTGTGGGGCCGTGTGTAGTAGGAACACATGTAAACGCTAAGGAGATCAGAGGGAACACACAAGCACATGGGGCTCGGACCTGTTGTGTAGAAGACACCGCACATCACTAATGAAGTCACAATAAAGACCTTTTCCTGTGTTCCAAAGGCTCCCTGTGGGTTAAGAGAGTCCTAGCACCTCATGGTGACACATATGTGCCTGTGATTAGGAACTTTGTCTGTTCCCGTACTATTTTTGTTTGTTTGATTTTTTTGTTTGTTTTTGTTTTTCATGACAGGGTTTCTCTGTAGCCTTGGAGCCTGTCCTGGAACTCCCTCTGTAGACCAGGCTGGCCTCGAACTCATAGAGATCCACCTGCCTCTGCCTCCCGAGTGCTGGGATTAAAGGCGTGCGCCACCACCACCCAGCTTGTTTGATTTTTTTTTTAAATAGATTCTTGTTTTTGTAACCCAGGCTGGCCTCTAAGTTGAGCTCTCCCTGCCTCAGCCTCCTCAGACTGGGACTGCACGTGTGCACCACCATGCCCATTCCCTGTCTCTACTCATAAACTCGTATCTCGAGCAGCATGCCTTGTACATGGCTGATGAAAATCTGGTGAATGAATGCATGTGACATATGTCCTAATAAAGAAGCCACTCCTGGGGCATAGGGTTAGGAGACAGTAATTCTGAAGCGTGTGGGCCCTTCCTGGACTATGACTAGGCCCTAAGTTTGCTCAGTGAGTAAAAGTGCTTGAGTTCAGTCCTAAGAGCCCACAGTGGAAGGAGAGAGCCAATTCTCAAATGTTTTCCTCTGACCTCCACATGCATGCCATGGTATGCATGTGTGCTGGCACACAAGCACACGTGCACATGCACACAGACACTAATAATGGTAATACAATTTTTAATTTTTTATTGTTTATTTTTATGTGTATGGGTGTTTTGCCTGGAACTAGAGTTCTAAATGGTTGTAAGCCATCTTGTGGATGCTGGGAATTGAACCCAGTCCTCTGAAAGAGCAACCAGTGCTCTTAACTCTGAGCCATCTCTCCAGCCCTAGAAATATTTTTGAGTAAATCAGGCTGGTTGTGATGGTGCACACCTGTAATCTCAGCAGTTAGGAAGTAGAGGCAAAAAGATTAGGAATTCAGAACCATCCTCCGCCACATAAACAAAAAAAGTAAATTAAATCCTCCTCCAGTGAGATGAGAGTTGAGAGTTTCAGGCAGATCAGGGACTGAAGGCCTGGAGGGGAGGTAACCTGCCGCCGAGCCGAAGACCGGCTGGGAGCCAGCACAGGCAGAGGAACCACTGAACAGCTGCTTCCTGGTGTTCTGCCCTAGCTAGTTGTGTCCCTGGGGTTGGGTTTGTTCTAGAAAGAGGCTATGGCTGGTTAACTTCTCAGTGGGTATGACAGACTGCTGGGATGACCATTCTGTCTGTTTCAGTGCCATGGGGACAGTCGTGCTGGATGGACAGATTTACGTCTGTGGAGGCTACGATGGCAATTCTTCCCTTAACTCTGTGGAGACCTACTCACCTGAGACGGACAAGTAAGGGCGACTTACTTCACAGCACAAAAATTAGAACTGTGGTGTGATCTTTAAGCTGAGTGTGTGTTGGTTTTTCTGAGATGGAACTTCATAATATAGCCTAAGCTGGCCTTAAACTCTCAGCAATCCTCCTGCCTCAGCCTCCTGAGAGTGCTGGGATTACAGACATAAACCATTATACTCAGCTAAACTCTTCCCCACTACCTGACCTTATGCTTGCTAGACCTCCCCCTCCAACTTTTGTTTAGTTTTGCTTTGTGGGAGAAGAGGTCTTAGACTCGAAGACTCTAATATCTCACCTCAGCCATAGAGTCATGCTGTGGCACCTAGCTTAAAGCTTCTTCTGAGTAGGAAGCGACTTACCAATACTGGCCTATAATAGATTTAAAAATCTTTGGTTAAAGGCCAGTCATGGTGGCGCATGCCTTTAATCCTTTTTACTTGGAAGCAGAGGCAAGGGCATCTCTGTGAGTTCAAAACCAACCTGATCTACATAGTGTATTCTAAGCCAGCCAGGGCTACAAAGTGAGACCTTGTCTCAAAAACAAAACAAAAAAAATTAAAATAAAATCCTTGGTTAAATGAATCTTTTGGTTAAATTTCAAAAGAACTAAATCCAGGTATGGTGGTTCATGCCTATAATCCCAGCACTTAGGAGCTCAAGGCTATATGAACCCATTTCAAACAAACAGAAGGTACAGATACTTAGAAACATTTATTTATTGGTCTGTGTCTCTTCACTGAATCAGTTCATTGTAGTGTAAGTGCAAGCAGTGTGGGTAAGAAGTAGCTGGACAGCACATTCCAAGGCAGGGAGACCTGATTTGAAAGAAAGAAAATGTATGGCCAGAAAGCTTGGGGAACATTGATATCTGTTCCTCATCGTCCTTGTCTTTTCATCATGTATATGACATTGCTAAAGTTCTAGAAAAGCTGTCAGTGAGGAATCCTGTTTAAACTTAGGTTTCCTGTAGCACCATTGCAATCTTTGTGGGACACTAGGAGAAACACTGGCACCGCTAGGCTGGGTTCCTCATCCTAGTGTTTGAATCGTCCCATCTTAAGTGACAGAATGTCAATAAATGGGCTGAGAGGGCCCATGATGTTCTAAAGATGACATTCTGTTACCTAACCATTGACTGACTGGTTATTAACAGGTAGAAAAGAGGCTGCTCCTCCCTAGTGCTCAGTTTGGCAGGCCATAAGTGTGTTATGTTCACCTTGCTCTGGAGGCCTGTGTCTGGAGCTCCTGGCACAGAGTGGTGAGCACTTCTCTCCCTAGGGCAGGTGAGACTCATAAAGGATAGACTGTGAGGCTGGGAAATGACTGAGTTTATAAAGTATTCGCCTAGCAAGCATGAGTTCAATCTCCAGAACCCATTGCATGGTGGCTTACACTTAGAATCCTAGCAGAGAAGGTGGAGACAGGAGGATTCCTCAGGGCTTCTGGCCAGTCAGTTTAGCCTAATAGATGAGCTCCAGGCCAATGAGATGCCCTGTCTCAAAAAATAAGACATGGTCCTGGAGATAACACCCAAGATTCCTCTGGCTTCCATGTGCACATTCACACTTGTATGTGAACTCACACACATAAGCACATCTACACACAAATTTTCTGCAGAGGTTAAGCAGTGGTAAATGCTTATCCCAGACAAGGAGACAGCAGGATAGGAGAGGTTCAAATAAGAGAGTCCTCCTCACTGTGTCCTGTGGGTAAAGCTAGAAGACAAAGAAAACCCACATGGGAAAGAAGCACACCAACAGCCAGGCCTGGTAGTTCATCCTGAAATCTCAGCACTCAAGAGCTAAGGCAGAAGGATTGCCCCAGAGACTGTACTTTTGTTTTCTGGCCACCCAGACCCGAATAATCACACAAAAATTATATTAATTACAACACTGGCTAACAGCTCAAGCATATTCCTAGCTAGCTCTTATGTCTTAAATTAACCCACATCTATTAATCCGTGTTTCAACACAAGGCTGTGGCTTACCGGTAAGGTATCTTACTCCTTCAGGAGCTACATGGCTTTACTGATTCCGCCTTTTTTCTCCCTGCATTCAGTTTAGTTTTCCTGCCTACCTATATTCTGCCCTGCCATAGGCCAAAGCAGCTTCTTTATTAACCAATGGTAATAAGATATATTCACAGCTAATACAGAGGGGAATCCCACATCACCATCCTGAGCTACAGAGTTGAGACCCTGTCTCAAAAAACAAAGAAACCACACTGAGGTATTTGTCCACTGTCTCAGGAGAGGCAGCAAGGAGTCACTTCAGTGACATGGTACAGCTACTGGAAGAGCAATCCATTTCCCCTGATGGTGTGGGATTGGGGTAAAGATGGCCTGAAAGCAAGGCCACATCTAAGGAGGCCCATGCACTGCTCCAGGTAGGAGGCAGAGCTAGGCAAGTGGTAGTGGGGGCTGAAATAAGTAAGAACTAGGAAGTAAACCAGTAAGTACTTGTGGCCTACAAGAATGCAAAGAGAAGTGTGGCGCACACATTGCAACATTCAGGAGGCAGGTGGATCTCTGAGTTCAAGACCAGCCTGGTCTAAATAGAGAATCCTGGACTAGCAGTGGTGATGTAGAGAGACTCTGCCAACAAATAAATAAATACATATACATAACATAATACATGCCCGGTGGTGGTGGCACACGCCTTTAATCCGAGCACTTTGGAGGCAGAGACAGTCAGGTCTCTGAGTTTGAGGCCAGCCTGGTGTACAGAGTGAGTTCCAGGATGGCCAGGACTGCACAGAGAAACCATGTCTCAGAAATTATATAAATAAATAGGTCATCTCTGGGGCTGGAAAGATGGCTCAGCGGTTAAGAGCATGGTTGCTCTTCCAGAGGACCCAGGTTCAATTCCCAGCATCCACATGGCAGCTCACAGCTTCTGTAACTCTAGTTCCAGGGCTTCTGACATCTTCACACAGATAGACATGTAGGCAAAACATGTAAATTGCAACAAAAAAAAATGCTGAGAGGGAGGAGAAACCAAATGAGCACTTGGGTTTTATAAGCAGAGTAACTAGGTGGCTGGACATCCTATTAACAAGACCCAGAGATGCAGAGCCATTGCAGATGTGCGTGTGGGCCTTGTTTGAAATGTGCTGGTTTTGCCTGCCCATGGTGACTGGCTGTGGATCTGAGGCTTGGGTGAGAGGCGCAGCAACAGCGCAGCCTGCATAGGTGGTGGGAGAGGTGATGCGGCGTTAGATGATCAGGACATGGTCAGCATAGAGACAGCCGCCTGGGCCTGGCTAAGCTGTCTGGGAAGGCTGTGAACACTGACTCTCATCCCCACTCCTGTTTCTGCTGTCTTCTTCAGGTGGACGGTGGTGACTCCAATGAGCTCAAACCGCAGCGCGGCTGGGGTTACAATCTTCGAAGGCAGGATATACGTGTCAGGTGGCCACGATGGTTTGCAGATCTTCAGCACTGTGAGTCTGGCTCCTCCTGGGAGACTTCTTCCAGCCTTGGGTTTTGTGTTTGTTTTGTTTTGTTTTGTTTTCCAAAATCTGCTCTGGGCTTGGGGTATAGCCCAGTTATATATTGCTTGTCTAGCATGAACAAGACCCTGGGCTCAATTCCCAGCACCACACAAACAAAAAAAGTTTGAATCCTGCCATTGCTGCACACAGGTTATCTCCTGAAGGTCCAGGGTGTCGCCTGCATCATCTAGAACTCACGTCTAGAGAGCCCATGCACCCAGGGAAGTGTTGTGTGTAGTCATCCTGAACTTGCCCCATTTGGGTGTCCATGAAATGCTGTAAAGCCTTTTGAAAGGTCTACCTAAGTGAGCTCTGTCATACGCCAGAAGTTAATGGTGTCTGGAAGCTACATGTATTCTTTCAATAGGCTCGGCAGCCATGCAGTAGTGATTCCGACTCTGTACTGAGGTAGGAAGTGCTTGGCACAGTCACAGGAGACAGCTCTGCCATCGCCTAGAAGAGGCCCAATCTTTCCTTCATTTTCCTTCAATTTTCCTTCAGCCCAGTATAAGGTGTCAGCAGGCAGGTACACAGCTCTGAAGAGGTGGCATCAGAGCTAGGGCACATGTCAATTGGGCTCCCTCTCCCTGGTCTCCCGCAATCTAGCACCATGTGGGACCTGAGTCCTGCAGGGCCACCCCATGGGCCAGGCCTTTCCTCTGACCATCTCGTCCCTGCACTTCTCTCCCTGCTGCAGGTGGAACACTACAACCACCATACGGCCACCTGGCATCCAGCAGCCAGCATGCTCAACAAGCGCTGCCGACATGGCGCCGCCTCCCTGGGAAGCAAGATGTTTGTATGCGGGGGCTATGATGGCTCTGGCTTCCTCAGTATTGCCGAGATGTATAGCTCTGTGGCAGACCAGTGGTGCCTCATAGTACCGATGCACACACGCCGGAGTCGGGTCTCCCTCGTGGCCAGCTGCGGGCGCCTCTATGCAGTGGGCGGTTATGATGGACAGTCAAACCTAAGCTCGGTGGAGATGTATGATCCAGAGACGGACCGCTGGACATTTATGGCCCCCATGGCGTGCCATGAGGGAGGGGTTGGTGTGGGCTGCATTCCTCTTCTCACCATCTAGGAGAGGGTGGGATGTGGTGGGTTAGGGATCTGGTACAAGCATAGGCGCTTTCTTCCAGGGGAAAGTCCTCTCAGAAGAGGCAGTGGTGGACCAGAAGAAGATGGGGTAAAATGCGAGCCTGCCAATGGGACAGTGTCTCCAGGTGCTTACGTCCTCCCTCACTGTGCTGCATTGTGACCCTAGGTTATCAAGATGCACGGCACAGGACAGAAGCCCCTCTGAGTCCCACAGCCAGTGACACGGAAGTGCTTTGCTGGTCTGTGTGTACACAGGCTCCATCCAAGGCCAGTGTGCACAGCTACAGTGCTGGTCCAGCTCCCACTTGCCACAGTGCTGTGAGCGCCGCTGTGCAGCTGGCCTTCCAGCCGATGCTCCTCCTTACCTGCTTGTCTGCAGCTGTGTTGTGGCCAACTTGCCATCGGAAGCAGCAGCATCCAAGCCCATTGGAAACCGGGGTAAAGCTGGGAGAGAAAGGACACCCTGGTGTTCTGCCTGCCTGCGACAGGGCAGCCCCAGCAGCATGCTGTGTGCACGCAAGCTCTTCCTTCCTTCGTGGGGCTCAGAGGATGTCGTCCCTGTCTCAGCAAGCAGGGAGCCAGAAGTCTTCCCAGTGCCTGATGTTTTAGGAACTCAGTGAGGTCTTTCTTTGCTTGTCCCAGAGAACCAGAAGGGGAATAGAGATGCTTGAAAAAAACTGGAGGAAGTGGAAACCAAAAATACTTGAGAAAAGCTGGAAGGAAAAGACTTTTGTAAGAGAACATTTTTCACAAAAAGAAAACAAAAGATACTAAAAGCAAATATACATTTAAATGGAAAACCATCAAACATGTCAGCAGTGGGATCCACTCCCACATTCGAGTCCCAGGGTCCTGAGCCCTCCTAAAGCAGTTGGGGTTCCCTCTGAGCCCCCACTGTGTCTAAAGTCAGGACATTCCTGACTGGACCTTGACAAGGTGCTCGTGGGTTATCTCCTCACCCAGTGTCAGCGGCTTAGGGATCTGGCTGCATTACTGCCACCCATCTCTACAGGAGCTCCAGGGTTTGCTGGAGACTCCAGGCGCCCCTGTGATTACTCCCACTGCCACCTAGCGCTCCTTCAGGTCCCCACTCCCACATCCATTCCTTCCCTCTTTGGCCAGCAGGAAATAGCATGTCTGGCCAGATCCGCACTTACCCACCAACTGTCTTTGAATAACTCGTCTGATGTTTCTGAGGCACATTGACCATTTGTACCTCTCAGACCTAACCAGGGGCTCTCTCCTACCAGCCATGGACTACCTTGGTCAGGTGACTTGTGTGCCCTGCCATTGCCCTGCTTTTCCATCCACTCTCCAGCCCTGGGGTGGGTGGGGGCCACCTTCCCTCCATCCCTTAGCAGACTGACCAGCAAAGTGGGCCTCTACATTCAAGCAACGCTGGCTTCATGATATAAAGACCTAAAGACTAAAAAAAGAAGTCTTTTGCTGCTGCAAAGAAGATATTTTATATTTCTTCCTCTGATCTTGGCAGAAGACCTCGCGAAGAGACTCATGCTCCTTCCTCCTCTGGATGGGACCTTACCGTAGCACAGAAGGGCCCAGAGAGGAGATTTTCCTATTCCCAGTGCACTGGGCAGTGGGGCAGTGGGGCTGGCCTTCAACTGCTGCTGCCAAAATCTGCTTTTCTAAAGTTCTTCCAGTAGAGATGAGAAGGGTACAATTACTTTTAGCCCCGAACTGGGTCTAAGGGTCCCACTCTCCACCTGATTGGTTTCATGCCCATTGCTGCCTGCCTGGAGCAGCCCAGAAGCCAGTCCTGAAGGCACAATGTGAAGCCTGGGGCATCCCTTACCCCAGACGGTCCAGTTTACCAGTGTGTGCAATTGCCATGCATTCAGGAGGAAGGACTTTTGTTCCCTGCTACTTAAGAGTGGGGTCTTTGCTATAAGCACTTGAAAATCATGTTTTTATGTTTAAAGACTGAACAATCTGATAACTGATAAACATTTAACTAGGCTCCCAGTGGAATGCCAGCATTTCTTCCTGCCCCTCAGTTTGCCTGCTGAAATAGAGTCTGAGGAGGCTAAGGGTCTCGGTCTTCTCTTGGTCCTATTAGCGGGGGTGTATCCGTGCTCATCTTACTAAGTCCTTTCTTCTGTGAGTGGATCTCACAGCCCTGACTGTGAAGGTGCTGAGAACTGGTCAGTGAGCTCACATGGGGGGGGGGGACGACAACGGTTCCTTATGATGCTAGCAGACAGCATCCTGGAGATGACACATCATCTTCCCCTGTGTGCTGCTGTTGGATTAACCTTCCCGAGTCTACTCCCACCTCCTAGTGCAGCACTTACACTGTGCACGTAAAGAAAGATCAAGTCAGTGTTTCATCTGGACTCTGATGACACTTGAGCAAACAGGAGCATTTTCGTACATCCCAGTCTGAGGGCAGGTGGCTGGGCTGACTCTTTAGCCTTAGAACAGTAGGATCATGGAAAAACAGACATCACCAAAGGACATTGTGGAAAGGATGTAACAAGGAGATAGGTCAAATACACCTGGTGGACACAGGGTTGGCCACTGTCCGTTCTCATTTCCCGTGCATGGTTCTTTTTTTCTGGGTTTCATCAAAGATCACAAGCAGAAGAGAGCTGAAGACCAGCTTCCTGGTGGAGCTTAAAGATGGAAATAAGTAGGAATTCTGCCCCTCTTCACCCACAGTTGTTTCACAGGAAACTTTTTATTTATAGAACGCATGTCTTTTGTGTTAAGAAACCAAAGAAAAATAAAGAGAACACTCCTAATACTTCTGCCTTTTCCTGATTGTGTCCATTCGTGTGTGTGTGTGTGTGTGTGTGTCCGTGTGTGTGTGTCCGTGTGTGTGTGTCCCTGTGTATAGAGGCCAGGGTTTGACACCGTGTAAGCGAATCTGTGTTTACTGAGCATTGTTCTCTGATTGCATGAGACAAATCTTAAGCTGCTGTCAGCTGTTGGCACTGCTCAGCTTAGTGTATGGCAGTAGTGCATGGCGGTTGTTAGCTGGCTCCATCCCACAGGCAACTGCCAGGAGATACTTCTCTGTACTGCAGCTAGCATGAGACACAAGACCAGGAAGCCTTGCTTGACTCCGTTTTGTGTGTTTAGAACCTTTTTAAAGCTTTCTTGGGTCTTATGTGGATGTAGGTGCCCCATGTTGAGTGCCATTTGTAGGTGGCCTTTTCTGTCTAGACCAGCCAATCAGTTCTGTCCCACAGCCACTCCCCAAGTAACCACACAGAGACTTAATAATAATTACAAATGCTTGTCTGATATCTTAGGCTCTTTTATTTGCTAGCTCTTACAACTTAAGTTGACCCATTTCTATTCATCTGTGTGCTGCCCCAAGGCTCCTTTGCCTCATGTACACACTTCCTATCCTGCTTACTCTGTGTCTCATGCCGTCTCCTACGACTCATCTCCACCCTTCTTCTCCCAGCATTCTCTCTGCCCCGAAAAATCCTGCCTAGCCATCGGCCATTCAGCTTTCTATTAACAATGAGAGCAACACATCTTCACAGTGAACAGAAGGATTATTATACAGCAACACTGGGCATCTTTCTCAATTGCTTCCCACCTTGGATTTTGAGGCAGGGTCTCTTCCTTGAACTTAGAGCTCCCCAATTCAGCTTGGCTAGCTGGCCAGTAAGCCCTAGGGATCTGCCAACTCTTGCCCCAAGGACTGGGATTGCAGCTTGTCCATTGCCACATCCAGTTTTGTTTCATCTTGTTTTTAACCTGGGTGCTAGGGTTCAAATTCAGGTCCTCAAATATGCACAGCAAACACTTAACCAATTGAATCAGACCTCTCCTGACTTAATTTTAAATGTTAGAAGTAGATCTTTATTGTTTTTGTTTAAAAGAAAAATATATTGGACAATTTACAAATATTTTTATGAATATAAGGGAAAAGTCAGATGAACCTATAGCAAAAAACAATTTTTGAGAGATGTGATTTGAATGAGATGTCCCCTGTAAATGTCAGGCGTTTGAATCCTTGGTCCCCAGTTAGTGTGGCTGTTTGGAGAGGATCAGGCAATGTAGCGTTGCTGGAGGAACTGCATCACTGTAGGAAGGCTTTGAGGTTTCAGAAGTTTTGCATTAGATCTCTGCCTCTTGTTTATGGATCAGATCAAGATGTGAGATCTTGGCCTGGCAGTGGTGACGCTTGCCTTTAATTCTAGCACTCAGGAGGCAAAAGCGGGCAGATCTCTGTAAGTTTGAGGCCAGTCTGGACTACAGAGCGAGTTCCAGCACAAGCTTCAAAGCTACAGAGAGAAACCTTGTCTCGGGGGTGTGTGTGGGGGGGAGATATGAGCACTCAGCTGTTCCTGCTGCCATGTCTGCCATCTGCTGCCACAGTGCCCTGGCACCATAGACTCTTATCCTTATAAATCCTTTCCTTCTATAAGTTGCCTTGGTCAATATAAAAGTAGCTAATACAAGAGGTCAGTGCATTTTATTTCATGCAAATGAAAACTGATGGGAAATATGCAGAGATTGTATTTACTTGTTGCTGATGCATATTTGCTCCTGTCCAGATGGCCACAGCCCTCAAGTTTTTCCCTTTTTTCAACTCCCACAAAGAACATTTAGTTCTCCAGTGGGATGCAGCCAGCTGCCATGTCAACTGCCTAAAGTCAACATTACCACTCCAGGAGAGCCTGTTAACTTTGGCACACAAAAAAATCACTGGGGAAAAAAAGTGTTAAGATTTATGTATGAGGCCAGTTGAGGTGGCACATACCTTTCTTCCCAGTACTTGGGAGGCAGAATCGGGTAGGTCTCTGTGAGTTCAATGCCAGACTGATCTACATAGTGAGTTTGAGTTTCAGAACAGCCAGGGCTGCACAGTGAATCACTGGAAGGAAGGAAGGGAGGGAGGGAGGGAAGGAAGAAAGAAGGAAGGAGGGAGGGAGGGAGGAAGGAAGGAAGCTGGAAAAATGACTCAGCAGTTTGGTTCCCAGCAAACACATTAGGCAGCTCAAAACTGCCTTTAACTCCAGCTCCAGAGGACCTAGCACCCTCTTCTGGCTTCCCAGGGTATCATACAAGTGTCATACACTACTACCAATACACACATATACAAAACTTTGGTTTTCACAATTTAAAACATGTTTTAAGGGTTCGTAGGCTGAGGAAATGGCTGAGCACTTGCTTTACAAACATGGCAGAGGTCTTAGAGTGACAGAAACCAATTTTCTTGAGGTTCATTTGTCATCCAAACCAAGTGAATACTTTTTTTAAAAAATGAAGAGGATAAAGCATGTGATATAAAAGTGTGGTGTGGGTTGGAAAAAATTGAAATTCAAAGGTTAAAACAGGGACTGGGGTATGTGTTGAGAGGCAAGGATGTATTCACCAATATGAAAAATGTATGAAAAACCTCTATGGAAACTCACTGCTCTATAAGCTAATCTAAAGTTACAATTTAAAAAACATATTGAAGTAGTTTGAACACATACTCTTTGATGGATGGATAATGATCCCCACAAAAGACATGGGTTATTAAATGAAAATCAAAGTACCAGCTCCCTTAGGGTTAGGGTTAGGGTTATTGCTGAAGACACAATACACTTTGGTTGCAGGACACAGAGAAATAAAGTTGGAACTGATCTTAAAACTTCCTCCCATGTGCCAGAAGGTGCTGTGAAGCACAATCTATAAAAACTCAGAGAAACTGAGGTTCAACCTGAAAATCTGAAAAGCAAAACAACCAGCCACTGGATCGTACCTCAACCTCAGTCTGAAATGGCAATCCTGCCTCCCAGAATCTCAGAATGAGACTGTGTCTAAGAGTTGTCTCTCCCCTACCACTGTCTTATATTCCTCTCTAGGACTAGGATTAAAGGCATGCACCATACAGTTTCTATGGAAACTAGTGTGGCTACTTGGATTAAAGGTGTATGTTATTGTGGTTACTGGGATTAAAGGTGTGTGTCACCATAACCTGGTCTGTAAGGTGACCAGTGAGACTGTTTTACTCTCAGATCTTCAGGCAATCTTTATGAAAATACAATTGAAATGCCACTATAATTCCCCATTTTGTCTAAAATAAAAAAGAAGGCTATAACTAATATAATAAAAACTATATACAATAAGTACATCAACTATATACAATATATACAGGAATAAATACATCAACAATGTCTAGTCCATTTGCATTTCAGAGAAAATTCAGACAAATTCAGAGAAAATATTTCATGTCTATCCTATCTTGGTGAGCCCAAAGTCTTATACCTAATTTACTTTCTACCATAACTTGGTTTGGTAAACTATAACTATATTTACCTAATCTCCAACTCCTTCAGAGACCCAAGAAGGAAATAATATTAACTGAGTAAGCAGGAAGTGCAAGCAAGCAACTTCCAAAAACTGTAATGATGGAAACAGCTGGCTGCCTGGACAGTCACCCAAAGTTCCTCTGCAATGTTGGGGCATCCTGAGGTAAGTTGATTCCCAGTTTCCTGAGAAACCGCCACACTGATTTCCAAAGTGGTTGCACAAGTTTGCATTCCCACCAGCAATGGAGGAGTATTCCCCTTACTCCACAACCTCTCCAGC
>JAQHUG010000001.1:4212066-4247210 GCA_028555095.1 Dicrostonyx torquatus
TTTTGTTTTGTTTTTCGAGACAGGGTTTCTCTGTGGCTTTGGAGCCTGTCCTGGAACTAGCTCTTGTAGACCAGGCTGGTCTCGAACTCACAGAGATCCGCCTGCCTCTGCCTCCCGAGTGCTGGGATTAAAGGCGTGCGCCACCACCGCCCAGCTAAAGTCTCTTTACTCTTATTTAAAAACAAAAACTGTTGGCTGGGCTGTGGTGGTACACACCTTTAATCTCAAATTGGGTGGCAGAGGCAGGTGGATCTCTTTGAGTTTAAGGCCAGCCTGGTCTACGAAGTAAATTCCAGGACAATCAGTCTTATTTAGTGTGATATATGTTTATACATGTGTGGCTGCATGCACCACAGTGCATGTGGAGGTCAGAAGCTAGGCCACAGGAGTTGGGTTGTCCTTCTCCTATGTGGGTTGCACTGAGCTTTAGCAGCCTCCTGTCCATTTTCAGTGGGGCCAAATGTTTGGGTTCTGATTGTTCCTGCATCAGTCGCTAAGTCAGGGTTAGTTCTGTCAACTTCACCTCCTGGAAAAGGAGTTCTGGTTTGAGGGATTGGCCTGAGAGCACATCTGTGAGACATTTTCCTGGTTGATGTTGATGTGGGCAGTGCCATCCTTGGGCCGGTGGTCCTGGACTGCAAGCAAGCAAACGAGGGGCATTTAGCCAGTAAGCAGTATTCTTCCGTAATCTTTCCTTCAGTCCTGAAGGTCCTGCCTTGAGTTCTTGCCCTAACTTCCCTCAGTGATGGACTGTGATGTGGGAATGTGAGCCAGGTAAACCCTTTCCTCCCAAATTGCCTTTTGTCAGTTTTTTTTTTTTTCACAGCAACAGAAATGAAAACTAGGATATTAATGCTGTGATCTTGGCAAGTGCCCTAACCTCTTTGCCCCAGTCCTCTCATCTCCTCCTCCCCCAAATGCTGATGACTGGAGCCCGTCTCTGCATTGTAAGAGCTGGGCGACTGTACAGCGCCGAAGACCAGGTGGGGACTTGATGGGTGTGTGCTGCTTCTCATTCGTGGAGGGGAAGTGGCTTTTTCCCTTCACTGTTGTGTGAGCAGCTGAAAGAGTATTCTTGTTTTTAGGGCTCTGTGGTATCAGATCCCTTCAGCTGTATTCCACAGAAACTTGAAGCTGCATTTTATCCTTTCTCTAACCCAAGGGTGGGCAAGCCTGAAACTTCTCACTACGAAGAAGTAGATTTAGGCCGCATTCTCTCTCTATTTGTAGATTAGGTAGGAGTTGAATAGTTCAGAGTGAAGTTAGCTGGGAATCAATAAATCAGCTTTTGGTTGTTACCCCTCTAAATACTGGTTTTTGTGTTTACAGAGTTTGGGCAGAGTTGAATATTTGTTCAATAGATTTCTTTCATAGCTTTTATCTTTCAAAGAGGCTAAGACCACTTTCAGAGTGAGATTTTTTTCAGATACCATAGTTCTTCAGCAACTCTTTGAGTCATTTGTTTCCCAAATTTCAAATATTGAAAAAAATAGAAAGTCATCCAACTCCTCATTACCCACTTTTTTAAAAATTAGTTATGTGGTGTGTGAGGGTATACTGTGGGGTACACATGCCATGGAAGTCCCACAGCGGCTTGTAGTGTCCCTTCTCTCCTGCCACCTTCTGTTCTGGGGATTGAACTCAGGTCCATAGACCTGATGTCATCAGCTAAACCAACTTGCTAATCCTATTTTTAGTTGTCTTATTTGTTTGTTTGGTTTGACTTGGTTTTTCAAGATAGGGTTTCTTTGTGTATCTCTGACTGTCCTGGAACTCACTCTGTAGACCAGGCTAGCCCCTTGAATTCACAGAAAGCTGCCTGCCTCTACCTCCCTGAGTGCTGGGATTAAAGGCATGCACCACCATCGCCTGGATAGTTGCTCTATCTTTTAAGATTTATTTGATGTTTGTTTGGCTTGGTTCTCAAGACAGGGTTTCTCTGTGTAGCCCTGGCTATCCGGGAACTCACTTTGTAGACCTCTCACAGAGATCCACCTGCCTCTGCCTACTGAGTGCTGGGATTATAGGCATGTACTACCACTGCCCAGCTTAAGATTTATTTTTATTTCATGTTTATGAATGTTTTGTCTGGATGTATATATGTGCACACATGTGCATCTGTTGCCTATGTAGGTGAGAAGACATTGGATCCCCAGGAATTAGAGTAATAGCTGTGTAGTAATAGCTATGTAGTTATTACATGGTAATAACCATGTAATTGCTGGAGGCTAAACCTAGTTCGTCAGCAAGAGCAGCAAGCACCGAGTCATAGGGAAGCACTGTACCAGCCAAGCTGCCCCTAGCCCTATTGGTTCTGATTATTTATCTATTGAGGATTTATTAATTTTTTATTTATGTGTATGAATATTTTGCCTGCATGTGTGTATGTGTACCACATTGTAAAGAGAGGCCCAAAGAGGGCACCGGACCCCTTGATGCTGAAGTTAGAGGTGGTTGTTAGTTGCCCTGTGGGTGCCCATCCTCTGGAAGGGAAGCTGAACCATCTCCCCAGCCCTTTTGGTTTTATTTGAATGATATCATTTCTCATTACACTCCCTCAGGCCTTTCCTGAGAGGAAGAAGCTGGAGCACCTTGGTCCTTGGTACTCTTCCCTGTGTGGGGTGGGGGCTGGCGGGGAAGGCTTTGCACTCCTGCTCGCTATGTGTACATTTAGAGTTATACTTGTGACTTCAGAGCAAAGGGTGCTTGAAGGAGGTCTAAGGTAGTAACCCTTTGAGGGTCTTCACAGGACTCTGTTTCAGCTGGGTCAGACCCTCCTGCCTGAGCTGGTAGAATCCCGGTGTCTGTTGAGAAGTCTGTAGCATGTGAGGGGCAGTCTTCATTGTCATGGGCTGGGAGGAGGAGGCCGGCCTAGTCAGCACCTGGGTGTTGCTTGTAGCTGAGGTGGGGGTCTGGCAACTGCCTCAAACTCAGGACAGCTCTGCAGGTCATTCTGGTTATGTTTTATTTTTTCCTTCCTCTAGTTTGTCCTGAAGAATTATGGGGAGAACCCAGAAGCCTACAATGAGGAACTGAAGAAGCTGGAGTTACTCAGACAGGTAGGAGAAGGTATTTTTGTTGTTTTTTGTTTTATTTATTTATTTATTTATTTTGTTTTTTTTGAGACAGGGTTTCCTCTGTCTATCTTTGGCTGTCCTGGAACTCACTTGGTAGACCAGGGCCTCAAACTCACAGAGATTCACTTGCTTCTGCCTTCCAAGTGCTGGGATTAAAGGCATGCCCTATATGCCCGGCAGGAGAAGGTATTTTTATGTAGGTACGAATGGAATTGGTCTGTTAAAGAGATTTAAAACACATACACACAAAACTCTAATTTACTAATTTTTATTTTATTTTATTTTATTTATCTACAAAAGCATCAAAATTGCTGGCAGAAAAATTTTTGTGTTAACTCCTACAGCCTGATAGGTGAAAAAGGATTTTTTGTTTTGTTTTGTTTTTCGAGACAGGGTTTCTCTGTAGCTTTTGGAGCCTGTCCTGGAACTAGCTCTTGTAGACCAGGCTGGCCTCGAACTCACAAAGATCCGGCTGCCTCTGCCTCCTGAGTGCTGGGATTAAAGGTGTGCACCACCACCGCCCGGCTACTTTTTTTTTTTTTTTCCATAGGGTCTTGGTGTTGCTTAGGCTGGCCTTCAGTCCTGAAAGTTCTGGAACTAATGGCATTGCCCCTTTATGTTTAAATCTTAGTTATTTTGCTGTACTGGGGATTGAACTCATGTCTTTAGGCTTGATAGCAAGTACTTTTACTTGCTATGCTGTCTAACTATTTTTGAGACATGGTCTCGTGTAACCCACATGGGCCTACAACTTTATGTAGCTGAGGATGATCATGAAGTCTCATGTACTCAGGCTGACTTCACACTTGCTTTGTAGTCAAGAATGACCTCAAATGACTGACCCTCCTGGGTTTTAGGGTCACAGCTGTGCCATCACCATGACTGGATTTCCTGGGTGTCTCTTAGTGTACATTTTTAGATACAGAACTGTGGGTCAAAAATTAAACATAGGTGGGACGGGGCATTAAACATGGGAGCTATAGAAATGGCTCAAAAGCTAAGAGCACAGGCTACTCTTCTAGAGGACTCAGGTTCAGTTCCCAGCACTCACAGGGCAGCTCTCAACCATCTGTAACTCCAGTTCCAGGGGATCCTGTTCCCTCTTCTGACTTCCACAGACATTAGACATATGTGTGACACACATACATGCAGGCAGAACACCTATATGCATAAAATAATATTTTTAAAAGTTGAATATAGTCCAAATTTTAAAGCATATTGTAGAGTATCTTCTACAAATGTGGGTGTCTTAGTCTGCCAGCCCTGGTTCAGCAGCTCTAGGTGTAGATAGGCTTTTTTAGAAATCCCTAATGATGATGAGCCTGTTTCTTCCATCCTACTTCCCAGAATGCTATTCGTGTTGCACGGGACTTTGAGGGCTGCAGTGTCCTTCGAAAATACCTTGGCCAGCTACACTATCTGCAGAGTCGGGTGCCCATGGGCTCCGGCCAGGAAGCCGCTGTAGCTGTCACCTGGTGAGAGCTGGTAGCTGGGCTGGGAAGTTGAGAACTTAGAAGGTGCTTGGACAACTGGGATGCTTGGGTGGTAGGTGTGATCCTTTCCCATGTCCTCTCTCCTTGCACAGAATGGGGAATGTTAGTGTGATCTCCCATAGACCCCTGTCTCATACTGGAGTGGTTGGTCCCCTTCCCTGACCCCCTTGGGCCCAGGCCAGGTCCTACTCTCGCAATGACTGAGACTCATGTCTGCAGGACTGAGATCTTCTCGGGAAAGTCTGTGGCCCATGAAGACATCAAGTACGAGCAGGCCTGTATTCTCTACAACCTTGGTAATCTGCTCGATCCTTCCATGGGCCCTGCTTCAAGCCCTGTCAGCCCTGGGCCTTAGCTCATCAGGTCAGACGGCCAAAAAGGCTATGGCTGAATGAAAGGAAAATGCCTGGGTTCTGACCCCTCCCCTGCCTCTACCACAGCTTCACTGGCACCCTGGGAAGTCACTGTTTAAAGAGCTACTCTGCTGGGCTGACCACAGAGTTGTCTCTGTGCACTACAATAGGGACTCAGGGCCTTTCTTTGCCTGGATAGTATCACTTCCTCCCTACTCCCCTATTAATGGCTTCAGATTGAGAGGTTAAGGCTGGCCTTAGATTGCCCTTCAAGTCAGTGTGGCTGTTGGTTGGCTAAGGGGAAAGCGTGGGGGCTCCTCCCTCCTCTACCCCTGAGCCAGGAGCATAACAGGAGAAAGGATTTGGCTGGTTTCTCGGATTTTGCCCAGGTCTAGGACCTGTTTTTCTCACTGGATGAAGACAGGTGCCCCTCTACCTTAGTCTCAACACAGGTGTGGACAGCCTGGGAAACATCCTCAGGCTCTCCTAACCTAACGGCCTTTGCCTCTCTAGGTGCATTGCACTCCATGCTGGGGGCTATGGACAAGCGCGTGTCTGAGGAGGTAGGAACCAGGGATGCAGGTGGACATGTGGGTGTGCTATGGAGGACAGAATGTCCTCAGCTACCAAAGTTTGAATGATTCTTGCCTTATGGAAGTGGTCATCTTTCACATCCAGGGCATGAAAGTCTCCTGCACCCACTTCCAGTGCGCAGCAGGCGCCTTCGCCTACTTGCGTGAGCACTTCCCACAGGCCTTCAGTGTAGACATGAGTCGCCAGATCCTCACTCTCAATGTCAACCTTATGCTGGTGAGCAGGAGTTGCCCTGGTGGAGCCAAATTGGTTTTGTTTCTATTTTGAGATGAAGTCACATTTTGTAGCTCAGACTGGTCTGGAACTGACTGTGTGTAGCCCAGGCTTGCTTCAGAATCATGACCAGTCCTCCTGCCTCAGTATTTTTGGGGTTAAGTTATAAGCTACCACCCTAACTTTAGGTTGAATTGGAGAAGAAATGGCTAAGGGAGGAGGCAGTTATATCTAGACCCTGGGCCAGCCACGTTGCAGGTAGTAAGGGACAGGCAGGAAGAAGGCCTTGGCATGGGGTCTTTTGAGTTCCAAGTAGATCAGGCACAGGGTGGTAATTCTGGTAGTTGGGGAGACTAGAGAAGAGAGCAGCCAAGAGGGAGCTATTTTGGTCTGTCCCTTGGCAGAGAAGGACTTCAGGTAAACAGGGTAGTGACCCGCGCTTGTTGCTCCAGGGCCAGGCTCAGGAGTGCCTATTGGAGAAGTCTATGTTGGACAACCGGAAGAGCTTTCTAGTGGCCCGCATCAGTGCACAGGTAGGAAGAGGGCTGGGGTGGGCATTTGCTTTGCTCCTGCTCTTTGATGACTGAACTAACTCATCCCCATTCCCAGGTGGTAGATTACTACAAGGAGGCATGTCGGGCTTTGGAAAACCCGGAAACTGCTTCTCTGCTAGGCCGTATCCAGAAAGACTGGAAGAAGCTGGTCCAGATGAAGATCTACTACTTTGCAGCGGTGGCTCATGTAAGGCAAGGGGTTACTGGTTGTGAACTGGGCCAGGCAGCTGGAGCTCAGGAGCCCAGGCAACAAGTCATGATGTCTCCTCTTCTTTCCTAGCTGCACATGGGGAAGCAAGCTGAGGAGCAACAGAAATTTGGGGAACGGGTGAGTGGGCTGTGGGTAAAAGGGACTCTCAGGACATGTTCCAGGCTTTTAAGATTCTGTCTTTATATCACACTGGCAGTGGTCCTCTTTGCCACATCCTTGTCCCCCTTGTCTTCCTCACCATGTGCCAGCCTGTCAGAACTTTGCTGTAGACTTTGCATCTTCCCACCTTGTAGCCCTCATTCCTGGGGGTCTCAAGAGGCGGGATGGGCTCCCCACATGGGGGTGGCTCTTTGGAGATGTAGGCTACAGGGTGGAGCTGTTTGGGGCTATTGGCTCGGCAGGCATCTGCTACCTGCGCTGCTGGTCTTCTGATCAGTGATCCGATCATCAGGTAGGACAAAGTGGGGAGATGGAACATTAGGGTCCAAGCAGGATAGGACAGACCAGGCTTTGCCCTCCACAGGTGGCCTACTTCCAGAGTGCCCTAGACAAGCTGAATGAAGCCATCAAATTGGCCAAGGTAAAGCTGAGCGAGTGTGGACGCTTTCAGAGCCATGAAGGCAGATGGCAAGGCTAGCTGAGCTGACAGATCTTGACCATAGCCTTGGTTATCTCTTCTGTCTGCACAGGGCCAACCTGACACTGTGCAAGATGCACTTCGATTTGCTATGGATGTCATTGGGGGAAAGTAAGTGTGTGGGACCAGGGTGGTGTGGTTCCTTCTTATTAAATATCTTGTTCCTCTGCACCGTTGGGAGGAAGCTAATAATGCCAGAGAGCAGTGGCCTACAAATCTAATTTGTATATCCTTGGTAATCTGTGATTTCTCCCCTGACTCTCCCGACTTCCAGGTATAATTCTGCCAAGAAGGATAATGACTTTATCTACCATGAGGCGGTGCCAGCACTGGATACCCTTCAGCCTGTAAAAGGTCTGGCAGCTGAGGGGAAACTGAGGAGTGGGGGTTGGCAGAAGACGATGGAATAGGGAGGAGGCTGCCTTGAGTCTTCCTATGGGCCTGATATCTGTGGTACTCCCTGCTCTTAGGAGCTCCCTTGGTGAAGCCCTTGCCGGTAAACCCCACAGACCCAGCTGTTACAGGTCCTGATATCTTTGCCAAATTGGTACCTATGGCTGCCCATGAGGCCTCATCACTGTACAGGTGTGTAGGAGGGACTGGCTTTTTCCTTGGCACAGAGGTTCTTGAGGTCCCTCAAGTATACAGCAACTGGTCTGTTTATTCCTTAGCGAGGAGAAGGCCAAGCTGCTTCGGGAAATGATGGCCAAGATTGAAGACAAGAATGAGGTCCTAGAGTAAGTGGGATGAGTGCTGGGAGGTCGGGTGCACAACAGATGTCTTCCTCCTTGCTCAGACTCTAGATCTGGATTTTGAGTGCTGGTGTGCCGTGGAGGGTGTCCTGCCCCATCATTCCTATCAGTGTCTGGGCATAGCCACCAGCCTATGCTTCGGTCTAGTTTCAGTAGAGCAGATCAACCTAGCAGGCTCTTCTGTAGAAGGAATTGGGTCAGAGCCCAGTATTCATCTGATCTTGTTGTCATCCTCTCTCCCTTCTCTAGTCAGTTCATGGACTCGATGCAGCTTGACCCTGAAACAGTGGACAATCTAGATGCTTACAACCATATCCCACCCCAGCTCATGGAGAAGTGTGCGGCGCTTAGTGTCCGGCCTGACACCGTCAAGAACCTTGTCCAGTCTATGCAGGGTGAGCAAAGCACAAAACAGACAGGTGCCAGGGTAGCATGCAAGTAACCTGCCCGGGCCTCCTCCACTGAGGATGCTGGTGGAGCCCTGGCCCAAGCATGCACCATCCAGATGCTTCTGTGGATCAGTGAACCATGGGCTTCCTGTATTTGTGGAGTTTAGCGAGTGCTGGGAAACAAACTCTAATCCTAGCGGGCATTTCTGTGTCTTGTGGGCAGAGGGCAGATTGGTGTCTGCTCTGCTTACCTCAGTGGCCACCCCCAATACACCTCAGTGCTGTCAGGTGTGTTCACGGATGTGGAAGCCTCCCTCAAGGACATCAGGAATTTGCTGGAGGAAGATGAGCTGCAAGAACAGAAATTGCAGGAGACCCTGGGCCAGACTGGGGCTGCCCCTGGCCCCTCCGTGGCCAAGGCTGAGCTTGTAGAGGTGAGGCGAGAGTGGACCAAGTACATGGAAGTTCATGAAAAAGCGTCCTTCACCAACAGCGAGCTGCACCGTGCTATGAATCTGCATGTTGGTAACTTGCGCCTGCTCAGTGGACCACTGGACCAGGTGCGGGCTGCCCTACCCACACCAGCCCTCACCCCAGGTAAGCCCCACCAGTGGCTAGCAGGAGAGGGGCTTGGAACTAGGGTTTCTTTGGCTTCACTGATTGCTGCTGCCTTCAGAGGACAAGGCTGTGCTGCAAAACCTGAAGCGCATCCTAGCCAAGGTGCAGGAGATGCGGGACCAGCGTGTGTCCCTGGAGCAGCAACTCCGAGAGCTGATCCAGAAGGATGACATCACTGCCTCTCTGGTCACCACTGACCACTCAGAGATGAAGGTGGGTTGGATGAGCACTGAGAAAGGGCTCTCTGTTTCTGGGCTCCTTACTTAGTTTTTTGTTCCCATCTTCCCACAGAAACTGTTTGAGGAGCAGCTGAAGAAGTATGATCAGCTGAAGGTGTACCTGGAGCAGAACCTGGCTGCCCAGGACAATGTCCTCCGGGCACTGACTGAGGCCAATGTGCAGTATGCAGCTGTGCGGCGGGTGCTTAGTGAACTGGACCAGAAGTCAGTGTCTGCCTTCCTTCTTACCCCACGCCCCATCTGGAACTCTGTCCCTATAGTGTGCCTTATCATGGCTTTTTCTTGTGCCCACCAAGGTGGAATTCCACACTACAGACCTTGGTGGCTTCATATGAAGCCTATGAGGACCTGATGAAGAAGTCCCAGGAAGGCAAGGACTTTTATGCAGACCTGGAAAGCAAGGTAGCCACCCTGCTGGAACGGGCACAGTCTATCTGTCGTGCCCAAGAGGCCACTCGCCAGCAGCTCCTGGACAGGTGAGTGTGGTCTTCAGCTTCATTGAGGACCCAGCCCAGACCAACCTGGTGTATGGAAGCTGACCTTGCTTCCCTGCTATCCTTTAGGGAGCTAAAGAAAAAGGCACCACCACCTCGGCCCACAGCCCCCAAACCATTGCTCTCCCGCCGCGATGAGGGTGAGGCAGTAGAGACTGGAGACCCCCCTGAGGAGCTGCGCAGCTTGCCCCCGGATATGGTGGTGGGCTCACGGCTGCCTGACCCATTCCTAGGAACTACTGCTCCACTCCACTTTTCTCCTGGCCCCTTCCCTAGCTCCACAGGCCCAGCAACCCACTATCTCTCAGCACCCTTACCCCCTGGAACCTATTCAGGCCCCACGCAACTGATGCAGCCCAGGGCTGCAGTGCCCATGGCAGCTGGGACGGTCCTCTACCCAGCCCCCACCTACACATCAGAATTGGGCCTTGCACCCAGATCCTCTCCCCAGCATGGAGTTGTAAGCAGTCCCTATGTGGGGGTAGGGCCACCTCCACCAGTTGTAGGTCTTCCCTCTGCTCCACCCCCCCAGTTCTCAGGACCTGAGTTAGCCATGGCAGTTCGGCCAGCTACCACTACAGTAGATAGTGTCCAGGCCCCTATCTCTAGCCATGCAGCACCACGGCCAAACCCTACCCCAGCTCTCCCCCAGCCCTGCTTTCCTGTGTCTCAGCCTGTGTCCCAGCCTATTCCCCAACCACAGCCTCTGCCTGCACCCTATGCTTTTCCTGTAGGGACCAAGCAGCACCTCACAGGCCCTCCGCCACAGCACCACTTTCCTCCTGGGGTTCCCACAGGGTTTCCAGCCCCTAGGATTGGGCCCCAAGCTCAGCCTCAGCCCCAACCTCAACCCCCACAACCAGCATTTGGCCCACAACCCTCACATCAGCCCCTTCCATTCCAGCATCCACATCTCTTCCCAACTCAGGCCCCAGGGATTCTTCCTCCACCTCCACCTCCCTACCCTTTTACCTCTCAGCCTGCTGCTGTCTTGGGGCAGCCACCACCCACCCTGCACAGCCAGATCTATCCAGTTCCATCTCAAGACCCTCTTCCCCCACACTCGGGGGCTCTGCCTTTCCCTAGCCCTGGACCTCCTCATCCTCATCCCACCCTGGCATATGGCCCTGCCCCCTCCCCTAGGCCCCTGGGTCCTCAGGCAACCCCTGTTTCTATTCGAGGTCCCCCACCAGCCAGTCAGCCCACTCCTAGTCCCCACTTGGTGCCTTCACCTGCCCCATCGCCAGGGCCTGGTACAGTACCTTCAAGGCCTCCAACAGCAGAGCCACCACCATGTTTGCGCCGAGGTGCTGCAGCTGCAGACCTCCTGTCTTCTAGCCCTGAGAGCCAGCATGGAGGAACTCAGCCTCCTGGGGGTGGGCAACCCCTGCTGCAGCCTACCAAGGTAGATGCAGCTGAGGGCCGTCGGCCACAGGCCCTGCGGCTGATTGAGCAGGACCCCTATGAACATCCTGAGAGGCTGCGGCAGTTGCAGCAGGAGCTGGAGACTTTTCGGGGACAGCTAGGGGATGCAGGAGCACTGGATGCAATCTGGAGAGAGTTGCAAGAGGCACAGGAACATGATGCCCGAGGTCGATCCATTGCTATTGCCCGCTGCTACTCACTGAAGAACCGGCACCAGGATGTTATGCCCTATGACAGTAACCGTGTGGTGTTGCGCTCGGGCAAAGATGACTACATTAATGCTAGCTGTGTGGAGGGGCTCTCGCCATACTGTCCACCTTTAGTGGCCACCCAGGCCCCACTGCCTGGCACAGCTGCTGATTTCTGGCTCATGGTGCATGAACAGAAAGTATCAGTCATTGTCATGTTGGTATCTGAGGCTGAAATGGAAAAGGTAAGAGCTTAGATTAGGAAGGAATTGTGGAGTGGGGAGGCAGGGAGTCTGGGAAAGGTAGCCTTAACTGTCCTGTCTACTCTTCAGCAAAAGGTGGCACGCTACTTCCCCACTGAGAGGGGCCAGCCCATGGTGCATGGAGCCCTGAGTGTGGCACTGAGCAGTGTTCGCACTACCGAAACCCATGTGGAGCGAGTGCTGAGTCTGCAGTTCCGTGATCAGAGCCTCAAGCGCTCTCTTGTGCACCTCCACTTCCCTACTTGGCCTGAGCTGTGCGTTCACTGTTCTGGATGGTGGGGGTCAGGGCAAACTTCTTGGGTGCTTAGGGGTGAAGACCTCACATCAGGCCTGACTCATACCTGTCCTTTCCCTGCAGAGGCCTGCCAGACAGCCCTGGCAACCTGCTGCGCTTCATCCAGGAGGTACATGCACATTATTTGCATCAGCGACCTCTGCACACACCTATTGTCGTACACTGCAGGTAGGGAGCTGGCAGCCCTTGAGTGTGGGTGTCTACCCTGTCTTAGCCTGGCCTTATACTTCCTTCTTGCCACAGCTCTGGAGTGGGACGCACAGGAGCCTTTGCACTGCTGTATGCAGCGGTACAGGAGGTTGAGGCTGGGAACGGGATTCCTGAGTTGCCTCAGCTGGTGAGGCGGATGAGGCAGCAGAGAAAACACATGCTGCAGGAAAAAGTGAGTGGATGGATTGGGTTGAGCTGGGCCTTGCCCTTTGAGGATGGCCCCTGCCCAGCTGACCACACCAAATGTGTCTTTCTAGCTGCACCTCAGGTTCTGCCATGAGGCGCTTGTGAGACATGTGGAGCAGGTTCTACAGCGCCATGGTGTGCCCCCTCCCGGCAAGCCTCCGGCCAGCATGAGCACCAGTCAGAAGGTGAGGGCAGTTCCTTGAGGGCTCTGCTGGGACGGTTACAACCTGGTGACATTGCCTTCTTACTAGCTCTACCCTTCTCAGAATCACCTGCCTCAGGACTCACAGGATCTGGTCCTTGGTGGAGATGTGCCCATCAGTTCCATCCAGGCTACCATTGCGAAGCTCAGCATCCGACCCCTAGGTGGCTTGGATTCCCCTGCTGCCAGCCTTCCAGGTCTTGTAGAACCCCCAGGTATTCCACCAGCCAGCCTTCCAGAGCCTACCCCTGTCCCATCCTCCTCTCCTCCCCCTCTCTCTTCACCTCTGCCTGAAGCCCCACAGCCAGAGGAGGAGCCACCAGTGCCTGAAACCCCCAGCTTAGGGCCCCCCTCCTCGTCCCTCGAGCTGCTGGCCTCTCTGACTCCAGAGGCGTTTTCACTGGACAGCTCTTTGCGGGGAAAGCAACGGATGAGCAAGCAGAACTTTCTGCAAGCACACAATGGACAGGGTCTAAGGGCTGCCCAGCCTACGGATGATCCCCTAAGCCTCCTGGATCCACTTTGGACACTTAACAAGACCTGAACAGGCTTTGCCTACCTGGTCCTTACACTACATCTCCCATCCCTGCTGCCTTCGGCTCTGCCAGATGGAGTTGCACTGCAGGTTTTGCTCCCTTGTGGAACCTGACGTTTTTCAGCTCTGGGCTACTGAAATAATAAATATACTCTGTGGCCAATGTCTGAGCTCACCCACTGCTGCCTCAGGAGTGCCAAAGACACTTCTCTCTCCCTTACCATATTTTTTTTTTTTTTTTTTTTTTTGAGACAGGGTTTCTGTGTGTAGTCTTGACTATCTTGGAACTCAAAGATCTGCTTCCCAAGTGGGATTAAAGGTGTGTGCCACCACCCAGAAATCCTATTTCTTAAACATCTGTGAGAAGGCTAAGGGTCTAGGGGTAGAGGAGATTGACAGACACAAGCAGCTCAGGCCCCTGGTAAATGTAGTTTTTAAAAAAGTTTAATATTACAATCCGGAGACAACACTTCAGAGTCGGCTGCAAAGATGATGCCTAGCTCTTGCCTCCAGTCTAGGTCCAAAGAGTTTCTGCCCCCAGTGACCCACTTTGGGTGGGGGAAGGGGGTTGTGTAGTCGGCCTGCCCTCAGTCCAGTTTCTCCAGCACAGAGGGCACATACACTAGGCTGAGCTCACTGCCAAAGTTGCAGACAATGGCAGCATTATCCAGCACCAGAATCTGCCGGGCAGGCTGGGCCTCACTGTTCTTGCCCAAGTAGACTGTCTGTAACAGGTCCCCGTAGTTTAGGTCCCAAAACGAGACACAGCCTTGGCCACCAGTCACCAGAAGGTTGTCTGAGATGACCCCTAAGCTTGCACCACAGCCCAGGTCCTAGAGGCAAAGCCAGAGGAGGTCTTCAGTGTGAGTTCATTCCCCAGACACCAACCACCCTATGCCCTACCCGCTTACCTGCTGAATGGAGTAAAGCTTGATGCCTGTGCTGCGGTCCCAGATATTGATGAGGTCATCCAAGCCACTACTAATGACACAGGAAGTGGTACAGGTCAGGGAAGTGACATCTCCACGGTGAGCAAATGTATGGCTGACCCTGCTACCTGTTAGTACATCCCACAGGCAGATGGCTCCATCTTGTCCTCCACTGGCCAGAACCATGGTCTGGGGAAAGAAGCCCAGGGGAACTAGGTCATGGGTAGAGTTTCTTTGCCAACAAGGGTGTCCCCATCCCATTACTGCTTTCAAGGGCCAATACCCCACCAGGTGACAGCCTCACCTGGTCAATGTATACAGTTGTGATTGCCCCCGAGTGGCCCTGCAGGGTAAAAAGGCAACACGAATCCTCCAGTCTGAAGACCTAGGACAGGGATGAGTAGGCTCTGGTCTCTGGAACCTTCCAAGTTATATGTTTCAGCTAGAAAATGCCTTCCATCATTTCTCTAGGACTCCTCCAGCCCGCTTCTGCTCCGTACCCCTTTCCAGCTCAGCAGTACCCAGAAATAAACAATACGCACTCTTAGAGTATGGTCCTGGCTCCCTGTCACCAGGCGCCCGGCAGCAGCTCTCAGGGCTGTGATGGGTTTTTGGTGTGCACACGGGACTGTGTGGGTCAGATGACAGGCCACTGTGTTGCTGCTGCTGTACACAGATGAGGAAGGAGAACTGCCTCGCCCCGGGGTCCCTACAGAGCACAGGCTCAGTGAGCAGATTCTGAAAAGTCTTGCAGACTCCCCCACCGTGTGCAATGGCTGCTCCTCCCAGGCCCACTGACCTCTGAACTGCAGGGGGCTGAGGGATGTGTGAGTCTCCAAGGAAAAGAAATCAAGGGAACCATTAAGCCGAGCAGCTACAATCCTAGAAGAGAAAGATGAGACTAAGGCCATGAGAAATACACAAAGTACTACAAAAAAGATGCTAGAGGCCGGGGCGGTGGTGGCGCACGCCTTTAATCCCAGCACTCAGGAGGATCTTTGTGAGTTCGAGACCAGCCTGGTCTACAAGAGCTAGTTCCAGGACAGGCTCCAAAGCTACAGAGAAACCCTGTCTCCAAAAACCAAAAAAAAAAAAAAAGATGCTAGAGCCAGGTGGTGGCACACACCTTTAATTCCAGCATTCGGGAGGCAGGGACAGGTGGATCTCTGAGTTCAATGGCCAGCCGGGTCTACAGAGTGAGTTCCAGGACTACACATGTAACAAATTATTATGAGTTCCCCCGTAGCCTGGAGCTTAAAGTCAGGAGAACTGGGTCAATCCGAGGAAGGGGAAAAGGACCCAGGGTGAGCATGTCATGGAATCCCATAGGAGGCTGCAATATCCGTGACATAAATCAACTTTGACCTAAGTATATAGTCTGCTTCTTTAACTACAAAACGATTTCCTTTGGTCTCAAGAATTCTTAGACAGCCTGCAGCACAGGCGGGCTTATCTGCCAGTGGCTCCTAAAATCACAAATCAGGTGAGGCAGAAGGCAGTGAACATTACAGCTTCTGCCCATGATCATCAAAATAGGCTCATCTGGGGACCCATGGTGCACAGGAAGGGCAGAGAAGAGAAAGCACGGTCACCAGGAACTTTAAAGGTCAGGCGTGAGCTCTTCCAGAGCTAACTTAGAGGACAAGCATGAGGAATAAGGTCAGCCAGGCTGCCAGTAAAATGAAGTAAATGTCCGTGCAAGTCCCAGTGATGGCAGCAGTCAAAATGGAGACGGCCAGAGTTCCTGACACAACCCTCCCACTCCAGCTCTGATAGTGGAATCACTAATAGCCAGGAACCCTTGGAAGAGCCACCTTCCTGGAGCAGGCAGGTGAACTGAGTTCGTAAACTCAGCTGGGGGTCAAAGCTCAGGAACTAGAACACCCAGCTTCAACCCTGAGTTTCTATGCAGAAGTCCAAGGTGGTATGAGGGCAGTAGCATGGAGAGGAGGGAGGGAGGCATTTAGCAAATGCAGACTCAACAAAGATGATCTGAGCCCAGATGCTGTACATGCGTATAATCCTGAAAGGCTGAGGCGTGAGGATTGCTTTATAGTTGGTCTAGGCTATCTAGTGAGTTTGCTCAGCTGAGAAGTACCTAAATGAGGGTTGGAGAGACGCCTCTCTTTCAGAGAACCGGGGGTTGATTCCCAGCACAGGGCAGCTCACAACTAACTACAGTTCCAGGACCTGGCACCCTCTTCTGGACGCTAGGCACCAGACATACGTGTGGTGCACAGACACATACGTGCAGGCAAAATACTTTTTTTTTTCAAAACACCCTAAACATATTCAAAAAAATAATTTAAAAAAAAGTACCCAAATGAGGCCTTATTTCAAATACAAAAAAAAAAACGTTCTGCAGATTTTCTGCAACTGAAAGAGTGAACTATCCAGAGGGTCAGCATTCACAATCCAGTAAGATATGCTGACTTAGAAGGATAGAAAGAAAACTCTGGGAACTTCGCTTGTGCCTGGCCCTGCTGCAAACACTTTGCATCTCTAAAGTGGTGACTACCTGAACCACCCTCGATGGAGAGGTATTAGAGACTGAATAGCTCAAATCCTATATCAAGTAAAGGAAAGAGGCCTCAAGACCCTGACAGGCGAGTTGAGGCAAGCAGCCGGGCACTCACCTCCTGTCCAGGAAGACAAGGGCTGTGATGCCTGAGGAGACCTCCTCGCTGCTGCAGCAGAGCACCCCTTCAATGGCATCCCACACCTGCGAGCACAGAGGCTGTGAGCACCCACTCCTCGTGGGAACCCCCCAGCTAGATATGAGCAGCCCCCTGGCCCACCTCCAGCCGGCCGCTGCTCCGCCCAACCACGATGAGGTTGCCTTGCAGCTCCAAGCTCCAGATACAGCCGGCTGTGCTGGGGGCCCAGGCCAGAGGAGGGGAGCCCTTCTCGGGTGCAACCCCCTCTTCTTGAGAAGCCGGAGGCAGTGGGGATCCTGGAGAGGGTGGGCGCAGGGCTGACATGCGCACAGCAGCCAGGCCCTCCTCCTGGTACACACGCTGCACCAGACGGCTGAAGTCATAGCCAGAGTCCCTAGAGCGGCCACAGCCCGCCCGGTGCCGAGGCTCGGGCTGAGTGGGCTCCGGGGGCAGCTGCACCGAGAAGTTGGTGTCGATTAAGCAAGTGAGGTCTGGCTGGTCCCCGAAGAGGGAAGGCGGTGGAGGTCCTCGGGGGCGGTGTCGCAGCGGAGGGCTGTCCCCAGGCTCCTCGGAGCTAGTTTTGCCGCCATCTGACAACCTTTCCCAGTTCTCCTGAGCTTCAAAAGCTCCGCCTCCGCAGCTGTCCCGGCGTGGCCTGCCCAGGTTGAAGGGCCACAAGAATGAGCTGAGGGCTCCCTCAAGAGCAGGCAAGGGGCAGAGCCAACCTGTGCTTACCCTGGGCGTGGGATGCGCGTGAGGCAGTCCCCCGTCTGTGCGTCCCACACGCAGACTTGGCCTGCCAGGCAGCAGCTCACTAGCAGCATCCCATCGCTAGCCAGACACTCGATGTCCTGCATGAGGGTGCTGTGTTGGCACAGGCCAAGGCCGTGACAGCCTGCTGCCCGCGGACCCCACCCCCCTCACCATGAGGTGTCCTCGCAGCACCAGCGGCACGATCTCCGTCTCAGGCGGCGCGTAGCCGTAGTCATCGCAGGGCAGCTCTCCACGCCTCCGCCTGCCCGGACCACCACCGGGCTGCCCATAGTTCCGCGGACAGAGCACCCGGTAGAGGCAGAGCAACAGCAGCACGAGGACGATGCCCGCTGCCAGGCCAAGTGCGGCCACCCTGCGCGGAACAGTAAAAGTGTGAGCAGGATGCACCCCAATACTGGCTTCACCCTGACCCACTTCTTGCCTCACTGGGGCCTTACTTGTATAAGGTTACGTCACCATGGGCTTGTGTTCCACCCGGTCCCTTAGGTCCCGCCTCCCAAAGGCCAGCAGGCAAAGGTTCAGGTGGGGCCCAGGCACTGCGACCATCCTGAGGGTGCCGCCCCTCCAGGGCCTCGCGTGGATTCAGGCGCAGGGTGACAGGTATGACAGGGAGCAGGCTGATGTACCTGTGAGTAGGCAGTGGTGCCCTGCCTCAGCAGGGAGGCCCTCCCAATGCAGTCTTATCACTGCCTGCAGCCCCTCCCCAAAACAGCTCTGGCACCCCGATCTTGTGATTTTCAGGCACTGGCACCCTAGCAACCACCAATGGATCTCATTCTGCCCAGGGAAGAGGAGCAACCAACCAATCTTTAACTCTTGAGAACAGGGACTCAGGGTCACTCTTCCAGGTATGTCTGCTGGCAGCGCCATCAGTTCCTGTGGTGGTTTTTTTGTTTGTTTTTTGTTTTGTTTTGTTTTTTTGCCCCAGAATTATTACAACTATTTCAAATTCAATGCAGAATTCAGACTAGTTTTCTCTCACCGAGTGGAGGAGATGTTCTGGGAATGGTGAGAGGATACTGGGGGAAAGGCTGGCAGTTGGCACAGCTCAACTCACCTTTTGGCCAGTGTGATGTTGTAGTAGTTGAAGAGTGTGGGCCAGTGGCGGAAGGACAATTTCCTCCACAGCTCCTCATCCTCAGGCCCCCAAGTTACCTCTGGGGCTCGGTTGTCATGGACACCCTCTGCAGGAACGGCATGCTCAGGCAGCTCACCTGGCAATGTCTGGTTCTCTGGTAGTTTAGGAGCATCAGGTGGGAAGATGGAGAAGGCAGGGTCCGGGTGGCTGGCAGGCAGCACTCCACTAGGCACAGGCATGGGGCCCAGGGAACCCTCACCCAGTGGGCTCTGTTCTGTCACCTGGGCAGCGAGGTAGGTGCGCAGCCCTGCTGGGTCTGTGTATACCAGGATGCCAATCCAAACAACGGTACCAGCCTGTAGTGGGGTGTTAGGTGCTCAGTAGGGCCTTGTAGGCACTGGACAGCCCCAAGCCATCTTGGCTCTCACATTGGAAGGACATGGATGTGCAGACAGGACATGACTCCCAATCTATACTTTCTCTATGTCCCCAAGTCCTGCTGACAATTGCCACTAGAGGCCTAGCTCCCTTGCCATGGCCATGGATTGGGTTTTTAAGGCTAGAAATCACTGTGACCACTTTAGTTTGACAGAACTTGCCCACCATTCCCAGGTCAGCATGGTCAGAGGGACCAGCTGCCCGACCGCCTGAAAACCTTCCGGAGGGCCTCAGTGTTACCCGCCTCTCCCTTCAGCTGCTTGGGGAGATGCTCTCATCCCTGCAGCCAGCACATTCCACTATCCTTTGCTGCTTGCATGCTACAGAAGCTGATTAACCATGACCCTGGAAAACATTGACCATGCAAAGTGGCTTCATCCTAGACAATCCCTGTCCTGGGTCCCTCTAGAAAGACATCTCCTCCCTGCGGACACTGGAGGTACTTCCCCAACAGACAGACCAGGAATTATTGGTCAAATAGGAAAGGCGTATCACATAGCTCAAGAAGCAAGGCTTTGAAGGAACCCCTAGGATCTGAATACTGTCCTCTGCAAGGCAGAACAGGGGTGATGGGTACCATGATGAGGCGCTGTGCCAGGCGGGTACGGGCCAGGAAATAGATGACACGCAGTCTTTTGGGGAGCCGCAGGTTTCGGAAGGAAGATGGTTGCAGTGTGATGGTGTGTGGTGTGGTCGGCCGTACAGCTAGTTGTCTCTCATAGCGTGCTGGCCTTCCCACAGGCTTGGCTGAGGGCAGGCAGGATTCAGGGGGCAGGCGCTTGTTCAGGTCCGCTAGCTGTCAAGTGCACAGGGATCAGGCTCCAAGGTGTTCAGAGGCTGCCTGCATGGGAGTGCTGCCTCTGCCTGGGGCCACACCCTCACTCAGAAGCTGTTTGAAGAGAGCAAGCACCAAGCAAGAGAGTGGGTAGGGCAGACTCTGCCACTCTTACCTCCATCCGCCGAATGTCGATTGACAGGACAGTGGTGAAAAACAGCATCTGGAGGAAGAAGTCAGACACCAGGCCCACAACAGCAAAGAGGCAGAACTCCTAGAATGAGAACACACCAGAGGCATTGTGGCTACAAGGCTGCAAGCCTGGACAGCAGATCCCTCAGAATCAGCAGGGCACAGCAAAGACAAAGGAAAGATTCTTCAGCTAAGGGTCTGGAGACTAGGAAGGTCAGGCTAGCAGCTCACTAGGGGGCAGCAAAGAGCCTGCATCCCTTTCTCCAGAGTGGACGGAAAGGGTGCTTTTCCAGAAAATTCCAGTCCCTTGAGAAAGGCTTAAGTGCCCAATCCAACCCAGGAAACTTTAAGCCCACTAACAGGCTCCCTGTGAGCCCTTCTCTCCACACACAGGTTCTGACTTGCTCATGTGCCTTACATTTACACACACACACATACAGGAGTTGGCTGTCAAGAGGTAAAGCCTTGGGGCCTTACTTGGATGGCGGGCACAAGGGTGAAGTAGCCAATGAGGATGATGCCTAGTTCAGTTGCCATGTTCTTCATGATGGACCAGCTCTCACTGCTTAAGCCTGCGGGGGGGGGGGGGGAGCCAGAGCATGGGTCAGTGAGACCCTACCTGTTTTACATGTCTGCACCTGACCTTGTAGTCCTCAGAAGGACAGAAGCCCCTGGGCAGCCATTCCACTCATGGCCAGACTCTAGGAGTCACCACCATCACATAGTTGCTGCAAAGGAAGAGTGGGTGCAGCAGAATGCTCTGGCCATAGAACAAAGGAGAAGCAGGGTGATGAGGTGAGAAAACCCAGGAAGAAAGCCTGCTACCATCCACTGTATGTAACCACATCCACTGCTGACCTGCTGTCCTGTGCGCTGCACACGCCAAAGCAATGGAGGAATGAACTGGGATTTCCTCACGCTGTCCCCAGGGTCATGCTACATAACTGCCTTATGATCAAGTCTCTGCATTTACTATGTGTATGAGAACCCCACAGCCAGCACAATATGTATCAGGGTACATAAGTTCATCAGAGGTTGGTGGAATGAGCGCACAGCCAGTTTCTGGCTGTTCCTCACAGAAATGGGCTCAGGATAAGTGCCTCAAGAGATCAATCCCCTTTTAGCAGGGTATGGTGGTGCACGCTGGAGGCAGGGGCAGGGGGATCTCTCTGAGTCTGAGGCTAGTCTCAAATACATAGCAAGTTCCAGGCCAGCCAAGGCTACACAGTGAAACTTCTCTAGGGGGTAGGTGCAGGGCTGCTATTGGCTGGCTAGCTCTCTGACACATGGGACATGACCAAGTACACTCTAAGGACTAGATGATTCCTTGGGACATAAGCTAACAGGCTGGCCAATTACATAGTACCCTGAAGACCAAAGCAAAGCTGGGTTTTTTTGTTTTTTTGGTTTTTTTGGGTAAGGCTGTGTATGTGCAAATGTATGCAACTATGTATAGAGGTCAGAGGTCACACCAGAAGCCATCTACTTTATATTTTGTGACAGAGTCTCTCATTGGCCCAAGGTTGACTAGGTTAAGCTGGCTGGCCAGCAAGCTTTAAGGATCCCCGTCTCTGTCTTTCCAGTGTTGGGATTACAATGGTGAACCACTTTGTCCGGCTTTGTACACGGGTCTAGGGATTGAACCGGGGCCCTCACGCTTGTGCAGCAAGCACTTTACTGTCTGAGCCATCACCACAGCCATAAAAGGAATTTTGAGGGCTTCTTATCTCCTTGGGCATAAAGATAAAAGAACAGCCCATCACCCCAGGGTTACCTTGGGCAATCCGAAGCTTCACTTCGAGGTCCACTGGGGTTGACACCACTGACTTGGTGAGCACCAGCACATTCTCTAACCCAATAACCACCACCAGGTACGGGAAAATCTCACTGGGGACATAGGAAGAGACAGAAAGGTGTTGGTTCTTACCAGGCTTGAGCCCCGGGAGGCTGTGGGGCTTCCAGCCTATAGTAGAGGCTGCCAAGTGGCTCCTGCAGTACAGGGCAAAAACCCCTCTAAAGTACCTCCACCCAGGAGGCTTATCAACACAGTTTTTTCAGCTCTGAGGCAGGCTCCAAGCTTTGCCAAGGGGCCAGCTACCATGCCTGTCTCTTCTACCCAGTACAGAAGGGGGACTGGAAGAGGCCCCCTTGAGAACATCATTGCCTCACAGCTAGCCCACAGCTTTCTTAACCCTTCCCACACTAGACTCCAATTGGAACAACCATTTCTAGGACCCTACACTGGTTATTCCAGCCCAAGATATTGACCTAAACAAAAGGGATGACCTAAATCCCTAACCTTTGCTGACACACTGTGTCTGGAGAAGAGCAATTGTTCCCACAGGGCATCCTACTGCTGTTGAACCTCTCGCCCATTGGGAGAAGCTCTCAAAGTGACTCAGAAAAGGAAGCAGGGCAGTCCAGGACACGGAACCAAACAGTACAGCTGCTCACCCCTGTCCTAGGCCTTGGGTCTCACATCTAACACTGGGGAGAGAGTGGTTTCCCTTTGACTGCCTGAGAAGCCAAGGTCAGGGCCAGGCCGGTCAGTCTGTTGGTGACCACAGGCAGTCAGGGCCAGCCGCACAGACCAAAGCCTAAGGACAATGCAGGGAAGGCCTTGGACTAAGATTTTCAGAGGAATGGGGAAAGTGCTTCAGTGAAGGAGGAGGCAGACAATATCCCCATATTCTGACAGCACAGACTCCACCCTTACTCTGACTGCACATATGCTTCTGTATCTCACATGCTCCCTGGACACAAGCCATCAGAAAGCAGTGTGAAGGGAGAGATGGCTCAGTGGTTAAGAGCACTGACTGTTCTTCCAGAGGACCTGGGTTCAATTTCTAGCACCTACATGGCAGCTCACACCTGTCTGTAACTCCAAGATCTGACACCTTCACAAAGGCATATATGCAGGCAAAACGCCAATGCACATAAAAATAAATAAATTATTAAAGAAAAAAAGAAAGAACACAGTGTGAGAGGCTGGAAAGATGGTTCAGCAGTTAAGTGTGCTTACTGCTCTTGCTTACTGAGTTCAGTTCCCAGCACCTACATTTATCAACTCATCACCCCAATAACTTCAGCTCCAGGGGCTCCGATGCCTTCTTCTGGCCTACGTGGGCACCTGTACTCATGTGTACATTTTTCTATCCCCCAACCCAACATATTAAAAACAATAAAAATAAATCTAAAAAATAAAAGCACTGGGTGGTGGTGACCCATGGCTTTAATTCCAACACTCAGAAGGCAGAGGCAGGTGGATCTATGTGAGTTCAGGCCAGTCTGGTCTACAAAGTGAGTTCCAGGACAGCCAGGGCTGTTACCCACAAACCCTGTCCCAAAACCCAGCAAAACCAAATAAATAAATAAATAACAGCAATGTGCATATGGATATTTAAAACCTAAAGATCAACATCTGTATATCCAGATACCATATATATATATATATATATATATATATATATATATATACACACACACACATACATACAAACACAAATATTCTATACATAAAACACACAATGCATATGTATATATGTACACACATAGACATGCACATAACTACATGTTTTGTGTATACATACACACACATGTATGACAGATACATACACACATGCTTAAAGAGGAAGAATGTGTACCTCTTCAATGTAAAAAATAACAAGGTAAAGACATGGAGTAACAAAAAAACATCAGTCCGATGGTCACCAGTGGTCATCATCAGGCCCAGATGTGCAAGGGGCCTGATGGCTCACTCTGGCCCTGTGAGACCTACCCGCCATTGAGTGTGGGCGTCAGGCCGAAGAGAGTGCAGAGCCCCACAGACATGAGCAAGGAGCTAAGCACTGTGACCACAGCTGCCAGGGCGAGTCCCCACTTGGACTTGACCATGTCGATCTTGCCTACAGAGAAGAGAGGGCACATCAGGGCAGTACCTCCCCAGCCCCTGGAACCCTCCTTAACTGAGCTCCTGAGGAAAATATGCTGACAAGCAGGGAAGAGAAGGCTCCTGATTAACCAGAAGGAAAGGACAAGTACAGAGACTTCTGGTCTCATGAACATAGCATATCTTTCTGGTCTCATGAACATGGTCACAAGGTGCCTTTTCCTCAGAAACCCCTGAGAATCTATGGGGAATGAAGTCCTGGTTTTAGTGATCACCAGATATATTCTACATCTTGGCTCCAAGCCATCTCTAACCGCAGGGAAGTGTGTGTCATGGCAAAGCTCATTTGGAGACCTACGTGTAGAGAAGTAGATGTAAGCAAACAGGATAATATAGGTGGTCACGAGGGGAATGAGCTCTGCAATGCCAATCTCCTCTTTGAAGTGCACGTGGACCAGGTTCTCTGCCCGCAGGCTGCAGTTCGGGCTGGGGTGCAGGAGCATGAGTCGGGTGCGTAGGCTGCTCAGAAACCTGTAGACAAAAAGTCCCTAGAGGAGCCCAGCAGGTCTCCTCTTCCCATTTGTGAAAGGAAGCTACACTGTGCTCTCTCAACATCTCTCTAGTCTTCACAGACACTAGAAGGATGGTAAAACTGCAAACCTCCTTTCCCGTCTTATCACACAACTCCGGGAGCCAAAGGCTCAGAAGAGCGTGTGAGAGGCACCTCAAGTCCCCTTGCCAATTGTGGAGAACTGTATGATAGTTCAAACAAGACACAGCTGCACGGAGCTCATCAGTCAGCTGAGTGAGGCACCTGCCCAGGACTTAGGAAGAAACCAGAGGAAACATCAGGCCACAGAAATTGTCAGAGCTGCCTCAGTTTCCTTGTTCTTAGTCAGGCTTGAGGGCCATCCTCATTCAGATGATCAGATATAGTTCTCTGGTGTAAAGAACACAGACATTTCTATAGGAGACTTGGGGCCATGTTAATAGGTCAGAGAAGCAACCACTCAAGCTAAGTCCCATAGAGCATCTGGGAGCCTGAGCACCTTACTTGGCATGGTAGCGCTGGAAGACCAGGGTGATGGTATATGAGACCATCCTCTTCCTTGTGTAGAGGCTCACCCCACTGTACTTCCCAGGAACACCAAACAGCAAGTCTGTGGGCAGAAAGCAGCAAGTACTTACATAGGAATGACAGTCCTGGGGATGGGCAGGGCTATCCAGGACTCCTTCCCTACATCACTCTTAGAAGTCAGGGGTGGCCCCTAATATACTAGAGCACAAAAGGACAGACAGCGACCTCACACAGGCTCTCCAGACCCTGAGTGCTGAGGGTACCTTTGAGTGTCGCTGATGTCTGCAGAGTTTTGGGCTCATGCTGATGGATGGTCCCAATGATGTCAGGGTCAGCATGGAATCGTTCCCAGTCATTCTGCCAGAAGTTCCCAGGGGACAACAGCAGGCAGCCATGTTCGGGAAGTAGGTTCCGGAGTTTCCTGAGGCCTGGCAGCAAGTCTGTCACCTGAAGGCAAACTTCCTCCAGGCTCTTGGTCCCTGAGCTATGCAGAAGATGAGAGAAAGCCTCTGCTGTTTCTGCCAGCACGGGGCCAACCCACTGCACTTACGGGGCACCATCTGCCATCAGGATCCTATGCCCTATTCCCCTGGATCATAGAAGAGCCTGACACCTAGGGTACTGGGAAAGGCTTCCAAGTGCTCAACAAGACCATGTATCTGTCCCATCCTCAGAGGGCCCTGGCGTCCCAGAGTCCATCTCTTCCAGGAACGGCAAGTTAGCAGAAGAGCACGCAAACTCGCCACTACACAGCTCTGCCAGTTTCAGTGGGGTTTTAGTTCACCAAGATTCCTATCAAAGCCATTAGGTAACTAAAACCTGATGGTGACAGTCTGTCAAGTCAACATGTTCCAGACCCCCAGGTAGGACTTGCTAATCTTAGCAGAGCCCAAAAGCAGGAGCCATGGGTAATCTGGTTCTGTTACCTCTCTACAGTTAGGTCCATTCATGCCTACTCTGTGCGTTGTGAGGAAACACACACAAAGCGCCCACGAGGACCCTGAGAACTGCAAAGCTGCCTGGCTTGCAGTAGTTAAGATTGAGGCGAATACCTCCCTTTGGTACTCAGGAGTTTGGAGTCCCTGGGAAGAATACCTGTCTCTCAGCACGTGATTCCGGATTTCCTCCACCAGTTGGAATGCCCGGGACAGTGGTGATCGGAACACATCTACCGCCAGAAGATTTTTGTGCCAGGGAGACACTGATGACTTCACAAATATCTGTTGGATGTATGCCACTGGGGCACCCACATACTGTAGAAAAGTAGGACAGGACAGAAAATAAGAATAGAACCATGCTCAATAGGAGTTCACTGAGCATGCGCTAATAGGAAGCACACTAATGGACCAGGCATTAGGAAAATATGGTGGCCCCCACTAGCCAAAGCAAAGCCCAGGTTCATTTTCTGTCACATGCTGAAATAACAACAGCTATGCCCCCAAACACCCCAATTATCCACCCTATTACAACAGAGCTGTGTGTTGCAACAGAGATATCTGGACTACCACACTACCAAGCCTAAATCATTTACTATCTAGCCCTTTATAGAGAACAGTCGTTAGCTGCACCAGACTACAAGCTCCAGAGGCATGTAGCAGTCTCACTGATACACTGGTGTTGCTCCACAGTGCCTGCTCCGTAGTGTACTGAAAAGATCAAGGCCTATTGCAGGCAAATGGATAGATCTAGAAAACATCATATTGAGTGAGGTAACCCAGACCCAGAAAGCCAAATATAGTATTTACTCACTCATAAGTGGCTTTTAGACATAAAGCAAAGAAAAACCAGTCTAAAATTCACAATCCCAGAGAACCTAGACAACAAAAAGGACCCTAAAAGAGACATACATGGATCTAATGTACATGAGTAGAAAAAGATAAGATCTGAGTAAATTGGGAGCATGGGGAAAAGGAGGGGAAAGGAAGGGAAGGGAGTAGAGAAAAATATATAGCTCAATAAAAACATGAAAAAATAAGAAATAGCTGGGCGGTGGCGGCACACGCCTTTAATCCCAGCACTCGGGAGGCAGAGGCAGGCGGATCTCTGTGAGTTCGAGACCAGCCTGGTCGACAAGAGCTAGTTCTAGGACAGGTTCCAATGCTACTGAGAAACCCTGTCTTGAAAAAAAAAAACAAACAAAAAAACCCAAAAACCTAAATAAATAACTAAATGATCAAGGCCTAGCTGGGCGATGGTGCTGCGTGTCTTTAATCCCAGCACTCAGGAGGCAGAGGCAGGAAGATCTGAGTTCCAGGCCAGCTTGGTCTACAGAACAAGTTCCAGCACAGCCAGAGTCACACAGTGAAACCTTGTCTTGAAAAACAAAACAAAACAAAAAGCAAGACCAAGTTCCTAGCTGGTTATGGTGATGCTTGATACAATCTACCACTGAAGGTAGAAACAGGAGGATTGCCCCAAGTTTGAGGATCAGCCTGGATTACACAACAAGTTCTTTGCCAGCCAGCCTACTTGACAAACTGTCTTAAAAACAGCAAACAAACACAAGTTTTCAATCCCAGATCTCCAACTCTATGGTGTTAGAAGCACTTCTGACCTCCCTTATTTCCAGGCTCCTCACTGTGAAAGAAAATAACACCTACCCGGCAGCACCCAGATGTGTGCTAACCACTCACACGAGAATGTGTGTGTAAATACACGCACATCTACCCATCTGCAGAGATGGGGTTTTAACAGAAATACTAGCACTAAACAGCAGGGAGTATTGTGTTCTCTCTCTCTCTCTCTCTCTCTCTCTCTCTCTCTCTCTCTCTCTCTCTCTCTCTCTCTCTCTTCCAGACAGGGTTTCTCTGTGGCTTTGGAGCCTGTCCTGGAATTAGCTCTTGTAGACCAGGCTGACCTCGAACTCACAGAGATCCACCTGCCTCTGCCTCCCAAGTGCTGGGATTAAAGGCATGCGCCACTACTGTCCGGATCAGGCAGTATCTTAACTAAACAGGGTACCACAGTGTCTCAGACTCAACTCTCACTAAATGTTGTACTTTTCTCACTAGAACCTGGTGCATGCCTCCTAGTGCAGGCCTGTCTCACTCCCAGAGCATACTGGCTAGCGGTTCCATAAACTCCTGGCAGAATGACAATGAGTGCTTGCAGCCTGATGCTGACATCACTGGGACCAAGCCCCAAACTGCAGATGAGAGAGCAATCACATGTGCAATTCCTGGTGACAGAAGCCATGGAACATTCCTAAAGTGTGCACTGTGCCAGCACAGCTGAGCAGCTATGAAAATGGGAAGGTGGACAGGAGAGGGGCGGGGAGTGCGTCTCAGAAATAAGGGACATTGAGAGAAGGAAGGCCTGGACAGCACAAAAGAATCCTGGAAGGTAGTCAGGACAAGTGAAAGGCCAATCTGGAAAGCTGGTTGGACTTTCTGGACTTTAAATTGATGACAGAGAAAAGTCCAAATGTCCCTGAGATGCAGGGGATGCTTAATGAAAGCAAGGTTCTGGAGAGACTTTCCTGGAGGTTCAATGGCAACTAGAGGCAGAGGCGGAGAGAGACAGGCAGGTTAGGGGGAGCTGTTTTAAAGCCAAAGCCTGCCTTATTCAGGGACTGCACAGGCAGACAAGTGGACAGAGGGAAGGCCACTGAGCCATCTCCTGGGCTCAAAGGAACAACGTAGAAGCAAGGTCCATGAAGCTCAGTTTACTTCTGGTTGAGAAAGGGTCTGAGACTTAGTCCTAGCTGGCCTAGAACCTGTAGCAATCCTCCTGCCTCTGTTTTCCGAGTGTTAGGATTACACATATGTGCTACTTAGCTGACTGTGAAGTGGTGTATGATGCTAGTTTAGGGAGGACTCTGACCCACGGAGCTCCCTTGAAGCTGCCACCAAGCACTACTTTAGCACCTGGCTGAACTGGCTGCCATAGGCTCTGACGTGAAAGCACTTCACTGACTCAGCACACTCGCCTGAGCGAAGGAAGCCTCTTTCCAGGGACCAAGAGCTCTAAGAGGAGACTTATTCTGGGATCGTCCCCAAACTTGTGAAGGGCACAGCACCCTCATGGCACCAATATAGTGATATTTCATTCGTATTTTAGTAAATAAAGCTTGCCTGAAGATCAGAGAGTAAAACAGACACTCTGATCAGCCTTATAGACCACTTAGTGGTGCACACCTTTAATCCCAGCACTAGATAAAGTGGGAAGAACACCAGATGGTGGTGGTGCACACCTTTAATACCAGCACTCAGGAGGCAGAGGCAGGCAGATCTCTGTGAGTTCAAGGCCAGCCTGATCTACAAGAGCTGCTGGATTAGCTTAGCAGCACACACAATGAAATGTGTACTTAGCTCATTTGCAGTCAAAAAATTCAAAGAAAAAACAATAATACATAGAATCTAGACTCTATGAATTTTCCATTTTTACATGGCTTATTTTTACTCTATCACTTTACTCTGTCTCTTTAAAGACTTTTCCTGTTTTTTTAAAGCATTAACTTTATTTTATGACACTCTATACTCTTAATTTCTTTTCTCTCTCAAGCCTATGTACATTTATCTAACACCATGACCCATTTAGAGGTCTTTTATGTCTGAATCTGTCCTATTGTGAATCTGTAATTCTTTACTATCTGGGAGCACTTCTTAAAATGCTAAGCGCTTCTTAAAAACTTAAGTTGCACCACGTAGGGGTAATACGGTACCACCTGTTTCCTGCCTAGTCTAAACCTTAACTGCACTGTTATTATGATAATTACGATAGTTCCTGCCTGAGATCAGCACAGTTCAGCGAGAGCCGCTCCTGCCTCAGAGCCATTTGGCGCCCTTGAGCTGCGCACAGTTCCAGGCACACAGCAGTCCACGTTGCCATCAAGCAAGCTGTAGCACTTTATTCACAAAACTCCATCCAAATTCTGTCTCCCGCAAGAGACAGAGATCACGCTAGGAGCATAGCCCAGAAAGCCGGCGTTTTAAAACTGCGGGTCCCATCCCCTCTCGTGTCCCCCCCCCAGCTGAATCAGGAAAATCTCTCTTCAGCACACTGGCCAGCAAACAGCAAAAAGCTATGTTAAACTCTGCTTTTTTTCTGTGTGTCTAGAATTCCTTTTCAGTACCTTGCAGGTTTTATGTGGAGTTAGTCGAACATGTTGAGGTGCCACTCTATAGTAAGAGGCGAGTGGACTGCATCCCGCCACCTGGCTAGCTTAACCCCTGAAGTAACCACACAGAAACTGTATTAATTAAAAATTACTGTCTGGTCCATTATATCTAGCCTCTTCTTGGCCGTCTCTCACATCCTTATCTACCCATTTCTACCAATCTGTGTAACACCAGAAGGTCGTGGCTTACCAGGAAATATTCTAACCAGCATCGGTCTCAGGCAGGAGCTTCATGGTATCTGCCACACTGCCTTCTTCCTCCCAGAATTCAGTTCTCTTTTCCACGCCTACCTAAGCTCTCCCCTATCAAAAGGCCAAGGCAGTTTCTTTATTCAACCAATGAAAGCAACACAAATACAGAAAGACCTCCCACATCATTTTAGGGCTGTTACAGAGAAACCGTATATAGAACCCATCCCCTCCCCCCCCAAAAAAGACAGGAGAAGATAGCTCTCAGACATAGTCTCTTTCTGAAGATTCCTGAAGGTAGGACAGCCATTTTGGGTTGAGGTAAAGGTAAGAGCCAGTGGCTGATTGTTTTGCTTTTCTGACCTTCAGGTTGAACCCCAATATCTGTTTCTGGGTTTTTATTAATTGTGCTACACACCATGGAGCCTCCAGACCCAGGCTTAACCCTACTGGGTGTCAGACAGCACCTCTGCTCAGGGCCTTTCTCAGCCTCACTCCCAAAGAATCTCCACTACTGACCCTTCAGTCCACTTCCAGGCTAAGCGCTCATACTCTTCTACTACACCTCCATCTTCCTTCCCACCCAGAGTCACGTGGCCCTTTACTTCCTCGTTTTTTGTTTTGTTTCGAGACAAGTAGCCCTGGATGTGCTGGAACTCACTCTGTAGACCAGGCTGTCCTCAAACTCAGAGGTCCACCTGCTGAGGTAAAGGCATGTGCCACCACTAAACACCATTACCTGGTTTTGGGCCAGTATTTCAAAAGAGGACTATTAACTACAATTCACATCTGGGTCAGGTTTCAGAAGTTTTATTAGTGCCCCATTTTTCCCCCAAGTTTATCCACATTTCTTCTTGGAAGTATATTATTATAACACCATCATTCTTTTCATGGGAAGGTAGTAGCATGACTTTCTATGTAGTTAGTTCAATTTATCTGTTTTGTGGGAGAGGGTCTTACTATGTAGCTTTGGCTGGCCTCAGATTTGTAATTCTCCTGCCTTAGACTCCTGAGTACTGGTATAACATGGGTGCAGCACTGTGCCCCCCTTCCACCATATTTCTATAGGAATGTGTTGTTATCCTATTTGCCCTAGCCAACTGTCTCCTTTAACTTCGCACCAATCCTGGGTAACCCACAGCTCCTGTGCTTTCATTCACTGGCTGGAGGCCTTTGCAGACAAACCATGTAGACAGGCCCCCTGCACAGACTCATTCTTCAGCTTACCTGGGTCCTCTCGGCTGGGTGCTTCTTCACTCATATCCACTAACTTCTATCTGACCCTTCTAAGAAGGTGTTCCACATTCTTCTAGTTCTTACAAGATCTTGGCTCAGTCATTAACTAATGTGACCTCAAGTTCCCTATCTGGACATCAATATTCTGTCACAGTGGCAGCCGTCTACAACCTCTAGACTGGTTTGGAAGCTTCCAGAAGCAGACCCTGAAACCACCAGTTCATCTGGAAGATACAGGAAACAGGGAGGGGAGGCAGCCAGCAAAGGGTGTATTGAGCAAGGGACCTCACAGAGCCTGAGCAGGTAGAGCTGAGAGACTCCACTTTCCTCCTACAGATACTGAGTAAGGGCTGTTCTGAGGACAGGGATTCTCAGACACCTCAGGCCTCTAGACCAGAGATCGTCTGAGCAAGAAGATGCAATATTAGTGAGAAGGCAGGCAGTAACATGTTACTGAAGATGAGGTGTGGCCCATCTACTGTACAGTGAGCCTATTCAGTGGAAACGGGTTCTCTTAACAACCCTACCTGATGTCCAAGTGAGAACAGGTAGGAAGCAGATGAAGAAGAGTACCCTACATGTGTGACAGTGGATGCAAAAGTGTTCATGGAACAGAGACCTTAACAGGGGTAGGCAACCTCTAACATGCCCTGGCACCCCAATAAGCCACACCTTCTGGAGCTCATGACCTGGTGCTCCCACCCCTTTAAGAGAATGCTATATCTACTGATTCACTTCTGATGGAATACAGCCAAAGTGATGCATCTTTGAATTTAGGTTATTGAACACTGTAACAATTCCCTTCTGTTGTACCAACACCTGGTGAAACGACATCACATTAGCCATTCTGGAAAGGGCATTTGGCCAACACTCAGGAAGCAACTAAGAGGCCTGCAAGAGTCAGTTAGCCATGTGAGTGAGTGTGGAAGCAGATTCCCGAGCTGAATTCTGAGGTATCTAACCCTGGGCTGGACAGCTGTGTTGTGAAAGATTAAAAAAAACAAAAAACAAATGTGAGTCAAATCTAGTAGAGCACCAGAATGAAAACATTATTCCCTGGAATTATGAAAACTGGATCTGGCATCCCAGGCAGTACTAGCCCCTACAAGTTCATTAAGACTGATTATCACCATTTTCAATGACATTCTTTTAAAAAAGCAAACAGTGTTTAAGTGCATGAATGTTTTGTCTCCATGTAGGTGTGTGTACCACATATGTGCCTAATGCCCTTGGAGGTCAGAAGAGGGCACCTGATCCCCTGGAACTGGAATTCTAGGAGTCAAACCTGGACCTTCCATAAAAATAATAGGTGCTCTTAATTACTGAGCAATCTCTCTGGCCCATATCATTCCTTTTTGTTGTTGTTGTTTTTTGTTTTGTTTTACTTTTTTTGAGACAGGGTTTCTCTGAAGCTTTGGAGCCTGTCCTGGAACTAGCTCTTGAAGACCAGGCTGGCCTTGAACTCACAGAGATCCATCTGTCTCTGCCTGGATTAAAGACGTGGGCCACTATTGCCCGTCATGAACCCTTTTTTAAGCATCTGTGGTATGTAAAACATTGGCATGTATGTAAATCTCACTGAACGCAACTTCCAAAGCATGGCAGGGTAAGCACAGAGAAGAGCAGGATCCACATGTGCAAGGCAGTTTGGACAGGCTTCCTGAAGAAAGAACCACTGAGCTGAGGGCAGGCCTAAGGCATATACACCTAGTTTACCTTACAAGTAATCCAAACATACAAATCTTCCTTTTCTCCTCTCTGCTCACACTAGTCAGACCTGATCTACTGTGACAGCCACAAACATTTTCTGAATGTTAATGGTGGGCTGGGCACTGCACTAAGTTTGCATTCTCTCATTTATTCCTTATGACAATGTGCAACACAGGTATAATTATCACCCTTGCTTTATGAACATGGAAGCGAAGGCACAAAAGTCGTTTGCCCAAGGCCATGCACTGGGAAATGAAAGTCTCTACTGTTTTGGCTTTGTTTTTCTTTCTCTGTAACCAAAACCCTCTACCCAGAGGGAACTGCCCCTTGCCAATCCTACAAAGTCATAAGTCACACAAAGTCTAATACAGAGTGGGCTGAACACAGATCAAGGACCTGGTGAGGATGATTAGACTCTATGTAGGCTGGAGTGATGGCTTAGTGGTTATGAGCACTTGCTGCTCTTTTAGAAAACTAGAGTTCAGTTCCCATGTTGGTAAGCTCACAAGCGCCTATAACTCTAGCTCTGGGAGATCTGACACCTTCTTCTGGGGGCAAGCAGACAGGCAGGCAGACATGCATGTGCACATGCACGCGCGCGCGCGCACGCGCGCGCGCACACACACACACACACACACACACACACACACATGCTCTCACCTCTCTGCCCCTTCCTTTGTTTCCTGTCATGAGATGAACAATCTCCTCCACCACTCTGCTTCCACCCTGATGTCCTGCCTTATCTCAAACCCAAAGCAATAGTTAAAAACTTGGACTGAAGCATCTGAAAACATGGACCATGCCAGGCCACCAAGGGCTTCTCTTAGCTTGTGACAGTTTCTCAGACTTTTCTTGTTTGTGGTGGCCTTAAAAGCTTTGTGGAGTGCTGATCAGGTATTTCGTAGGGAGTCCCTCAACTGGGATCGTTTGATGTTTTACTCAGTAGACTAGAGCTATACATCTGGAAGGAAGACTTTAGAGGTAACTGGTTCTCTTTAACCTCCATCAATTACTTTCTTGAGGACCTGTCTGTCAAGTTCTCTACTGCACATATTCTTCCCTGCCTGTGCTCTGTGGAAGGAAGTCTCTAGACACTTAAGAAGCAGACAAGTTGAGTATGGTGGAACATGCCTATAATCCAGTACTTGAGAGGTGGACGCAGAAGAATCAGGAGTTCAAGACCAGCCTCAGCTACACAGCAGGTTGAGGCCACCCTAGGCAACATCTAACCTTATTTAAAATATGTATATGTGTGTGTGTGTGTGTGCGCGCGCCTGCAGAGGCTAGAGGGTGTGGATCTCCTGGAACAGGAGTTAGACGTGCCTGTGGTGTTGAAATAGAACTCAGGTACTCTTTAAGAACAATGCGCACCCTTAACCACTGACCCTTCCTCCAGAGTTCTACCTCTACCATGTCATTTCAACATATACTTCAAATTTTAAAAATCTTTGTCTTATTTCCACAACCAGGGTGAGAGCTCCTCAAGGATTAGCACCTTGTGTAATGTTGGCATTCAGGCATACCTGGCCCACCCCTTGGACACCTGGCAAAGTGCACCACCCAAATGCATGCCCAGGTACCGTAGCCTGCTGTGTGACTCTGTGCACGGGCACTGCACTCCTCCCTTTAAAAGGCAGAACCTCGTCCTCTTCCTCTCTCTCTCCCTCCTCCCACAAGGGCTCTGTTCTTCCATTCTCTCTCCCCTCTCCTTCCTCCTTCCCCCCAATAAAACTCTCCATGTGAGCACTATCTGCATGGCTTGTCTCTCTCTCACTGGTCATAGGGCCCCTTGGCTCCAACCCAAGGCTGCCACCCACCATTTTAAAATTATAACACCTTGAACTATCTCCATAGCATCCTGGTTTATCACATGTGGTGGTTTGCCAGAAAATGGCCCACACAGGGAGTGGCACTACTAGGAGATGTGGCCTTAGATAAAGTGTGTCACTGTGGGGGCGGGCATTGAGGTCTCTTTTTCTCAAGCTTCCCTCAGTGTGATAGTCAGTTGCTCCTGTTACCTGTAAGATGTAGCACTCTCTGGCATAATTGGGTGTCAACGTGTAGGAGAATGAAAATCGATCCTTGTCTATCACCATGCACAAAACTCAAGTCTAAATGGATTAAAGACCTCAATATAAATCCAACTACACTG
>JAQHUG010000001.1:4251790-4265937 GCA_028555095.1 Dicrostonyx torquatus
CAGGGGACTTTCTGACTTAGACTGGCACCCAAACAAGTGGCATACACTCATGCAGACATACACATAAAAATGAAAATTTTATAAATAAAAAAGTAGAGGTAACCTTGCTAACCACAGATTTAGAAAAAAACAAAACAAGGTCATTACAATCACTGATATTTGTTTTGAAATAAAATCTTCTTATGTAGCCCACACTGGCCTTGAACTCACTGTCTGTTAGCATCCTAGATGATGGGATTTACAGGTGTGTACTACCATGCCTGGCTGGCTGAGTTTTTCTGTTGGGTGTGTGTGTGTGTGTATGGTGTTGATGCTTACGGTTCTTGAGTTTTGGTTTCCACATATATTTTTTGCAATCTGTTTTTAAAATTTTAGGCCATGAAAGCAGAAGCTTGAGCTACACAGCACGACCTTCTGGCAAAGACTAAAGAAGAGGAAAGCATCTCTGAGAAAATGAGGGTCTGCTTTCCTGTATAGCTGTCATTCTGCAATAAGACATGTCTAACCTAGGGGAGTGCAACGGGCTAGAGGGAAGTCTCCTTGGCAGAGATCTGTGTGTAGTTTGCTTCTGCCTCCTTCCTGACCGCCCAGTCCTGGCAGTTTTGTCACCGATAACAGGCATCCAGCTGCCTGGGAAATTTCCTCAATAGGCATTCTTTTTGTTTTGTTTTTGTTTTTCAAGACAGGGTTTCTCTGTAGCTTTGGAGCCTGTCCTGGAACTAGCTCTTGTAGACCAGACTAAGCCTCCAACTCAGAGATCCGCCTGCCTCTGCCTCGCAAGTGCTGGGATTAAAGGCGTGCGCCACCACCACCCAGCTTCAGTAGTCATTTTTTCAACAAATATTCGGGCATTAACTCCAAGCCAGACATTGTGCAAGGCCCAAAGGTGCACAAGACAGACAAGAGTTCTGCTCTCAAAATTTACATTCCAGTGGGGAGCAAAAACAGGCCAGATAAGCTTTAAAGTGTATTAAACAAGGGAGAAAGAGACTTACCTGGGAAGTAGGGAAGGCCCCAAACCACACCAGAGGATTTATATGCAGCAATACAGGGCTGAGAATTAGGGCCAGGCCACTCCATGCTATAGATTACCCAGACAACTTCCTGTTAAATAAATTTCTATACTCTTCATTTATGCCTGTCACCTAACCACCACAGTCCTTGGGGCTAGGCCACCCAGTCACCAATCTGATGGACATGCTAGACCCAGGGGTCATCCTTCTAGAAGCACCTTAACCCATTAGTCTGTCCATCTATCTGTTGGTTTCTCTTGGTGCCAGGATTCTTAGGCACCCCAGCAGGCAGGATGCTTCAATGCTGTGTCCCTCCAGCCTGAATGTTACTGTTACCTCATACATGGTAAACACATGCTCTGTCACTGCCTGTAGGTCCCTAGAAACAGGTTTTCTAAATACTGCTTTCTCTCAGTTGTAGGTATTTTCTTACCAGTATAAGGTCAGAGAGCCCAAGGGAAGGACCTGCTTACAGTATACCGTATTGCTATGATTTTTTTTTTCATCATCTCAAGGTTTTTTTCTAACTCCTCATTTCTTTAACTCATTGGTTTTAGTTTCTGTAAATTTGTGAATTCTCCTGTTTTCTTTCTGTTACTGATCTTATTTTGGTTTTATTCTACTGTGACCAAAAAAGAGACATTTTGGAAGTTTTAAAATTAACATCTCTTTGTACCCTAGCACCTGCTCTGTCCTGCAGTATACACATTCAGTGATAAGTGTATGCTATGGATGCTGGGTGAAGTGATCTGCTTATGTTTATCGTTCTAGCTGTTTACAGTAGTGTTGAGCCTCTGTTTCCTTACTGACCTTAGCTTGTTGTTGCTTTTTGTATTTTGGAAGGTTTTTATTTATTTTGAGTTAAGTCTCACATAACCTAGACTGGCCTTGAATTTACTATGTAGCTGAGGCTGCCTTAAATTCTTGATCCTCCTAACTTTATCCTGTAAGTGTTGGGATGTATTACCTAGTTTCGCTTCTGTCTGTATGTCATTTCCATTATTCAAGTAGAAGACTGAGTCACCTCTCCAGCCATTTGTTTTTGTTTATGAGACAAGGTCTCACTGCACAGCCCAGGACAGCCTGGAACTTGCTTGCAGAACAGGCTGACCTTGAACTCACAGAGAACTACCTACCTCTGCCTCCCAAGTGCTGGGAAATATAAGTCATCCCCCAAATCCAGTTCCCCTCCCCCACCCTCATCTTCACTTCCCAGGAGTGAACAATACAAGACTAGGAGAATAGGACAGTAAAAGACTAAAGGGTGGGCTGGAGAGATGGCTCAGAGGTTAAGAGCACTGGTTGCTCTTCCAGAGGTCCTGAGTTCAATTTCCAGCAACCACATGGTGGTTCACAACCATCTGTAATGAGATCTGGTGACCTGGCATGCATGCAGGTAAACACTGTATACACAATAAATAAAATCAAAAAAAAAAGACTAAAAGGTTTAAATCTGCATCCTGAAATTTTGAGAAATATAAAGATTAGAGGATGGTCATGGCTGCCATTCCCTTCTCTTTTACCTTCTGCTTGAGTAAATCTTGGGTGATGAAGCAGTCTTTGATTTCTACAAGCTTTGGAAGTTTTTACAGGGTCTGTATGTGGGACCAGAAGAGGCTCTGGTTTTGAACGTTCAACTAGCCTGTGTCATGGAGCAGAGCTGGCCACTGGGTCTCTCCAGAGTCTAAGCTTTAGAGCAGAAGGTCGGAGGTACTTTGAAACTTCGATTTCAGCCAGTCTGGGCCCCTTAATTTTAAGCACAGACAGGCTTAAGCTACTCTAATGTTTTTATTTGTAAGAAGAACATATAGATGTGTCTAAGCAGACAGAGGCAACTGTGTGACCCCAAAGACAATCACAGGACAACCTGAGCTGCAGGGAGAAAAGTGGAAAGGGGTTGAGAAACACAGCCTCAGCTGAAGGTGCCAGTCACTCACAAAAAGAAAAGCAAAAGGGGTTGGGCAGTAGTGATGCACGCCTTTAACCCCAGCACTCAAGAGGCAGAGGCAGAAGGATCTCTGTGAGTTCGAGGCCAGCCAAGACTACACAGAGAAACTGTCTCAAAATAAAAATTAAAAAAATTCCTTGTTAGTATAGTGGTGAAAAAAAAATTTAAAAAAAAAGCAAGAGGGAAGAGGGAAAGGAACCAAGTCTGTTCTCAAACTCCTGCAGGACCATCATCCTCAGGAGGCTTAGTATGACCTCACTGTGATACTAACTTCCTCTCTGAGCTGAAGTCTACCTTCCTATACCCTTTTCCTTCACCTCAAAGTGCTCCCCCACATATATACCTTACCAGGTCTCCTTCCTTGCTGGGCCACCCCCTTGGGTCCCAGCATCCTAACCTCTAGAAATATAAACACACCCTTTGCTACAATGCCTATTTGCTATAGGTTTCATCAGATTTTCCCAGAGGAGGGAAGAAATAGTTACTGCACCTAGGAGTCAGGCAGGAGAGAGTTTACCAAAACCCACATACAAGGCTTGGTGTTCAAACTACTGGAAGGAGTAACCTCAGATCTCAGTCACTTACCCCAGAGCCTCAGCACCAGCTTAGAGAAAACCAGAGTCCTGGTGCTTCTGAGGGGAGTCTGACTCTTCAGCCTGATGGAGAAAGGCACATCCCTAAGCAATCCTTAGTCACCAAGCCCCTAGTCCGGCTCTGTTCCTTTCTGGAGGGGACTTGGTGATGAACTGGGTAATGCACAGATATATTGCTATAGTTCAGGGCAGCTACTGGATCTGCAGGAATATTAAATGCAGAGATCCTTTGGGTCTAGACTTAACAAATCTTATCTACAGAATAAAAAACAGCAATGAAATGGAACCTGAACATCTAACACAACTACTAAAAGCTGGCTCTCCCCATGCTTTGTTTTCTCTGGGCAACTCAAGGCTCTGACAGAAAGGGAGCTGTTTCAACTGAAAAACTCCACAGAATAGAAAATGAGATTGAGGTTTGTATGCCTAGGTCCAAGATCTCAATGAGCCCCTGTCTGAGGCAAGAAGGAAAATAAGGAAGGGCGTCTGCACACCATGGCTGAGACAACGCAGCCTGTCTCCAAATCCCTACATGGGAAAGCAACCCGAAAACAATGATCATAGACGCCATCCCCTAGAGTACAACCTGAAGTATGAGGGTGGAGAAACCACACTCCGACAGGCCCAACAGCGTGTCACTCTGTAAATCAGTCTACTCATCTTCTGAGTCTCAAGCTCCCCTTCTGGTATCAAGTGTGAGAAACTGCTCAGGCCTTAAGAACAGGTCTCTGCTTCCAGAGTCATCTGGTTAGCCTTTTAATGGTACCAGCCTGTGTGCTATCCATGCCAAATGCATTAACTAATATGCCAAGCGACATTCAGTGAAGGCTGCTGAGATGGCTCAGTGGGTAAAGGCACCTGCTGGCAAGATGGACTTGAACGCTATCTATAAGACCCACACAATGGACAGAAAGCTTTCTTCTGACTTCCACATAAGCACACAAAATGAATAAATAAAATGCAGGGAACAATTTTTAAAGATACCCAGTTAGTTTGTCATATAAACAGGAAAATTGCTTAAGAAACTGCTGTTTAAAAAAAGAAAAGAAAAAGAAAAAAAAGAACCTGCTATGGTGGGAAGTAGTTCATCCTCAAAAAACATTTGGGTAGAGTTAGGGGAACTGGAGAGATGGTTCAGCAGTTGAGAGCACTGGCTACTCTTCCAGAGGACCCGGGTTCAGTTCCTAGGACCCACATGACAGCTCACAAACTGCCTGTAACTCCAGTTCCAAGGAATCTGGAACCCTCACACCAATGTACATAAAGTAAAATTAATTATTAAAAAATATGGAGGGGCTTAGTGTGGTGGCACACCTTTACTCTCAGGAGGCAGAGGCAGGTGGATCACAGTGAGTTCCAGGCACAAATGGAAATAGCTCAGTGCTTCCCAGTGTGTGATCCCCAGGCTTCAGAACTTGTCAAACCTGGCAAATGAAAGCCCGCCCATCTGTGTTTAACCTGCCTTCCATATAGTTCCGGTACTACTTCATGTTTTGAGAACCCCTGCCTTACTTGATAAACAGGCCTAGGAAAGTAGAACACTAAAGAGAAAGAGACAGACTCGTTAACAGAGTTTTTTTTTTTTTAAATATAGTTAGGTTCTCACCACACTCCTAATTCATCATGTAGAGTGTGTCACTGTAAGTACTTTATCATATGCCATACAGTTCGGTAGATTTTAAACACCAATATACACCAAGCTAGAATGAAAAGGCGGATAAGAGAGGCCACAGGAGCAGGCACCACCATTCTCACAACCCAGTTTCCCTCTTTAGCAGTGGTAGGAACCAGAATCACTACACTCCTACCCACCTTGTGGGATGAAAGTGCAGCTGGACCACTTCCTAAGTACTGTGAAGACAATGAGAAGTTTAACTATATTTCTGAATCACCAACATGGCACTAGGCAGGAAATGCTCAATGAATGATACTCATCTTTCTTATTGTGGATAGGGTGAGTCTGGGATCATTTACAGCAGATCTGAACAGGAGGTTCAGCCCTGAGCCAGACCAGTTCTAGCACAGCACTGTACACAGTCAATCCGGAAAACTTTTTTCCTTTTTTGCTAGCAGTTGAACCTAGAGCTTTGAGCATGCCTAGCAAAGGTTTACCATTGAGCTACACCCCAGCCTGGACAACAGAATTCTTTCTACACAAAATGATAGTAAGATGGGCTCTTTACATGGCTGACAGTGTCTTATGGCTAAAGAGACCACTTTATATCAAGACCCTCATTTTACAAAGTCATAGTCTTCAGGCTTCTATGAGGCCTGTGAAAAACAGGCAAGAAACAAGCATCCATGCTTTAACCGCAGACCCTGACAACACAGCAGGCCCCAAGGGATCAGAAGAAGGCTCCACACAAGCATGAGGAAGTGACAAGTGTATAGAGAAGCCAGTCTTTGAAGTCAGCCTGTAGATGGTACCCAGTGAGCTCTTCACCTTGCAGTGCGTGAAGGCTCCTGCTACCAACTAACACTAAAGGGAAGCTGCTACTGCTAGGAAAAAAAATAAAAGACTATGTCCTTCAACTACCTTGAAGCTTCTTAGAAAGAGAAAATCATCACTGGTGTTGTGAACAAATGGGCTATCACTTTATCAGACCAACATGGAATGTTGTCTTATTAGTCATTACAAATTTCCCCCAGAACTCTCAAGTATGCAGCTTCAATGAGTATCCTTATTAAGTTCCCACTATGTAAGAATATACAGGGTCCGAGAGCTTCATCATTTAGGTTTAGCGAAGTCTATTGTCACATGACACTGCTCTACCACACAGAAGGCAAATTAGGAACATACCAGCAGGCTAAGATGCAGAGGCCTGTGAAAAGGATGATGGGGATGGGATAGGATGCACAGAGTAGCCCATGGTGGTAGAAGGCCTGAGATATTTTCTCACGCAGCCTTTCAGTCAGGGTCATCCTCAGCTAAGTCACCTTGTTGCCATCCCGGAGAGTGACCATGGATCAGCCCGGAAGATGTTGCATACCAATGACAATGGACATCATCTGCAGGTACCTAACCAGAAGAGAGAAAAGCAAATTAACATTTGCAAATTGTTATTTGGGGGCTGGAGAGACCGTTTAGTGGTTAAGAGCACTGACCGCTGTCCTAGAGGACCTGGGTTCTAGTCCCAGCATGATATAGCAGTTCACACCTGTCTGTAACTCCTGTTAAATGGGATACGGCACACTCACACAGACATACATGCACATACAATAAAATAAAATAAAACATTAATTACTTGATCCCACACACCAGAACTGCCAATGGGAGATGGCAGTTATGTGGCTAGTGACTAGTTTCAGGATATGTAGGGTCTGGAGAATGAGTCTCAATATAAGCACATGCACACACAACAACCTTGGTACCTTTGTAAATGACTATAAGCTGCTCTTTTAATACAAGAGCTAGCTCTCCATGGTAAAAACTCTAAGTTGCTCATGTATGTTGTAGTAAGAATAGAGGTTAGGGTTTAAAAGAAGATTAGGGGTTAGAAGGTAGATGGCGGTGGCGCAAGCCCTTAATCCCAGCACTCAGGAGGCAGAGGCAGGCGGATCTCTGTGATTTTGAGGACATTCTAGTCTACAAGAGCTAGTTCCAGGACAGGCTCCAAAGCTACAGAAAAACCCTGCCTGTCTTGGGTGGAAAAAGGGAGGGGATTAGCATAGCAAGACCTGGGATACTAAGGTGAGTAAGTGGGTTTTATAGCTGGGTATGAGATAACCAAGCTAGTCAGACAAGAGGAGGGATGGGGCTCGGGGCCAACTCTCTACCCACGCCTCACAGGAGCAATTGAGAAACATACGTAAGACACCATTATCCTTTCTCTTAGCCTTGCCTCTAATGTGGCAAATCCTAGCAGACTGAAGTGTAAGGATGGCTTCTAACAAGAAGATCCTGCCTGGAAGAGCACCCTATAGGCACAGAGCTAACATGAGGTAACGAAGAAAGACTGCAGCCAGAAATGGTGGCTGGAGAGAGGTAACACTGTGCTGTGGTCATGGTACAGGCTATTGTCTAAATGTGAAAACACAGCCTAGTATAATCAACAACGCTTGGACACCTGCAAGGTTGCAGGGCCATAACATCATCCAAGAGACTAACAGCAAGTAGACAATCAAGGTCAATGACTAACAAACCTGGAGATGGATAGAGGGGAGCTTCAACCACTCCTAACTCAGAGAGCTGCACATCAACAGTGCGTGACAGCTGGACCACAGGGACACGCATAGATCCTGTGGACCCCTCCACTGGCTCCACCCACAAGTAACACAGAGAACTAACCAATCTCATAGCAGTTACCTTGGTCTTCACCTAGTCTTTACCATAACCCTATAAAACCTCTAAACTACAAAATTCAGAGGCTTCTTCTCTTGAAAACCCTTCTCTCTTTCAGGAGTTTCTATTGCTTTTGCTTAATTTCTCACATTTCCTCCACTTTTTACTTTTCTGTAATAATTGTTAATAAAGCCTGTTTCTACTTTGTAAACTCCCACAACAGTCCACCTCTTTAATTTCGCTGGCATGAGACAATGAGCTTGGAGCAACTGTTTCAGGTGGCTTTTTTGGTTGTTGAATGTCAGGCATCACAGGTCACTGGGTCACAAACAATAGAGCTGTGGAAGGTCCTGCAGCTCTGAACACTCAGCCATTCTCACCAGTCTAGCCAGACAAGCCAAAGACCTCCCCTTCCAGCTCGAGCTATCAAATCTCAGCCTTTGTCCATATTAGGGTTTTTGTTTTTGGTTTTACAGATGCTAAGGATCAAACCCAGCAAACAAAGACTCAGCAAATGCTCTACTACTGAGCCGCACACACCCCAGCTCCCCAGAGGCAGCTTCTCTGTCAAATGGGTGCTCTGAACATCCTCTTCTGTGCACAGGCCAGACTGAAAGAAATCCTTAGGGAAACCTCGGCAAAGAAATTACAACCCCCAAACACATTCCTGAACAAACAATGATTACTAATAAAGACTGTTCAGTACGATCTGTCCTCAACAACACCACCAGAAAGCTTTAGACCTTGAGTAGCAGTAATCACACAACACTTACTCAAAGGCAGCAGTGTTGCAGCCTCTGTTCTTGGTCCCACAGTTGTTCCTTAGGAGCTGAGGGCAGAGGAATCCTACTGTTACTGCCTGCTGCCAGCTGTCTCCTTTTTAAAGTAACAGCAGCCCATTGGGACTCCCTGGCTCCTACAAGGTCCACAGGCCTGGTTATCAGTCAAAGTGCACCGCCTTGAGTCAGGTCATACCAGCTGGGCCTCACTGCCTGGACACTGGCCTCTAAACAGAATGGAGGAAGAACTGGCTATTACTGGTGGTGTTTATTCACCCCACAGAGGTTTGTTCCCAAGATCCGCAGGCTGTTTTGGCCCCAGTCCTTTCTGAAGACTGGCTCATCAACTTTTTTTTCCAATCTGTGTCATCCCATAACTTTCCAATAAATCCTTTTTCTTGTCCTTAGTTTAAGTTAATTTCTGTTAATTGCTGCCAATCTTAAACCAATCAAATAAAATAGGAAGTTATGATAGAAGCTAAAGGATCTAGAATTCTCTTCTTGGTATAGTTCTCTAGTGGGATTCAAGTTTAAATTCACTTCTGTTCATGTTGCTGTTCCCTTGATCTGTGTTATTGGGAACTTGCTCAGACATGCGTTCTGACTTGAATAAGCTCACCGACGACACCCCAGGCTGTAAAGAGGACTCCTCAAGTGTCAAGACCAGAAATCAGAAAGGAGTCATATCTTAACAAATTCACAAATCAAAAGGAATGGTCACCACTCCTTCTACCTTCCTAGAAGTACTAGACTTAAGGTGCCCAGGCACTTCTCCAGTCTAGGAGCCTCTCTGCGGGTACAAGGCAGTCTCTGCAGGTCTGTTTACCGGGCAGTGAACAGAGGCAGCTGCTGAATGCTGTTGATACAGGTGCAAAAGGGCTCACAACAGCTCCACCAGTCAGGTGCTCGCCCTCAGAAGACAGATCAATGAAGCCTCCAATAGAGGACCTGCTCAACAGTGGGGCACACACAGAGACCCATTGCCGGCATCCCTCTACATTCCCTCCTGCCCCCAAGACAAAGCAACACAAACAAGTACACCTGCCAGAGACACACTAGCAAGAGGGTCCCTGGAGACAGGCCACCTTAGCTAGCTGCCCAATTCTCTTCCTTTAAATGTTTTCCAAGGCCAAATCCCCCAGGAAATTCTATTTCTAATCCTTATATCCTTCCCTGGCTTCTCTTGTACACAGATCAGTTACACAAGACAGGACCCTTTCTGCAGTCCAGCTTTCTTACACTTAGAGGAACATGAGGTGAACCTAAAGCCAATACTCACTTCCATTCTGCAGCAATACAACACTCTCAACTTTCACTGACATCACCTACACTAATTGTTCATCTACAGAGCATCTGGAAAACAAGTCCAAATTATAATTATACCTGAACCTATAGCAAGAGACAGTGTGCATCTCTACTACACAGCAGAAATTCTAGCGCAAAGCTATTCAAAAGCAAAATTTACCCAAACTGAACCAGTAACCTGTTTTTCCTACATTGCCCCAGAGTTACAGGTTGCTTCAGATCAAAATCTACAGACCTTCTCCCTGTATTTAAAGAGACAGTCTTGTCCTGGAGGCCCAAGTAGATTTATTACATAAAAAAAAGCAAAAAAAAAAAAATCTGGGCATGGAGACACAAGCCTTTAATTCCAGCACTCAGGAGGCAGAGGCAGATAGATTTCTTGAATTCGAGGCCAGCCTGGTCTACAGAGTGAGTTCCAGCACAGCCAGAGTTACACAGAGAAAAACAAAGCAAAACAACAACAAAAAAACCATAAGCAATTCTGCCCCTGATTTTTGGGGAAGACCATATACAGAAGCAAAAACAAAGAAGCCTGTTATTAGAAGCCCAAATTAGAGTTTTACATGGGGCTATACATTGAGAACTTGCCGGAGAAAAAATCATATACTATAAAAAACAAAATCACTTACCATTTAAAGTGCTCACAGAAATTAACTTTGCTGGTCTACCTGCCAACCATTACCACTATCTAAGTCTAGAACATTCCATCATTCTTAAGAAAAACCATATGTTAATTTAGTATCGTTCCCTGTTGCCTTGGCCACTTCTGTCCTGACATCCACCAATCCACTTCTGGCCTCTGTGAATGGCTTCTTCCATGGTATATTTTTGAGGCTGAAGAATTTATCAGTATTCCAGTTTTACAGTTGAATCATTAAATGCATATGTCATGCTGCTTATCCATTCATTGGTTGACAAATATTGGGTAGTTCGTGCCCCCTCCACCTCCAGCTGTGACTAGTACTAATAAACATTCTTGTAGACTTTCTTTTTCTTTTTTTGGTTTTTCAAGACAGCAGAGATCCACCTGCCTCTGCCTCCTGAGTGCTAGGATTTAAGGTGTACGTCACCACTGCCCAGCTCTTATATGCTTCTCAAAAACAGAATTTAATTCTTTTGGGTATATTAATTTTTAAAAGTGACACTACTTCATTATGTGATTTTCTCCTAAAATTTGTACTATTTTACATTAAATCTGTGGTCCATCTGAGTTCATTTTGTAAAATTTAAGCCTAGGTTCATTCACTCATTTATTTTTCTCTCTCTCCCCTACCTCCTTAACCCACTCCCCCACCGAGGATGGTATTTGCTTTACTACCATCTGAAGACTTCCTCTTCTTCTACTGAATTGACTTGGCACCTCTGATTTTAAAAAAAAAAAAAAAAGCAATTGGTCTTCATCTAGCAGCTGATGGAGGCAGATAGAGAATCTACAGCAAAGTACTGAGCCAAGCTACCAGAGACCAGGCCAAGAGAGGGAGGAGCAAAAATATGAGCAAAAGGGTCAAGACCATGATGGCGATACCCACAGAAACAGCTGACCTGAGCTAGTGAGAGCTCACTGACTCTGGACTGATAGCAGAAGCTGTATAGAACCAAACTAGGCCCACTGAATGTGGGGAACAGTTGTGAGGATTGGGCAGTCTGTGGGGCCACTGGCAGTGGGACCAGGATCTATCCCTAGTGCTTGAACTGGCGTCTAGGAGCACATTCTCTTTGGAGGGATACCTTGCTCAGCCTAGGTATAGGGGGAGGGCCTTGATCTTGCCTCAAAGTGAAGAGTCAGACTTTATTGACTCCCCATGGGAAGTCTTACCCTCTCTGAGGAGTGAATGGGGGGAGGGGAAGACAGGGAAGGGAGGGAGTGGGAACGTGGATAGCTATGTAAAATGAGAAAAGATTATAATAAAAAAAGATTCTTAATAAAAAAAGGAAAAAAATCTAAAGAAATAAATACTTGACTATGCACACACAAAGCAATATGGGCACATATCTGGAATCGCAGTTTTTGAGAAGCAGAAGCAAGATTTCTTGAGTTTGTAAGTTCCAGAACAGCCTAAGTAACATAGCCATATACCATACCCACCCTTCCCCCTACACACACAAGTTGGCTATTAATGCATCTACTTATGAATTCCCTACCTTTTTCAGTGATCTAATAACTATCAAATTTTTTGTTTGTTCATTTTTTGAGACAGGATCTCAGTGTATTGCCTTGGCCAGGCTGGTAGACCATGTTGGCCTGCAAGTCATGAGAAACCAGCCTCTGTCTCCCAAGTGCAGGGATTAAAGGCATGTGCAATTCTCAAATCTTCAGATGGATAGTGATTCCTCATGTCATACTCTTGTCTACTTTGGCAGTGTTGGACTTGAATCTAGGGCCTTGGTCATACCAGGCAAAGGACCCTACCACTGAGCTACAGCCCCAGTTCGTAGTTTTATCTGAGACAATATCTTGCTCTATAGCTTAAACAGGCCTTGAACATCCTGCCTTTGTTTACTTTTTTTGTTTGTTTGTTTGTTTAGTTTTTCAAGACAGGGTTTCTCTGTGGCTTTGGAGCCTGTCCTGGAACTAGCTCTTGTAGACCAGGCTGGTCTCGAACTCATAGAGATCCACCTGCCTCTGCCTCCTGAGTGGTGGGATTAAAGGCGTGCACCACCAGCTTGTTTACCTCTTTTTGCTTAAAAAAAAAATCTTTTAGCTATTCTAGCTTGTTTGCTTACAAATATTAATATGTTCTAGAATAATCTAGTCTACAGTCTACATCCATGAAAACATTTCCATCACTTTTTTCAAGACAGGGCCTCCTAGGAATTCCAGACTGGCCTTGGATTCTCCATCTTCCTGCCTCAGCCTTCCAAGTGCCATAACTACAGGCCTCATGCCACTGTGCTTGGCTCACAGGATTTTTAAAACCTTTACTTTTTTTTTTTTTTCATTTTTCAACACAGGGTTTCTCTGTGTAGCTCTGGCTGTCCTGGAACTCACTCTGTAGACCAGGCTAGCCTCAAACTCAGAGATCCACCTGCCTCCGCCTCCCGTACCGAGTGCTGGGATTAAAGATGCACACAACCATGCCTGGCCCATTTTAGTGTTTTGAGACAGGGTCTCTCTACAAAGCCCTGGTTGTGCTCAAACTCAGAGTTCTGATGGCCTCTGCCCTCCCACCCCCACTGGGATTAAAGGCTTGTGTCCCACACCCAGTTTTCAAATTTAAATATCTGATTTTCTGTGTATTCCAAGAGTATTCGCTAGTGGCTGGAAAATGTCTCAGTGGTTAAGAGCACTGGCTGCTCTTCCAGAGGACCTGGGTTCAATTCCCAGCACCCACATGGCAGCTCACAACTGTCTATAACTCCAAGATCTGACAACCTCACACAGCCATACATGCAGGCAAAACACCAAAGAAATAAAAATAAAATCAAGTATTAAAAAAAAACAACTTTGATTCTGCTGAGGTCCAAAAGTTTTGTGTGTGGTGTGAGAGAGAGAGCTGGTACAGAAAAAGCAACCAGGGGAGATGCCTGCCTCTGTAATTGCAATGTCTTAAGACCTACTGAAGACATGTCCTCCGGATGCAGAAGGAGGATTGAGAGTTCAAGTTCCAGCCCAGCTACCTACCAGAATCCAGCCTAGCCTGGGCTATATAGTGAAACCCTTTTTCCAAAAGATTAAAATAAAACAAGAAAGTATGACAAGTCAAGTACAAGTGGATCATGCCTGTAATCCCAGCACTCAGAGGTAGAGGCAGGAGGATTTCAAGTTCAAGGCCTAACTAATCACAGAGTTCAAGGCAAGTCAGAGCTATGCAGGAACAAGGGCAACAGTATCAATAGTATAGCACTCTATGGGAGCTTGATTACATCCCTACTGCAGCTTCCCCTCCCTCAGTTCCTCTCACTCCTCCCACTACCTCCCCTTTCCAGATCAACTTCTCCTGTTACCCGTATTTTAAAAAAAAAAAAAATTGGACTGGAGAGATGGCTCAGTGGTTAAGAGCATTGCGTGCTCTTCCAAAAGTCCTGAGTTCAATTCCTAGCAACTGAAAGACCCTCACTGCCTATAGATGAACCTTAGCAGCAGTAACGCCATTTTGCAAGGGTTGATATTAAGATAAATTAGCAGCTAACTAAGAACAAAGGCGCTGGCCAAACAGGATATCTGTGGTCCGCCAACTGGCAAGCTGATGAGGAACTAAGACTCCTGAAAAACAATTTGTGCAAACA
>JAQHUG010000001.1:4273139-4288026 GCA_028555095.1 Dicrostonyx torquatus
CATCCTGGGGGTCTTTCAGCAACCACATGGTGGCTCACAACTATCTGTAATGAGGTCTGGTGCCCTCTTCTGGCCTGCAGACATACACACAGACAGAATATTGTATACATAATAAATAAATAAGTATTTTTTAAAAAAATTAAAAAGCCGGGTGTTGGTGGTACATGCCTTTAATCCCAGCACTCGGGAGGCAAAGGTATGCAGACCTCTGTGAGTTTGAGGCACACCTGGTCTACAAGAGCTAGTTCAAGGACAGTTAGAACTGTAACACTGAGAAACTGAGGTCTCCCAGAGATAGCCACTGAACATGGTCTAACAGGACACAGTAAGACTGGACACAAATGCTCATATCACAGCTGTACATGGCAACCCAGGAAGAAAAGGGTCCCACCAGCAGGCCAAAGAGTCAGAGATACCCTCACTCCCATTGTTGGGAGTCCCTCAAGAAAACCAAGCTACGTACCCGTAAGGTATACACAGAGGAGCTAGTTCAGACCCATGCAGGGGCCATGTCTGTCACATCAGTCTCTGTGAGACCCTATGATTCCTGCTTAGTTGAGTCTGTGGTCCATGTTCTCAAGGTATCAAACCCCCTGGCTCCTATAATCTTTCCTCCCCTTCTGTGGGATTCCCTGGCTCTGCCTACTGTTTAGCTGTGAGTCTCTGCATCTGTTCCCACTGGTTACTGGATGATGATGCCTCTCTGACGATAATTAGGGTAGGGACTTATCGTTGAGTATAGGTGAATATTATTAGGGATCATTTCATTGATTTTCTTTCTTTTCTCCCCCCCTCCCCAGTCATGTTTGGTTCTATCCTGGGTCTCTGGGCTGTCCTGCTCTGGCTCCTGGCCATTCAAGGTAGTTTCAGGTATGGGCTCCCTCTCATGGTGTGAGCCATAAGTAAGACAGTCATGGGTTGGCCACTCTCACAGTTTTGCCACACCCATTGCCCCAGAGTCTTGTAGGCATGACAAACTGTAGGTCAAAGGCTTTGTGGTCAGACTCTCTCTTTATACATTTTTTTTATTAAAGTTTTCTCTCCCTCTCTATGTGTGTGAGTGTGTATATATATGTACATATATATGTACATATATATACACACACACATATATATATACACACACACATACTTTTTTTGTTGTTTTTTGAGACAGTCTTTCTCTGTAGCTTCAGTGCCTGTCCTGGAACTTGCTCTGTGGACCAGGCTGGCCTTGAACTCAGAGATCCATACATCTCTGCCTTCCAAGTGCTGGGATTAAAGGCATGCACCACCCAGCTTTTAAATATATTTTTAAATTAACAAAAAAATAAAATTATACCTACTCATAGGTGGTTTTTAAACATAAAGCAAAGAAAGCCAGCCTACAAACCACAAACCCAGATAACTTAGACAACAATATGGACACTAAGAGAGACTTACATAGATCTAATATATATGGGAAGTAGAAAGTAGAAAAAGACAAGATTTCCTGAGTAAATTGGGAGCATGGGGACCTTGGGGGAGGATTAAAGAGAGGAGGGGAGAGGCAGGGAGGGGAACAGAAAAAATGTAGAGCTCAATAAATATCAATTAAAAAAATAAAATAAAATAAATAATATTGCTCCTTTCCCTTTCCTCCCTTCAAGCAAAGAGGCTCAGCAGGTAAAATTCCTTGTCACCAAGCCTGACAACCTAGGTTCAATCCTCAGGACCCACACCATAGGAGAGAACTGATTCCTAAGCTGTCTTCTGACTTACACACACACACACACTCCATACACATAATTTGTTTAAAAAAAGAAGAACTTTCTCTTTAAAGTTAAAAAGCTGTTAGGCATGGTGGCTCACTCCTATAATCCCAGCCCTCAAGAGACTGATACAGGGGAATTGCTGGGAGTTATGGTCAGCCTGAAATACACAATGAGTTTTAAACACACACAGAAACCTAAAAGTCATAAATTGCCAAATTAAAAGCTCAGTCCTGCCTGGTGGTGGCAGCATATGCCTTTAATACCAGCACTTGGAGACAGGGGTGGGCTGACCTCTGAGTTCGAGACCAGCCTGGTCAACAGAGCTAGTTCCAAGACAGCCAGATCTACACAGAGAAACCCTGTCTCAAAAAAAAAAAAAAAAAAAAACTACTAAAAATTTAAAAAGGCTCAGTACCAGATATAGAATACTTCCCCCTTGTTGGTCAGAGGAAGGGTGGGTGCCAGGCTATTGTATTGCTCTTGGCTGCTTATCAGAACTTGATGTAAACCCTTCTCTGGAAGTCACCACATAGTGTGGTCACCGGACATGGAGAAATCAAGCTGGTACTGACCTAGGCATGTCCTCTGGGGTAGGCAGCTGGGGAGTGGGGTCATCAACAACAGCTATGCTCCCTGTGAGCCTGCAATAACAGCGACCTAGCAAGACACGCCTTGGGTACAAACTGAACGAGAATTGTGGCAGTAACCAACCACCTTCTGGTTGAATTTAAGGCTACAGGGAAGAAACTCATGCCTGATATTATAAATCCAGTCAAGAACCTGTAGCCAGGAACTGCCCTAGGGGAGAACCTACTAGTGTTATTTTGCTAAACGGATATAGTATCAAATTACCTTTAAGCATCTGCATCCCGCAGGTTAGTATGACTCTTGTTCCTACTAAAGAAGAGCAGCTTCTTTTACAGTGAGTAGTGGTTAATACAGAGACTCACAACTGGTCAGGTGCTCAGCCATAAACGGGACATCTGCATCACATACCCTTCTCTCCCACACCCACAAGGCTCAGGGAACATCTCAGAAGAAGGAGCAGAAAAAAGCCAGAAGGTGCTCGCTTTGGCAGCATATATACTAAAATTGGAATGATACAGAGAAGATTAGCATGGCCCCTGCGCAAGGATGACACGCACATTCGTGAAACCTTCCGTATTAAAAAAAGAGAAAGAAAGAAAGAAAGAAAGAAAGAAAGAAAGAAAGAAAGAAAGAAAGGAAGGAAGGAAGGAAGGAAGGAAGAAAGAAAGAAAGAAAGAAAGAAAGAAAGAGAAAAAAACCAGCAGTCAGGTAGGACTAAGGTGACATAACTGGACTGAGGAAGTTACAACAGCTATGGCTGGCTACACAAGACCTGTATAAGATCAAGCCAGCCAACATTCCAGCATGGACGTGGGAGGGGCACATGAGCCCCCACCATCTGAGGATCTACTGAGCATAGCTGTTGACTGTTAAGAGTTAGTTTTCTTTGGGGGTCTGACCCCTGGTAGGTTGACCATGCTCCAATGGATGGCCCCGGTCAATATGCATATGAGCAGCACTAGTCAAATTCAATAAGTTTTACTAAAAAGAAAGAACAAAAAAAGATACAAAGTTGAGAGAGCCATGGGGAGATTACTGGAAGAGCTGAATGGGTAGTAGTGAATATAATCATGATTTATTGTATACATGTATGAAATTCTCAAAGAATAAGTATTAATATATTTAGAAAAAACAAACAGTGTTACTGTGAAGTGGTGGAGCCTTTGAGGGAGCCCAATGGAGAGTCTTCCAGTCCCCTAGGGGGACCTGGCCTCTGGCTGCGTTCATCTGCTTCCTGGTAATACAGCAAACAGGTGCCCTCTTCCACTTACTTCCACTATGATGTACTGCCTCTCTACAGGCCCCAAAGCAACTCAACTGTGGAGTGGGACCTGCAAAATGGGGGTAGTAGTGGCTGGTGACTGTAACCCCAGTACTCAAAGAGGCTGAACCTGAAGAAAGAGAGAAGAAACACTTGGTTCTTCATAAAACATGCTACTTAAGGTATTTTGTTATAGTGACAGAGAGCTCACTAGCACGTTCATCAGAAGAAAATGTAATTAGGACCCAACAGATGGCTAAGTAGATGTAAGTGCTTGCTGTACAAGCATGGTGACCTGAGTTTGACCCTGGGACTCCTGGTGGGAGGAAAGGGTTAACTATGGAAGGGTGTCCTCTGACTTCCACATGCACACCTGTACATACACAAACACCTCAAATAAAGTAAAAATTTAATGAAAAGGAGAGAGCCAGGCAGGGGTGGCACAGGCCTTTAATCCCAGCATTTGGGAAGCAGATGGAGGAGGATCTCTTGATTTGAGGCCACCCTGGTCACATAGTGAGTTCTAGGACAACCAGGGCTATATAGAGAAAAAAATGTAGCAAAAAAAAAAAATGGAGACAAATAGATATGGATCTCCACCTACACTGCACCCAGCTCCCTCAGAGAGCCCTGGTCTGGGCAGTGTCATCACGCTTACCACTCCTTGTAATCAGAAATTTACTGCTGCAGAATTCTCAGCTGTTTTACTCTTAAAAAAAAAAAACTCTATGTATTGGTATAACTTATGAGAAAGCTGGCCACCAATCATCACGTTACTCAAACTGTTCCTCAGTTTACCACTGTAAATGAGCTAATTCACTTTGGACAAAGCATGGGTTTTACCAACACATTTGAGGCATCATTTGGGTCCCTTATCTGAATTTCACTTTCCTCTCTTCCTCACAGACTACATGCACACTGTCTAGTCTCACTCCTCACCCTGTTTTCACATCTGCACAGCCCACAAGACAGAAATTGAGTAGTTGTTTTCAACCTCTCCTTCCCCTCCTCCAAGCCCCAACAACTCTCAGCTGAGCTGTTCATCTTGCTACCTTTCTTGTCTTCTTCTGATCTACTTCTCTCAGTGGTCAAAAAGTCCAAGATTATACCTTAACCACTGGTCAGATCCCTTCTACACTTAGAACAAAATCCAGATGTCTGTCCCTGTCTGCCAGACATCTGCACAGCCCATCCTGTCCTCCCCAACTTCGCCTCCTATCACCTCCCTAATCCTGTCCTCTTCCAATCCAGGTGCCAGCCTCATTCCTATCAAGGCACTGGCACATCCTGTTCTCTCTGCTCTGTCTTCTCTTTATAGGCTGGCTCTTTTACATCTATCAGGTCTCAGGTATTTATACAAAAATAGCTCACCTGACCGTATGTTCTCCAGTGGTTCCTCTACGGTTCTCACAGAGTTTACTTTCTTTCAGAGCATTTAAAACTCTGTAATCATGAGTAGTCTGTGCCCTGACAAGACTATACACAAATTCTTTATCCATGGTTGTACACCAGTGCCTAGAACAGTTCTTGGTACAATAAAAACTTAAGAGTCCTAAGTGGTGCACACCCACAATACTAGCATTTTGGTGGAAGAAGGAAAACCAGAAGTTTAAGGCCCAAATTCAAAGCCAGCCTCAGTTACACGCTGAGTTCAAAGTCAGCCTGGGCAATAATGGAAACCTGTCTTAAAAAAATAAATTACCAAGCTAGACAGTGGAGGCATACACCTTTAATTTCAGAACTTGGGAGGCAGAGGCAAGTGGATCTCTGTGAGTACCAAACCAGGCTGGCCTACAGACCAAGTTCTAGGACAGTCAAGGCTGCATGGAGAAACCTTGTCTAAAAAAACAAAAACAAAGTTCCAGCACAGGCCCCAAAGCTACAGAGAAACCCTGTCTCGAAAAAACAAAACAAAAAAAAAACCAAAAATCAAAACAAACACCCCCCCAAACAAAACAAAAACAGGTAACACAGTGATGAAGACCTATAATCCCAGCTGTTGTGGAATACTGCTCTTATACACTGCAAAGATTTGTCATTCATATTGGTTTAATAAAACGCTTATTGGCCAGAAGCCAGGCAGGAAGTATAGGCAGGGCAACCAGACTAGAAGACACCTGGGAAAAAGAAAGGCAGAGAGTAGGCCACCAGCCAGATGCAGAGAAAGCAAGATGAGAATGCCTTACTGAGAAAAGGTACCAAGCCATATGGCTAAACATAAATAAGAATTATGGGTTAATTTAAGTTGTAAGAGGTAGTAACTAATAGGCCTGAACAATAGGCCGAACAGTTTATAATTAATATAAGCCTCTGTGTGCTTATCTGGGACTGAATGGCTGTGGGACTGGGTGTGAGAGAAACTTCCCTCTACACCCAACACCTGGGAGGTGGAAGCAGGAAGATCAGGAGTTCAAGGTCAGTCTCAGTTATACAGTCTATTTCAGGCCAATCTGGAGGGTTATATAAGACAATGTCTCAAAACAAAGCCTCAAAAACTTTCTGGACAAGTATAAGTAAATGAGCAAATCAACCAAATCAATCAATAATCAAATTGATTATCAAGAAACTGATTACTACAAATCTACTTATTGTGAGATATTTGATGCATTGTAAAAAATGTCACTGTAATTGGTTTAATAAAAAGCTGAATAGCAAATAGCTATGCAGAATTTTTGAGGCAGAGAGGACGCTGGGAAGAAAAAGGGAATAATCAAGAACAGAAGCCAGGGACACAGAACAAGCAGTATGGGCATTACCAAAGTAAAGGTAACCGAGTCACTTAAAAGAATGTGGATTAAAAGATATGGGTTAATTTAAATTGTAAGAGCCTGTTTGAGCCAGGCAGTGAAGGCTCATGCCTTCAATCCCAGCATTTGGGAGGCAGAAGTAGGCAGATCTCAGTGAGTTGAGGCCAGCTTAGTCTACAAAGTAAATTCCAGGGCAGCCAGGGCTACACAGAGAAACCCTGTCTCAAAAAAAAAAAAAAAGAGCTAGTTTTTTTTTTTGGTTTTTTTTTTGTTTTGTTTTGTTTTTGTTTTTCGAGACAGGGTTTCTCTGTGGCTTTGGAGCCTGTCCTGGAACTAGCTCTTGTAGACCAGGCTGGTCTCGAACTCACAAAGATCCGCCTGCCTCTGCCTCCCGAGTGCTGGGATTAAAGGCGTGCGCCACCACCGCCCGGCAAAAGAGCTAGTTTGAAACAAGCCTAAGCTATCAGCCTATCAGCTGAGCTTTCATAATTAATAATAAGTCTCTGTCATGATTTGGGAGCTGGCTGAAGGGACAGAAAAATCTGCCTACATATGGTCCCCAATGGTCACATATTTCCACTTAAGACTTGAGAAAGCTTTAAAAAAAAAAAAAAAAAAAAAAAAAAGGTTCCAAACACAAAAAAATGGAGCCAAACATGGGTTACTAATTTCACAGTCTCTCATGCAGGCAGTAATATAGAAACACATCTTCCGGCCACAGCCAGTGGGCTTGAGTCACCAGCTCACCATAAGCTAAGCTTTACTGCTGTGGAGTATTAGTTTAAGATGTGTTATATTTGTTTATGTTGTGGAATATTTAATGATGCAAAGATGTACTGTATTCTTTTATGTTGCATTTGTTTAACTCTGTAAAGCTGTGTTACTTTGCCTACCTAAAATACCTGATTGGTCTAATAAAGAACTGAACAGTCAATTGCGAGGCAGGAGAGAGAAATAGGTGGAGCTGGCAGGTAGAAAGAATAAATAGGAGTGAGAAATAAAGACAGGAGTGAAAAAAGGAGGGGACATCAGGGGCCAGCCACCCAGCCACTCAGCCAGCCATGGAGTAGGAAGGAAAGAAAGGTATATAGTATAGAGAAAGGAAAAGCCCAGAGGCAAAAAGTAGACAGGATAATTTAAGAAAAGCTAGTTAGAAACAAGCCAAGCTAGAGCCAGGCAGTCATAAGCTAAGAATAAATCTCCAGAGGCTGGAGAGATGGCTCAGAGGTTGGGAGCACTGACTGTTCTTCCAGAGGTCCTGAGTTCAATTCCCAGCAGCCACATGGTGACTCACAACCATCTGCAATGAGATCTGTTGCCCTCTTCTGGCCTGTAGCATACATGTAAGCAAAACACTGTACACATAATTAATAAAGAAAAAAAGAATATATCTCCAATTTATTTGGGAGGTGGGTGGCAAGGCCCCAAAGAACAAAGAGTAAAACAACAGCACTGGGCTGCAGTTTAAGATAATCTCATGCAGACAGAAAAGGTTACAGATACTCAGTAATGCAGGTACAGACAGAGAGGGAAAAATTCTAGACAGGTTACAGATACACAGTAATACAAGTTCAGATAGGGAAAACTCTAGACAGGCTACAGATACACAGTAATGCAGGTCCAGGCAGGGAAAAAACTCTACAGGTTACAGTGTGTATACACTTAAGAAAAATAGAAAAATGGCCAGGTGGTGGTGGTGCACGCCTTTAATCCCAGCATTTGGGAGGCAGAGGCAGGTGGATCTTTGTGAGTTCGAGGCCAACCTGGTCTACAAGAGCTAGTTCTGGGACAGGCTCCAAAGCTACAGAGAAACCCTGTCTCTAAAAACCAAAAAAGAAAAAGAAAAAAAGAAAAAGGACATAACAGTCATAAAAATAAATAAATAACTTAAAAATAACAGCGTAAAGTCTTCAAAGAAAGTAATAAAAAAAGAATATGCCATGTAGTGATGGGAAATACACAGGGTGTCGGGATCCTGTATGTTATTGTGCTGTCTTTGAATTTTTTGTTTGCTGATAAACAAACAATAGCTGCTGTACTATGGAAACTGCTAATTAAACCAACCAATAAATTTTTAAAATGTCTTAACTTCAAAATGGAAGTCAAAAAATACATTGCATTGGAAAAGAGGTTATGCTTCTGTTTCCACAGAAAATAAAAGGCTGTGGATTCATTCAAGGTTAAAGAGATCAGGTTTGAATTGGGGAGACCCCCTGAAAATCCTGGCTGCAGACATAAAGAAATAAATCCAGAAAAACTACAAGAGAGGTGACATATATTTTGCCTCCTCAAACAGAAAACAAAAACCGTCTTTGGCTGGCTTGTGTACAACACACAGTCTATACTTGTATTATGGCAGATATGTATGTTACCTTTGAAAGTTTGTGTGTTTTCAGAGCAAGGGGACAATACCAGTGCAAACTGGTGGCCCAGGTGACCCAGCCTCTCAGGGTGCCTCTGTTGCTGTTTCCTCAGAGTTCTTCATTCAGAACAGCTTCAACAAGGCTGAAGGTCTAGCTTCACAGACTATTCTAGCTAGGACTTGGCCATTATCCTAATTTTTTCAGGATCCCCCAAAGATGCCGGTGCCCCAGACAACAGGAAGCAGTCCAGAGAACACAACTCCCACATTCCCAGGAGATGGGGTGGATGGTTTTTGGTCATTCTGTGGGTTATAGATATTTATTTAACATGGTTTAGTGGAATTAGTTACAAATTGTTACTAGTTATGGCCTGAGGGGGTGGGGAGGACGACTAAACAAAGGAGATTAGATTCAGGGACCTCTTTCTGAAAGGAATATAGTTTAGAAATGATGGGATAAAAAGGTGGATTGTTGAAACTACTTTTGAACAACCACTAATCTCAAATATTTTACACTGGTAAGGATTTTTGTATATTGACATGAACTTAGGGTTATTTTTGTTACACTGAATATATGTTTCTACTCTTGTTTGAGATACTGTACCTATGCAGCTTATTTAAAAATGTACTGTAAAGTTTCAGCCCTTGAAAGCTATTTAGGATAATAAAGAAATTCAAGTTAGTAGTCATCTATAATAATCAAACTTTGTAGTTAGAATAGGGATGTTTTCAAGGTTAAACAGATATATTTAGATAAATGGTCTTCAAACATTTCAAAGACCTACAGGATACGGCATCTAAGCTGTTTAATAACATAAAGCTTCTCATGACAATGAGACATGTCTGTTCCTGGCAGCATCGATTTACTTCAGAAAGAATGAACGACACTGAAGAACCTCCATATGGAGCTTGCTTTCCATGTAGCAAAGCTAGCCATTTGAGTAAGAAACTGTTCTTGCCTTGACTGATGACAGTATGCTATACAAACTGTACAAGCAGGATACAAAAGAAAAAGACTGTCAGGGCTGGAGAGATGGCTCAGTGGTTAAGAGCATTGCCTGCTCTTCCAAAGGTCCTGAGTTCAATTCCCGGCAACCACATGGTGGCTCGCAACCATCTGTAATGAGGTCTGGTGCCCTCTTCTGGCCCGCAGACATACACACAGACAGAATATTGTACACATAATAAATAAATATTTAAAAAAAAAAGACTGTCAAACTTTGCCAATATTAGGTAAGACAGTCCTTCAAGATTTCTGCTTCATAGAAGTGTCTGCCAGATATTCTAGACCTGTATGCCAAAGATTGGATGCTCCAACACCGCAGAGGAATTTCGGGTGATTGTCCAAGTAGCCAGATGTCTGTCATTTCTATATTTTTGGAAGTTGTTTGCAATGCACTTTGTTTATTTAGGTAATGTTATATCCTTCTGAGGTCTTTGATGGAATTAAAGACTGGATAGTTAAAATTTTATTTTTTCTTTGTTATGATAGACGGTAAAGCCGGGCAGTGGTGGCGCACACCTTTAATCCCAGCACTCGGGAGGCAGAGGCAGGCGGATCTCTGTGAGTTCGAGACCAGCCTGGTCTACAAGAGCTAGTTCCAGGACAGGCTCCAAAGTCACAGAGAAACCCTGTCTCGAAAAAAAAAAGAAAGAAAGAAAAAAAAATGATAGACGGTAAATTAGGTACAAAACTTTGGACTGACCAAATTAGAATACTGGGGTATTTTCTTTGAAATTGCCAAATACGAAATGGACTAGACATTTAAATATAATTCTTACCTGATAATTGTTCTTATTGTGTATAGTTTTACTATGTCCGAGTTAAAATGCTTTCCTTGTTATTTAGACAAAAAGGAGAAAACATGAGATATTTGGTTACACTTTGTAAAGATATATCACTATGGATTAGTTTAATAAAAAGCTGACTGGCCAATAGCTAGGTAGGATTTTCAGGGCAGAGAAGATGCTAGGAAGAAGGGTAGAGTCACCAGGAGATGCAGAGGCAACATGGCATGTAGGAGATGAGGTTAATAAGCCATGAAGTACTCTTAACTGCTAAGCAATCCCTCCAATCCCAAAAATTCCATTCTAAAAGGTAAAAACTGTACAGAAAAGTACCAAATATTAAATCCTGGCAACCAGGATGTATGGTAGTGTGATGCGGCTCTAAAGAATAACCTGCTTTTACCTTCTTGCTGGCCACAGCCCAAATGACTTCTCTCTCTCTCAGGCTAGCTCTTTTTGCTGCCCATGACTTTCCTTGGGAGATGGTCCGGGTTCTTGACATCTCCAACTTCCGGGGTTTCCACTGCACTTCTAGATCCACTCCCACGGGCTGCTCCACTCACTGCTGTAGCCACTGCACTCCCACAGGCTCCACTCACTGCTGTAACCACTGCACTCCCACGGGCTCCATTCACTGCTGTAACCACTGCACTTCCATGGACCCATGGACATCCTGACCCTGATATACATTCCTTGGTCTTTCAGGTTTTCTTTTGTGTGTGTGTGGTTCTTTTAGTTTTCCCTGTGTGTTTTTTGTTTTGTTTTGTTTTGTCTGGGGGTTTTAAGTTTGCTTGCTTGCTTGTTTAAAACAAGGTTTCTCTTGTTAGTCCTGGCTGTCCTGAACTTGCTCTGTAGACCAGGCTTCCACTCAAACTCAGAATCTGCCTGCCTCTGCCTCCTGAATGCTGGGATTAAAAGCCAACAGGCCTGGTTCAGGCTTTTCTTTAAAATTTAGGTTGGCGCTGACACAATGGTTAGTGGACAAAGGCTCTTGCTGCCAAATGACCCGAGTTTAGTCCCTAGGACCCACATGGTGAAAGAAGAGAGCTGACTCCCACAAACTGTCCTTTGACTTCAATGGCACAAACACACTAAATAAATTAATTGAAGAAAAAAAACTTAGGTGACGTCTCCACAAACTTCATAATCTTATATTCTGCATTCCTTTAAAACTGCATTACATGCTGGGCGGTGGTGGCGCACGCCTTTAATCCCAGCACTCGGGAGGCAGAGGCAGGCCGATTTTTTGAGTTTGAGACCAGCCTGGTCTACAAGAGCTAGTTCCAGTGCAGGCTTCAAAGCCACAGAGAAACCCTGTCTCGAAAAAAAAAAAAACAACTGCATTACCTGGGTAGTCACATGTGAAGCTGCCAACTCAAACACTAGCTAGGGCCCCTTGAACCATGGCTGCAGTGGTCTCTGAGTGTCGGCATAACTGAGCCCAGGTAAGACTCCTCTAGGCAGTCCTGTGCAGGAGGGCACCCAAACGCTCTCTTCTCAAAGCAGTCTCTCGAATGAGCTAAAACCTTTACTAGCTTGAGCAGGATGCTAGGGGTAGAATCTGGCCAATTTCTGAGATGCTCTCAACGTGCCTTTCCTACTGCTTTGGTGTAAAGTATTATACCTGCTTCTTTAATAGTCCTAATTGCTTCCGCAGCCAAGCTTTCCTGCTCTTTCTCTGGCTATGTTGCAAGTTTTTCAAATCCTTTATCTGCCCACAGGCCTCTATAAACCATGCCAGCTGAATGCTGTAATGCTTGAAATTCTCTCACCAGATAAATTAATCTTATCACTTTGAAAAAAATAGTATTTTTCTCTGACAATTTTCATATATGTATATATTCTGGTTACTATCATCTGTACACTCTCTTCTCCTCCACCATCAACCTCACCTCCCCCTTCTCTACCCATCAACCTCACCTTCCCTCACCTTTTGTTTGAGATGGGGTTTCATATAGTCCAGTTTCATATAGCCCCAAACTTCCTATGTAGCTGAGGATAACCTTGAATTTCTACTCCTCCTGACTCCTGAAATGACAGGCATTTGCCACCATATTCCATTTATATAGTAGTGTAGATCAAGTCTAGGACTCTGTGCATCCTAGGCAAGCACTCTACAAGCTGAGTTACATCTCCCAACACCAATCCATCATCCTTAACTTAGCCTCACACAAAATCTCAGACCCAGACAAAACACAGATAATTTCTTTCTTCTTCTGGTACTCAGGGTGGAACAGTCATAGACCAGTTTACTTTTTAAAGAATCTCAGTCTCAGTACATTACCTAAACAGGCAATGAACTTGCCATCCTCCTGCCTCGATCTACTCAGGAGATGGGATTATAAACCTGCACCAGGCCTGACCAAAATGTAGACAATTTTCCTGCTCCCACCCAAAGCCTCTCAGCACAGTCCTTACCACCCACATCTTATCAGCATCCTCACCTGCGCTCCTACCTGAATCACCTAAATTCTGTAGATAGCACTGCAGCGCTTCCCTAGCCCACAGCTCTAAACTGTTTTATTTTTGAGACAGTCTCTCTACATAGCCCTGGTTGTCCTAGAACTCACTATGTAAACCAGGCTGGCCTCAAACTTAGAGATCTACCTGCCTCTAGGACCAAAGATGTGCGCCACCATTCCCAGCTCTCCAAACACTGTACAGTTCCTGTATACCAGTTCCCAAGGCTTCAAAACCAGAAGGTGTGGTAGTCACAGCAACAACCTCATTTCTCCAGGACCAATTTTCCCCATTAGACATGGTTGCTGTGATTAAAATACTGACATGAATACTGTGATTAAAATACTGACATGAATACTGTGATTAAAATACTGACATGAATAACTTAAACGTATGGTTTATTTTGGCTCAGGTTCGGAGGTTTCAGTCTGGTATGGCAGAGAAGGAATGGTGAAACAATGTATGGTGACCAGGAAGCGGAGAGAGAGAAAGTGTCTGCAGTAGCAGGCTTTCTCCTTTGCCTCCTTTTTTTCAGTGTGGGCCCTGTCTATCCAATGGAACTGCATAAACAGGGTGGCCCCAAATTATTCCTCTCTGGAAATGAGCCTCACAGACACAAACAGGTGTTTCACTAATCTAGGTGCCTATCTCACTCCAATCAAACTGACAAACAAAATTAACCCACACCTAGTTATGTAACTGAAAAGAAAAGATGAAATTTACTTTTGCAGATATTATTATATCTCTAGAAAAGCCAAGAAAATCTTTTACTAAAAGAACCACATAAATCAGTGATGTATTCCTATAGACATGTAGGAAATCCATGCCAGGGTAGTGGGGCTTGCCACAAGCCCAATGACCTGAGTTGGTGTCCAGGACTCACTACAATGGTACCACATGTGAGTGCACACACACAAGAAAAACCAGAAAAGTTTCAAAAGATAGCAATGCCCTCACGTCTATCATGAATAAGCAAAAAATGTAAATAATTCAAAATACTAACACAGCAAAACAGAAAGATCTGAGAAATACTTAAAGATCTTTCAAAATCCAAGAAACACAAATAACTTGAACAAAGAGAAAAGTCATCACCTATTCTCAGTAAGGATGGGTATCACAAAAACATCACATAGTGGGTGTGGTGGTACACACCTTGAGTCCCAGTTCAGCAAACTGATGAGCTGGATGGAGGCCAGCCTGATCTACACTGAGTTCCAGGCCAACCAGCACTGCCTAGGGAAACACTATCATTCTTCATACATTAACCTAAAAATATAGCACAGACCCAATAAAAACATATAGGACTTAACCTGGCAGTGGTGGTACACACCCACAGGAGTCAGAGGAAGGAGCATCTCTGATTTCAAAGCCAGTCTGGTAAACAGAGTGAGTTCCGGGCCAGCCAGAGATACAGAGGGAAACCATGTCTCAAAAAACAAAAAACAAACAAGAAAAACCATACAGGACTTGATATTTTAAACATTTTTTAAGATTCACTCAATTTTTTTTTTGTTTGGTTGGTTTTCCGAGACAGGGTTTCTCTGTGGCTTTGGATCCTGTCCTAGAACTAGCTCTTGTAGACCAGGTTGGCCTCAAACTCACAGAGATCTTCCTGCCTCTGCCTCCAAGTGCTGGGATTAAAGGCATGCGCCACCACCGCCCAGGCTAAGATTCACTCAATTTTGGTGTTTTGCCTGCATGTAGGTATGCACAACTACATTTACCAAATACCACAACAAATTATAAAGTAGTTAAAAGTGGTACTAACTCATGATTAGTCAGCTTACTATAACAGAACAAGAACTCCATCAACAGACCCACAAGTACATATGGCAAAGTATACCACATATAGAACATGATAAAAAGGGCAAAGAGAGATGGCTCAGCGGTTAAGAGGCTGCTCTTCCAGAAGACCAGAGTTCAATTTCCAACACTCACATGGCAACTC
>JAQHUG010000001.1:4342065-4359575 GCA_028555095.1 Dicrostonyx torquatus
AGTAAAACCAGGGTCTTCTGGAAGAGCAGCCAGTGCTCTTAACCTCTTAGTTCTCTCTCTAGTCCCAGAGACTTTTTATAACTTTTTTTTTTTTTTTGGTTTTTTGAGACAGGGTTTCCATGTGTAACATCCTTGATATCCTGGAACTTGCCTTATAGACCAGGCTGGTCTTGCACTCAGAGATCTGTCTGCCTCTGCCTCCCGAGTACTGGGATTAAAGTCGTGTGCCACCACCGCCCAACGAGAATTTTCTAAGAATACTTATTTTTATTGTTTTAAACTATGTGTATGTATGTGGTACATGCAGGTGGGTGTGTGCACATGGGTGCAGGTACCCTGGGACTCAGAGACATCGGATCCCCTAAAGCTGATGTTACAGAGGATGCTAAACTCTCTGACAGGGTGCCGGGAATGGAACTTGGGTCTTCTGGGTCCTCTGGAAGAGCAGCAAGTGCTCTTAACTGATAAGCCATCTCTCCAGCCTCAGAGGGCAGGGGTTTTGTCTCTTTTCCTCATTGATGCATTGCTAGGACTCCGAATACCAAAATACATAAGCATAAGAATGAATAAATGTGCCGAAGAGGGCCTGTGGTCGGTTTGGTACAGTCGGGGGAAGACAGGCGGCAGAGGGGGGAAGGCAGTTCCAGAAAAGGAGAGGAGTGATTTTAGCCAGGCTTCCTCAAGGAAGGAAAGGAACTTGGAACTCTAGAGTGAGACAGAAGCAGGAAAGACGTGGACAGGGTCCTGTTGTCAAATCAGAAACTTCAGAGTTCTGGGAAAAACCGGCAGAGCCTCTTCCAGAACTGTGGACCCGACAGGACAGATGGACAAGTAGATTTTTCTTATGTAATAAGAATGCAATTTTTTCTTAAAATTTTATTACATTTTAGTTGGATGGAAGTAGGTGTGCCGTGGTACATATGTGGTGGTCAGAGGAAAATTTCAGGAGTCAGTTCTTACCTTCCTTCATGTGGGTCTCAGTGACCACCTTGGTTTTTAAGACAAGATTCCTTTTTTTTAAATTACATGCATCTGTTTCCTAGGTGGGGAAGGCATGTGCATATCATAACTTGGCTGTGAAGGTCAGAGGGCAGCTTTCAGTAGTTGGTTATCTCTTTCCACCACATGGGTCCTGGGGGCTCCAACTCAGGTCATTAGGCTTGGCAGCAGACACCTTCACCCACTGAGCCATCTTGCCAGAGGAGGTGGGATTTCTCACTAGGATCTTAGGTTTCCCAGTTAGTGTAGGCTGGCTGCAAAGAACAGCAACAGTCTCCCTGTCTCCACTTCCCCAGTACTGGGATTACACAAAAAGCAAGTAAGCCTTCCACTAAGCTACTCTTCCAGCCCCGGGCATGTGTTTTCTACCCAGTCTGGTCAAGTGGTGGCGGCATCAGCGCTGATTGCCTGTCTGCCAAGTCTCGGGATTCAACACTCACCCTGAGGTGAGAGGCAGAACACACAAAGTGAGTCGGTCAGTGCTAGGGTGAGAAGAGGTCTGAGGTAGGGCGAATGGAAAACAAAGGCAGGGCTTTGGGAGCAGCGTGCTGGGTGCATTAGAGAAGGTGGGACAGGAAGCCAGGAGGTGCTGAACCCTGCCTGGCAGTGGCGTCAATCAAACAGTCAAAGGGGCAGGACCCTGAGCACCCCATGAAAGGCTAAGAGAGGAATTCATCAGTAACCAGCGGAGGTCACGGAGGAAAGGCACAAGTGCAGGACTCAGCCAGCGAGTTTGAGGGCTGGAGGAGACCGCAGTAGGCAAGTCCAACAACCCACTCAAGACGTAGAGCTGAAGGTGGAGGGGCAGGAAGCCTTCACCGCTCTGGCGGAGAGTAAGAACCCTGTCTGTGACTTGTCTGTAATTCCAGAGGGCCTGTGTGTAAGGTGCCCTTCCGTTCTGGGTGCTACCCTGCTCAGTTCTGGCTAAAACGGAGATCAAGCGCCCTCATCTGACTCCTTGGCACGAACAGACGAAGCTGATCTTCAATCTGCATTGGCCTTTGGGGGCTTTACGGGGCGTCACTATTGACAGTTTCAACTGCCACCTGGATTCTCGAGAAGAAAGAGTGGCTTTGTGTGGACCGGGGAGGCAGGGTTGGGATGAGACTTTGAGAGAAGCCATGAATGAGGGCTTTCCGGAAGCACGGGGGGGTGGGGAGGAGCTTGTGGACGCCGGCCCCAGGCGGTGGAGGCAGGAGGGGCCCACAGCTGTCAGAGCACTTAGAAGAGAGCTAACATCGAAGCCTCGTGAGCCCTTTCGTGTTGTGAGCCTGCCACCACTCTAAGCCCTGAAATAAGTGATTCCTGAGGCCATTCAGAGGGCTTCCTTGATTTGGAAGCAGAAGCAGTTAAGTGAAAGGAAAGCTGTGGGTATCTTGATAAGAAGAGACCATGGTCATCAACCTAGGAGGTTTTCTGTTTCTGACCCCTGTGATAGCTCAATTGGTGACAGCCTAGGGAGTCTTCTGTTTCTGTCCCCTATGATAGTACCTCAGTAGGAGCATTTTCATGGTATATAAACTGCTTTCTTGCTCGAATTTAGTTGCTATTAAGCGATGTCCTGGTAGCACTTGGCCATCCTGGCTTCCCAGGCTTGGGAAGTAGGTCCTGGTATGCCCTGCCTACTTCTGCTCTGATGGCTCTTGCAAGGATTCTGTACTGACATGGGGGGGCGGGTCGGGCAGAAAAGCTCGTGATGCTTCAGCTTTAAGGAGTTGTGTTTTCTTCTTTCCTTTCTGAGGACATTGTGAAACCCTGTCTCGAAAACCAAGAAATAAATAAATAAGAAAGAAATGGACTTTTCTCTGGAAGACACCTTGTGCTGTCGGTCACCACCGCAGCCCCCCCCCTTCCAACGCTCCAGGAGTGCGATGTCTGAGCATCCAAGCCCTGAAGCTAAACAAGCAAGTCTTGAACGGATTATTGTTCCTTCTCAAATTCAGTCTCATATGCGCGCACACAAACACACACGTCACTCAACTTTACTCAACTAGCTCAGCTAGTTAGCCTGCGGGGTCCTTTGGTTCTTCAGGCACGTCGCCGGGCAGCCCTCCTCGGGTCCTGCTGTCTGGTGGTGGTAAAGTTGAGTGACCTGTGTGTGTGTGTGTGTGTGTGTGTGTGTGTGTGTGTGTGTGTGTGTGTGTGTGTGTGAGAGAGAGAGAGAGAGAGAGAGAGAGAGAGAGAGAGAGAGAGAGAGAGAGAGAGANGAGAGAGAGAGAGAGAGAGAGAGAGAGAGAGAGAGAGAGAGAGAGAGAGAGAGACTGAGACGGAACTTGCTCGTTTAGCTTCAGGGCTTGCATGCTCAAGTGCTCTGTTTTTATTTTTTTTAAAGATTTATTTATTTATTGTGTATACAACATTCCTTCCATGTAGGCTCGCACCAGACATCATTACAGGTGGTTGTGAGCCACCATGTGGTTGCTGGGAATTGAATTCAGGACCTTTGGAAGAGCAGGCAATGCTCTTAACCTCTGAGCCATCTCACCAGCCCTTTAGTTAGGGTTTCTATTGCTGTGCAGAGACACTGTAACTATGGCAACTCTTATCAAGGAAAATATACAATTGGGACTGGCTTACAGTTCAGAGTCCATTATCCTCATGACAGGAAGCATGTCAGCCAAGAGTTCTGCATCTGGATTGGTAGGCAGCAGGAAGAGAGAATGACACTGAGCCTGGCTTCAGCATCTAAAACCTCAACACTCATCCCCAGCAACATGCTTCCTCCAATAAGGCCACACTTTCCAATCGTGCCACTCTTTATGAGCCCATTGCGGCATTTTTCATTACCATACAAACTAGCCCTGTCCTCCCAACTGTCAATCAAACTGTCTTCCCAGGACCTACAAGTCAAGTGTTCTTAACAGTTGAGCAACCTATCCGGCTTCAAAAAAAGGTTTTTAATAAAGATTTAAGAATGGGGCCGGGCGGTGGTGGCACACGCCTTTAATTCCAGCACTCGGGAGGCAGAGGCAGACAGATCTCTGTGAGTTCAAGGCCAGCCTGGTCTACAAGAGCTATTTCCTGGACAGGCTCCAAAGCTACAGAGAAACCCTATCTCGAAAAATAAAAAAAAAAAAATGGGTGTTGCAGGTGTTGAGAGAACACAAGATTCCTTTAAAAATGAAGGTTAGGGCCAGGTGGTGGTGGTGGTGCATGTCTTTAATTCCATTACTTAGGAGGCAGAGGCAGGTGGATCTCTGTGAGTTCAAGGCCAGCCTGGTCTACAGAAAAAGTTTCAGGACTTTTCTTTCCACCAGTTCCCAAATAATCAACATAGATAAAGAAGTGACCTATTAGCCGGGCGGTGGTGGCGCACGCCTTTAATCCCAGCACTCGGGAGGCAGAGGCAGGTGGATCTTTTGTGAGTTCGAGACCAGCCTGGTCTACAATAGCTAGTTCTAGGACAGGCTCCAAAGCCAAAGAGAAACCCTGTCTTGAAAAACCAAAAAAAAAAAAAAAGAAGTGACCTATTGATGAATGGACACTTAAAAGAAATCCCACACTAGCACTAGCTCAGAATTGAGAAATACATAGTTATTTTTTGGGGGTTAGTAAACTCACAAATCAGAATTCTCTGCTTGAACATTGGAGAGAGATTGAATCCAACAATTTGAATGAGCAGCCAGCAAAAAGGGGGAAGAAAAGGGGCAGACGAAGGTTCTGCATCCGCATACATAGTATAAGAGGCCACGCCCCAGTAGGCAGGTAATCACAAGCTGCAAGTCTTCCTACAGCACAGAGATGCAATATTTACTATAAATGCTTGGCCAATGGCTCAGGCTTATTACTAATTAGCTCTTACAAATCTTAAATTAACCCATTTCTATTAATCTACATTCTGCCACATGGCATTACCTCTCTTTCGTCTTGCACCCCCTGTTTCCTCCCCATGTTTGACTGGTGAGTCCTCTGACTCCACACTTCTTTTTCCAAGAATTCTTTCTGCCCCTAAAATCCTGCCTAGCTATCAGCCAATCAGCTTTTTATTAACAATGAGAGCAACACATTTCAGTGTTCAGAAGGACTATTTCACGGCAAGACCATGTCTCAAAACAAAAACAAAATAGAAAGGTGGAAAAGGCAAAAATTTAAAAAAAAATAGATTTCTAGATCTAAAAACAGAACACTTGGGGAGCTGGAGAAATGGCTCAGAGGTTAAGAGCACCGACTGCTCTTCCAGAGGTCCTGTGTTCCATTCCGAGCAACCACATGGTTGCTCACAACCATCTGTAATGAGATCTGGTGCCCTCTTCTGGCATGCAAGCATATATGGAAGGAATGTTGTATACATAATAAATAAATATTTAAAAAAATAAATAAAAACGGAGCACTTGTCCAACAGACCTATCTTGGGTCATAGAACAATCCACATATTTGCCCCACAGCTTCACACTGACACTCACTGAGAGATTACAATAGTTTTTTTTTCTTCCTTAAACTAGGGAAAACACACTATACACCTACACATGCATGTACACACACACACACACACACACACACACACACACACTTTTCATTAAGGGAGATTGCATCTGGGCTTCACACATGCTAGGCAAATGCCCTGTCATCGAACTACTGAGCTATCCCTCATCCTTCTTTTAACTTTTTTATTTTGGAAGAGTCTCAATACAGGCCTTGAACCTGTGATCCTTCTGTCTCAGCCTTCCAAATAGCTTGGATTATAGACTGCACCGCCAGATTGTAAGTGCTTTGATCAAGAACTCAGCAGAAGATCTTCAAAACTGCAGGATAAAAGGCATTTCTTCTCTCTGTTGCTTTTAGATGTATTATGGTAGAGCCTTCATGGCTTTGAGAGAAGACTGGCTTTGAATCTGCTTTTCTAGAGAAGTCACGTGTAAAGATCATGGGGAGACAGTGAGAGATGCCAAGGATGCCCTGGCTGTGTCTATTGCCCAGATTTGTGATCTTCAAAGTGAAGATCTCAGCATCATCTTGCATCTGATCACAATCCCAAGAGAGACCCGGGCCAGGGTCGCAAGCTAGGATGTTCCACATTTCTGGCCACAGACACCAGGATAGGTCAGAACTGGTTGTGTTTGAGCCACCACGTCTGGGGGTTATGTGTGATACATCCCACCATAAAATTCTTATGTGAATAAGATTTGTATGAGGATGTTCATAACATTTGTTTGTAATAGACAAAAAAGAGGAAATGAATCAAATGTTTGTTAGTGTTAGAGTAGAGGACAGACTGTGGATACTTGGTAATAAACGATGCATCCAACACTCAAAACCAATACACCGAGAGAAAGCGCTAGAACCCCAACACATCACACCTCCTTCTGGAACTCAGTTTCCCCAGACAAACATTAGGAGGATGGAATGGTGGCAACAGGCTTCTGCTGCCCTGACATTTCAGGACTCTGATTCCCACATAAGCCACTGCTGACTCAGGAAATTCCCTGCTAATCTGTAAATGGCTCTGCTTCTATGGACCCTGGAGCGTTTGCCTTAGACAGATGTGGTAGGGGCTAGAAGCCTCCATCCATCGCTGAGGGGGACAAGGCTCTCTGTGCTCCCCCAAAAGAGACCAGAGGTCAGACCCTCCCCTTCCACTTGGGTTTTGTAAGCCAATGAAAATTCAGTCTGGTGAATAAAAGCCCCTTGTCCAGAGTTCTGAGCCCTAATCCTCTTACATATCCCCAGCGGAAAACCGGAGCTGGTGGCAGAAGGGACTCTCTGATTCCCTGCCAGCTAGTTCTTTGTCCCACACTCTGGTGCCAACTGCATCTCATCACAGAGAGCTGCTGCCTCTGCCAAGCTGCCCCACAACTGAGTGTAATCGTCCCTCAGTTTCTGATGCTGAATTGTTCAAAATGTGAGCTCTGGATCAGGCTTGAATGGCACAGATGAGTCTGAGGATTCACCTTGTCCCAAGGAAGCCATAGGATACTTTAGAGCTCCAACCACATCCAGCGTGTCCTGGCCAAGGGTTCTGCTTCCCTCTTCTGGAAGCCTGGATTGTTCTTCAAGTAATAAGAGAGGTTAGGGGCTGGAGAGATGGCTCAGAGGTTAAGAGAGCTGAGTGCTGTTCCGGAGGTCCTGAGTTCAATTCCCAGCAACCACATGGTGGCTCACACCCATCTATAATGAGATCTGGTGCCCAGAACACTATATACATAATAAATAAATTTTAAAAAAAATAAGAGAGGTTAGATTGGACTGGGTGCTCACAAAGTCTCTTTTCTCATTTTTTTTTTTTTTTTTTTGGTTTTTCGAGACAGGGTTTCTCTGTGGCTTTGGAGCCTGTCCTGGAACTAGCTCTTGTAGACCATCTCATTTATTTCTTTAGAAATTTCAGATTAAAACTCTGCTTCTGACTGAGACAGGTAGGTTCCATCAAGTATAATGTAGGGACAGACATCCCCAAACCATGGAGAAGAAGCACAGTGTCATTGTGGTCACAAGACCCACCTCCCTGCAAGATCCTAGGGAGTCAAGGTACAAGGTGTAGACAAGTAGGCAAGAGAGGCCAGGGGACTTGGTTGGAGTGGAGAGTAGGGCAGATGGGAGCTCGTATCCTGAGGCCCTGGGGGGAGCAGTTGGCAATGGGACATGGAAACTGTAAAGCATGCATGAGACACCAAAGACCTGAACATCTGAAATTGATGTCCAGTGGGGAGGGCATTAGGATGCCTGGGACAAACCAATTTATTTAGTGAGGGAAAAGTTAAGAATTTACCAAGAAAGGGCTAAAAAGTCAATGATTTAAAAGGAAAATTTAAAAAGATGAATGTGAAGCACTTGTTTGTAATTCCAGCACTCCAAGGATGGAGACAAGAGGACCAGGAGTTCAGAGTCATCCTTAGCTACATGCGAAACTGAGCTCAGTCTGGGCTCTATGAGACTCTGTCTCAAAAAACCAAATATCTCTTCTAGTTCCAAGATCCTTGGGGGCCACAGGTTATTGTGAAAACATGGCCCAAGTCTTCAGACGACACACACTCAGTACCTATATGGCACAGAGTGGCATCAAGAAACCAGATCACATCAAGTGGTAGTGACACATGCCTTGAATCCTAGCACTCAGGAGGCAGAGGCAGGTGGATATCCATGAGTTCGAGGCCAGCCTGGTCTACAGAACAGCCAAGGTTACAGAGGAACCCTGTCTCAAAAAAAGAAAAGAAAAGAAAGAATGGAAGAAAAAAAATGAAGGAAAGAAGGAATGAATGAATAAATAAATAAATCAGATCACTAAGATAGGAATCTCTCTCTTAAGGGGTCTACCCTCAAGAGGAATATATGTTTTGACAATAAACACAACAGGAAGGCCTGAAGAAGATTCTGGTAAACAATATTGCTGTGGGACAATCTTTTTATACACTATGAATATGTATTTCTCTAATTGGCTAATAAATGCTGATTGGCCAATAACCAAGCAAAAAATATAGGTAGGGTGATCAAACAGAGGATACAGGGAGAAAGAAGGGTGGGGTCAAAGAGTCGAGAGAAGCCACAGAGAAGCAAGATGAACATGCTATGCTAATAAAGATACCACCATGTGGCAGAGAATAAGGGTTAATTTAAAATGTAGGAACAGTTAGTAATAAGCCTGAGCTATTGGGCAAGCATTTACCATTAATATAAGTCTCTGTGTGGTAATTTGGAAGTGGCTCCGGGGATGGGAAAATTCTACCTACACAATATAAAGGCACTGACTATTGATTTTAAGAATATCAAGGCCCTTGTAAAATCTAAGGAGATTCAATCCAAGATGCCAGCAGGTCCCACTGTGAGTTCTGCCATTTTGTTTTCACTCTGAACCCACAGCTTGTGAAACTGGTTCATGGGTACATAGCCAAGGGTCTCAGGCTCTGCCAACCAAAGACCAAGGCCCAAACCAAGGTTGAGGCTGCAACTCCTGGTACAGGCTTCACCTCCTGCTGTGAGGACGAATTAAATCCACTGAACTGGACTACTCTGCATGTAGAAAGAAAGGTTTACTGGGGATCAAGATGCCAGTGCTATCTCTTGGGGGACAGAAAGAGAGAAGCAAATGTCAGAAAGATTTTGTATGACAGCAGGTTGGGGATCTTTGAGCTGACACAGGCTGCTGGATTGACCCGGATTTAGATGTACTTGTCTGAGGGAACTGATCTTCGGGGAGGAATAAGAGAGATCCTGGTAAACAGAAATGGGTCTGATGAGATTCCTGAGAAATGCTGATTTAGGGTTCTGTTTACCCCATAACTGTTGACTTTCCGTGACCTATGCAGATCGATCTGCAAGATGTGGGACTTGAGGACCTTCAAGAGTGGGGCAGACTACAGTATAATGCTGTAGACTTTCCCAGAACTTTCTTGGGACAGATTAATTTAAACACAGTTGTCTGGTACATACTATAGATTACGTCTGGAAAGCATGAAAACAAGGCAGAAGGCCATATCCAGATTCAGGGTACAAGGAGGACATCACTGAGCATGTCCTTTCACTCTGACACCCAACCAGAACACACATGTCTTAAAAATTGAAGATAAAGAGCAATTCAGGGAACAAGATGCACCTGCGGTAAAGACCCTCTACCTTTTGTTTGGAGCTTCTCTTATGGTTCCCCAAGGCCTTGTCACCATGCATCATTCTTTTGAGCATGTTCCCACAAATAACGATCCTCCTATTTAGGTCATTGTCACCAGCACCGCCATTCAGGGGCCCACTTTGAACCTAACACCTGCTCTGCTTCCAGCTCAGGCTCCCAAAGATTCCCAGGCTCCTGTGAAAGGCCCAGCCTCTGGCTGCCAAAGAGAAGACAGATGGACTGGTAACCCTCTCTCTTCACTGTTTGCAGATGGCTGGTATCCTGTGCTGTTACTATAAATAAACTTTGAGGCAGAATCTGCTTTTTTTTTTTTTTTTTTTTTGAGACAGGATTTTTCTGTGTAGCCCTGACTGTCCTGGAACTCACTCTGTAGACCAGGCTGGCCTCGAATTTACAGAGCTCTGTCTCCTCTGCCTCCTGAGCGCTCAGATTAAAGGCGTGCACCACCAAGACTCAGCTTTTTTTTTTTTTCTAGATGTGGTAGCACATACCTATAACCTCAGCACCTGGGAGACAGAGGCAGCAGGATGAGGAGTTCAGAGGCAGCCTACTCTATAGTGAGAGTTTGTCTCACCAAACAGCCAGGCATGGTGGTGAACACCTTTAATTCTAGCACTGGAAAGGCAGAGGCCAATGAACCTCTGTGAGTTCCAGGCCAGTCTGGCCTACATAGGGAGTTCCAAGCCAGCCAATGCTATGTAGTAAGACCCTGTCTCAAAAGAAAAACAAAACAAAAACCAACCGACAACAAAAATAACATGAGCTTTTAAAAAAGTAGCAAAGAGGTTTTGAAGAAGTACATAATTTGCAACACTGGACTCTGCTGTCTTAAAAAAAAAAAAAAAAAAAACAAAACAGGGCAGAGACATATAGGTCACCTTGCCAATCAAGTCAGACAACCATAATTCATCAGAGATCAGTGAGGAGAAGGGAGGAAGGCTCATCATGACAGGTATGTCAATAATTAACTACTTTTTATTTAGTCATAAGGTCTCTCTCTGGCCTGGAACTCACTGTATTTCCCAAGCTGGGTTTGAACTCCCAATCTTCCTACCTCAGGCTTCCAAGTGCTGATATTACAGGTGTGAGCCACCGAACCTGGCTCACGGCCCGGATTTAACACATCACAATAAGGGCAGAATTGGCTGCTACATATGACTTCTCAAAGCACAGGCCAAGGCAGGGAGTTGTGCCCTTGGACCAAGGCAAGAGGAACACACAACCAAGTGCTACTGTCCCATGAGCAGAAGAGGAGATGGGGTAACAAGGGACAGATGTTTGGGGACAAAAGCCAGAGTGGTAGTGAGGGCGGGTGAGGCCACAGGTTCTGACGTGCAGGCCTGCAGCTGTAAAGCCACGATAGCTGCAGATGCTTGGGGGGCAGAGAGAGGGGAACTCTGCTACATGGGCTGCATGTTCAAGAAGTGCCTGATCCCCAGGTCAACCCAAAATAAGGTGGGTCTTCAGAAACAAAGCCACTCAGGAACTGGCAGTCAGGACATGGCCTCAGTGACATAGTCACTGGACAGCCCCATGTGGAAACACTCCTGAGCACTGGGAAGTGTAGTTGGTTTTGTTTTTTAACTCTTTGGGGAACTGCCAATCAGTTCCCAGATAAATACATGGAGACTTATTCTTACTTTTGAATGCCTGGCCTTAGCTTGGTTTGTTTCTAGCCAGCTTTTCTAACTAAATTACCCTGTTTCCCTTTAACTACATTTTGCCTCTGGGCTTTTTACCTCTCTTTATTCTATATACCTTGCTTTCCTTCTTACTCTGTGTGGCTGGGCTGCTGGTCCCTGGTGTCCTCCTCTGCTCCATCTCTCACTCCTCCCTCTTCTTCTTTAGCCTAGAATTCTACTATTTAATCTCTGCCTGCTAGCCCCACCTATCTCTCACTCCTGCCTAGCTATTGGCCATTCAGCTCATTATTAGATCAACTAGGTATTTTAGGCAGACAAAGTAACACAGCTTTACAGAGTTAACAAATGCAATATAAAATGATGCAATACATCTTTGCATCATTAAACAAATATTCTACAGCATAAACAAATACAACACATCTTAAACTAATATTCCACAACAGGGATGCCCACACATTGTGGGGCTGCTTCTCTTCTTGTGATTCTGTCTAAACATACCTTTGTCCTCCCCAGGCCCTCTTGGGTCAAAGTCACCAAAGAGCTGCATTCTGTGGTCAATTCCTTTTCCTCTCCATTTTACCTGGGCACCAGCATCTTTCCCACAGTGGGTGATCCCTTGGCACAAGTTCCCTGACTAACTGGCCCATCTCGCATCCCTGCTGCCTTTTCAGTGTCCTCGCAGGTTCCTCCTCTGTGATCTCCAGTGCTCAGGCTGAGCTCACAGGGGCCTCGAGCTCTACTTTATCACTGGGGGATGGAGAGGTGGCTCAGACATTAAGAGTGCTTACTACGCACAATTACAAGGATCCAAGTTTGGACCCCAGCATCATGTGACAAGCCAGGTCTTTCCTGAACACACCTGTAAGCCCGGCTCACAGGTTTCTACTGTGGCTGAGAGAACAACAGCCTTAGGCTCAGGGAGAGACCTCGCCTCAAAGGAATAGGTGGAGAGTCACAGAGGAAGACATCCAATCTTCTCTTCTGGCTCCTGTGTGCGTCTCTCCACATTCTCATACAGACTTACACATTCCAAAAAAAAAAAAGAAAAAGAAAATGAAAATAGCCAGGTGGTGGTGGTGCACACCTCTAATCTCAGCAATTGGGAGGCAGAGGCAGATGGATCTCTGAATTTGAAAGACCCCCCCCCCGCACCAGTTTGACAGCTTTAGCAGTAGCAACGCCATAATTTAGCAAGGCTTAAGAGTAGCAATATCCGGCCGGGCGGTGGTGGTGCACGTCTTTAATCCCAGCACTCGGGAGGCAGAGGCAGGCGGATCTTTGTGAGTTCGAGACCAGCCTGGTCTACAAGAGCTAGTTCCAGGACAGGCTCCAAAGCCACAGAGAAACCCTGTCTCGAAAAACCAAAATAAATAAATAAATAAATAAACCAACAGTAATAATCAGCCCTCAACTGCTATTGTCAAAAGAACACCCTCATCTTCCTTCTGTACCTCACCACCCTAGTCCACTGCTTCACTCCAGCCTTGCACACTAAACAGACACCACATGGTCTGAAGAGGACAAAAATCTTGCAAGGGCAGGTGAGATGGCTCAGCAGCTAAAGGCACTGCCCATGCAAACCTGGGGACCTGAGTTTGATCCCCAGAATCCACATCAAGATAGACTTGACTCCATACAGTTGTCATCCGAGCTCCATGCTTGCATGGTACGCATGCCTCGCCTACCCCCTGAGTTACTTCACACCGTGGTGCATACATTTTTATTTGTTTGTTTTTAAAATTTATTTATCTTATGTCCCTGATGTTTTGCCTGCATGTATGTATGTGCCCCACATGTGTGTAGAGCTTGCAGAAATCAGGAATATGTGCTGGGTCCCCTGGAACTGGAGTTACAGACAGTTGTGAGCTGTCATGCAGGTGATAGGAACTGAACTCCAGTCCGCTGGAAGAGCAGCCAGTGTTCTTAACAACTGGATGATGGGATTAAAGTCATATACCACCACGCCCAGCTTATTTATTTATTTAGTTTTGATTAAGGGTTTCTCTGCATAGCCCTGGATGTCCTGGAACTAGCTCTGTAGACCAGGCTGGTCTCAAACTCACAGAGATCCACCTGCCACTGCTTTTGCAGGGATTAAAGGTGTGCGCCACCACCACCTGGTGACTTACTTATTATTTAACCCACATGAATTCTTCTTTGGGTTCCCTTGGAAACACAATGAGGAAACTGACTACTGAGAAAACAGAAGAGAAAGGAAAAAGTGATTTGGGGGACATTATCTTATACTTAATCCACTGGTCTCGACCATCCCACTTCACTCTCCTGAGAGATATGGTTATAGGCAAGTTTCACCACCAGCTCATGCGTATGTATTTTTTGTTTGTTTGACACCGAATCTCACTGTGTAGACCAGGTTGTTCTCAAACTCACAGAGGTTTACTTGTCGTGGTCTCTTGAATACTGGGGCTAAAGGTATGTGCCACCACGTCCAAGAGTAGATTTTAAAATGGAAATTTCAAAGCTCCGGGAAGATAGTTGTCAGAAGTGCATTTGCCTCACAAGTATGAGGACCTGCGTTTCATCCCTAAAACTCAGAGAAGATGCTGAGCGTGGTGGCCCATGCTATAACCTCAACACTGGGTACAGGAAGGGCCCTGGAATTTCCTGGCCATCCATGTTGGCCTCCTTGTTGAATGAACTCCAAGACAATGAGACTGTCTGTCTCCAAGGAAGGTGGACAGCAGTCCTGAGGATGACACCCGATGTTGTTCTGTCCTCTGGTCCCACAAACAGGTGCATGTCCACACCTGTGGAACCCCATGCTCACAAACACACACATACGCATACCCATACCCACACTTTTTAAAAATAGGCTATTCTCTCATGGGGAGCCTATACTCACACTTGGTGTCTTTTAGCTTCTGTGATTCTTTTAAAAGACGCCTACACAAGAGAAGGCACTCTTGAACATGTCATACTTTCTTCTGACTCTCAGTCACTCACTCTGTCTCTCTGTCTCGTGTGTGTGTGTGTGTGTGTGTGTGTGTGTGTGTGTGTGTGTGTGTTTTGGAACAGGGTCTCACTATGTAGTCCTAGCTGGCCTGGATTCACAGAGACCCACCTGACTCTGTCTCCCGAGTGCTGGTATTAAGTGTGTGCTCCACCGTACCTGGATCTCTCTTTCTCTTAATCTTCATGCTTAAGCCTAAATAAAACCCCAATTTCTTTTTTTCTTTTTTTTTTTTTTTTTTTTTGTTTTTCGAGACAGGGTTTCTCTGTGGCTTTGGAGCCTGCACTGGAACTAGCGGTTGTGAGCCACCATATGGTTGCTGGGAATTGAACTCAGGACCTCTGGAAGAGCAGTCAATGCTCTTAACCACTGAGCCATCTCTTCAGCCCAATTTTTTGGTTTTTTGAGACAGGGTTTCTCTGTGTTGCTTTGTTGCCTGCCCTGAAATTAGCTCTTCTAGACCAGGCTGGCCTCGAACTCAAAGAGATCCTCCTGCCTCTGTGTGCTGGGATTAAAGGCGTGCACCACCACCGCCCAGCTTCTTTCTTTTGAATCTTTTGAAACCCAGAAAAGGTAGCATGTCTGCAAGCACTGAGTGAAGTTCAGTCAGTCCTTCACATCCACAAGTTCAACCAAAAATATTTTTAAAAATTGTGTCTGCACTGAACATTTTCATTGCCAGTCCCTAAATCACACATCACGATAACTATATAACATTTATACTGAATTAGTATTATAGCCCATCTGGAGATGAGTTAAATACAGAGGAGGGGCTGGTGAGATGCTTTAGTGAGTAAAGGCACCTGCTGCCAGGCCTGACAACCTGAGTTCATTCCCCAGGACCCATGGTGGAATGAGAGAACTCTCTCCTGCAAGTTGTTCTCTGTTACCCACATGTGTGCTATGGCTCATGTATGCATGCACACACACACACAATCACATGCAAAATAAACCAATAAGAGGAGGCATATAAGTCATATGCAAACACTACACTACAACATTTTTAAGATTTTGTGGTGGTTTGAAAATAAACGGGAGGGGGGGGCTGGACAGATGGCTCAGAGGTTAAGAGCACTGACTGCTCTTACAGAGGTCCTGAGTTCAATTCCCAGCAACCATATGGTGGCTCACAGTCATCTATAATGAGATCTGGTGCCCTCTTCTGGCATGCAAGCATACATGGAAGGAATGTTGTATATATAATAAATAAATCTTAAAAAAAAAAAAAAAAAAGAAAATAAACGGGAGGGGCTGGAGAAATGGCTCAGAGGTTAAGAGCATTGCCTGCCCTTCCAAAGGTCCTGAGTTCAATTCCCAGCAACCACATGGTGGCTCACAAACATCTGTAATGAGATCTGGTGCCCTCTTCTGACCTGCAAGCATATATGCAGGCAGAACACTGTATACATAAATAAATAAATTTTAAAAAAGAAAAGAAATGAAATAGGAGTGGCACTATTAGGAGGTGTGGCTCTGGCCAGTGGGTGTGGCCTTGCTGGAGGAATTGTGTCACTGTAGGACTGGGCTTCGAGGTTTACTTTGTTCAAGCTTCCCTCAGTGTGACACTTAGTTTACTTCTTGCCACCTTTGGATCAAGGTGTAGAATTCTCCAGCACCATGTCTGCCTGCATAATTCCATGCTCCCCGCCATGATGATAATGGACTAAACCTGTGAGACTGTAAGCCACCTCCTCAAATGCTTTCCTTTATCAGAGTTGCTGTGTTCATGGCGTCTCTTCACAGCAGTAGAAACCCTAAGAAAGATTTGTTTGGGGGGCTGGAGAGATGGCTCAGTGGTTAAGAGCATTGTCTGCTCTTCCAAAGGTCCGGAGTTCAATTCCCAGCAATTACATGGTGGCTCACAACCATCTGTAATGAAGTCTGGTTCCCTCTTCTGGCCTGCAGACGTACACACAGACAGAATAATGTATAAATAAATATTTTTAAAAAAAGAAAAAAGATTTGTTTGCTTTCCTTTTATGTGCATGAGTGTTTTGCTTGCATGTGTTCGTGTATGTGACAGATACATACCTGGTGCCTGAGAAGGTCAGAAGAGGGAATCGGATCCCAGACATATATACATGGTGCATATATATATACACACAGGCAAAACACTTATAAAATTTTTTAAAACAGAAAAAAAAAAGAATGGGATCTTCACAGTTTACAAAGTGCTGTTCACACTCTGTGCTTCCCACCATCATTAGCTGGCTTTTGGCCTCATTAACAGCAAGCACTCTGGGGACCAACAGAGCCAGAGAAGAATGTGACACCAGGTGAACCAGCCAGGCCCCAGGGCTTGATTTGGTTTGAAATGATAACCTCAACAGAGGCACAGGTTACAGGTGGCACTTACAATGACCTCGAGGTGACTGTAGAGGACAGTTTGGGTCTTGAAAATGATCTTCAGATATTAGAAACAGGATACTTAGGTTTTACAAGTGAAGATCCAGCCTTGGGCCCCAAGCCCCAGAGAACAAATGGAACAGCAATTCCATGACTTAGGGGGCTGAGTGGGTATCAGCTCAGTGGAGATAAAGACGCTGCTAAATCAACAAGGCCCTCAGATCCAAGCAAGTAGGGCCCTGATTCTTTCTATGGGACAAGAGGACCTCAGGGCCAAAGGACATACTGATTCCGGAACCATCCCCTCCTACTGTGATCTACACTTGCCACAAAAGAACCCCAAGATCTTTTGTTCAGAAAGCCTCAGACCTGCTCCCTTAAGAACAGGTTCTGAGGCCGGGAGATGGTAGCACAAACCTTTTTAATTTCAGCACTCTGGAGGCAAAGATAGGCTGACCTCTAAATTCAAGGCCAGCCTGGTCTACTGAGCAAGTACCGGGATAGCTAGGGCTTCACAAACCCTGACTTGAAACACACACACACATCCCCAACAACAACCAAACCAAACCAAAATAAAACAAAAACCCAAGGGCAGGGGCTATGCACAGATCTGAAACGTGTGGACTCTAGTGTCTAAATGTGCCTTCCTGAAGCAACTTCCCTGCAGGTAGACCAAGAAAGAAGAGCAGAGGAGACTCAGGTGAGGAGAAGGAGAGAAGGTGGGAGGTTCCTAGGCTATTCTGAAGCACAACTCTGAGGAGGTCAGTAAATCCAAATAAAGACCTAGGGGCTGGAGAGATGGTTCATCAGTTCAGAGAGTACACTGTTCTTACAGTGTACCTGAGTTCATGTGCCAGGACTCACTTCGAGAAACTCGTAATAGCTTCTAACTCCAGCTCTAGAGATATCCTGTGCTCTGGTCTTACAGGTACCAGCAGGCATGTACACAGACTCATTGGACTGGTTAGCTTCTTTCTTTTTTTTTTTTTTTTTT
>JAQHUG010000001.1:4392494-4419238 GCA_028555095.1 Dicrostonyx torquatus
CTATGTAGACCATTCTGGCCTGGAACTCACAAAGACCCACCTGCTTCTGTCTCCTGAGTGCTGGGATGACAGGCGTGTGTCGCTATGCCCGGCTATACCGGATTTTTAACAGTAGGTAAGACAAGAATTATGCATTAAATTGTGCTCCCCCTAAAAAGGCGTTAATCCTCAACCTCCAAAGTAATGGTAGTTGTAGAAAAGGCCTTTGAAGGGCTAATTAGGGATAAATGCTGTGTTCAGAGAGAGCCCTGTTCCAGCTGAACTCATCTTTAAAAGAACATGAAGACCCAGGTGTGGTCAGACACGCTTGTAATCCCAGCACTTGGGAGGTAGAGGAGGGAAGATCAGGAGTTAAAAGTCAACCCTAGGAGGTTTCTGACACCCTACCTCAAAAACAAACCCCAAAGATATAAATGACATTTTCCTCCATTGCTAAAATTCCTTGGTGAGGGTTGTAAGCAATGTCTTTCCTTCCTTCTAAGACCCCAAAGACAAACCAAGGCACTTTGGGAACCCAAAGTGAGGTTTTTGGGTTTACCTACAGAGCACAGGTTACTCACTGGAGTGCGGGCATCTCCCCCACAGAGGCTGCATGGGATCCTTTTCCCACATACTGGCATGGATGGAACCCCCACCTCTAGTCCCCACCTCCATATATACTCTAGCCTCTCCCTGAGGTTGTGTGCAATCAGAGAGGAGCTGCACACAGCAGGCAAGAGGAAGCCTCTCATTCCGGCTATAGAGAGCCAAGGGGCCCAGCTGCGGGCATCCTCTTATGGTGGTCACAGCTGAACTCCCTAAGATAGTGGCTGTTTGGCTTGGAGGATGGTCCTGCACTACACCCTCTTCCCATGCAGGTTTCTCAAGATGGCCCAGTGAGGATGCAGAGAACACAGTCATAGGAAAGTCAGGGGAAAAAAGGCCTCAGGAGAAACCAATCCTCTGATATCTTCATCCCCAGAACTGTGAGAAAATGCATGATCTGTCCTGTTTACTAGGGCAGCCTGAGATGATGTGTCACCATTACCAATATTTCAAATAATAAATTTTAAAAAAGAGTATTTATTTTATGTGTGTAAGCATTGTGTTTGCATGCATGCGTATGCACCATAAACATGCCTGATGCTGGAAGAGGCCAGAAGAGGGCGTCCAATCCTGTGGAACCTGAATTACAGATGGTTGTATTTTTTTTAAAACATGTGCGCACGTGCGTGCGTGCGTGCGTGCATGCGTGCGTGTGTGTGTGTGTGTGGGGTGAGTCGCTGGCCCTCTGCAAATCTCTCCAGCCCAATTTCAAACATTTGTAGATACACACCTTTCATGAGAGAGGGAAGAACAGTGAGCAGGCAGGAGACACTATGACACTAAGAAAGTGGACAACTTTTTAAAAAGTTTTATTTCAAGAACCTTGTTTTTTAACTGGTATTCCAAAAAAAGGTGGATCAAAGTACAAAAAAAAAAAGGTCAGTTGAGTATCAGCAGAGGTTTAGAAACCCCAGCTGCAGAAGCAACGCACAGACAGCACAGACAAAACGACCCAATCTTCTATGCACTCCTGCTCAGTTTCTTTGCTTATTATAAGTGTTTTTTCCCCTCCTACAAAACACATCAGAGCATGCCATGAGATCAGAAAAAGAAAAGCTTAACAAGTGGTTACGAGAAGCCAACTGTGTACAAGAGGAGACAATGGTTCTTCCCTCCCCCACCCCCTTTCCTCCCCTCTCGCTCTGTCTCAGGTTAAGTTATTCTGGAGACAGTTCACCTCCAAGTCAGCTTGGTCACCTTTGCCACCCTCAAGTTTGGGTGACATGGAGTTCTGGATGTTAAAGGACTCTTCCTCCTTCAGACAGGACTTAAGAGCTTCCTGGATTTTGTGGGGAGCACTGGGGTCATCCTAGAAGAGGAGAAAGTTGGGGGTTATCGGAAAGGAGGGCAGCAGGTAGAAGAACCAAAGCGATCTCATCAGGTTTTCCTAGCTGGCTACGAGCATAGCCGAGATCGCCAGACTGGAATAAAGTGAGCTGGGCCTGAGGGGCTGGCGAGCAGCAGCCAGGGAGGAAAGTCACCCTCATGAAGGTCACCTCAGCACTAGGGAGGCGGGGGCGGGAAAATCGGAATTCAGAGCTAGCGTTGGCCATATAACAAGTTCAAAACCAGCCTGTGCCATGTGGAATTCTGTCTCAGAAACAAACAGGCAGGCAGACACAAGTAATCAGATTATGAAAATTTTACTTCAGACCATTCATCTTTTCTCACAAAGAGAGATGAGGAAAAAAACTGGTCCATTTATTTGTTTGTTTGTGGGCAGGGACTTACTAAATAGCCCTGGCTGGCCTGGAACTCATTATGTAGGCCAAACGCAAACATCTGACTGCTTCACCTCCCGATTGCTGGGATTAAAGGCATGTACTGCCATAACTGGCCATTTCTTTTGTAAAGATTTTCCCAGAAAAGATCGATTTTGTTATTATTTTTGGTGGGTATGTGTGCCTGAGTACAGGTGGCTGCAGAAACCAGAGAGCTCAGGGTTCCCTATAGCTGGAGTTAATGGCAGTTGTGAGCTGCCTGATGTGGGTGCTAGGGAATCGAACTCGAGTCTTCTGTAAGGGCAGCACGTGTTCTCAACCCCTGAACTGTCTCTCCAGCCCAAGAAACGGGTCCTTTTAATACTTGGCCAAGGATCCAAAGTCTCTTGTGGGCAAGTGTTCTCATCAAAAGCCCTTGTGAGAGAAGATGGCTCATCAGTCAACATTCCCAGTGGGACACACCAGACTACGGTTTCGTATGACTTCTCCACATAGCCAACTAGAGGTTAAAAATTGCAGGGGCCTCAGACACTAACTTAGAAGGGGCTTGCTCAACAAACCCCGGGAAATCCAGCCACCCTGGGTGCCTCCCATATTCTGTGTCGGCCCATATTTAAGATGAGGGTTCAGAAGTCACTTTGGAGGTACACCTGTGCCCAGAATAGGCACCTAACCTTGGCTGCATTTGCCCATTAAGGGTTTACAGGGAGCCCCACACACCTTCACAAGCCTCCAACTCCACACTGTAAGTTCTCAGAGGGCTGCCATGGCCATACCTGCCCCATTCTTTCCCATCAAGACTACTGATGACTGTCAGTGTGATTTCTCAGCACCACTGTCTCTGATGCCCCAAACAGCCTTTGTAAGTGCCCACACTCTGCTGATATAACAGACAGGCTCATGTTCATCAAGAAGGGTGGAGATGGGGCTGGAGCCCTCACCGTTGCTTCCACAGGAAGCAACACCCACATCATCCAGTTCCAGAGGCTCCCACACTCTCTACCCTCCTTGGGTACCAGGCAAGCAAGCAGGTGGTGCACAAGAACTCACACATGCACATGCATCTCTACTTTTCAAGGGGAGAATATGCTCATCTCTGGGATTAAAGTGCTGGGATTAGAGGTGCATGCCACCACTTCCCTGAGGATTTTATTTTTGTTTTGTTTTGAGATAGAGTCTCACTGAGGCCCTGGATGTCCCAGAACTCACCATGAAGACCAGACTGGCCTTGAACTCCTAGTGATCCTCCTACCTTTGCTTTCTTAGTGCTAGAATTGGTGGCAATTACTATCACCCCCAGATTAGTTTTTAAACAATCCTTACTTAGCTATCTGCACGTGTCTGTGTGTGAGTGTATGCACACATGTGCCACATGTCTGTATGTATGCACATATATGCTGCATGTTTGTATGAGTGCATGCACACATGTGCCACAGTATCTGTGTGTGAGTGTATGCACACATGTGCCACATGTCTGTGTGTATGCACATGTGCCACATATTTGTGTGAGTGCAAGCACACACTGCCACATGTGTCTGTGTCAGTGTATGCACACATGTGCCGCATGTCTGTGTGTAAGCATACATGTGCCACATGTGTCTGTGAGTGCATGCACACATGTGCTGCGTGTCTGTGTGTATACACATATGTGCTGAATGTGTGAGTATGTGCACATGTGTCGCATGTCTGTGTGACTGTATGCACACATGTGCCGCATGTCTATGTGCATATGTGTATACATTTGTCGCATATTTGCGTGTGAGTATATATACATGTGTGCCACATGTCTGTGATGGGCAGAGAAGGCATCAGGGCTCTCATTTATCACTTTCCACTTATTCTTTGGAGGCAGGGGCCGAACCCAGGCTCTCATTTTCTCAGCTAATCTAGAAGCCAGCAAGTCCCAGCCATCCTCCTGCCTCTGCCTACATTGGAGCTGGGTTTGTAGGTGTGCATGGACAGCCCAGTTTGTGATGGAGCACAGGGCTCAGAACTCCAGATCACCTGATTGTGCAGCAAGCTCTTAACTCCTGAGCCATCTCTCTAGCTCCCGTTTGTTTAAACCGTTTAAAGTTAATTATTGGTACTATGTGTGTGGGGGTGTCATGGTGCTTACGTGGAGGTCAGAGGACAACCTATGGGAGTTGGTTCTCTCTTTCTACCATAAGGATTCCAGGGATCAAACTCAGGTCATCAGGCTTGGTGGCAAGTACCTTTACTTGCTGAGACATCTTAGTAACCCTGTTTGGTTTTGAGACAGGGTCTCATGAAGCCCAAACTGGTTTCGAACTTAATTTAGCTACAATGAACTTAAGCTTCTTCTTCTTTTTCTTTTTTTTTTTTTTTTGATTTTTTGAGACAGGGTTTCTCTGCAGCTTTGGAGCCTGTCCTGGAACTAGCTCTTGTAGACCAGGCTGGTCTCGAACTCACAGAGATCCGCCTGCCTCTGCCTCCCGAGTGCTGGGATTAAAGGCGTGCGCCACCACTGCCCGGCTGAACTTAAGCTTCTAATAGTCTTATTTTTACCTTTCAAATTCCAGAATCACATCACGCTCAGCTTCCTGAAAACAATTGTTACTTTGCTTGTCTACTTATTTTTCAGTTTTTGAGATAGGCCTCGTAGCTATGTAGCCCAGGCTGCCTTTGCATTTGCTATGTAGCCCAGGCTGGCCTCACGATCCTTCTGCCTCAGCCTTTCCAAGTATTCAAATTACAGGTGTGTCCCACCACAAAATGGCTCATTCTTGCTCTAGCCACTTTGTAAGTTCAAGATAGGGGCAGGAGATACAGCTCAGTAGGTAGAGTGCTTGCTCACAATGCAAGAGACTCTCCCCCCGATGCCTACCCCTCCAAAAATGGTAGGTTCGCCTAAAAAGCCAAGAAAAGCACATTAAGGCCGACAGTCACCTCTCCTCTATAAGAACCTGGTTTCAGGTTCCTTGAAAGGCCCTCTCAAACTCATCAGAGGCTCTCCATGGGACATAGAGGGAAAGGATCAATGGGTGACTTAGAGGGCTCTAACATCACAAAGGTGGGGAGGCCACCCCCTCAAGGGCTCAGGGACTGTCAGCCAATGCTGGTGACTCAGGCCTGTGATTGATCCCAGTTACTTGGGGGGGGGGGAGTTACTGGGGCAGGAGGATAGCAAATTCAAACTCAGTCTGAGCTACAGAAAAAACTGCCTTCCGGGCCGCCGTGTGAGAGAAGCAGAGCCTAATAGTGGAACAGAGGTACCGAAACAGAGATCTGGAATAAGCTATAAACATCCTGCAAAAAGAAGAGAGGAGGGAGTGTTAAAGCCAAGGTGGGTTTTCTTCAGCCCAGCTGTCTCTTCCAGAGCTGATCCTGGTAAGCCCAAGGTCACAGAAGCCACAGCAGATGGGCCATCCGCCTTTGACTTGACAGATGTACCTGGCCATGAGGGAATGGGACAGACATTTGGCACACATCCCAAGAACCACTGTGGATCCCCTATTCCCAGTGTTCCACCCCAGCCATATGGGCACTCTATGCCCACGGGTAAGTGGACTCCGCCTGGATTCTCACAGGTCCAGATGCAGACCTCTAAGGGAAAGGGCAGCAGGCTGTGCATCACCGCATGGCGCAAGCGCAATCTGGAAAGCAGGAAAGATATAAGGAGACAAAGTGCTAAAGGGGATCATGGGGGAAAACGAATGAGCAGAACTCTGGGGAACCCTCTCAGGCCTTCAGAGGACCCAACTGTCCCTTTCAATTACACTGGTAAGGAACAACAGGGCAGCTGAGGGCTGGGCCAGTCTGCCTGTGGGTTTCAGGTGACGTCATTCAAACTGTCTACCTGCACCACCCGACATGTTCTCCAACCTCCTCCCCGATGATCGTCTTCAGGAGGGCCGTGCAGCCACAAAGACTGAGCCTGTGGCATAGGTGACCCTCACCTTAGTTCAGAGGAGCGGATGAAGGAAAGGGACACTGGGAACTGATGCTGCCCAAAGCAGCAGAGATCTTAAATTTTGAAATCTTTTTAGAGTATGACATACAGAGTTTATGGCAACAAGTAGGAAGATGATCAACCCACTCTTCTAGAAAAGAAATAACCCTTTAGTAAACTCTGTAAAACCGGGCTTGTGAGGCAGCTCTGTGGTAAGGATTGCTGCCAAGCATGATAGGCTGCATCTGGTCCCTGGACCTCACATGGCTGGAGGAGAGAACCGACTCCCTCATGTTATCCTCTTGACCTGCACAGTGAAATGACAGACATGCACCCATACACATGCAGAAAGGAGATGCTCCTGATGCAAGATGCAGGCTCAGGGGAGGACGGTGTGTGTGTGTGTGTGTGTGTGTGTGTGTGTGTGTGTGTGTGTGCACGTGTGTACGCACAGTGTACACGGTGTGCATGTGCATGTAAGAGACTCCCTGGACGGTGGAGCCAGGAGACATCAATGGCTTGGTCCCGCCACCTCCCTGAGGGCTGGCCAATTGCTGTGTCAGCCAGGCCCACAGCCCTTCTTAGGCAGGGCCAAAGAAATAACCCTTTAGTAAACTGACCTGCTCTCTGCTCTGCTTCCAAAGCTGGGTCTCAACGTGACCTCTCCACAGAGCTCAGCCAAGAACCAGTCTTGCACAGATTCATGCAGACACGCAGCTCTAGGAGGAGCTGTTCCCTCACCGTCCCTTTCAGAGGGGAAGGGAGTCAGTAACTGTGAAGCTGCCAGAAGTAAACCTTCCTGAGGGCATTTGCACTGTTAGGCCGGAGCAACTCCATATTGGTCACATCTGCTGCACCATCATACAAGATGGCAGGTCGAATAGAGAAGCCGAGAGAGCCGGCCCACCCTGTCATTCTCTAGTGATCCATAAACCCTGACTGAACGTACTTCACGGACTAAGCCATCTTTCCAGGTTTGTTGTTTTTTTATTGAGACAGGATCTTAATATGTAGTCCAAGTTGCTCTCTCTTCCAGACAAGGTCTCAAGTGCTGACTGAACTCCTAACAACCCCCCTGCCTCAGTTACCCAGTGCTGGGACTACACTGAGGCAACACAGTCAACTTCAGATAGGAAACTTACTGGAGGGGTCTCTGGACAGAATGGGTCTAGACCACTAAGGAGCAAGGAGCCCTGACTTCCTAAAGCCTAACCAAAAAGCTTTTCAAACCTCTGCTTCAAAGCCATCGCTCAGGCAAGCACCTTGGGTAGTTCCCATACCTGTGTAATTGGGGTCTCTACACAAACACACTCATCTGGAAGCATGGAGCCTGCCCTAGGAGCACAATCCTTGGATCTAGATGTGCTATAATTTGGTCCGGATGGTTCCCACGTTATTTTTAAAGTCCTTTGATAATACCCAACATTACACCGTTCAGGCTAGCCAATTAGCCAGTGTCTTCAGAATATGGCCTATAGTGACTTATTTTACTGTTGGGCTTCAATTGATATTATGAACTTATCCTTCCAAAAACAGAATTGCAAGCCAGGCAAGGTGTACACACCTGTAATCACAACATTTAGGAGACAGAGGTGGGAGGATCAGGAGTTCAAACCCATTGTTGGCTACATAGCAAATTGGAGGCCAGCTTACGCTACATGAGACCCTGTCTTAACTCTAGCTCCCCCAACCAACCAAAAAAGTCAGTCAAGGTGGTAGCTCATGCTTACAATTCCAGGAATTGGGAGATGGAAATAGGAGAATCCACTACAAATTCAATGCTAGTCAGTGACATAGTGACATATGCCAAGGAGCAGTCACCATTTGCTTCAGGGACCACCAGGAAGTTCCCCAGCAATGCAAGGTAAAGACAATGATTGACTTCTTTTTTTTTTTTTTTTGGTTTTTCGAGACAGGGTTTCTCTGTAGCTTTGGAGCCTGTCCTGGAACTAGCTCTGTAGACCAGGCTGGTCTTGAACTCACAGAGATCCGCCTGCCTCTGCCTCCCGAGTGCTGGGATTAAAGGCGTGCACCACCACCGCCCGGCCAGTGATCGACTTCTAAAGCACAGGTGAAGATTGAATCATAAGCCATTCTAGAAGATTCCAGTACCTATAACTTGGCCTGCCTGAGAAGTGATACCCAGGAACGCTCAGTCCCACCTTCTCTGCCCCACTGGGTTGCCCTAAGCTGACTTCAAAGCAGTTGGAGACTTCCTACTATGAGCCAGGGTAGGGGGAGCGGCCAGGGGCAGAGGCATGCAAAAGGGGGGGGGATGTGAAAAAGACCAGTTACCTGACAGACAATGCTATCATAGTGAGCCAAGGCACGGGCATGGGGGGAGGAGACACAGGGAGTGTCGCAAAGTTTCCTTACATTTGGATGAGAGCCCTCAGCAATGGTGGAGAGGGAGAAGTTATCGTTGTGGAGTTCAGATGGGGTCCGGAATTTGCTGGAAGGACAGAAGGAAGAAGGGAGAAAGTCAAGTGATTGAGGCAAACTGCAGCAGTAGTGGCAATGCCTCAGCTTCACCGTCAAATACCATATTATACCATCAACAGAGTAAAGCGCACCATCAAATACCGTATTACACCATCAACAGAGTAAGGCGCATCGTCAAATACCGTATTACACCATCAATAGAGTAAGGCGCACCAGGCCTTGACCTGTCACTGGGAAAAAAACTTCAGCCACTTAACCAATCCAATACTTTCTTATCCCCTGGTATTTTTGTATTTGACGTTGCACACTGGGACTTTGAAAGAACTGCCAACGATATGAACAACTATGACCGTGTTTGTGCACGCCAGGCAATTACAACTGCATCAAGACAGCCATCTGGCCAACAGTGATTGTACGATGCCAGCAACTGTAAGACACAATCCAATTTCAGAGATGCTAATATGTGAGAAGAAATATGTCTCTTAGAATCAATAAATGTCGGCAGTATCTGCAGGGGTGAGTGCACACGGTACCCTCAGAGCAGTGACTCCCCTTCTCAGGCATCCGCCATCAACAGCTGCCCCCACCGAAGCAGCCCCATGTCCCTGCTCCCTGCACACCGGTGCTTTAGTCTAGCCATGGAATGAAGAGTCAAGGGTCCTGGCTTGTGTCCCTCTGGAGTGCTCATGGGCACAGATTTATGTCCCTGCCTCAATGCACAGGGACAATGGAGGAGGGGCCCTTTCAGCCCCAGGGCGGTTAACTGAAAGGTCATGGGGCTGCCCTGTCTGCACAGGAGCAACAGATGGTGTTTTGTCTTTTTCCCAGAACCCAGGGAAAGTCCTTCGGTCACAGTCTGAAGGGAGTCTCAGGCCAGTGGGATCCGTATGGGGAGAGATGAAAGGCACTGGCTACACAAACTGCCTCTTGGATCCTGAGGAAGCCTGCGGCTCGTCTTCTTTTGAGACTTTCTGGACACTTTGAAAAGGGTTTTTATTTTGCTGAGTAATCAGAGAGCTCTCTTCCTAGTGCATAAGGTCACATTTGAGTGTTCAAGGGATGGGTTTCATGGTAAATGTGGGTCAACTCTCAGAGGCACGGCCAAAAACGAGATCGTGCATTCCTGTGTGGTCCGTAAACTACACAAGAGTTAACTCCGCCCCTCATCACTGCCGAAATTCTACTACGATGGGATCAGGGGTTGACCAGCATTTGTGTGTGTATATGTGCTCCAGTATGCACAAGCCTGCATATATGTATGCAAAATAGGTACAGCTTCGCAAGAGTAAAGTAGATTACACCTTAAGGGTGGCAGTGGACAGTGAGCAGAGGGGCTACTGTAGACTAGTGGACACTTTCAAAAGAAAGTGAACAATGACCTAGAGACTAATGCATAGCTCATGCTTTCGAGGAGTGAGACTTTATTTTTTATTCATTTTTGAAAAGGGTCTCATGTAGCTCAGACTGGCTCCAACCTCCCTATTTAGCTGAGGATGACTTTGGATTTCGGATCCTCTAGTTTCTACCTTTCCTGAGTGCTGGGATACACCCCGTCCGCACAGTGAAAGGGATCAATGGTAGCTCTGAGCACTGGAGGCCAGCATCCTGTCAACTGAGCTAACTCCCTAACCTAAAAGGTAACGTGGTATGGCAGTAACATTCACTGAGGAGGAGCTGATATTAAATGACAACAGGTTTGAAGGGGCTGAAGTTACTCCATACTGATCTGTGAGCAAAATCTTTCTGCTGACCACTGAGTGTCAAAGATCAGAGAAGCAGGTGCAGGCAGGGTGGGCAGAGTGAGTGCAGTCATTTACTTAAGAACTTGGTGCATGCTAGAAGCCCTCTCTTTAGCACCCTTTCCTGGAATGTCGCTGGCTGATAGGTGTGCAGGCCCAGGGCTCCACCGGGCACATTTTACGTATGAATAGATAAACTTCGGTGTACTTTTAGCCTGAGCCACAGGGCTAGGGGACTGGTGCCAGAGGCCCTCCAGGAAACAGCCTCAGCTGGGGCTGGGTGCCTCCTGCTGACAATGGCTGCCGGGTACACACTTACTTGGTCCTTCGCAGCTTGGTATTCTCCGTCTTGAGCAGATAGAGCTTCTTGGCAAAGAACACAGTCATCATGAACAGGAGGAGCAGCACAAGAGCAGCTGAGCCCACAGCCACGCACATCACCTGGAAGTCGGTGATGATGGACTCACAGCGCATCCCCTTGTGCCAGATGTAGTCCTGAGTGTTACACCTACAACGACACAGAGGGACTCAGGTGACGGGGCAGGCAGTCTTAGCCACAGCAATAGCCCTCCTCTGAAGCCAACTCTCAACTCAATAGCCTGCTCTAAGGACAGACTATAGAATTGCAGCATTACTAATCTGAGCAGATACAGCTGTTCTATGAAACAGGCTGAGTGTTCCAAAGCCCGTGATAGAAACGAGGTGAGCAAAGCAGAGAAACTGAAGGGAATCTCTGAGTTATAGGATTGTTAAGTGACAGGAGAGAAGAAAATCCTTCTTTTTACCTTGCAGGGATTCCCAGAATTCTGCCTGCCCTGGCTCTGGGCGAAAGACAGATGATGTGACTCAAGGTGAAATACTGGGACCTGCCTTGCACACGGCAGCCTCTAGCCCATCCAGGTCACATGACACTGAGAAATAAGGAGCTGACAGACACACAGAGATGGATGGATATTCTCTTCTTACCCCTGCAGCCCCACAGGTTCTGCCCCTAAAGCTTCTTAGGACTGTGGGAACTATCCTGCAAGCATAGTGAGAATCAATCCCTCGGAGTGGGTTTTCATCCTTTTGTTGAGTGACTTTCTCCTGCCCTTGGGGACATTCCCAGGCTCCAACTCTTCCAATGACATTGCTGTTTCCATGGGAACCAGGCTGCTTCAAAGAGGAAAGATGTGGAAGGATACAGAGGCAGGCAAAGGAGGGAGGACACGAACCTCGGGTGAATGACAGACTAGAAAAAGGGGTACAGAGACAGAATGATGCCCCAGCAAAGTGGCTCCTTCACATCCAGAACAGGGCGGGGAAATGTGCCTAATAATGGACTTCTGTGTTCCAACTGAATCTCCCGGCAAAGGGAGGTACAGAAGATCTGTTTAAGGCTGCCAGGGGATGCAGACCCCTCTGTGGGGGGGGGCCCTCTCACCCAGAGTTCTAGGAAAGTTCTGCCATAGCTCAGATCCTTTCCCTGCAGCGGGTCAGGGTAACGGAGACAAAGGCATGCTGCAGACTGCAAGGAAAGACTCAGCAGTCTCCTGTGAGTGGAATGTAAAACAGTGTGCAAGCAGCCGCCAGGCCTGGCTATGCAAAGCTGAAGCGGAGCCTGGGTCGGGAGGTCTGGGTGTGATCTGGTGACAGAAGCTAAGAAAGGGGGAATCGGTGTAGGCCACGTGGAGAAGCCCTCCTGTTGGGAGAAACAGCCATGCAGACTAGCTAGGAGGACAATCTTTCTCTTACTGGAGAATCCCCCGAGAGAACCAGGAGTTCTGGGCACTTCCACAGTTCTCCAAAGGCAGCCAGAGCTCCAGACTTCCCACAGTGGTGGGAAGCTCACTTTGAAGGTAAAAATGTCAGGCCCCCAGTAGGACAGAAGATGATTTTGCAGAGACTCTGCTGTCCCCAGCCTGAAAACATCCCTTATAGTTCCCCAGACTAAAGACAGAACAAGTTCACAGGGTCTTCTACACTTTTGGTGGTCTTTAACTGGCAAATTCTTTACAATACCTAACAATTTCTTCTCTTTTTTGAGTCAGGATTTCATTGAGCCCAGGGTGGTTTCAAACTCACTATGTAGCTGAGGCTAGCCTTGAACTGTTTTTTTTTTTTCTTTTTTTTTTTTGGTTTTTTGAGACAGGGTTTCTCTGTAGCTTTGGAGCCTGTCCTGGAACTAGCTCTTGTAGACCAGGCTGGTCTCAAGCTCACAAAGATCCGCCTGCCTCTGCCTCCTGAGTGCTGGGATTAAAGGCGTGCACCACCACCGCCCGGCCTGGAACTAGCTCTTGTAGACCAAGCTGGTCTCGAACTCACAAAGATTGAACTGTTTCTTTTGTCTCTTCCTTGTAAGTGCTAGGATTACAGTCACTGGTTACTATGTTCCTCCATCACCATAAAATTTTGATCAAGGAAATTACTCTTGGGAATGGGAATGGCTGGACAACCCCAACCAGAACCATGTAGTCACATCCTGTGTGGATGATCCTAGTGCCATGACCATCTAGGAAATGACATCAGAACTGGAACTCGAGCTGCGACGCCAAGGCGCTACAGCCAAAACTTAAACACTTAAGAACAAAGGAACACTGAAGCACGTACAGAGAGCCGCATCTGGGTGTGGCTCAGGCATGCGATTCTAGCACTTGGGCAGTAGAAGTGGGGACTCAGGAGCTGAAGGCTAGCCTTGGCTGCACAGGGAGTTCAAGGCCAGCCTGGTCTACATAAGACCTTGTCTTTTAAAAACAGCAAGGAAGGGCTGAGCATAGGGGTGTCCACCTAAACCCCAGCACTGGGAGGCAGAGACAGGCGTAGCTCTGTGAGGTCGAGGCCAGCCTGGTCTACAGAGTGAGTTCCAGGACAGCCAGGGCTACACAGAGAAACCCTGTTTCAAAATAAATAAAAAAAAAAAAATGAAAACAAGAGCTCTGTGGAGACCAGAATGCTCGTCAGAGGTCTGGCGAGAAGAAGACTGCTGCTCCCCACTTTAAAGAACCGCCCAGCCCAGCACGATCCTTCCACAAAGAAAGGTTTCCCATCAGGTAACTCTCCCTGTGAAGGCATTCCCAGAGGTGGGGTGACTGAGAAATTCCTGATGAGGTGTGGGATCAGTGACAGGTGACATCAGACAATGTCCTTAGGGACATTTAAACCCTTTTCTTTGAAAACATGGACTTACTATCCCACAAAAGGCAGTCACCAATGGAAGTCACCACCCCAAATCAAGAACATCCACAGATGGGAAGATTCAGCTGGGCTTCACCTGTGTGTGTGGCTGCTCGAGGTGCTGCCCTAGGGCGCACTCTAACTCTCCACACCTGTGCCTCCTTTAGAGGAACCGGCTCTCTGGCCAAATACAGACAGCTTGGTGGGAGCACCAGGCAGCCATCTTAACTTCCCAGAAGGGCTCCAGGCGTGCTTCTTCTATGGCTACTTTCCTAAGCTCTTGGAGAAACACCTTCACTTTGCCTGTAAGGTTGAGTGGCTGGGCCCAGGACACAGTGCTTAGAGGATTTATGAAATATTACTTCTGAGGACTTTGTCCTGATGGCAAGATCACAAGAAGCCTTTTTTTATTTTAGGGGGGTGTCGGGGTATGTAGGCCATGTTGGTTTCAAATTCACAATTTTCCTGCCTTGGCCTCCCCCGTGTTGAGGTTACAAGTGTGTACTCAACACGCTGGGAACCCTGTGAATGTCCCTCCTCTGGGAAGTGGTGCCTCTCAAGTCCTCCCCTGTGCTGAGGCTTTATCTGCCACTCCCTTACCTGCAGAAAGCCCCTATGTTCTCCACCAGGTAGCACTGGCCGCCATTGTGACAGTAACTGGGGAAGAGGTCACACACTGACCGGCAGGAGCCATTGTGCTTGACAAAGCCAACTCGGCACTCTGTGCCATTTCCGCCTGAGGCCAGGTCCCTGCCAGGATCTCCTGGGCGGGGCCTGAGAGAGATGCTGCTGCCAGGGACCATCCCCAGAGTATGCTGTGGAGGGACAGCATGCCACCGGCTGGTGGGCTGTCCTGTCCCAGGCCCCACACCAGGCTTCTGGGAGGGCAGGAGGAGGTCATTCTCATCTTCCAGGTCTCCAGCTCCTACTGCATCCTTGTCATCATCCTCTTCCTCCTCTTCCAGATCATCATAGAAGGATGTGGTGGGATAGAAATCAGACTCGTCAAAGGGGGTGAAGTCATCATATAAATCAAGCAGGCTCCAGGAAGGGGTCTCTCCTTCGGTGTCAGGGTGACTGTCTGAGGCTCCTGGTGACCCTGGGAAGCTGCCCACGTCTGCACCATGACCCTCACTATCTAGTCCTTCAAAGTAGTCGATGTCAATTACATCTGAGGTTGGATGGGTCTCTAGATCGCCTCGAAGGGGATAAGTGGGCTCTGGCCCTTGAGGGTCAGGTGTGCTGCCTCCCAGGTTCAGCCAAACTTCCAAGGGCCTCTCCTTAGGGAGTTCAGAGACTGGGCTAGTCTTATCATGGGTAGTGGGGGAGGGAGGTTCACTGGCTTCAGTAGCCTCAGGGATGGCAGGCGGCATTGTAGATGACCCAAGGGCCTCATCAGGAGCTTGGAGTGTAGCTGGTAGGGTCTGGGTGTCGCCACTGCCAATCTCTGCAGTCACTCCACCCAGGCCTGGGCTATCTGTCTCCAGCCAGGCAATGCCAGTCACTGCAGCTGATGCCTCCTCCTCTGGCCCGACCCCATGGCCCACCGCAGCCAGCTCACTGCCGGGCGCTGTCCACGAGGTCTCATCCTCCCCAGCTGCTGGCAGGCCAGCTTCCTCCCGCGTGTCATTGGCACGCGGTTCCCATGCAAGGCCGCTCCTCACCAGCTCTTCAGCCTCGATCGCGCTGCCTGCTTCGCGTGCTGTGGGAGGGAGGGCAAGGGGCAGGGTGTTAAGGTGGTGTGTGGGGGTAAGAGGGCTCTGAGAGAACCAGTAGACTACTTCGGTTTCCAAGACCACGCCCCACTTCTAAGGCCCGCCCCCGAGGCTACCTCCCAAGCCGGGGAAATACACCTTGCCTATGGTTTCCCGCCCCAGACAACACCCGCAGTCTGAGAGGCGAGGTCAGGGTAATCCACCAACTCTGGCTCATCCTAGCCTCATCTTCGGGACCCCGCCCCGCCCCCAAATCTCACCCAGGCCCCGCCCCTGTGCGAGACCCCGCCCCCACCTCAAGACCCCACCCCCACCCTAGCCCACCCTGCCGTCTCCTCCCAGGCTACCGCCTGCTTCCCGCTGGCCTGTGTCCCCCTGCAGGTCCTCTCCTCCTCCCGCGCCCCTTTCCCGCCCAGGTCCCCCGCTGCAGGCCAGACGGTGCCCCGCCCCCTTGTCACGGCTTGGGGACTCCACCTGGACCTGAAGGCAGCCAGCGAGAGCCCTAGCAGGGGTGGGGCGCGAGGGCTGGCTGGGGTCGCGGTGGGTACCTACCCGGCACGGCCCCAGCGGTGAGGACCAGCGTGGCCCCCAGAAGCAGCAGCACTGGCGGCGGCCCCCGACTCGGGCCCCCGCCTCCAGCTCGGCCCATCGCGCGGAGCCCCGGCCGCTGTGCGCGGTGCGCGCGGCTTGGCTGCGCCCTCGGCTTGCCCGGCCGCCGCGCCTGCCGCCCGTCTGCGGCCGCCTCAGCCCACGGTGGGCAGCATGAGGCGCCGCATGCCGCCGTCAGCCGCTGTCCTCCGCGCGCCGCGCCTCCCCGCCTCCCGCGCCGCCGCGGCCGCTTGCCGCTGCTGCGCTCGGCGCCGCCCCCACTCCGCCCGCCCCGCTGCACGTCGCGTTGACGCCGGCCCCTCTCGGTCCTTCTGGTCGGGGGGACAGGCAGACCCCTCTGGCACGGGGGGCGGCAGCGGAGCCGCAGGGGAAGCCGACAGGTGAACGGGCGGGAGCCCGCAGGGCCGGCCTGCGCGGCCTGCGCTCCCGGTGCTGAGCGCGCTTGGCCGCGGACCTCCGAGGAACCCACCCGCCACGCGCGCGCAGGGAGGCGGGGACGTCGCGGGCTCAGACACCCGCAGGCTCGGGGCGGGGCTCGGAAGGGCCGCGGGGGGCGGGAGCCCGCGCCCCCCGTGTGGAAAGCGGCGGGGTCCGGAGCACCGACTCTCGGTTTTCTGCGCCAACCCGGTGTTCTGGGCAGGCAAGGTTCTCCGGGCGGTCTCTGAATCTTCACGAGAGCAGGGCGTACGTCGACAGAACCTGGCAAGGAGGCGAATACGACGGCCTAGGCTCTAATCGGATCAGACCTAATCCGTCCACAGCCAAAGCCATTAGTTTAGACCTTGCCAACGTATTATTCAGGCAAAGGGTGAGACCCTCCCATTACTTTGACTTCGCCTTGCCTTCTCTAAATCCAGGGTGGCCTTTGAGTCCTTTCCTACTTCCCCAGGATGCACAGTTCCCCAGGTGACCTGTACTACCCAAACCCAAGTTCCTGTTTAGATCAAGGAAGTCTCGCTCACTGACAGGTACACATAGGATGTGGCACCTAACCCGGGTTCACTGATTACTGGGATAGGTGAGGCAGAGCTGTGACTTAGACATCTAGTAGTCCTCACCTCCAAATGGCCTACTTCTTGATGTCTTATTATTGACCTAAATGATTATATTCAACTCAGCCCAAGGACATAGGGTGACGCTGATGTAGACGCTCTTATCTCTGTCGGATACCAAATATGATCAAGGACAGTCCATCATTTAATCTCTCTCACACGAATCTCCTAGTGGTGTTGCCTTTGTTGAACACTCCTTTTCTCCCATCACAACTATGGCTACAGCCTATTTCCCCAGCCTAGAGTCCCCTCCAGGGTGGCAAACTTAAGTGCCAGAAAAACTCGATTTCCTACTACCCTGCCTTCTGTGATGCTTACACGTCCTGTTCAAGCAGTTAGGCCCTTATATCTTAATCAGTACCTGGACCAGATGTAGGCTCTGTAAGGGCCCATAGATGGCATCTACGGAATGGTAACCAGCCACATCTGTCCCAGCTCTCTGAGTCTGGAGTTCCAGTCAAGAGGGAGCTGCTTCTGTCTTCCGTTCTTGGCTGGTAGTTGTCAAAAGTGGATGTTAGTGGAGGTACTTACTTCCTTGTTCTGGGGCAAGTCTGTGTGACAAGGTCCTGTGTGTATGTCCCTTCATGTCTAGGCATGGTCACAACAGTCTTTTCTCGCGGTAAAACACCAAGGATTAGGGATAGCACCTGTCTAACATAGACTTTAGGTTCAAATCCTAGTACCACAAAATAATTTTATTTGCTGGTAATGGTAGTTCATGCCTGTAATCCCTGTCTAGAACCAACTAACTAATCAAATCCCTCTATCTACCCTTGCCTGTTTCCCATCTTTAACATCTTTTGTTTAACTATCCTTTTAAATTCTGGTTTTTTGATCAGTAAAACAAACATATGGTACAACATGTGAAATATCTTATTCCTTAACTATCTTCTCCCCTCCCTGGAGATATACTGCTCTCACTTCACCCTTTAAAGATTCATTTTTGTGTACATGGGTGTGTGTTGCTGGAATAGAATCCAGCACGAAAGGAAAGTGCTGTCAATGAGCTAGTTCCTAGCACCAATTTGGGTCTTTAAAAAACCAACTGTTGACATTATGATCCTGCCTAGCCCCGAGAACAGAATGATTAGGCAATGGGTAGAAATCGAATGAGAACAAAACTCGTTCAGGGAGTGGTCATTGGTGAGAAAGGCAAGATTTAGCACCAAATCTGCCTGACCTTGGAGTCAGCAGAGACTGCAGTGGGACAGGGTCTGGCATGTGTGTGTCCGAAGGATGAGGAAGCTAAAGAAATGAGAATCAAATGATGAAGCACTGGAGACAGCGTCTCTCATGCCCGTTCACATCCGTTCCACTTGAGACGTTTGTATGGCAGTGGCTTCTACATGCCTGTTTCCTACTGGGTTTTGGTAACTTGCCAACAAAGCCAAGCCACAAGGATCACTGCCATGACTGCAGCACGCATCCTCATGTATGGAACAGATGGCTTCATATGGGGGCTGCTGTCACTGCTCCCATTATACTGGACCAGACACAGTTTGGTCTGGATAGAGAACATCAGTTTGACTTTAAATCCTCAGTATACACACTGAAATTTTGACTTTTCTTTTTAAAAATTATATTCATTGGAATATGGGGACTTTTCACCCTTTAAAGATTCATTTTTGTGTACATGGGTGTTTTGCCTGCATATACATGTATGTGCACCACACCCATACCTGGTATCCAGGAACCCAGAAGAGGACATCAGATGCCCTGGAACTGGAGTTACAGATGGTCATGAGTCACCATGTGGATGCTCTGTAAGAGCAAAGTGCTTTTAACCTCTGAGACACTTCTCCAGACTCCCATTTCCTTTCTTAAATATCAGAAGAGTTCAGGATGCAGAAGCCCTATCCAATCCAACCAATCTTCCACTTTCATCTGGTATTCAATGTTATAAACTACAGCCCCTTGACACCTTGTCTCTCATATCCCAGGTTGGCCTCAATATAGAACTGAGAACAGCCTTAGATTCCTAATTGTCCTGCCTCTCCCTCCAAATTCTGGGATTATAAGCATGTCACTATGCCTGCCTAGCTGCTATGCTATTAGTAACCACAACAGAATGACCAGGTTTGGGGACAAACTTATGTGGTGGGGTGGGTAATGAGCTACTCCAACAGATCTACTTACACCCTTCCTGGTAGAAAGGGAAAAGCTAAATAGCCTTTGTGTTGATATAACTTCATGTTGGAGTTGTTCTCATCTCAGAAGCAGGTGGTCATTCTGCTGGGCAATGGTTTGTCATCAGTTGGAAAGGGCTTTTGAATTTAGTAACTAACTCCAAAACCAGACCAGTTGTGAGAAAGCCAAACAAGTAACCAACCAGAGCGCAGAGATCTGCTGTCCTGGCAGGTGACTAGTACTTCTCACGGATCCTGTGGATACAGCCAAATAAGACGACTCAGAGCTGGGTGCAGTGGTAAACAGGAGTTAGAGACAGCAGGATCAGAAGTTGAAGGCTATTCTGTCATACATGAGGGCCCTCTGGATAGCACATGAAGCACACCAGACACCTAGTAGTAAGGTAGTAAGGACACCTCCAACTTCCACACAGCAACCAGACAGGGACCTTTTAACCCCTGGTTTTCCCAGGGGTCAGAACAGGGCATGCTAGTCCTGGAGCAAGAATTGTAATTGGCTCACTGAATTTTCCCTCTTCCATCCTGGTATGGCTGTTCTCGAAGTCTACAGATGGACCTGCCGCTGCCTACTGACTGCTGGTATTGAAGGCATACACCACTATATCCGGCTCCATTTAGTCATTCTTTGCAACCAACTTGCCTGAGAAATTTGCCCTAAATTCAGGATCAAAGCCCTTCCCCATCTATGTAGCCCTTAAGGGCTTCAAAGCCATCCACCTGCCTCTGTCCTTTATGACAGACATGAGTTCCTAGAATTAATAGAGGCTGGTCCCCCAGGTATCACATGAAGCACACCAGATGCCATGTCCTGGGGATTGAACTCAGAATATTATACAGAAAATTATGTCACTCAGTTCAGATTAATTATCCCCCAGGAAAAAATATTTTTTGATGATAGGTGTTATGTACAGCAGCAGGTAGGTCTCAAATCCCGAGCTGTGATTCCAGGCTTGTACCACCATATCCACCTGCAGGATACTTTCAATTTCAAGAATGCGTGGCCCTATGTGAGATGTTACTTCTTAACTGTTTATATTCTGGTTGCCAGGGTGGTATAGCCTTGCTAGTTTATTTGCACCTGTGATTCCCTTGTATGCAAAGTTCTGCAAGATCTCAAATTTTATAGGATGAAATGTCCTTAGAAGGACCTGTTTTTCCTTTTTCTTTCTTTCTTTTTTTTTTAATTGTTGTTGTTTCTTGAGACAGAGTTTCACTTTGGCTTTTGAAGCCTGACCTGGAACTAGATCTTGTATACCAGGCTGGCTTTGAAGGCATGAGCCACCACCGCCCAGCCCACATCTTTTATTTTTTTAATATTTATTTACTTATTTATACAGTATTGCCAGAAGAGTACACCACATCTCATTACAGGTGGTTGTGAGCCACCATGTGGTTGTTGGGAATTGAACTCAGGACTTCTGGAAGAGCAGTCAGTGCTCTTAACCACCGAGCCATCTCTCTAGTCCCAGCCCACATCTTTTTAAGGGGGAAAAATTATTCACTAACCCCACACCAGACAGAGGTCTGATCTCCAAAATATACAAAGAACTCAAGAAATTGGACACCAAAAGATCACATAATCCAATATATATATATATATATATATGGAGTACAGACCTAAAGAGAAGTCTCAACAGAGGAATCTAAAATGGCTGAAAGACACTTAAGGAAATGTTCAACATCCTTAGTCATCAGAGAAATGCAAATCAAAACAACTCTGAGATTCCATCTTACACCTGTAAGAATGATCAAGATCAAAAACACTGATGACAACTTATGCTGGAAAGGGTGTGGGGAAAAGGGAACACTTCTGCATTGCTGGTGGGAATGCAAGCTGGTACAACCCCTTTGGATGTCAGTGTGGCAATTTCTCAGAAAATTAGGAAACAACCTTCCTCAAGACCCAATAATAACACTTTTAGGTATATATCCAAAGGATGCCCAATCATGCCACAAGGACATGTGCTCAACTATGTTCATAGCAGCTTTGTCATAGCCAGAACCTGGAAACAACCTAAATGTCCCTCGACCAAAGAATGAATAAAGAAAATGTGGTCTATTTACACAATGGAGTACTACACAGCAGAAAAAAATAACGACAGCTTGAATTTTGCAGGAAAATGGATGGAACTAGAAAACATTATTTTGAATGAGGTAACCCAGACACAGAAAGACAATTATCACATGTACTCACTCATAGGTGGTTTTTAAACATAAAAGCAAAGAAAGCCAGCCTACGAGCCATAATCCCAGAGAACTTAGACAACAATGAGGACACTAAGAGAGACTTACATAGATATAATCTACATGGGAAGTAGAAAGTATAAAAAGACAAGATCTCCTGAGTAAATTGGGAGCATGGGGACCTTGGGGGAGGGTTGAAGGTGAGAGAGGAGAGGCAGGGAGGGGAGCAGAGAAAAATGTAGAGCTCAATAAATATCAATAAAGGAAAATAAAAATTTAAGTCAGATGTGGCACGTTTTCAATCCCAGCACTTGACGGGCAGGTGGATCTCCACTAGTACAAGATCAGCCTGGTCTACATACTAAGTTGCAAGCTAGACAAGACTATATAGTGAGATACTATCTCAAAAATAAAATTATATTTATTTCTATATATATATATGTGTGCATGCCAGCGCACATGTGAAGGTGAGAGAACAACTTTTGGTAGTTCTCTTCAAATATGTAGGTGGCCTAGGGACTGAACTCATGCCATCAGGCTTGGTGGCAAGCACCTTTATAGGCATATACACAATAGGCTTAAAGATTACTAATTTTAATGAATTTAGAGAAATTATACTAATAATTTGAGGAACACAAGGAAGACTGGTGGACTGCACATGGTCTTCTATAACTTAAAAAAATTCACACTTACCAAAAAGAAAAAGAATTCATGCTCAAATTTACAAAGCAGTCTTTGGTTAACTTGGGTCAAGGATTAACTTTCCCCCTCACCCCCGGAGACTCAGAATCATGAGACCGGGCCAGCTTTAGCTCTTTGCTAGAAGCACCGTCCTGACTGAGCAGCTTGTGTTCACTTCACAGTGGACACAGAATTCTTGTTTCTATGGATTCATAAGCATCTTATCTTGGTGCTTCTGAATTTCTTTCCTTGCTGGCATAGGGTTTGCTCGAAAGTGTCCATGTAGTAGGTAACGTTCATGGAAGCTTACACTAGAAAGTCTGCTTCCAACCTGTACCCGGCACTTAACCTCAGTAAACAAGACCATTTCTCTTTGGAGGCACAAAAATGTTAGGCAACCCTGTGTCTGGAGGACATCCATTCATCTTTCTTTGACTGAAGGGGAAGGTATTCAAGTGGGTAAGACATTCAACTTTATGTTCAATCCTGAAGCACCTCGAAAAGGATCAACTTAGTAGCCTTGAGACACGGAATTTTCACTGCTAATCAGGACCAAGTGAGGCTGAGTAACTTTGGTTCTTTACAGGACACAGTATGAAATGAGCAGATGAATGCAGAGAATGAGACTAGAATTCATAAATGGTATATCATTTATTAAATGAAAAAAGAGGAAAATTAAGCCACTTTCATTCATCTTCTCCCAAACTCTCAAAACTCCCTTCCCTCATTTAGAAACAAGAGAAACAAAACAAAACAAAAAACCCCCAAACAAACCCACACTGAGAGATACATTTGTACAAAAGCTACACAGCATCCCAGCCCGCCCCTCACAAAATAGGATGGGTGTTATTACAGAGATGAACCCGGTTGACAGACATGGAAAGAGTTGTGTTGAACTCAGGTTCTGTAGGTTACAAGCACTGCAAAAAACATCTCCACTTTCATCTTTCAAACTGGAAAGTGATCACATAACAGACCTGAGGTTAGAAAGGACCACAGTGTGAACCAGAATCCCATTCTCCTTTTAGGACTCCAGGGGAAAGGCGAGCAGTGGAGTGAGCTTCCTTTGGGAGAGAATGGAGGGAAGCAGGAAACCCTGGCCACTGTCAAAAGGCACTGGGGTCTTCCTGGAGGCAAATGAGTTAAGTAACCTCCCAAGGAACAAGCTCAGTTCCATTTCTCTACTCCAACAGTCTAGAGTGCACACAAAACGAAGTAAGGTTTCCTTAGCTCCAGTGCCCCAGGACTCAGACGGTAGCCAGGGCCACCTGGTAGAGGCAAACCTGAGGGTCTCAAAGGCAAATCTCAACTGTGGACTTCTGACATGAAGGGTTCTAAGGTGTTATAGTCACCGCCTACACCCTCTCATATGTAAAGCTTTAGAACACACACAGCAGGAAAAGACATCCATAAGATGGTCTACCTTGCACTCTCAATAATGAAACTGTCACTTAAAGGGAAGCTCAGACAAAAACACCCTCTTGCTACTCACGGAAGGAGAAGCCGATAAAACCTTAACTATCAAATCACTCATCAGCAGGGGCAGATACAGGCTCAAATTAAGGCATTTTGTGGCTCTTCCTCAGGATTGGTACCCTACCCTCCCAGTATGAGCATCCCAAACCTTAAAGCCTAATGCTTTGGAGCCAAGTGAGGTCCTCGTGCCCTCAGCACAAGATGATGGAATGTGAGGGCTCAGAAAAAGGAGGTACAGGAGGCTGTTGAGCGTGCCCCACTATCTCACTGCCATTCTGAACCTCAGTACCGCTTCAAGAAACTTACTCACCCTGGCTACAGCAAGAGGTAGTTTAGGGACATGGACCCCCAGCCACTTAACCAAGTTCATGAGATAAAACATTTAGCACAACCTACTTATCTATTTTAATAAAGTTTTTATTTTTTTTCCTTTCCTTTAAGAGGATGACTTAAAAAAGCACATATAAAGTTCAGCTCGATGTGGAGTGGTGAGGGGAGAGGATGTGTGGGGTTGGACAGCTCTTTCATGTCAAGTCTGGGAAAATCTAGGGGATGCCCCCCAAATTCCAGTCTTTAAAGCTCACACTGCCCTTAGGAAAACGACCCTAGTTCTGACCCTGCAAATCTGCACAGAAACTCAGGATGGTGGGAAGGGAAGGAGGGCTCTTCTAATGTTTGTGCTATCTACTAGATACAGTGGTGAGTTCTTCCAGACAGAGTGGAGTCCTCCACAGTCCTCACCGGGGAATAAAATCAACAGGACACCTCCTTCTTCCCTACTCCTCTCAGTCGAGTGTGTTTACATGTGGCAAAAGTCTCAGGGACCTCACCAGCATGCTCAGATATGGAGAAATAAGGTCACTTTAATGCCTTAAGGTGTGTCCCTCTGTGGCTGTCTCCTGCCCATCACCACTTTTTTGGTTTCTATTAACTGAGGATGCTCTCCTTAAAAACAACGGGGAAGAAAGGATAGTAATTATAGAGAATTATCGACTGAAGCATAGACGAAACAAAAAGAGACATAGAATACTAATGCCAACAGGACCTGCAGATCAACTGCCAACACCTGCCACCCTGGGACAGGGGAGACACGGGTTCCTTTTCAAATGACCAGGGGACACCAGTCACAACTTCCCACTGTGTCAGCTAAAGACCTGACACAAGAAGTATCAGGGAGTGGAGAGACATGGGACTCATGCTTGGGGCTATGAGGAAAAAAATAAATCCCAAAAGAAAACCAACGAAGCTGAGACACAAGTCTTGCCATCCCCATTTCAGTTTGTGGTGGGTGTGGAGGCTCCCTGCATCTTCAAGGCTAAGGAGTGGCCGAGGTTGGTGGGCCTGGAGCAGGAGGTGGAGGGACTCCGTCTGCAGATGGAGGCGGTGGCTGCTGTTGTGGTGGAGGAGGATCTGCAAACACATTCAAGGTAACTCGTCACTGCTGGAAACAGGCAGGCTGGGGAAAGAACTCATTCAATGGAAAGTGACAGGAAGGAGGCTTTTTTGTTGTTGTTGTTTGTGGGGTTGGGGGAATAAGCCTTGGCTGGTCTGGAACTTGTCCTGTAGACCAGACTGGCCTCAAATTCAGAGATTTGCTTGCCTTCATACTTGCTCAGGAATTAACTTTCTTTGCAGCAGGCAAACAATGTGGGCCCAGAGGCCTACTGTCTCTGAGGTCAAGTACCCAGAAGCCAACCAGAGCTGCTCATATGCTGCTTACCCTCACCTAAAAAGTAGGCGAGGGAAGTGCTGGAATTCACCCACCTTCTCAAAGGACCACTCATTCCAAGAATCACTCCAGACTGTTTTTAGAACTTAATTGTATTTCTATCTTATTGTATTCTAATTGTTCTCTCTACTAATTGTGTTTCTTCAATTAAATAATCAGAGCTTTCATAGACTAGCTCTGTTCCTTTATCTTTCTTTATTCCATGGTGTCCAGCCTAGCTGGGCACAAGAGAGATTATCAATAACTTGCTGATTAACTGTTTCCACCAGGGCCACAGAGCTTCACTGAGGCAGCTGCTGACAAGCTGGACAGTCCTGGGAGGACCACACAGCTCCTCAACTGCCACCCTTGGATTCCTGGGCCAAACTAGGTCAGGTCCTGAGGGGAACAATTAGTTTGAGTGTCTGGGGTTCTTTTCTATTTCAGCTCTAGCGGCTTTAGCATACAAAGGAACACTAGAGATCATTTAATCCAAGGTTTTAAAACCTCTATATCTTGACAGAAAGGAAAACATATCAAAAAAATAATTAAAGTATAGCTACACTAACTAACTAGGCATTCCCTTCTGTGCTTCCAAGAGGAGTCTATCAAACCTCTACAGCTCTTCAAACATTCTGAACCTAGTCATCTCCTCCTGTGTGATCTAAGAAGGAGACTAAGCCCTAAGGATAGGAAGCTACTCATGCAGCATGGCTTGTTCAGGGTCCAAGAGCCAAGTCAGAGTCCCAGATTCCCTAGATACCCTGTTTATACAAACAAGGTGGACACTCCATGTTCTTGAGATGCTCCTCCTTTTAGAAAGATCCTACTGTCAAAACAACGTCCAACAGCGATAAAGTGCAGTGATACTATCTGCTCACCAGAGATTGGGTCAGCTCTATTGAAAAGTCATTCTTTCTTAGGTGGCATAGCAAGCATTTTCTTAGTCATAGTCATCTATTATGTACCTGACCACGAGCTCAAGGGAAACCATTTTTCAGAGGGGCCAGAGTCTATGAATTCAACCAAGACTCTGACCCCCACACCCACCCCGAAAGGTTTTCTCTGTGTTGCTTTGGAGCCTGTCCTGGAACTAGCTCTTGTAGACAAGGCTGGCCTTGAATTCCTGAGTGCTGGCATTAAAGGTGTGTGTCACCATCGCCTGGCTAAGACTCTGTTCTATGCATCTACTTTGTCTTAGCCTCTGGAATTCAAGGTGAGTTATGCATATCTCTGTGTGAAGCTGGCTTCCCTGCAAGGAAGTCTAAAACGTTATAGAATATCCCCCAAGTATTTTGTAGTTGTGTGTGTTACACATGCATACAAAGACAGTTGTGCTGCTGCTATAGCATGTGTGTTGAAGCTATAAGACAACTTGTGAGAGTAAGTTTTCTCTTCCACCATGCAGGTTACCAGTAATCAAACTCATGTCAGGTTTGGTTGCCAGTGTCACCACCAGCCATTTCTCATCACTTCACTAAACCCTACCAAACTTTCTTAAAGAACAGATTTATTTAGGTTCATTGTTCTAGAACACAGTCCATTATAGCAGGAAGTCACAGTAGCAGCTGCTTAAAGCAATGGGTTAGGCCAGGCGGTGGTGGCGCACGCCTTTAATCCCA
>JAQHUG010000001.1:4428375-4449315 GCA_028555095.1 Dicrostonyx torquatus
ACTTGAGTGAGTTTAAATGAAATCTAGGGAAACAAAAACTGAAAAGGCAGAAAAGCTAAGCATATGCAACATGTATAGAGGTGTAGTTCAAAGAGTAGACATCAGCTACTTGGATGATCAGTACCATTTGTGCGCACAGCTTAGGAGACTTAACAAACAGGAATATCATTTTGTTGAGATAGGGTCTCACTATGCAGCTGTGGCTGGTCCTCCTGCCTCTACCTTCCAAGTGTAATCACACCTGGATAAACTGTTTTAAGTGGATAAATTGGATGAACCGCTTTAATGGGTCCTACCATTATCGATGGACAGTTTTGGTTGTATGTGGGGGAGATGCCCATGAGCACACTGCACACACATATGCCAAAAGAGGATGCTTATGTGACTCCTCTTATTCTTTTTTGAAGTGGCATCTCTCTCTCAACATGGAGATTGTGCTTTTCAGATATGCTGGCAGTCACCAAGGCACAGTGAGTCTATTGTCCCCTCCCCCACAGTGATGCAAAAAACCCCATCTGGATGCTGTGGGTATTGGGATCTGAACTCAGGTCCTCATGGTTGCATAGGAAGTAAACTTACTCTGAAAAGTTGTACGGATTTATCATTGAGCAACTAATCTGTGTTAGTTCTCTTTTCTACTACAGTCATACAGCAGAAGTTGTAGCCAAATACCAAACATTACCCAGTTCCTGATAATTATCCTCAGGTCCTAATGTAAATGCTGTGATCTATGATGCCCCTCCCCACCCCATTTTGAGAGTCAGGTTCCTATTACAAAGCAAGCAAGCAATCTACATCCTGACTCCCATGAGGGGGGATGTACCACTGTGCCCAGCTCATCAGTAAATTTTTCTAAAATTCAGAAAATGTTAGTTGGAAGGATTTTGTATTAGTTACTTTTTGTTGCTGCAACAAATCAAAAGCAAAACCCACTTGGGGAGGAAAAGGTTTATTTCAATTTATACTTCCAGGTCATGACCCATTACTGAGGGAAATAAGAGCAGGAGTTCAACCCAGAAACTTGAAGCAGAAACCATGGAGAAATGCTGCTAACAGGCTTGTTCTCTGGCTCCGGTTCAGCTAGCTTTCTTGTACAGTCAGGGACCACATGTCCAAGAAACAGTACTGCCCACAGTGGGCTGGGTCCTCCCGTATCAATCAGCAATCACGACAATGCCCCACAAAAGCCAATACGATATAGGCAAGTCCTCAACTGAAGGACCATGGTGACTCCAGTTTGTGTCAAGCTGAAAATAAACACTAGCCAGTACAGCCTTGCTCAAAATGCTTGTGACAGTGACAAATCTGAGATGGAAGATGGCCATCACCCCAAACACCATGGACTACCTTACTATCTTCGTTCGAAAGGCACTTAGGCATGATAGCAGAGGCAGATAAATATCTGGGTTTGAGGTCATCCAGGGTCACATATTAAAAACCATACTAAAACACAACTAAAAAGTAAAACACACTTAGTCAATGCTAAGTGTACCAAACTCATGGGTTTTAATATTCTTTTTATGTTTGCTTGTAAACAAGTTATCTTGAAACAGACCAGGCAAGCTTCAAAATAAGAGATCCATCTGCCTCTACCTCCTGAGTACTGGATTAAAAGTGCATGCCACCACACGTGGCACACCATGTTTTTAACTAGTTAGAGTAAGCAAGCTTAACTAGCCAGTTGTGGTGGTGCACACCTTTAGACTCAACACTTGGGAGCATAGGCAGGTGATCTCTGTGACTATGAGGCCAGCCTTGTTTAAATAGTTCCAAGACAGTCAAGGCTATGTAGAGACATCCTGTCTCAAAAAACAAAATGAAACAATAACTAGTGAGTTTAAATTTCTTTCCTTCTTTAAAGACAATCCTCACTATGTAGTCCAACTTTGCCTTGCGTTTATACTGAATTTTCTATCTGTCTCTTGAGTTCTGGGGATTATAAGTACGTACCACTAAACCTGTTTTATTTTTTTAAATAATAATAATAATAATAATAATAATTTATTTAGTAAATTTGTTTTGTAAGCTCTGGCAAGTATACAAACTTGCTGTTGAAGGAGAGAGGGTCTGCTTTTCGTCCCATCTGGCTAGGTTACACCCGAAATAATCACACAGAAATTGTATTAATTAAACATTGCCTGGCCCATTAGTTCTAGCCTCTTATTGGCTAACTCTCACATCTTTATCTAACCCATTTGTAATAATCTGTGTAGCACCACGAGTTCGTGGCTTACCGGGAAAGATTCTAACCAGCCTCAGTCTCGGGTGGGAGCTTCATGGCATCTGCCACACTGCCTTCTTCCCCCCAGAATTCAGTTCTGCCCTATCAAAAGGCCAAGGCAGTTTCTTTATTTAACCAACGTGAGATAAAGACCCTGTTGGTGTTCAAGCCTCAATGATTTCTGATAACTGTTTTCTGGAAATCAGAAACTGGATGTGGTTCTTAATTTTACTGACATAGATATAAACAAAAAATGAAAACAAACACAAAAGGATTATCTGCTAGAGTTTATACAGGCCCAAATTTATGGAAACATTACGGCAGCATCTACTGTATGAAGATATGCATATCCTATGGCCATTCTCAATACTATGGGCACACAAAATAAAAATGTATACATATATTCGCTAAAAGACATACTGCTGTTGTTCACAGCTGAATCAGCTATTCATATGACTCAAGTCTGAAAAGCTCTCCAATGCTCACCCATAGGAAAATTCAAATGAGAGTGGGAACTAACAGTGCAAGGCAGAGAGAAAAACAAACACTCACAGCAGTGTATGCACATTTTAAATATATGGTACTAAGAAAGCCAGACAAAAACCATTATGAAGCTGCAGTGGTGGCTCACGCCTTTAATCCCAGCACTTGGGAAGCAGAGGCAGGTGAATCTCTGTGAGTTTGAAGCCAGCCTGGACTACAAGAGCTAATTCCAGAACAGGCACCAAAGCTACAAAGAAATCTTGTCTCAAAACAAACAAACAAATAAACCCAAAAATCATTATGATTACAAAGAATAAACTAGTTACTATGTTGGAAAGTTGAGAGAGTTGTACCTAGGAGGGGCAGAGATGAAGAAAAACATGATGGGAGTCAGTTACAGGGGTAATAATCTCTATTAAAGCTCACCATGCAAACACATATGACTTGTATGTGCTTCCAAGGTACATTATTTTTATTTAAAAATTTTAATTAATTATAATATCATGTATATGTGATTTGTATTAATGGAGGGATATGCATGGCATGGTAAGAATCTTGTGGGTCAGAAGACAACTTTTAGGAATCAATTTTTTCCTATCTCGGGTTCTATGGATTGAACTCAGATCATCAGGACCACTGCATAGACCTTTCTTAAACACACACACACACACACACACACACACAAGACAGCTTGTCACAAATCAAAGAAATACCCTCTCTCACATGAATGATCATTTCCAGTACATATTAAATGTAGAAATGCCTATTTTGGTAAGAAAATGTGGGCAAAAACGATTTATTTCTTGTATTTTTAACAACAAATTTCCTGGCACTGCCTTACTAGCAAACAGCTGCATCAAAGGTCCTCCGTAAACTGACACTCAGCCCTGGGGCACAGGAGGCAGCATACACATTAGTTTATCTAAAATCAGTGAATCTTGACCACACCAAGGCTAACTGGCCTGGCCATGGATCGAGGATAAGGAGGAAATGATGTGCTTGAAGCACAACGGCGCAATACCTACCAACAGCAGAATATGTCTGTTCTTAAGAATTTAAGCTAACCTAGAATGTGCTATAGATTTCATGCTGGCCCTAATAGCTGAGATTAAAGCCAAGAGTCTTGTACCAGTTTAGCTACGCTTTGTTTGGTTTTTTTGAAGACAGGGTTTCTCTGTGTAGCCCTGGCTGCCCAAAATCTCAATATGTAGACCAGGCTGGCCTTTAACTTAGGACTGGCCTGCCTCTGTTCCTTGAGTGCTGGGAGTAAAGGCGTGTACCAGCATGCCTAGATATACTGATCTAGAAACAAAGTTTCATGTTTTAATTAACGAAGGCATACTCTGGCCTGTGAATAAGATTCACTGTTGCTGTGAGAGGTCCTTCTATGTGTTGCTTTTACTGGTTAATGAATAAAGAAACTGGCTTGGCCTGATAGGGTAGAACAGACCTAGGTGGGGAAGACTAAACTGAAAGCTGGGAGAAAGGAGGCTGAGTGAGGGAGAAGCCAGGTAGCCCTGCCGGAGATAGGGGCAAGAACTTTCCCCGGTAAGCCACAGCCTCATGGCATACACAGATTAATAGAAATGGGTTAAATTATTATGTAAGAGTTAGCCAATAAGAATCTAGAGCTATGGTGGCATAACTGGATATCAACATGTAGAAGAATGAAAATAGATCCATATCTATCACCATGCACAAAACTCAAGTCCAAATAGACCTTAACATAAAGCCAGTCACACTGAACCTTATAGAAGACAAAGTAGGAAGTACACTCGAATGCATTGGCACAGGGAACCACTTCCTAAATATAACCCCAGCAGCACAGACACTGAGAGAAACAATTGATAAATGGGACCTCCTGAAAAACTTCTGTAAAGCAAAGGACATGGTCAACAAGACACAACGACAGCCTACAGAATGGGAAAAGATCTTCACTAACCCCATATCAGACAGAGGGCTGATCTCCAAAATATACAAAGAATTCAAGAAATTGGACACCAAAAGATCACATAATCCATTAAAAAAAAAAAAAAAAGGAGTACAGACCTAAACAGAAAATGGCTGAAAGACACTTAAGGAAATGCTCAACATCCTTAGTCATCAGAGAAATGCAAATCAAAACAACTCTGAGATTCCATCTTACACCTGTAGGAATGGCCAAGATCAAAAACACTGATGACAACTTGTAGGTGGGTCCGTCTTTATTTCTGTTGCTTTCATTGGTTAAATAAAGACTCTGCCTAGCTTGTAAGATAGGTCAGCCCTTAGGTGGGCGGAGTAGACAGAACGGAAGTTGTGGGAAGAGAGAAGGAAGTGTGCCAGTCACCATGAGGCTCCCGTAGCAGATGTATGCAGGTTAGGCCTTTCCGGTAACTTACAGACTTTTATAATGGGTTAGTTTATGAGGTGAGGGCTAGCCAAGAAGAGGCTAGAGATAACGGGCCAGGCAGAGTTTGAATGAAATGCCGTTCTCATGTGGTTATTTCGGGTGCAGGCGGCCAGCGGCTGGTGGCTGGGGAACATAACCCACACCTCTCCCCTATTTACAACAACAACTTATGCTGGAGAGGGTGTGGGGAAAAGGGAACACTTCTGCATTGCTGGTGGGAATGCAAGCTGGTACAACCCCTTTGGATGTCAGTGTGGAGATTTCTTAGAAAATTAGGAAACAACCTTCCTCAAGACCCAATAATACCACTTTTGGGTATATATCCAAAGGATGCTCAATCGTGCCACAAGGACATGTGCTCAACTATGTTCATAGCAGCTTTGTTTGTCATAGCCAGAACCTGGAAACAACCTAAATGCCTCTCCACCGAAGAATGGATAGAGAAAATGTGGCACATTTACACAACGGAGTACTACACAGCAGAAAAAAAAATATCAACAGTTTGAATTTTGCAGGAAAATGGATGGAACTAGACAACATTATTTTGAGTGAGGTAACCCAGACACAAAAAGACAATTGTCACATGTACTCACTCATAGGTGGTTTTTAAACACAAAGCAAAGAAAGGCAGCCTACAAACCACAGTCCCAGAGAACTTAGACAATAATATGGAAACTAAGAGAGACTTACAAAGATCTAATCTTCATGGGAAGTAGAAAGTAGAAAAAGACACTCGGGAGGCAGAGGCAGGCTGATCTCTGTGGGTTCGAGACCAGCCTGGTCTACAAGAGCTAGTTCCAGGACAGGCTCCAAAGCTACAGAGAAATCCTGTCTCGAAAAACAAAAACAAAAACAAAAAAGTAGAAAAAACAAGCTCTCCTAAGTAAATTGGGAGGATAGGGGCCTTGGGGGAGGTCTGGAGGGTTGAGGGGAGAGGCAGGGAGGGGAGCAGAGAAAAATGTAGAGCTCAATAAATATCAATTAAAAAGAAGCTAGGGCTAATGGGACAGGCAGTGATTTAATTAATACAGTTTCTGTGTGATTATTTCAGAGCTGGGCAGTCGGGAACCAACAAGCAGCCCCCTCCAACACACTGTAGTAATATAAGCTGCCAGATCACTACTGTATTCAAAACCATTGCTTCTGTACACAAATATGATTGGTAATTTCTAGGAGAGTATTCAGAAATCTGTCCTTTGAAGGAGTCAGGGATTAGAACTTTTTGAAGATTCAAAGAATTTCAACTGTCTGTCTCAATTGCTTCTTTTGCATACACATTATTTGCACCCTACCCCAACAAATGATTGTAGAATTCAAACTGATACAAGCTTACAGGACGACTACGAAGAGAGCAGTATCCAAGTATTCACAATAAAGTATTAAAAATGGTACAAAGGGAATGAATCATGAAAGTTCATTTGTCTTGCAAATTTTCTTGAACTGATGATGACAGTATATAGACAGTCCAAGAATATTTTCTTTAACACGGTGCTGGGACTCAGTACACAGAGTTTCATTATGTCTCAGGAATTCATCATCACTTAGCCTCTGTCTTGTTAAATTGATCTACCCAAGGAAAAAGCATCTAGTAGAGAGGAAGAATAGATCTGGCTAGTTTCATGCAATGAGAATGCCAGGACCTACTTTTTGATAGAAATGACCCTGTGGCACTGTACCCACCTCTGATGGACAAACCTCTTGTTAGCAAAGCTTCCCTCTTACCTGGCTGGGGAGGATGCGGTGGCGGCATCTGATGGTGCATCAGAGGGTAGGGTGGGGGCTGCTGATGAGGCATCATGCCAGGGTGCCCTGCAGCTCCAAGTGGGGCCAGACCAGGTCCTCCTGTGTGCTGGTGTGCTTGCTGAGGGTTCTGGCCATGCTGCTGCTGCTCCATCTGTTGTCGAGCTCGTAACTCAGCGTATTTCAACTGTTCCATGTGGAAGTTCTGGCGCTCAGTAAGCAACTGCTGTCTCTGCTGTTCTAGCTGTAAGGGAAGTAGAAGAGAAATGCCACAAAAGGATCTCATTACGTCTCAGGAATTCATCATCACTTAGCCTCTGTCTTGTTAAATTGATCTACCCAAGGAAAAAGCATCTGCCAAGAAGGACCTTGAACACTTGATCCTCACACCTCCAACTTCTGAGTGCTGGAAGTAGAGAGGAAGAATATATCTGGCTACTTTCATTGCATAGACAGACAGGAAGGCTTTTTTTTCCCCCTGGTTTTTCAAGACAAGGTTTCTGTGTAACAGTTCTATCTGTCTATCACTTCATAGACCAGGCCTGTCTCTGCCTTTCAAATGCTGTGATTAAAGGTGTACACTACCACCGGTCGGCTCCTTTCTTCTTAGTATTACTGGAGATAGTATTTAACTACCTTACATTCCTGGGCTCAAGCGATCCTCTTGTTGTAACTTCTAAACAGCTAGGACTACAGCTACGTGCTACTATGTCTAGATAAGCCTGCAGGTAACATTTTATTTAATTACTTGAGGAAAGAGTCTCAAAGTGTAGCCCTGCTGCCATCCAATGCAGAGATCTGCCTGCCTCTGCCCCCAAGTTCTGAGATTAAAGGCATGCGCCACCATGCCTTAAGTGTATTAAAAATATATCCCATAATTGATATTTCCCTAGGTAAGAAAATAACTCCCTCTACCTGTTCCTCTCAGCAACGTTTAAAGCCTGGTCCATCTCCCCAGGTGCTGTCTTTTGGATGCGATCTACCAGTTACTGTCTTAGACTATAAAATGGCTAGCAGGTGACATGACCTTACATACACATTTTATCCTCATATGTGGAACACTGGAATGGTACGGCAAGGCAAATTTTAGGTTTGAAACAACTAAAATAACACTGGGTCACAAAGCACATACTTTCACTGACTAAATACAATTTTTTAAATTATTTATTTTTTATTTTATGTGCATTGGTTTATTATTTATTCTGCCTACATGTATGTCTGTGTGAAGCTGTCAGATCCTCGAGTTTCCATGTAGGTGGTGGGGATTGAATTCAGGTATCTGAAAGAGCGTTTAACCAACAAATCATCTCTCCAATCCCTAAATACAACTTTTTAAAAGGACACTTGAAAAATACAAACACTTCGATATTCAGAATAGGACTGGGAAACGGCAGAGTTCAGTAGAACACATATGTGAGGCAATGGGTTAAATCCAAGTGACACAAAAAGAAATCAATAAATAATTAAGAAAAAGCTGGCAAGTTTTCAATCCCAGCACTCAGAAGTTGGAGGTGTGAGGATCAAGTGTTCAAGGTCCTTCTTGGCAGTTAGAAAGACTGTGCTAGAGGAGACACTGACTAAATAAATACATAAATAATCCATTTTGATTATAAGTAGAATTAGTACTGTCATATTAAATACTATAATTTCAGTTGTTTTAAACTTTTGTAATATGGCTGGTACAGAATCTTAAACATGCATGGCTCAAATTTTACTTCTGTTGAGTATTATTATTGAGCCATTCAATGGATTAAGGAAATAGGACATTTTGGCTTTTGAAAGGAGCTAGTTCCATGAATAAATAATACAGAATATAAATAGCAAAAACTAGGTGGAATAAGCATGACAATTAAATTATAAAAACTTGCAAAGATGATCCACTGTGGGAAGGAGGGAGAAAGGTCACAGCAGCCAGGAAAGTGAGATGAATGGAGCATTACAGCAGGAGAGCTATGTGCAGGTATGGACGACAACAGACGGACAGACAGACAGCAGCAGAAGGAAACAGAGCTACACATCAAGTATAGCAGCCTCAAATGAAAGGCTCTTGCCTGGCTGGACTTCTTAACATGACAAGAAAGGACCCAAAATATAAACATTGAATGTTCAAAGAGTTCCATTCTGGAAGAACACTAAGTAGCGACATGTATTAGACCAAATGATAAGAGACCTAGAAACTGACTATAGTCTTGCTATTCTTTCTGGGGAATTTAGGATTCTGCAATTTTACTGAGATTACACACAGGAGGTTACTAGAAATTGTGTTTACTTGTGTTCTGGAGTCACTGTTTTAGACAGCTTGGCTGTAGTCCTGAACCTATTTAAAAACTACAGAAGGTAGGTCAAGATCTATTTTGTAAATACCCTGGACTGCTAATGGTGACTGTGCTGTGTCCCTTCAAAGGGACATTTTTCATCTTTATATTAACTACTCAGTATTTTTGTCTTTCTTTCTTTCTTTCTTGAGACACGATTTTTCTACGTAGCCCTGGCTGTCCTCAAACTCAAAGATCAGCTTGCCTCTGCATCCTGAGTGCTGGGATTAAAGGTGTGCACCACCATAGCCTGGCTTCTTTTTCAAATGCTAAGTCGCCTTTTTTTTTTTTTTGAGGGGGGGGATGGTGTTCAAGACAGGGTTTATCTGTAGCTTTGGAGCATGTCCTGGAACAAGCTCTTGTAGACTAGCCTGGTCTCCAACTCAGATATCCAGAGAGATCCAGTTGCCTCTTCCTCCCAAGTGCTGGGATTAAAGACGTGTCACCACAGCCTGGCACCAATTAGCATATTTTGGATGACCTATATTCATCAAGGTCTTACATGATTTCTTTCTCCCAAGAAACGGTTTCTCTATGTAGTCCTGGCTGACCTGGAACTCTCTGTAGACCAGGCTGGCTTTGAACACTGGTTGTCTTTGTAAAAAAACAAACAAAAACCTTTTATCTTATGGAAATAGGAAGAAAGTCAAATAAGATGAAATATGTCTGTAATCCTAGTCCTTGAGAGATTTAGGCAGGAATATCAGTTTGAAGACAGATTGTGGCCCTGCATCAAAAGCCACTGCTGTCAAAACAAGGAAACCAACAAATGAAGAGAAAATTTACTCAGTTTTCCTATTTGCAAATAGCTACCCTAAATTATACTAGTTATCTCTAGACTATCAGTGCGAGTCATAAGGATTATGACCGGGCATTCCTCGTTAGTCCCAACCTCACAGAAATCCCTGGCGCTCCACCCTCCCTGCCTGACTTGCTAAACTGTGTCTGTCATCTGAAAACATAGAAAGTAAGTAAAAGGAAGTAATTATGAAAATTTAAAAAGGCAAGTGATAAAATACACATATGCACACCTGAAAAGAAAACTCAGTTAAAACTCAAAGCTTTAATGGAGAATGAACAAATGTCCAGAAGTTGAGAGCACAGGCCCAAATTGCCGGTTCCCATTGGCCCCATAGCGCTCTGGGGCAGAAGCAGACCTCCTCCATGCTGGCCGCATCATGTAGGTGAACTATCCCTGTCTATAAAATCAAGTCTAAAAACTTTAAATCCACACAGGTACCGAATTTTTGACAAAGGGTGTCAAGATACAATGGAGAAAAGACAACCTCTTCACCAAGTACTTCTGGGAAAATGAGACACCCAAACATAGAAGAATCAATTGATATCTCACTTTCACATTGCTTAAAGAAAAAAAAAAAGGCCACCTTAATGTTAGGATTAGAAATTTAGCTGGGCATGGTGGTGCACGTCTTTAACTCCAGGACTTGAGAGACAAGGCAGATGGATCTCCGAGATCAAGGCCAACCTGGTCTACAGATTGAGCTTAAAGAGAGACAGGGCTACACCTTGCCTCAAAAAGCTAGAAACCTATAAACTATAAAAAGATATAGGATACAGATATGGCCAAGTGGAGCAGCTCATGAATGCAGGCCCAGTATTCAAGAGGCTGAGGCAGATAGATAACCATGACCTTGAGGTCAGCCTGGGCTACAGAGTGTGCCCTACCTCAAAAAGAGGAAAACAAGTTAAGTCTGAACAGTGGTGGTGCATGCCTTTAATCCAGAACTCCGGAGACAGAGTCAAGTGAATCTGCATGTGAGGCCAGTCTGGTCTACAGAGAGAGTTCCTGCACAGCCAGGACTAAATGGAGAAACACTGCCTCAAAAAAATAAAGAAATAAGTAAATTAATAAAACAAACAAGGCAAACAAACTTGATAGAAATGAAAACTAGTGAAATCAGTATGCAGTTTTTTTTTTTTTTTTTTTGGTTTTTCGAGACAGGGTTTCTCTGTGTAACAGCCCTGGCTGTCCTAGAACTAGCTCTTGTAGACCAGGCTGGCCTCGAACTCACAGAGATCAGCCTGTCTCTGCCTCCCGATTGCTAGAATTAAAGGCGTGCTTCACCACCGCCCAGCTCATAGTATGCAGTTCCTTAAAACAACAAAAACATACTTACAGTAGGATGGGGCAGAGGAGGGGACAACACCTGGATCTCCATGACCATCACAATAATATCCACAGCAGTCAAGGCATGGCATCAACCGACATGCCCACCAACAGGTGAATAGTTCAAAGAAAATGTGGAGTGCACATAATTCAGTTTCACACAGCTGTAAAGAATGATTAGTGGCCAGGCGGCAGTGGCGCACGCCTTTAACCTCAGCTATCAGGAGGCAAATGCAGGCGGATCTCCGTAAGTTTGAGGCCAGCCTGGTCTATAGAGGGAGTTCCAGGACAGCCAAGGCTAAGCAGTAAAATCCCGCCTTGGGGGGTGGTGGAGGTGGAGGGGAAATCAAAAAAGAACATTTAGTGGTTCCCAGGAAAATAAGACTTAAAAGGGAAAACTACCATACGATTTCTGATCCATGGACAGCTCAATGTAAATGTGTGAGAAGCAGGAGGCAGGGAGCAATAGAAGCCAGAGGACGGCACTAGGAGGCGGGATATGGAGAAGGCTGAACAAAGCACAATGGTCTATGCATATAAAAATACAATGAGTTCACTATTTTTATACTAACAAAAAAATTGAAAACTAATAAAAACTAACAAAGAAATAAAAGACTTAAGACCAGTATCCAAACAACAAACTAGTACCCTTCATAACAAGCAGGGAAAATGGGAAGGAGGCATTCCCTAACGATCTGGCAGTATTAAGGCACATTTAAATGTATTCAACTACTGAGCCATTCTTTCACATCTGGTATAGAGCTAGTCAGTGAAACATTATTTTTGATCTGTAGTTACGTCTGAATCATAGAATGGGAAATCAACTTGCAACAGAAAATATTTATAATCAAAAGTGCATATAAACCCTGTGATCACATAATTAATACACAGTGAAAATGTTCTGGAAAACACCAAATTAACTACTATCTCTAGGAACAAAACAATTTTTAGTGTTACATGTATTCTATGACACATGCTACATGCCATGGATGACCTTGAAAACACGCTAAACGAAAGAAGACAGAAAAGATCACATATTTTAATTACTTGACATTTATAAACTGTCAAGAGAAAGTATATCTAAAAAAAACCAGAAAGTAGATTACAGTAGAGAGTCCATGCAGGGTGTAACAAGAGACACTAGAGCCAGTGGAAGGGTTTCTGCCAGCGTGGGTACATCTTTCTAAGGTCATGAGATGTGACAGTGAGAAAGCCCTGTCTCCACTATGAAAACTATAAGGCTTCCACCTCACCTCTTAATCCTTTTAGTGTGTGTAGGCATGTGCCACAATGAATGTATGGCAGCCAGAGGAAACATTTGTGGAAGCTCTCTTGTTCCACCATTTGAAGCCTGGAGTGGTGATCTTTGCCTGGAATCCCAGAAATTGGGAGACTGAGGTAAGAGGAATTTATATTTTTGGTCACAAAGACTCCTTTTAAAGTATTTATTATCTAACTCTTCACATTATGCATAATATTCATTTTTATAAACTAAATATCCATTTACTGTATTTGTTTTCGATACAGAGGTCCTCTGTGTAGCCCTGGCTGTCCTGAATTCACTCTCAAGACCAGGCTGGCCTCAAGCTCAGAGTTCTGCCTGCCCCTGCCTCCCAAATGGTGAGATTAAAGATGTGCACCACTACCACCTGGCCATCCGTTTACTATTATTGCCAAAAAAAAATCAGGTAACAGTGAGATGGCCCAATGTCTGTGGGCATTTAGTGCCAAATCTGATGATCTAAGTTTGATCCCAGGAACCCAGGGAAGAGAAAACTTGACTCTAACAGGTTGTTCTCTGGCCTCGACAACTGTACTGTAGAACAACACATAGGAATGAATACACACAAACAATGTTAATACTAATAAAAGAAAAAATGAAATATGTATGAGTACAAATAGAGTTGCCAGTTACACATGGCACACACTCTTAATACCAGCACTGGGGAGGCAGTGGAAGGGAAGACCTGTGAATTCAAGGTCAGTTTGATTTACATAGAGAGCTCTAAGCCAGCAGGGCTACACAAGACCCTGTTACAAAATAAGTAAATAAAAGTAATGTAAAGGTTGGGCTGGTAAGATGGCTCAGGGAATAGAAGGTCTGCTTCAAAAGTCAGATGATGGATATTCAATCCCCAGAACCCATGCAAAGGTGGAAGGATAGAACTGACTTTTTGACACTGAGACAAGAGCATCTAAATTTCAGTCAACCTACATAGTCTACACACGCAAAGCAAATTCAAGGTCAGCCTGAATTGTAGGAGAACCCCATTTCTTCTTCACCTCACAAATGCTGCCTAAATAGAATACAAACAAGAACTACAAAGAAGTATTAAAAATCATGAGTCATTCTTTCATTCTCTCTCTCTCTCTCGAGACAGGGTTTCTCTGCAGCTTTGGAGCCTGTCCTGGAACTAGCTCTTGTAGACCAGGCTGGTCTCGAATCCACAAAGATCAGCCTGCCTCTGCCTCCCGAGTGCTGGGATTAAAGGCGTCACCACCGCCCAGCTCGTGAGTCATTCTATAGACACCTTTCATTTTGGTAATTTGGGTTTCATGGTGAAGACAGGGTCTCATGTAGTTCCTGACCGGCCTCAAGCTTGCTATGCAGCTGAGAATGACTGACTCCTGATTCTCCAGCCTCCATCTGAGGAATGCTGGGATTACCGGTAAGCCTAGTAATGAAGAGCTCTGTCCCTATGAATATCTTGATTTTATTCTCTGCCCTCCTATTTCCTGGAACTATAGACAAAAACTAAAAATAATTTAAGGTGTTAGTGAACTTGTCAGCTGTCTTCTTGACTCTGATGGAGGCTCTAGGGAACCTAGTTTCATAAAAGGCTGCTTAAAAGCCCTGCTCTGAAGGCTCCATCCCCATCGCCTCTCCCAACACTCCTACACTGGGTATACAAAGCATGGCATCCAAGGAGAGCCCACAACAGAGCACTTTTCAGCATTATTATACTCAAAACAGATAGAGCTGCAAGTGCAGGTGAAGTTCACACAAAGCTCTCCTCCCTCCTTCTATTTGCATAAAACAAGAGAAGAGTAAGAAAGAAGACAAAAGGGCAGGGGGGCCAGACAAAAACTCATCCACATATACTGCCAAGTACTCAAGTACCAAATTAGACTGGAAACATCAGAACTAGTTAATAAACAGTTTCTGTTTCAATATTTGGTGACAGTGAAGGAGACATTCATAGAAGAAAAATCAAGTTTAAAGATACATATCCAGTTCCATTACACTCAAGAAGAAAGACCACCACCATCTTTACTCTTTTCCATGTGTGCTTCAATTCTGCTAAGTCTGCACCCTTTAAGAAACTGTCATTCTGATCTTGTTGCTTCAGGAAGGAACCTGTGCCGAGTGACAGTGACACACATCTCTTTAAAAATTTTTATTTACTTATATTTTATGTATGAGTGCTCTGCATGTACACCTGCACACCAGAAGAGGACATCAGGTCATATTATAGATGTTGTGAGCCGCCATGTGGTTGCTGGTAATTGAAGAGCAGCCAGTGCTCTTAAACACTGAGCCAACGATCTCTCTGGCCCCTGTGGTGGCACAGGTCTTTATCCAGCACTTGGAAGGCAGATCTCTGTGAGTTTGAGGATAGCGTGGTCTACAAAGTGAGTTCCAAAACAGTGAGGGATACACAGAAACCCTGTCTCAAAACAAGGAACCTAAGACAAAAGTATGGCTTTCTAAGTCTCACAGACAGATGCAATGCAATTGTTTCTAACAAAAAAGAGATTAAATTATTAATGGCAATATAAACATAAAATTAAATGATTAGAAATGAAAACAAAGGGGCTCAAAAGATGGCTCAGTGGTTAAGTGCATGGCTGCTCTTCCAGAGGCTGCAGGTTCTATTCCCAACATTCACTTGGCAGCTCACAAGCACCTGCAACTAAAGGTGCAGGGGATCCATCACCCTCTTCAGTCCTCTGTGGGCATTTCACATACACAACACAGACATGCATGTAGGCAAAACAACCATTCACATAAAATAAAACTTAAAAACAAAAACAAAACAAAACTAACAAACTTTTAAGTTAAAAAAAAAAAGGAAAACAAAGGTAAACATAATTCCTCTGGAGAACATGAAAATTACTTCTCTTGACCTTTTCAACAAATCTTTAAAGCTAACAACCTACTAGTAAAGATACCCTGTTAGCATCACCTTCAGAAATCTATCTGGAACCTTACTACTTCCTTCATTTGGAAAGCTGCTATTCTGGTTCTTTTTGAGTCCAAGGCCAGTCTGGTCTACAAAGTGAGTTCCAGGACAGCCAAGGCTGTCACACAGAGAAACCTAGTCTCAAAAAGGAAAGACTTATAGCAACTATGTTGGGGAAAACTGAGTAGGAACATTCCCTAAAATGAACCAAAGATTTGGTAGGTGCAAGACAGAACTAAGCATTCAGAACTGGCTGACCTACTCATTTTCCACAGTATTAGCTTCGCTTATTTCACATGAGAAATAGGACAGAAGTGTGTACATTTCAGAGACTCAAATATGAAAGGAGGCAATAATGGCCTGCTTGTCCCTAAGCTACAAAAGAGTAGATAAATACAAAACATGCTTGATACCTTGCTCTGTGTTTGGCCCACATTAGAGCTTACTAACTTGCCTGTCCAGGCTCCAGTCTGTCTGGAGGAAGGGCTAAGATCAGCACTGCTGGAGTCTTCAATAAGGACAAAGTAGTTGGCATCGTTTATGCTTCTAGGTTTGTCAAATACTTTTTAGAATATTAACTAGAATATCTCTATATTGTACACAGTTGTGGAATATTCCTTTACACTGTGTGAAGATACCTCACTGTGATTGGTTTAATAAAAAGCTAAACAACGAAAAGTAAGACAGGACTTTCCAGGTAGAGAATGCTGGGAAGAAGGGCAGAGTTGTGAGGAATCACCACCTAGACAGAGAGGAAGCAGGATGGAGAGTACAGAATAAAGGTAATCAAGCCACTTAAAAGAACGAAAATGAAAAGATATTGGTTAATTTAAGCTATGAAGAACTAGTTAGGGAAAAGCCTAAGCTACTGGCTGAGCTTTCATAATAGTATGTCTCTATATGGTTATTTGGGAGATGGCAGGGGGGACACGGACGGACAGAAATCTGCTGCAGTGGCTGACCTAGCAAGTTCACAACATTAACAGCTTATAAGTACAAAATTTCATATGTAGTTGCAGAATAGTCATTTGTATAAATAAAGGCATATGCATATCTACCAAACACTAATCACACACTAGATAGTGTGCCAAACACATGCCATAATTCTCTCACTTAACCATTTCACAGCCTGCAAAAATTACAGTAACAATCACGGCTTCACTTGCAGAAAATTTTCATTATGGTGATCTCACTTCCTAACATGTATACCATCCCTACTGAAGCACACCTATCTATCTATCTATTCCTGATAATAGGGTTGGACTACAAACTGTGGTTTGAATAAGAATGGACTCCTATGTTTGAATGCTTAGTCATCAGGGAGTAGAACTAATTGGGAGGGATTAGGAGGTGTGGCCTGATTGGAGGAAGTGTGTCACTGGGGGTGAGCTCTAAGGTTTCAAAACCCAAGAGAGGTCCAGTGGCTCTCTCTTCCTGTTGCCCGAGAATCCAGATATGAAAATGTCAGCCCCCTCTCCGGTACCAATGTTTAGCTGCATGCCCCCATGCTCCCCTGATGAGAATGAACTAACCCTCTGAAACTATAAAGTAGTCCCAATAAAATGTTTTCTAAAGTTCCTGTGGTCATGGTGTCTCCTCACAGCAATAAGACACTGACTAAGAGAAGTGTGTGTTAAAAGCAGCATATTGCTGTGACAGGCTTGACCATGCTGATGGTTGGTGAATGTGAACTTTGGATCAGAAAAGCAGTTGAATGCTTTAAGTGTGAATTAATAGTCCCTTTGAGCTGGATCACAGAAGACAATGCTGAGGGCTATCTGAACTCAATAAAGTTTCCAAGGGGAAGAATCTTAGTAAATGACCTCGAGGCCATCCTTCTGATATTTTGGTGAAGAATGTGCCTGCTTTCTGTTCTTGTCAAACAAAATCCACATGAAAATAAACTGAAGAGTTTTGGATTAATGGTGTTGAGAGGTGATTTTAAGATAGCCTAGTATTGACTGTCTTATGCAGAGCTATAATGAAAAGGAGCAAGCTGATCAAGGAAAAATACAAAAGAATACAGTTTGAGGAGAAAAGGAAATGTAATGGAGCTTAAAGAAAGGCCTGAGGCTAAGTGGGATATAAGAAGTGACCACACGGCAAGACACCACCCAGGTTGGGGGGGAGGCGGTGAGAAAGAGGAGGGAGGAAGAGGAGGGAGGTGGAGAGAAAGAGGAGGGAGAAAGGGGGAAGGGGGGGTTAGAAAGGAAATAAGCAAGCAGGCTTCATCAATAAAGGAAGCTGGTTAAAATGTATCTAAGCAAGGAGGTCAAGTTCTAGCCCCAACAAACAGCAAAACATAGCAGCTTTGGCAAAATCTAAGGCCGAGGTGTTTCAGCTATCAGTCAACCTATAGAAGAGGTCAGGAGGTGAGATAGAGATAAAAGATCAAAGATGTTGCCATTATAGAAAAATGAGCCCTTAAGTCAAAAGGAGATAAACTTCTATTTTCTATTATTTGTGGTAGGGACAGGAAAATCAAGAAAATCTTGACTCATTTAATGGATTTATAGGCTTTTACACTTCACCAGAAACAAACAGGCAGGAAATCTAAGATTCAACTTGAAATATGCCTTTTAAAAGCAAACAAACAAAAAATATCCCTTCTTAGAAGGGATATTTTATATCAAGTATATAAACAGAGAAGACAGACAAAAAGCTAAGATTTACAAAGCAGACAGAAACCCATTTATTTATAATCCCTAGAGTTCATCACATACAGGGAATGACAGAAAATCTAGAGAGACCATTGGAGCAGGCCACCATTTTATCACTAAACTGCTATCTCTTAAGGCAGTCAGGGTTAATTTTAAAACACTCCCATACAAATTCCCCTTACTTACAGCCTCTTTCTCTCTGTCCATAATAGTCTCCAGCTCTTCAAAATGTCGAAGTTTGATCTCTAGTTTCTTCATTTGTGTCTCAACCAGGAGCGCTACCAGGGACTTGATTTTTCTCTCTTCAACAGCAGCCAGGTGCTAAGGGCAAAGACCACTCTAATTATTAGGTAATGAAAACGTACGAAAATGCTGAAGTTGAGATCTAGATGAATAAGCTTTAGGACTACTTTGTTTCTTTCAAACATTTATTTTTGTTTATTTTTCAAACATTTATTTTAAAATAAAGTAAAAACTCTCCTTGGTTCTATCACAGAAAACTTCTGATTCTAATAGAAATAAATAGAAAAAAACAATGCCCCACACCTCCACACCCGATGTTTTTTTTTTCTTTTTCTTTTTTTTCGAGACAGGGTTTCTCTGTAGCTTTGGAGCCTGTCCTGGAACTAGCTCTTGTAGACCAGGCTGGTCTCGAACTCACAGAGATCCACCTGCCTCTGCCTCCCGAGTGCTGGGATTAAAGGCGTGCGCCACCACCACCCGGCTTCGATGTTTTTTAAAGGGGCCATTATAATGGCACAGTGGGTAAAGGCAATTGTTTTTTTATCTGAAAAATTGAGAAGAGCCTCCAGAACACAAGGAGAGAATCAACTCCCACAAACTGTCATATGGTCTCACACCCCAGAAACCATAATTTGTTATAAAGAACTGAAGAAATTCTCCCAGAGTCTTCAACAAGAAGGATAGCTACATAGGGCAGGCTGTCTATATGAATAAAGACTTCTCAAAATCTTTTCTCAGTGTCTCAGTATGTAGTCCTGGCTGTCCTGTAACTCACTATGAAGACAAGGCTGGTCTAGAACCCAGAGGATCACCCATCACTGCCTCCACCTCCAAAGTCCTGGGATTGAAGGTGTGCACCATCAACAAAGACTCTAGCTAAATTAACCTGTCAGCCACACCCACTTTACCTATTTATCTGAACTGAGACCCTTCATGAGCTGGAAAGAACAAAGATGATCCCCTCACATCTGTAAACACCATCTTTTTTTTGTTATGAATTTTCCAGGGATAAGCAGTTTTTCTCTAGCACCAAAAACCCTACTGCAAAGCTTTCCATGGTAAGGAGACTGTGTGGAGCAAGGAAGACCAGAACAGCACCCACAGCTATACATACAAACACAAGAGCAGAAGGGAAGGCACTTTGAAAGAAGGCTAAATGACTCCACAGCCATGAGAACCTCAGTATTCTTGACTAGTAAACAGCACAAAGAACGTGCCACATTACACAGGCTTGGTCAGGCTCAGACTATCTGCAATGATCAGCCTCAAATAAATAAATAAATAGCCATTTCTTTATCATTATCTGCTAAATTTTGTATTTATCTTATTTGTACACAAGAGTTTAATAGTATGGACTATAGAAGGCTATCTTTTTAACCTTTTCAATAGCTACAGAACCTAGGAGTTAAAACAGGAGTCAATTAAGGCAGGCTTCTAGGAGGAATGGTGACAAATGATGCTATATCATAACATTAACTACTATGTTTTAAAGATTATTTTATTTCATTGGATTTTTTTGAAACAGGGATTCTCAACCCTTTATTAGAACTCACTCTGTAGACCAGGCTGGCCTTGAACAGGGAGATCCTCTTGCCTTTGCTTCTCTAGTGCTGGGACATGCACAACCATGCACACCAAGATTTTTTATTTAAAAAAATTACATCTACATGTAAATGTTGTCTTGTTAGTCTGTATGCATGCTTTGTTTCTTTTTAGATTTATTTATTTATTATGTATACAGTGTTCTGTCTGCACATATGCCTGCTGGCCAGAAGAGGACACCACTTGGTTGTGAGCCACCATGCAGTTGCTGGGAATTGAACTCAGGACCACTGAAAGAACAGCCAGTGCTCTTAACCACTAAGACATCTCTCCAGTCCTAGAATGTATACTTGTATACAGTACTCTTGGTGTCCAGAAGAGGGCATCAGAGTTTCCAGAGCTAGAGTCATTGGAACTTGTGAGCCACCCAAACTGGTACTGGGAAGGAAACCTGGGTCCTCTATAAGAGCAAAGTGTGTTATTAACCCTGAGCCACCTTGCCGGACTCAACTGCCATTCTTTTACACATAACAACAATGCAGTGTCATGAACAATCTGTGGAGACATCTAAATGAAAGCTGATATGTTCCTATTCCAGTGCACTTAAATCTTTGACGACACACATCATGGTCAAAAATGTTCAAAAAACTAAAGCTGATTATCACTATAATGAGCACTACACTATGTAATTTATACTTTGTCTAAATATATAACTTTTATTTCATTATTGAGCAAGTGTCTTGTGACTGCAGGTACAGATGAATGGAGGTCAGAGGGCAACTTTAGAAAGTTCTCTTTTAAAATGAAATTGGACTCAGGTCTGCAAAATCTTTTTATCCATGATGTCATCTTACTGGTTCATTTATTTTTGAAAAATAAACTTATAGACATGACAGAAAACTGAAAAATTAAACTGGGTAGTGATGGCGCATGCCTTTAATCCCAGCACTCGGAAGGCAGAATCAGGCGGGTCTCTATTCGAGGCCAGCCTGGACTATAAGAGCAAATTCTGGGACAGGCTCCAAAGCTACA